>QUSF01000005.1:23574229-24065117 GCA_003676055.1 Chloebia gouldiae
CGGTCCCGGCCGCGCTCCCCGCCGCCGCCTGCCCCGCTCGCCGCCGCCGCCCCGCGCTCCCCTCCCTCCTTCCTTCCCTCCCTCCCCGTCCCCTCCCTCCCCGCCTCGGCCGCCCGCCCGCCGCTGCTCCCAGGTAGGGTCCCCGGGGCTCCCCAGCCGCGGCGGGCAGCGCCTGCCGGTGTCGGGGGCTGCGCTGCGCTCCGCAACCTGTCACCCTGCGGGGCTGCCCCCGCCGCCGCCCCGCGCTCCCCTGGCGGCGGCCGCCCGTGCCCTGCGAGCAGCCGTCAAACGTGCTGGGCGCTCGGCGGCCGCGGGGGGCGGCTCGCCCGCGGTCCCCGCGCCGAGCCCCGGCGAATGGCATGACTCTGCCTGCCTCCCGCCCGCCCCCCCGGCTGCGGTGTGCCGTAGTGAGGCGAGGGGTGGTTAAACCCCCATCCTCCCATACGTACGGTTTTTATTTTTTGTTCCTTTTCGTCTCGGGGCTTTCACATCGCGGAACAGGAAAGCATCTGATGCGCCGGCTCACATGCCACTTCTGATCATACATTGCCTCCTTGCCCAGAGCAGGATCGTTGGGAAAGATGGAGATACAATAAGTTGCTAGTACTGAAAAGTGCTGCGGAAATCCAGTGGTTTCCTTTCTCCAGTGAAGTGACATATTTTCCTCGGGTTTAAGTTGAAAGCGTTGCTTGGCGGAGACTGACTGTGGCTGAGAGTGGGTTTGTGTTTTTCTTGCACCGTTAGGTTTTGCAAAGAGCAGCGATGAAGAGGAAGCTGGCACTCTCCGAGATGCAGTTGGTTCTTCTCGTTTTATTGGTGTGGCTACCAACAAGGTGAGAGGATATTTAGTTTTGTTGTTCACTGTGAGCACGTATGTTAAAATCTGCTAAGGGTAAGCTTGTGTGAGGGTTTATAAAAGTACAGTATGTAGTAACGTAATAAAAAAATCTTTCTTAGCTGTTTGAATGCAGTATTACATAGTTTCAAAAACAGATGCAGTAGAATGTAGTTTAGGGACCATAAAAACCTGATATCTTGTCTTTAAATGGTTTGTGAATTGATGCTTTATTCCACCATTAAAATAACAATTTCTTTAAATGCCTTTTTGAATCTTAAAGATTTGAGTTACTGTATGACTCTGATCCTCTACCATACAAAATGGAGAAATAGATTATTATGAAGTCACACTGCAAATCACCGTCCTTAAAATAATGCTCATATATTTATTAATATGGGCATGCCTTTTTTTTTTTCTTGATTTTTTTTGGTCAAATATAATAGAATTCAAAATGATGCTTAAGCCTTAAACCTCTAGGTAGAGATAGCATACAACTTCACAATCACATATAATAAAACAATAGCATCATTTATTAATCAACTTTTCTTATGTTGTGTAAAGTTCTCAATTTCTAAAGTAACAGCATGAGAGCAAGTAATTTTTATTACATTATATTTTTGTGTTGCTCACAGTCCCTAAAGACATAATTAATTGTAGTTTGTAACTTTGATTTACTTGCTTTGGTTGTGGCTGCAGTAGGTCTTGTCCTAATATGGTAAAGATTGTGTGCTATATAATGCAAGTTTTCTATGATTTAACAAGTCTCCAATATTTTTTTTTGTTTCCCAGTGAACAAAATATTTTCTGAAACTATGTTTTCTATTTTCCTTTATACCTAACTATGGTGCAGTATTAGTTGAGTCACAGTGGGCCAGATCCTGCAAACCCTACTCAAGTGAGTAATCTCACTGACGTCAAAGAGACTATAGGTGTTATTAAAGACTTTATGCCTGAGTAAAGTTTGCAAGATTTGACCCTAATTTGATGTAATTGTATTGATCTAATATTTTTAGTGGAATCTTGAGTTCAAAAACTGTTGTATCTCAAAAAGAAGCTTAAAAATGGCAGAGATGTTCTCTGGTAGTCCATGAGTACAATGATACATTTTACAGACCAAAAAGGAAACATCCAGTAATTGCAACTAAGAAAAAACTGACACATGAGTAGAATCACACATGGCATTTTCATGGGTTCTTTATAAGTTATCTGATTTGGGTCAGTTCTGTGGTTTATATGATGGAAAGCACAGACTGCAATGATTTACATTTAAATACTTCTTTATGCTATTGAGCTGGGGACCAACATACAGCCTTGTCTTTAATCCTTTTATAGCTTGCTTTAGAGAAAATATCACCCAAACCTACTTTTGGTTTGGTGGAGGAGGAAGAGGAAAACATGCTTGCTATTATGGCATTCAGAATGTCTTCATTTTGAGATGATTAATACTCAAACATTTAGGGTTAAAAATTTAGGTAGCTGAAAAAGGTGTAAATGGTAATGTGTGTAGCATATGATGCTTTACTTCCTTGATACCAATATGCTTGTTTTAAGTAGATAAGACTGAGGACTATTTCACATGCATAGTGCTTATAATTGTTGGCACGATAACATTTGCATGTGTAAGGCTTTCTGTGTGCAAGGGTTTCCCTGTCACAAGCCCTGTTGGTCTGGGTACACAGGTTCCAGAGGACTGTGGAGCACCACGGCTGGCTGGGCAGCTGGTTCACATTTCAGCCCCTATAGCACGTCCCACAGAGATTTGATCCATAAAGGCTGTAATGTCTCTTTCTTTATTGGGGAAGTTTGAAACAATCGGTGATCTACAGATTCTTCTTGACACTTCATTTATGATTCCTTTTTCCATCCAACTTTTATAAGGTTTACATCTGATGGAATATTAGATAGTAGTTTTTATGACAAAATAGCGTTTTAGAAAGATGAAGGCTGTCCACAGCTATCCTGCAGCTTGCTAGTCAGCACTGGTGTTTCCTCCCACCAACTGCTGGCGTCAGAGGACTCCCTGAGCATGATCGCTGGAGTTTTCCCTCATGTTAGTTCTTCTGGTCATGTACATTACATGACCATTGGGTGGAGGCAAATCCACAGGATTTATCCAGAGATAGAGTATGCCTAAGTGAGGACAGATAAGATAGAGCTGGAAGGAGATGGGTTTGTGCATGAGATCCCGGGTTATCAGCCCAGGAGTGACTTGCCAGCAGAGCCTGGGAAGCTCTTCTAGGGTTTTGCACCAGCACAGCCTCCACTAACAGTGTTAGTGGGGCTTGAAGTAACAGTCACAATAATGCAATGATGCCTACAAGTAGAGGCTACTGGAAAATTACTTCCTGGATATTTTAAATAGTATGCTGTTGACCCTTACATGTCTGAACTTGTTATGTAGAAATTGTGTATTTGTATACTGTTAAATACACCTTTCCTGTTGGAATGCAGCAAGTAAAGGCCAGCCCCCAAAAAATGCATGTTGAGTGTATGTTAAAATGTACTTAGCACCATCTAAAATGTAAAATATCCATTTAGATCAGTGCTGGCTGACTCCCTGGAAGACGAAGCTAAGAATAACATCACCATCTTTACAAGAATTCTAGACAGACTTCTGGATGGTTATGATAATCGCCTCAGACCTGGATTAGGAGGTAATAAAACCAATTAAAGATTGATTTTAAAAAATCAATTTTAATGTTCAGATTTTATGCAGTGATATTCTTCCTTCGGGGTTTTTTTTTCTCCTAACAACTGGTATGTATCTTGATAAATTATTTATAACTACATTCACCCAGATGAATCATTTGAAGTTTGAGGAAGATAACATCTATGAATGGAAAGAAGGCACTTTCACACATTTATCTTAAGTAAAAAGAAAAAAAATCTGGTGTTTTAACATAGTAAAACAGAATATGAACAAAAATAACATCTAAAGCTGTTATTCCAGTCAGGGAATTTTGGTTGAACAAGGAATGCAAGCTTAATTCCCTGCAATCTGATAGGCTTATGTTGTCAGAAATCTGCACAACTGTTTTGAATGATGCGTATAAATTCCACATTTTAGATTAATTCCTCAGCCCACTAAGTTCAGTGAAAATATCGTGATTTTGACTTCTTTGGAATTAGGGTGTCACTAGTAATATACATTTTGTTTCTGGGCACCTTGCACTTATTTGGGCATTTGGAAAAAAAATACAGAAAAAGAGAATATTGAAGGACAGAGGTCACTGCACTCTTTTGCCATGACTGTCAGTTATTTTTCAAAATGTCGCTTCACATTTTGATTTTAAAGCTGTATGCCATCCTATGTCAGTATGTGTTTTATAGGCAAGAAATTTTAATAATTGTTCTGGTTTTGAAGATATTACTGTGTACAAAAAAATCTCTATGACATAGGGAGGGGCTGAATATTTTAGTTTTGACAATATTTTATCTACTACTATTGTTTATCTGTGTTTGTACTAACATTGAGATGTATGATTCAAATGTACACTTCTACTGCCATTATTATTATTTGTAACAGTTTTGGTAATTGTAATTTTCAACCTGGAGACTGTTTCAGCTTGGTGAAACTAATTCTAGTTCAAAATCCTTGGGAGCCATTCCCGTTCCTGTTGATTTCAGAAAGATCAGGCCCAAAGCTAGAGACATGCTCTAACTTCCATGGAAATTACAATAACAGTGCTGATCAAATTAGGCATTAGTTAAAACTCAGAGTAGTGTTTTATCCAACACTATTTCATCCTGACCTGTGGCTCTGTTGCTCTTCTGGTCCTGGGGAATTGTGGCTTGCATCTGACACAGCAGAAAGTGGGAGCTGACGCTGACTAAAACAGCTTTATCATTTAAACTAGGATGTCTTTTCATTTCCATTTCTGCCTCTGTACAGTGAACGTTTGTGAAATATTTTATATTAAAATATTTCTTAATTTGGATGATACAGGGGACTTATAGCACTGTTGATGCAAGGATTTATATAGTAATGTTTTACATGGAGTTTTGATTTCTTTGCACAATACTCAAATTTAAGAATTTAGGCATAATATAAACATACAATGACTTGCAGAAACATTTCATATCGCCAAGCTCATGTTGAATTGGCAGGGCTTTTAAAATCATGCATTTTATTGGAAAAATAGTCAAAGTTTTGACTTTTTGACTATTCCTTGTGGCTTACAAGTAATGAGCCATTTAATGAGAGCAGTCTGCAGTTCCTTTGCATATCAAGTATTTTTTTACTATTGAAATAATATTGTTGAGAACATGAAATAAATAAAAGATCTAATGAATTTTTCTTTTATATTTTTTGCTAAATTTGCTTCAAAATAACCTCCCTCTTTCTTTATGAAGCCTCATAGATAATTAAAACATACTCTGAGAGCAAAAAAATTTAAAGAATTAACATCTGTTTGATATTGGTGTACATGGCAATCAACCCATGCAGAATATGTGTGAAATGAAACTGTGTCATGCATATTAAACCGTGGTGATTCATGACACATTAATCTTAATCTTCAAGAATACTTCAGTTGTGGATGGATGGATTCTTACAGTTTAAAAGAACACTTGCAAATGGCAGTTGTGATAATTCATGATATAAAACATACCAAACAAGGCTTTTGTACATAGTGCTTAGTAATTATGTAGTTTTCTATTTCAGGTATTTTTCAGTTTATCCTTTTTTCTATATTGACCTGTGGTCTGAAAATTTCAGAGATGTGGAAACAATTAATCTTCTTTTTTTTATTAAGATTACGTGCCTAGTAAGCCTGGGCATTTCTAAAAGTGTTTTTGCAAGAGATTACTGCATTCTGACCATGCCATACATCATTAATTTAAGATACATAGTCTCAGTTGTGTTTCACCTTAATTATATGAATCTGAAATAGCTCATTTGAAAGCAGCAGAATGTTTACTTTGACATAGCAATTTGCATTATCATGCACATATCACTGCTATGACTGGGATCCCAATCTGGCCTAATGTGCTATAGCAGAAATAGTCCAGGGTCTGAGATTCTTCTAAAGTCGTCTGAAAGCAAGAGCCCACTTTAACTTGCTGTGAAAGACATTTTCAGAGATGTCTTACAGCAAGAATTTAGCTCATTGTAAAAGACCGTTTCTTTAGTAATGAAATGTTTGGGTTACTATTGGCATTTTATCTCGTTATTGACCTACAAAAGGGAAATATACAGGCTTCTTGAAAGTCTGTATATTAAATTCAGCTAAGTAAATGTCTGGTTGGGAGGTAGTTCTTGAATTAAGGGATAGGTTTGTAATACATTTTACAGGGAGACTCAGTGTGAGTACTGACAGCATGTAAACTTGATGCTTTACTGATGCACTTCAAAACAGAGTACTATTTTCTGTAGACTGTTGAAGAAGTTTTAACTTTTCCTGGTGGTACACATCAGTCAGATAAACAGGTTTTGGCTGTTGGCTATTGGCTATCCTAGCAGCTGGGATCCTTGAGTGATATATGAACACTGATGATGAAATGACCTGCAAAATGGGTGTGGACAGGGAGAAGATGGCACTGCACCATCCCCTGAAGCCAGAGACATCTCATATGACTCAGATATATATCCCAAGCTACTGTATAGATATGGATGAGCACAGGTTTATTCAAGGATAGATAATCTTTTCTCTGTACTCATTTTATGCTAAGCACAGGATTGCAGCTGGAACACTCTTGACTGTACTTTCAGCTCTGAGATGAACTGTTTTACCCAAACATTCCATGCCATTTCTGTTTAGTCACCAAAATAAATTATGAGTTTGAATTCAAAACAAATTTTCCTGTATTATTAGCATTAATTTGTATGAAATATAGCCATGGAAATGGCAAGTCATACAGACCTTAATTGTTTATGACTTTCTACAAGTCATGAAGGTATTTCTTCTTTTTATTTGCTGTAATGTTTGCAATACACTTAGGGTAGCATCTTTTCATAAATCCTTTGCTTTTTATTAGCATGTAGAAAAGGAAATCCACACATTAATGGGCACTAAAACTAAGCAAGGAACCAAAATATCTGTAAGTGTTTGAATTATCTGTCTGCTCTCCTCTGTCCCATGAGCAGACATGATCATGCTGGATACTTCATTATTGTGGCTATCTCCGTAAGTTATTCAGCCTTCTTTACTTTCTCACATCTGAAATTAGCCTTTCCAACAACTAAAGAACTTCTGTCATTTCTACTTATCCGAAGCTTATAAAACCAAGTTGAATAGAAAACTTAAATGTTAGAGGAAAAAAAAAAAAAAACCAAACCAAAACAAAAGGGAAGTTACAAGAACGGAGGGCTGGACTTGACAGCCTGAAGTTTAAAGTGCCATATTGACATTGCAAATACCTATGGAAATGTCAGGATTCTTCTGCAAGGTGTGGTCAGTCTCATCAGCTTCAGGAATGGCATTCTTATTGTAACGAAAGAGTTGAATGCTGGTTGTTAAAAAAAGAGGAAGGCAAGACAGTAGGTAGTGAAAATTAAATGCACTGTGATTCTATTTTGAAGGAACCATCTCTGCTTTCAAATGTTCTAATTGCTTTAAGCAAATGTCTGTATTGCATTTTTCATACAGACAGACCAAATCCTCTTTTTTTCCCAACATTTTTAAACCAATTGAACAGGAAAACTGAAAAGAATGGAGGGGAATTCTTGCTGACTATTGCTATCAGAGAGATGGTCAGCAATGAGCACTTGCAGTGTGATCTTTCATCTTTGGAGAACTGGATATTTATTGCATAGAATTAGTGTAATGTGCTCACCAATATGAGCACAAGAGATTACCTTTGTCTCCTACCCAGATGAGGAGAGCTATATCCATGTATGTGTGTGTGTGTGTGTTTATCAAATACTTGGAGGTGTTCAGTTGCCAGGAAACCCGGCCATGGTCATATGCTGTTAATCTGGAATATGTTGAATTTGGGGCGCTGTATTTATACATTGCTATGATTCAGAGTTTTTAATGAGCTTTAGAAGAGCTTGTAGCTATAGCATCCCCTAGCTGGGGGATCCTAGTTTGGCTAATCCCCTAGCCAAACCTAGTGGTTTTTGTCAGCCCCAAACATGCTTAATGCAAATTCAGAGTATCATAAAGGAAGACTCTTTATCTATTTTTTTTAATGTAGAGCACTACTAAAAAGATTTTGCTACTGTGCAAAAAAGTGCAGTTTCCCATCTCAGTTCTGGTTGCTTCCTTAGCCTTTCTTTGACCCAGGTTAATCTTTTGGAAATGGTAATACCTCTCTGCCAGTGCGAGTGCAGAGCAATTCAGAGCAGCACTTGCATCTTCTAACAGCCCACTGTGTTTGTTGCTATGCTGGGACACAAAGGAGTAAACTACTGTATGCTCCTCTTTTGGGCATACCTGGAAGGGCCACATGGAATCTGCCCATAATGGTGCTTTCAGAGGAGTCAGCGAGAAACTTATGTTAGAGCTGTTGGATAATGTATATTGGCAAAAAACATTCCTTGTAAAAAATGGAGAAGCAATAGAGAGCAGGATATGAAAATCTCATTAATAACTTATCCAGGGCATGCAGACAGTGCTAAAATGAAAGAACAGAATTAACTCAGTAGCTCTAAGCATTCCAGGAAAGTGGAAGAATAAAAAACCTATAGAAACCTCTTTGATACTAAAGAATAAAACAGAAAAATTGTCTAGTACAGGATAGGGGCTGAGTGGCTAGACAGAAGTTATTTGGTTATTTATTTATTGGAAGTCTGTGAATAAATCCACAGTGAAGACGTAAAAATAAAATTAATGCTACAACTGTGCAGGTTAGTGCAATTGGGGAAAATGTTGTACGATGCAAAGCAAAAAAGTCACAGAATCACAAAATAAGCTGAGTTGGAAGGGACCCACAAGGACCATTGAGCCCAACTCCTGGGCCTGCACAGCACCATCCCAAAGAGTCAAATGCTTTGCCTCAGATGAGTTAACAGAAATGTAGGTACTTTACAGCAGTTATACATGCCTACAGAGGAGCTAGTCTGGGAGGCTCTCCCAGTTCACTGAACATGTATATTTAGTACTTTTTTTTTCTCTCCTGGCAAAGCATCGGCATTTACTTCTAATGCTAGAATTACTGCTGATGACACCAAAGCTGAATTAGACTTTGCTTACTTTTTTGTCTTATCTCCAAGGAAGCTGTGAAAGCAGATATTGCAGATTTCTATGCAGCTCATTGGTGTTCATTGTAAATCAGATTGATGGGGTGGTCACATTTTTCAGCCAGATTTGATGGACAAAAACATAAAACCCATCACCTTTTCTCTGTGATGCAGTTATTCTGGGATATATACGAAATAGTTGAGTAGCAGTGGTCTTGCTGATATCCAAGGTATTCTAGTGTTGACTGCTTTCCACTAAGGCCTTTTATCTTGTTAGGCCTTTTATCTTTATCTTATAAGGCCTATTATCTTGCAATGATTTTTTTTAATCTGAAATAAACAACTACTTCTCATTCTGGCTGACTAGTTTAAATAGCTAAGTGCCAAAGGAATGCTATATCAGAGAGCCAAATTTTTTATTACCCTTGTGTAATGATTCAATTTGCATAAAGCTACCTGAATTGGAAATATAATTATTATTTAAATAATCTAACTCTAAAATATTTTCAGAAATATTTAAGCACATTAGAAATTAATCCAGGATAACTTTGGGTATTTTAATGGATTTCATGGGTTTTTACTAGTAGATTTTAGTCAAGCAAAAAGTTAATTTAAAATGTAGTAATCAATGTATATTTTGCTTACAATGAAAAAAAAATATTCAATCTGTAGAAATGAAGACATTTTGTAATACAAAATTAATAGTATTCTGGGTTGCACTTATAAAGAATATCAGGGAAATCCTGATATTTACAGTTTACTGCTGTGATGCACCCATGGAGTATTCAGTTTTGTGTATTTTTTATAGGAGACACACAGAAAATTAGATTTCAAATATTTTCTTAAGTAAGGTATACCAAAAAAAGAATGCTAAATAATGTAAGAAGGAAGCTGTAGAGAGCTCTTATTTAGTTATATAATCACCTAAAGATATTGTGAAAATTTTGCTGAAGAGCTATTAAACCAGTTTATAGTAATGCATTGATAGTCTTTGACATTTTGGGTTTAGATGTATAAGATGTAGACAATATTTGGAATACACTGCCCTTCACAAAGATGAAAAAATGGACCTTAGAATATGTTTGATTTAAGGAAAAATGTCAACTATATCATACTGTGATATGACTAGCATCACTATTTAGTGATGTTGATTTCTGCTTGTGTGACAACAACCAATATTTAAGCAGATACTCAAGCATAATTTTCAAGACAATTAATTGGCAAGTTTTGACATTTTATTTTCAATGAAAACTAAAAACTTGGGATTAAATGGGCATTGATTACTCCTTCAACTTCTTTGTGTAGAAAAGGTTGGGGATTTTGTAACCTTTGTTCTTGAGCCCTCTAATGGTAAACATAAATTTAAATATATTTTCTGTATTTTAGTACCCATAAAGAAAAAACTGCCACAAGACATTCATTCTGCATGGCACAATGGGCTTCTAAAACATTCAAGGCCTGATTGTGGCAAAACAGTGTAACAATATTGTCTGTGAGACATAATCTAAAAGGACCAAAAAAAAAAAAAAAAAGAATAATAATTATTTTCTTCCCCTCAGCTTTACTAGGCAGTCATAACTATTAGGCCAATGCTGATGATTTTAAACAGTTACAGAGATAATGGCTGTTCAGAGTTTTGGTGGGGTTTCCATCTTTGTGGAGACCTTCACAGTTTTACAGAATATGACCTGGGTAACTTGCTGTGTTTTCAGAGACTTCTGCTTTGGACCTTCTAAACCTTCCAAAGGTTCTTTTTAAACACAGTTGTTCTAAGTTTCTTTAACTGACAGCCAGCAAGACATTGAAATAATGGCTATAGCTTTCCATCTTACTTGGAAAAGGTGAAAAGAACATTTAGTATATTAGATCTTAAAGGTATAACTGAAGGAAAAAGTCTGTGTAAATGAAAGGTTTAAACTGCTTTAGAACAGCAGGATAAACAGTGTTGTACAACTCTTGAGCTTATTATTCATAAAGTCTCCACTGAAAAATATAAGATTTTGGGTATACAGGATCTGCAAAAATGAAGACGAAATATCCTTGTTTATGGTCTTAGCCACGTTTTTCCTACTATCACCTTATGCTGAAGTTCTGAAAAGGGTTAAATATGTGAAAAGATGGTATTCTAAAGGACAGGCATTGCTCCTTTGAATCTCTCTCACTTTACTTCAGCAGTGTACAGGGAAGTGAAAAACTGCACAACACTATCCTAGGGACCAGCACCTCCTCCGGAAGCACCCAGGAACATCTAATTCAAAACATTCTAATCACTACCCTTCTGAAGGGCCTTGAGACACCTTCCAAAGTTCCTCCTGTTTCATTCTTCTGTTTTTATATTGCCTTTTTGTTTTTTAAATACCTATCTATTTTGTCTATTCTTCTGCCCAATTGTCTTTTTTGAACAAAATTCGATTAATTTATTTAATCTAAGTATAGTGTTACCCAAGTCCAGGTGAGACCTGCCAGGTAGATGTAGCTGTGTGGGGCTTTTTTGTGGCTGGAAACCCGGTGTTGTCTTACCCTGCTCCCAGGTACAGCTGCCGACATCCAGCTGCCTGAAGGATTTCTTATCCAATGAAACTGGATGCAGCAGGTTGAATTGATGTGAAGGCAGACTCCTAGGTAGGTAGAAAGCAAAGATTATCCTTTAGCCACAGACTGCTTGGCCTTCCTTTTGTGCCAGCACAGTTCTCTGGTGTTGCTGACTGGTCTGAGACAGATCTGTTGCTTCTGGCAGTACTCCTGAGTATGTATTGCTGTTTCTGTTTTCTTGCAATGCTACCATTTCGTGACTGTCTTTAAGAATAACCTTTTCAGTGCACAATCTAATGCATCCAATTTTTAGAATTAATTGTGCGGAGAGAGAGAAAGAGATGTTTCGTCAGAAAGGATCATTCAGAGGACACTGTAATTGTCTGTATATTAAAACAGCACATGCTTTTATTTGTTTTTCAGGCATTTTTGTCTGTTTTAATTGTTAGTATTCATGGCTACAGTTAATATCTAACAGTAGCTTCTAAATGCTCCAAATAACATATATGAAATAGGAAAAAAAGCTGTTTTTCAACAACCTAGCATTAGGGTAATACAAGCCAAGGTGAAAAACTACTTTGAGCAAGAAACATGGGAAAGGGAAGGAGGGCAGAACAAAAAAGATGATGAGTGAAAGAAGCAGATAAAATTGTCATACGAACCTATGACCACTTTTAAACAACTGGCAGATTTAAACAGCTGTATGATAGTTTTTTCAAAGGTCCTTTGGAAACTTGAAAGTAGAATAGATAAGAAATTTTATCATTATGGTATATGCAGACATTTAAATTTCTGATTTTAGTGTTGTTCAACAATGAGTCATCCATCTCAAGAAACAGGTATAGAGGATGGGTTGCTATACTATTCACAAAATTGCTAAATTAAAGCATCAGCAGAAAATTTTGAATTAATACTGTCAAAAGTCTAATAAATTTTAATTCTAAGAATCAAAGGACTTTAATATGCCAAGATTAATCTTTAAACACATTTTATATCTAGTTTTTTCCATGTTAATACTCTAATGAAATTAATCACAAACAATACAAAATTTTGTTTACCACTGCCACCCTATTAATAATTTGCTTTGTCATACAGAGTATTTTACCACTAGTTTGTGGAAATTGTTTATAAATAACAAAAGCATGATTCTACTAATCTTCCAGAAGTGGTATTGCTATTTGGGAACCATTTATGTGATTACTGTGTAGCACATGGCTCCTGATTTACATTCCTTAATTCCTTGCCATATGTTGAGGACTGTGCAATAATTAAAGCATTTAACACTGTGAAAGTAATGTAAATCAATTCCCCTCTTACCTGGGATTATTGTACACATCAGAGAACATTGAACACTTCAGTGAAGTTGTGCAGCTGCAGAGATTGGATCTAGTCTGACCAAATTGCATTCATTTTTTAATGTATATACATACATATTTGGTCCTCCCCATGCATGTTTTTTTTGTTGAACCAGTAGAGATCACATGTCCTTATCTGTAATTTGTTTGGGAAAACCTGGTTGTCCCATGTTCCATCTGCTTAATCTATGTTTTTTACAGACTGTAAATTAAGTATTTTATAATCTTGTAGTATTATGACTAATAGAGTTGATTGAAGATAAAATTCAGTACTATGGACCACTGACCTTTATATATGGTTCAATAGAAATCAGTTAAAAACTGGTGTATGCCATACAATTTTATAGACTAGCATTTGTGATCTTTGATGTGAAAGTAGTTCCCTGGAGTGACTTATCTTCATTTAGCACCTTCTTCTGTTTTAATTTTTAAAATTGCATACTCTCCATCTCTTAAATACCTGGATGACATGAAGGCAGTGTATGTTCTGACTGAATGATTGCCCTGAATGTTGCTAGTTCTTCTTTGTCTCAGTTGCTTGGTGCTGATTCTCTCATCCAAGAGAGGTAATTGTTTTCCAACACATTCCCTCCTTTTTCTTTCTTATATCCATTCGCAGTTGTTCTAAGACAATAGGTTCCTCAGACAACTTGTATCAGGAAATTGGGAAGTATTAGAGCTTATTATTATTTCCATTCTTGCAAGTGTGTAAGCCTCTCAGCACAGAACCAGAGAGCTGAAAAGGAATGGAACAGGTGAGAAAGTCTGTTTATATTCAAGAATTTAGAGGTGGGTTGAAGGGACAATTACACTAGCATAATGTTCTAGATATTTCATTCTGAGTGACAATCTAAAGGCTACTGTAGATGCCTGTTTATTCTCACTATTTGAAATAATAATTTAAAGGCTCACTGAATGAGAAGCAGCTGAAGAGTGTTGTACTGTGGTGTATATAAATGAGAAAACCAAAGGTTGTAGTTTGAGATGCAATGCTGTGTTTTTATAACCACTCTGCCATCCTAAGGCATTCCACATCATTTCATGGACTTGTTTGTGTCAATAGTTTTAACTGAGCGTTGAACAATGAACTTCTTTTCACCAGATCTTTAAATGTGGATTTGGTACTGCATCATCTCATGCAGTTTCTAAAAGGAAAAGGGAAGAGACTTCCACCTGTGAAAATAAATAAATAAATAAATAAATAAGGAAAGATGAGAAGGGAGAAATATAAGTGCCTGTTATTTCAGATAAGGAAATGGTGACTTTTTAATAATTACTTTTCATCTGCTGGGTGCTAAAAGCTGTCATAGAATTCTTTCTGTTTTTACTAGACATTTTGTCTTTAATGACCATTAGAATAATAATAATAATAATGAAAAAAGGACACACAATCTGGCTTGCTACTGCATGATATGCTATTTTTAAAGTAATTGACTGCTTTAAAATAATATCTGGGGTAGATATTACCTGCATTTTCACAAAGCCGTAGTTGCTGCTTAGAACAATGCACTTTAAGGAACTGGATTCTGATTAAACTCATATTAGGCATTGTTTCAAATTAATAAACCCTATTTTTTAATTAATGCCTGTAAAAAGCCCAACCTCTTAATTTAATATTAAAAGCAGATTCTAGTCCCAAATATATAGTCTTTCCACATATAGAAAGCTAGTGGATTCTCAAAGTTCCATGGACAGCCAGAGGCAAAGTCTCTTGTCACAGGCAAAAATAAAAGACAAATTTGAGGCTGCTTAATATAAGCTTTAGGAGTATCCCGGGAGTATGTTTTAGAGGAGATTTTGGGAAACATTGTTATCTGTAAAGTAGCTTGGAGACATTCAAGTGACTCACTCAGGGACTTTTGAGTGCTACAATGCACTTCTTGTAGACACTTTGCACAGCCTTAGATTAAGACCTTTTTTAGTATTAACTGGATAACAGAAGAATAACTGACAACTCTGTAATATATTAAAATGAAACTTAAAAATTGCTTGATTACTGTCCATGCCAGTATTTTTGCATATTTATGAGATGCTTGTCTAGGTATTAAAATGATTCACTGTTGGGTCAAGCCATGAACTTGGTTTTTGTCAGGACTCCTGTTTAGCAGGAAGCTCCTTACCCATGACCATCCCTGCAGTTGTCCTGCCAAGCAAAAAATGTTAAGAATACAAAATTAAAGACAGCTTGGCAACCAGTCTGATTTGTGCTGGGTCTTGAAACCATAACTTTACTCCTTCCTTCTCTATGTTTCAGCAACTGTGATGCTCAGGATCATGTGAGAAAAGTGTGTGTCTATGTGTGCTTAAGCATGCTATCTATTTAGGGTGTTAATATGCACACAACCTCTGGCTGATTTTAGTAATTTCTCTGGCTAGCTTTTTTGAGAATATAGTCTGGATAAACATTAATTTCCTATACCTCATAGTTTTTTTACCTGTCTTGAAATTGGAACTGCTTCCTGGTTGATAGAAGGATTAGAATGCTATCTCATTATTTTTTTTTATAATGTATCACAGTCTTCTGAAATACTATGCTAGAATTTCATACAGCATTACCTATGAAAAATATATTTGAGGATCCTGCTGCTGCTGCTGCAAAAAAAAAGCATTAAAAGTGCCCGCTAATGTGCAGCTCTATTAAATAAAGTCGCTACCTCTTTCTACCATTGGTTCCTGTCATGCTTGAATGCAAAGTACAAGGCTAGCAAGAGATAAAAGAGCTGCAGTTCCATTTTTAATGACTATACAATCCAGGACTATAATACCCAGACACTAAGCACAGACATTAAAATTAATCTGTCTGAAAGGATCTTCATTTTCAATGCTTTCTTATGTCTGTTGATATCTAGAGGACCTCCATCAGCCTTTGGAACTTTAGAACATGCGAGTTTCATGCTTTGTTCTGATACCAGCAAGCCTTAGGAAGATGCCAGCTTCTGGTGACGTGAGTGCTTGCCACAGAACAATCAAGACAGCCCTTCCCAGAGCTTCATCACAGTTTCTGTCAGCTCCAGGGTGGCAACTTTTTTGCTGTGACTGACCACAGAGACAGACATAATCCAAAGGTTTCTGCTGAAGCTGGTAATCACTAGGCAAAGACTTCTTCACTGACTTCAGTGGACTCTGGCATGCTACCCAAATTCCTCATTAACTAATTAACAAGACTAATAAGCTCTGTGACAGCGTCTGTTGTAGCTTAGAAAAAGGAGTGTGTAGCCAAATAATGAAATGCTCTATCTATATCTATGTATTATCACAGTTTCTTGGTCATCCCACTGAGTTCTGTGGCCATTTTAGAGGTGCTTGATGCAGAAAACTTCTAATGTTCTTCCAGGAAATTATGAGAATTTAGGTGTTTTTTTAATGATTAGAATGTGGGAAGGTCCTGAAGGACAGTGTCCTTTCATAAGTTGTACTTTCACTGGCAAATTGATGTGTTGTGTATTTAATATATATATATGTGAACTAAAGTGGCTTCTGAAATCTAATTTGGATAAAATCTAGGATGAGCGATCTTGGTTAGAAAAGCAGCTGGGCCTACATAAGTAATGGGCAAGCAAATAAGCTAGCAACAAAAAGGAAGTTTTTGAAGACCCAATAGCCATTATACAATAAAAACACTTCTTAAGAAACCCAGACTTGGCTGTGTTATGACTGGAAGGAGAAACTGGAAGCCGCTATTTTTTAAAAATGATACTGCTCTTAGGGGTAGATTGGTTTGAAATGTAGGAGAGACTGTCAGCATGTATCAAATGGGATGATTTATAAATGCCATGACGTGGAATAAAGCACAGAGATTAAACCTGGAATTAGCCTAGAAGTGTAATGCAGCAGAATTTGCCAAGGTGTTCCATGACTCTAAGTACTGAGATCGTAAAATTAAAAAAAAAAAAAGAGGAGAGATAAAGGCGTCTAAGTTTCTGCAGTTTGGAATAATTTTGGGATTTTTTCTGCCTTACCTACCTTTTATGATTTTCTCTCTAGTAGCACAAAGCTCTAAGCAGAGTAGACAGAAATGTGGCCTCACGCGAGTAATAAGCTTTGCCCTCCCTACTTGTGTGATGACACCAATTCAGGTCACTTCAAATAATTACTGCTTTACTCAAAGTCTGCTCCCTTCCAGATTTCCAAGACTTGTTTAAATGTGCTTTTTGTCTTCCTCTGTCTCATTCTTTAGGGAGTATTGGGGTAGTTAATTTTAGCTCCATCATGCTCATCCAGTTATCTAAACAATGCATTACTCATATTTATTACTCAGCCTGGTAATTATAAACACTGCTCTTCCTGATGGAAGCTGTAGTGTCTAAAGGGACTAGATTTAGTGCTGATGTTTTATTTTTCATCTGTGTGACATGTGATTTTGGTTTGCTGCCAAATGTGTTGTGTGTTAGCTAAATTCCTTTTATTTCAACATTTATGTAATCTGTTTCAGCAAGATCACATTTCTTCCAGCCAAACTCAACTATGTTTTCAATTTCATGTTTCTATTGAACATTTTGTGCAACTTTAACTAAAAATTCCTTACACTGAAGTTTATTTTAGAGCTGCATGCTTTTAAGTTATTTTTTCTTTTAATGTTTTTTTCTTCATTGTGTGTGAGAATGTAGTGAAAAGGGAAGAAAGGAAGATTTGCTGGATTTCATAGTAGTCTTATGGGAACAGGTTTTATATTGCCCATGTGTTTAGATTGTTCTTCCCAATGATTTAATTTACTTCTTTTCAACATTTTGTCTCTCCCTTTTTAATGGTCAGCACTAATGTTCATAATTACCCAGCTTTTACAAGTATTTATATAACCAAAGCATCCATGTTGTATTAATACCTTTACAATGAACCCATAAATTGGAGGAATACTCTGTTTAAATGATAGGGAAAAAATCCAAAAAGCTGTCTAGTTAGTTAATTGCTTCCTTAATCACTTGGCAGTCAATACCTCTGAGGTTGTCAAAATGTTGCCGTAGGTGACAAAAGTCTATGAAGTTCAACAGTAATGAGTAAGAGTATCTAAATATCTTCTTTTCCCAGTGCAAAGAACCAATTAAGTTAAGCACTTTTGGGTTGTTTGAAATCTCTTTCATGTTAAAGTAGTGTCAGGATTCAGGCTAGACGCTGGTTGGTTGATTGGCCCAATGTGATACGAGCTACACCAGTCAGTGCAGCAGCTTTCTCATTAGAGATAAAGTACATTCCAGCTTAAATGTCCTAGTTACTCCCTACCTGATTTGGAAAAGGGATCTGAATCCATATTTCCCACTTGCCAAATCTTTTATGTAGACACGGGGCTTTTAATCGTTCTGATAAAGTGGCTTCTTCCACAGGAGTGTTTTACTTATTTATTTGTATAAAATAGCTGCATATGTGTCAGAACATGGACTGAGATCTCTTTTTTCCTGCTGGCCTTTAGAGGCATTCATGGTCTTTGGCTAGTTGGCCCCACAAGACTGAGAGCTTGGGTTTGTTGCTTCCCACATCTCCTGGACCCCACATATATAGTAGAATTAATTGCTTCCAACAGCTGGGCATCCTATGTGGAACATTGGCAAAGCTGGGCATGTTGGCACATCTCAGAGGTGGTGTTGGCATAACTATCTACAAATGTGGTTCTTAAAGTCAATAAACTGAGTAGGAATCTGTCAAGCTAAGTAATTAAAAATGCTGAAGAGGAGCATGCAGCTGAAGCCTTTCCTTACCAACAAAGTTTTGGTGTGAAAACTTTACCAGTCTCCTTTTCATCTGTTCACAGGGGTATTCCCTCTCTAGAGCTCATGTCATTCCTCCTTTCCTGAAAAGAGCCATGAGAGAAGCTGATGGTTTGGTTTAATGGAAACCTCTAAAATAGAGAGCAGCTCTTGTCAAGTGCATGCTCCAATTTAAAGCAGAGACTTGAACTCAGTTACTGTGTGTCAGGTTCTGTCTTGACCACAAAGGTGAATTTTCTAAGACACAGCATGCTTCCTCAGCCTTTGGAAGGAATTGTTCTGCTTTGTGTAAATAATTAGATCTTGAGCAGAGGCTTCAGTTTAAGTGTGCTCTATCCCATGAGTACTGCTAGGCTGTGGAATCAGTCTCTTGCTTGTTTTCTTGCTTCCTTTCTCAAAATCTTTCTGGCTCAGTAAATTTGTAATTATTTATAATTTGAAGAACTCACTGGGACTTGGTTGAGAGCCAGTTCTTTAGGCTGCTTGGCAGCATTGGTATATTTTTGCCTTAAGGTAGAAATATAAGCAGCCAGGGAATTTTAGGTGCTGACAATGTTAGACAGCAATTTGGGAATAAAGGGGATTCAGACAAATATAAGTGCAAAATTTAGTCATTATGATCTGGACGACAGAGACATTCAGATAAACTGTGATTTAAGTGGAAACTTGGACTTTAAATGACTGTGCAGCTTGTCCAATAATTTAAGAGATAATTGGACACCAAAATCAGTCTTTAGCATTATCCTTGAGCAACTTTCTCAAATTTATGGAGAAAGTATAAAATAAAGTTAAAACTGCACCTCAAATGTCACTTGTATCCAAGGTTCTTCATTCATAGGACCCTTTGGAAGTTTAAATTTGTGATTTGAATTAATAAGGTTTACAAAACAAAGGTTAGTTGGGAGAGAGAGAAGAAAATGTAGTAAAAATAATGTCTGTGTGTGTGATCTGCACTCTTCTTTTTGACTGAGAGTTAAACCTCAAATTTGTCATATATATGTGAAAATTACCTTAGCAATGTTCTCTCAGCACAGAATTTTTTGGTTTTTTGTTTTATTTTCATTTGATATCTGGTCATGGTGCTAAGGCAGTTTGCACCAGCGTCTTCTACATACAGTGCAAAGAGTAAATACTGATTATGGTGTATCACATTATTTGTGTTGCAGATGTGCCTACATAACTTTCTGTGCACATTTTGTTGGTAACCTACACCTAAAAAAGCTGTTAGTTTAGCTAAAAACATATCTGAGAACGTTTTCGCAAGTCATATTTTTTGCTACAGTAGAGAAGGGTGTTGACAGTTAAGTTAAATTCTTTTTTTCCAGGTTAGTGTGCTTTTGTGATGGTCAAAAAGTCTCACTCATCTCTAAAGAAACAGTAATGTTTAACTGAATTATTGTCTTATAGCAGATTCTTGTCATTTTGAACAAGTTTTAATTATTTCAGGATAATGAATACTGCTTTGCTAAAATAAAAGAGTGGGCTTATATGCAGCCCAAGTAGTTAGTGTAAGTGACATAATAGTATTTATTGTACTGCTTTACAGGGCTGCTGAATTTCATAAGTCCTGGATAGGCCCTTGGAGGGCCCTTGATAGAGCTGCCATTAATTTAATTAGTGATATAATATCTGTTAATAGATATCAGCTCTTCAGAGGTAAGTCAGTTGGGGTCTCTTAGCCTAATGGCTTTCAATTCCTGTCTCTTCCTCCAGACAGTTTCTCCAGAATATATTCTTGTTCTAGTCAACACCATGAAATTAAGTACAGTGTCTGATCCTGGTCTCATTTACACCAATGTGAATCAGGAGTGCAAATATTAATATGATATTTAGAGGTATTACTAGCTCTTACTGGTAAGCTTACTCTACATATACTTTGTTAATGATGGAGATTTGAAAGAGAATCATGGCTCATAGGAAGAAATTTTCTTGCTGGAATATCTTCATGGATAAAAGGAAGTGCCAGTGTCAAGGGGAGAAATGGATTTTTTCTTCTCACAGATTACAAATTGGAAGAGGTTTTATGTAGGGCATATGTGGCTTTGAGACTGTTGTAATTTAATAGTGTATAATGAATGAAGATGTAGTTGGATAAATAAAATTGTTCATATACCACCTAAACCAAAAATAAAGAAATGGCAGAACATGATTTTGAAATATCTGTGTTCCCATGGATTTTGCTACTTTTACAGCTCTGTGTTGCATGACCTCCTCTGACCCCCATTCCCTGCCAGCCAGTCAGTGTCTTGAGCTGTCAACAGACACACTAAGGAGCTTGTCAGATAAGGGCAGCATGTTGAGTTGGAGCAGTGTTTGATGGATTAAGACCCTGGCTGTTTCACCTGTGCAATTTCTGACTTGTATTATGAATGACATTTTCAAGGCCTTTGGGCAACATTGCCAAACATGTCCCTGGAGACCATATTACAATGTCAGAACAATGTCAATTCCTGATAAATAATTTTTATAGAAAAATAATTAAATTAACATCAATCTTTTGACAGCATTTCCACAAAAACTCAGAAATCCTCAGTTAAATTTCTCATAGGACTGCAACTTGACCTCCTTTTTTGTTGTTGTTGACATATTTAAAGAGCAGTATTTTATTTTTCTTGTCTCTTTTTTTTTCTTGTATGCTTTAGCAGCCTTTCAGTTAGAGCCTTTCAGTGTTCTCACAGGCACTATTAATTCTACATTTAAAATGTTTGTCTGGATTTTTTTAATATTATACATTAGAATATGCATTGTACAACATATGCATATGTATAGTTTAAAAGTTTTATCCCACCAAGAAGACTTTTGATGGGTTTTGATTACTTCAAAGAGACTGTCTTCTATTTTAGCTCCCCAAAACCTGTATTTACAGCTTTATTGAATAAAAGTTGAAATTAAAGAGAATAAATAGTCCAACCCAATCTTCTAGGCCTGTTTTCTGGTGAAAACATCCTTAACACATTAATCCATAATATTGCCAGTTTCATACAAACAAACATCTGGAACCTTTCTGAAGATTTTGCAGTGATCACACTCATTTCTTTTCTTTTAAAGATGCATAGAGTGAGTCATACATGTTTTGTCCCTACTCTCTGAAGAAAGGACATTAGATTATTTTGGTGAGAGGGGGAATGAGTGATACTCAGGTCATTCTCAAATATGGGAAATACTCTGAAAATTTAATTCAGTAAAGGTAATGCTTTCTCAGCATTCTCCAGGAAATGGAGAGCTCTCAGGTATGCAGAATCCTGCATGTCTAGCTACCTCACATCACAGGCTGGAACTCTGTGTACCCTGTCAGGATGCAGGCAGCTGAGAAGAAATATATGAAACAACTCGAAAAAATTTTGGAAACTGCTGTCAGATAGCAAACCAAAGAAATTCACAGAAAATTTAAATGCCTCTGTGGGATCTTACCATTTTGACAAACTGGTAAATGCTTATGAGGAACTTTTTCATCTGACTTTTCTAATAATCTCCATTACTCAACCTGGATTGGTTTAGCCTTGAGCCACTGCAAATTCTCTGCCAAGCAGCTACTTCAGCTGAGTCAGCTCTTCTGCTGAGGAACAAGTCAGCAGGATTTCAGACCATCAGAAAGGGTATTCCAACAGTGGGAGAGCTGGCATAAAGGAATTGGCGATGCCACTGATACCAACTCTAGCTGAGCTCTGAACCACTTTTCTAATTTTTTGACATGTCAATGATGTTGGCATTTTCCATTGTGGTTATTTAGTGTTGGACAGCTGTAACCAGACTTGGCAAACACCTGTACTTCACCTTACTTACATGTAATTCAATCCTTCTGCCTCAGCTTCCCAAGGAAAATTGAGGACAATAAGATTATTATCTTCATAGAGGAGTTATTGCAATTAACGTTTTTTAAAATCCTGGAGGTAATTAAAGTACACAACAAACATTCCATCTAGCAACAGATAAGGATGTATAAATCTTCTGCAATTTGGTATATGTATTGCTTTTTCTTACTTCTGTTTTTTTTTAAATTTTTTTCTAGTAATGATACCATTCCCTGTTCAAGTAAGGAAAGGGAATCATAAGAAACCAGTGCCTGAGAGCCATGTGCAATATGATCTTAATGATTACTACCTTTTTTTTTTTACTTCCATGGGATGTGCTTTGCTTCCTTCCTTTATCATTATTGACTATATATTGACTATATTTTGTCAAAATATATTGACTATATTTTGTCAGTTTACCCTTGGCTTCCATCATCTGAGAAACTGGTCTAATCTAAGTTAGACAGGCCTTCTTTTTTAACATTTATGACCAAAGCAAGTTAGAAATGGTGCTGTAATAGCCTGTGTAGAATTTTAGAGTACTACATGTGATGGTGGCAGCTACGTGCTCTATTCTTTGCCTGAGATCTTTTCACCTAAAAGAAGCATCTTAAATAGAAACTATATCCTTACCCTTTGCTATTCCCATTTCTATGTATAACTTTCAAAAGCAGTGAATCTGAATAACTCAAGAGCCCACAAGTATAAATGAATGCTTCACAAGTATAAATGAATACACCCTTCCTCCCAACAGAGGGTTCTTTAAAATCTAGACTGTTTTTCAATATGGGCCTCCATTGATTAAAACACTTTTGAAAATCAGGCCTTTTAGTTATGTGCTTACATGTCACTTGAGGAAACAAGATTTATAATCCCAGTAGAAAAAACTTGTCCTTAACTTTTCTCAAAAAAACAAGCTAGATTTTTATGCAAATACATGTTGCATGAACATCTTTTAGCTGAGTACATTCCTTGGCTTTTCCACAAGAACTGATGATCCAGAACTGTTTGAATCTCTGGTGGGCTAAGTACGATGACTTGTGCTGTTCTTGACAGAATATGAGTTATAAAAAGCCTATGACTGTGACGCCTGCTGGATGAATTTTGATTAGAGAGCCCATTTGAAACTGTTTTGTGCTTCTGAATCGTTTGTTTGACAAGCATATGGTCCTTCAAAGCTATAGTTACAATTTTTGTTGTAAAAAAAGGCTTATGTATTTTTTGTCTTTGAACTTGAGGGTTCATTATCAATGTCTACAAATTTTTAATTCAGAGGAACCTTTATTGTAACACTATATTAAGTAACAAGGAAGAAACAAACACAAGACTCGGGCTGCTAACACAAATGGTAACAGAAGTAATTCAAGATTTATTACATTTCAGTTACTTTTGTTTTTAAGGACTTGTTTTCTTGAGGGTAGGGTATGAATAGAAACTTCTTACCTATGCAGAATTTAGAAAATAAGAGGCAAAACTATAAAAATCTGCCATTTCCTCCTTAGTGTACTTTTCTCTTTCTTAACCCAAACCAACAGGGGGAATCTACAGACTATTCTAAAAGCATAAGTTGTTGTCAATATGTTTGTTCTCTTCTCTGTCTTCTCTGCTCATTTCTGATGGAAGAGTAGATCCAGAAGAGTTTAGAAATCATATAACAGAATATGGGATTTTTTTTTTTAATTAAAACTTGGAATGCAAGGCTAGCTTGAAGATTCCGTGTTCTGTAGTTTATTATATGCAAATATTAAAATCATTCCTCTGTGTCAAATAATAAATCAGATACATATAACTGATAGCAATAGAGTGAGGTTACAAGAGAACCATGTTTCCAAGCATTTGGGGGTCGGGGAGTGTGCAGGTAAAGATTTGCAAAGTGACTTTGTTGCCTATGGGAGGGTTCCTTCAAGTTACACAATTATATTTGAAATTAGCCTTGATACTCGGCTGTTGGGATACTTGATTGTCAGCCATATTTCTGTAACAACACTACTTTTTTTTGAATTATAATTAATATTTTGTATTGTCATCACAGTATAGGCCAAATTTCACAATTAGTCTCTGCAGCATCATTTTACCTCCTGAAGAGTAGATCTCTTGTCACTCTCCCATTTCATTCCAGTCTGTGCCAGGTAACCATTTGGAGATAATTTTTTTTTCTGGAGAGTCTCCCACAGGCAGCATGAAGTCTCTAGTTCTCTGAAATATGCTGGTGGCTTCTGTAGTTCAGTAGTTCTGTACTTCAGCCATACCTGTACTTCATCCTTGTTGAATAGCAAGAGCATAGCAGACTCAGCACTTTTTCTGTCCACTGACGTAAAATTTATTTGTAAGATGTGTGAAGCATTCTTACAGCTTATGTAAGGATGCTTCATAAGGGATTCCAGAAGTCTCTGTCATTCCATGACCCTGGAAAAAAAGATTCTTTTTGGTAGGAAGGGCTTTATGAAGTCCTGTATTCTAGCATTTGGCTGAAAAAAGATGTTTCCTTATAGATGAGAACAGATGAATAGTCCTTGCCTGCCCATGCTCCAGAAGTTGTCTGAAATCACTGTATCTTTGCAGCTACATCCCTTTGAAAATGCACTGCTCTCCGTGCAGCTGCTCATGGATCAGTCCTGGCCTTTTCCTCGTGGGTGGTAGAGACTCTGCGGTCATGAGTGAGCACCACTGGTTTCTCCCAGTCAGGAGCAGGGATTATACTGTTGGCCTCAATATAATTAGAAGTAAAATTTGCTTGTGTCATGCATTTGTTAAAAGGCAGCTTTTAGGAAAAGAGAGACTATTAACTACTCACATTTAATAATGATTAAATATGATAATATAATCATAATACGACAGCAAGATCAACTACACAACAGGCAGTTGTATTATTTTTGGGAATGGGAAATTCTGTGATGAGTCAAATTGCAGCTAGTTATATTCAAATTTTTCTTTTCCAATCAGCAGCTGGCTTTAAGGCAGAGAGTTCCCTGTGCTGACTGTCTGGAATGCTGACTGTATGTCTAGAATGCAGACTGTAGCTGGCAACTGCTGTTAAGAAATTTCCTGTGCATACTACCCCTCTTAGTGAATATCATTCTACTTTCAGCCTAATTGAAAACTGAAGATAGAAACTAAGCAGTTATTTTTCCCTGCAGTACAATATCTAATATTCTGATTTCATGGCTGTCTGACTGCAATGATTAGGAAGGACATTTTCTCAAAGTGTTCACAGTACCACAGCAATGGATCAGGAGCATTGCATATCAAGGAAGGGAGCTGTTATGTTAAAATATGTGCCATTTAAAAACATACCCATTTGAAAAGTAGGATGTTGTTCTGTTACATTTGGTACAGTCAATAATTGCCTTTTCTTGTCTTTTTCTTTGAAAAAGCTATTAAGAATGTAGAAAACAGCCTTCAGCTAGAAAGGCTTTAATAGGAGAGATCTGCAATAACAGATGTAAGACCTCTGCAACAAAGGCATTCTGTGTTTAGAATTGTCCTTCCATGTTGAGTCCAAGATGCTGTGCTTATTTTTGCTGGTAGAGAAATGGGATATATGTGTGTAGTTGCTGGTGATTGTATAGCTGAACAAACTGAAACAAACTACTCTGTGGGACAAATGCTTGTTTATTAACCTCTGTGTTAAGTGGGAGAGAAACCCCCAGTATTTACAACAGGACACTGGTGAGGAGTAGTAAACAAGGAGAGAAACCAGTTCAAAATATCCCATAATCTTGCATAGAGAGTCAGAAAAAATACTATAAATTTAAAATGTTTGCTTGTGTTTTTTTTCTTTTTATATCAGATAGTATTACTGAAGTCTTCACTAACATCTATGTGACCAGTTTTGGACCTGTGTCAGATACTGATATGGTGAGTTCCTGAATCTTTTGCATATATGGGTAAATGGTGTAAGATATATATAAACTTCCTTTAGACTTGTATTCTTCTGTTACTTACTGTGGATTAATTTGAAACAATTTCACTGAAATCAGAATGTGCCAAACCCCATGTAGTTTGAAATTTGGGAATTAATTTATGGACTTTACATGATAAGTGTGTTAGTGTTAGCTGTTTAGTTTAGACCAGTAAATCTTCTCATTGTCCCACTGACTGTGCTTTGGTTTATATTCTGGAGCAATCTTGATATGGATGAATTAGATTCCTCTTGCATGAAAACCTGGAATGAAAGGAGCACTCTTAATATTGGCAATAGACTGAGGGGCCTGATGGGAGTCAAATCTAAATTAAACTTCTTGAAAGGCATAGTGTGGAAACTGGGTCATCAACATAATTGTGGGGTTTTGTACAGAACTGTCCTTGACAATTTGCATTATTTAGTAAACATTTAAAGAAGTTGGTGACATTAAAAACAGAAATAAACTTTCAGAATATTACTCTGGATTATAGGGAATTGTTTGTAGGCTCACTGCAAATAATACAGAGATTAGGGAAAATGTTTCACACTGGTTAGAAAGATCTGATGGATGTAGTTCTTTAAAAGGAAAGGGAAGGACAATCTCAAACTTACTTTACCTGTTATGCTCCTGTTCACTAGCCTGGTTTAGGAGAAGGTGGTTTAACTAACTCTGGGCAATATGTAGGAGAGAACAAAATTCTCAGAAGAGTCAACAACAAACTTTTACTTGCAAAAATTAAGATAGAATAAGATATTTGACAGATGTTAAAAAAAATCAAGGCAAAGTAAGTACTTCACAAACTTTAATTTAGCAAATTTAAATTTAGCCAACCTTAAAAATTCCAGACACAAAGCACTTAGTAAGGCATTGACAGGATTTTTTTAGTCTGTCTGACAATGTATTTTGAGAAGAAAGGGAGAAAAAAAGGATAAGAACAG
Organism: Chloebia gouldiae; assembly: GCA_003676055.1. Taxonomy (NCBI): domain Eukaryota; kingdom Metazoa; phylum Chordata; class Aves; order Passeriformes; family Passeridae; genus Chloebia; species Chloebia gouldiae. The sequence continues at coordinate 23,601,410 of QUSF01000005.1, forward strand.
AATGATATCACCATCCATGGATTGAATAACAAGACTCCATTGTTGCAATTTTGATATTATTTGGTCTAAGTGGTATCTTCATCCATCGAGGGTGGGGGAAACCCACAAAACACAAGTTCCAGAGGGTTTATACATGCTTAGCTTTAGATGGAATGCCCAGGCACCTTCCCTGGGATGGGGAGTTTATGGTGCAGTCTTTTGCAGCACCTTGGATCTGTTGCAACATTGTGGATCCTGCGTAGTCCTCTGGTGGAAGACCCCAGAAATTATTCTGGGGTCATTCTGGGCATCTTTGATGGTTTATGACACTTTCTAAGACATGACAACTGCCTCTCAGTCGGTGCACTCGAGCCCCTGATGCCCCATCAGAAGGGATGAACATCTTCAGGCCTATGCGTGAATGTCCCAGTATGTCCCCGGCGGGGAGGAGTTTTACAGCTGAGCCACTTGTGTAAAGAACATCAGCATGATAAAACATATTAATCCTCACAAGATCTGCTTCTTTTTGGCCTCTTCCCTTATCTGTCTCAAACCCCAGCTTCTTGCTAAGCAATGTTGCTTTGTCATGATCATCCCCTGGTGCCCACACCCTCTGCACCTGGGCTGTTACTGTGCTCATCCTCAGCAAAGCACCTGCTGCTTTTGCAAATGGCTGATTGTGTGAGCCTTTAGCCATTAACATCTCAATCTCTCACACTACCCTTGCCAATCCTGCAAGAAATTATTTATGAAGTGTTTAGAATATTCTTTATTATGTATGAGACATAGTAAATGCTACCTAAGTACATCTGGAGATATTAAAATTTTTTTAAAATAAGTCATTTCTTTTTTTATTAAAAAATCAGGTTATTCATCATACAAAACAGGGAACATTATATGATGAACAAGTTTATAAAGCTAAATTTTTCATGGTACATTGAACATTTTAAAAGTTATTTGCTTACTGACTGCCAGGTAATTATAGCTTTGGAAAATATATTCCAGTTGAGGTTTGTGGAAATTTTTGTGTGGGATAGTTTCAGTTTTCAATCTCTGTTTTGGAGCTATGAATACACTAGTAAGACTTCACATGAAAGGCCATTTCATAGGAGAAATAGACTTTTGTTTTTATTACTGTACATGTTGCTGATTCTCCTGAGGTGGTTTTTTTTTTCCCTAATGATTTTAGGTTTAAGAAATCATTCTTATTTTGTTAATAATTTTGTAAAAAAGGTATCAACAGCTATGTACAAAGATGATATGAATGTCTTGAGCTTGTTGGTCTAGTATCTCATGACTTTAAAGTCCTACATTTATGGTAACAGAAAGATGATATTAATCCACTTTTAAAGATGAGTACTGAGGCACAAGGAGATTTACCTAAGGCTGTTCAAATTGTCTTTGCTTAAATGGAAAGGTAATGAAAAGCTCCCCGAGCCTATTCCCTCCTTCCCAACACACTTTTGACATCGGTGGATGAATGTATGGATGGGTGTCTATCTGCATAGACACATAGACAGTGCAGTAAAGGGCCTGGTCCTTGGGTGCTACAGCTCTGTCAGGTCTTTGCAGAGGTGTTAACCAAAGCAGAGTGCAGTGCATCAGAATGGCAGCTGTTACTCTAATGGGTAGGTTTATTTGCAGATAAGTGGATAGATAAGTAAGAGCAGTTTAATTCTTATTACTACAAGCTTCAGGGTTAATTTAGCTTGTTCTGTTGATAATTATAAAATCATTTTGAAACGTATGAGCAGTCAATTAGAAAATTCCAACATGTGAGTTTTGAAATAATAGCTTCCAAACCATCACATATTCTGTCGAACATGAAGGTGACATGAGAGTTTTAACCATGAGTAGTACTTTTTCATTTAGGAGCTGCATGGCTGAATCAATAATGTAAACTATTATACAGAGGATTCATTGATATTTTCTTCTGTAAATATTGGAAACTCTGGCATATTGTATATTTTTAAAATTTCTTCCTTAAAATTTTTCATTGGAAGAATAAGTTTGGCTCTTGCCCATGTCTTCTAGAATTTTTAGAAGATCCCAAGCTCTGATTTTTTCAGGAAGGTTGGGCCCCTGAAGTCCTCTGCTGGCATAATGTGAATGGTGAGGCCCTCAGTCACATGAGGTATTTAGGCTGAACACTGCTGTTGCCCAAAACTCTCATGGTTATTGCTGCCCCTAGGATTCCTTCCACTGAGGTTTCTTACAGTAATAAAATCATCAGGTGTGTCTGCACCCCTTTGCATGATCTATTTTCCAGTTTTTTTTTTTCTCCCTTAGTTAGTATCTTGAGAAGAATAATGGTGCTTAGAAGAAGAGGGGTGCTTTTGAAAACAGGAGGGGGACTCACTGACATGGGAGATGTTTAATATGCAATTGCAACATGGAAGAAGGAAGGGGCCCACAGGCAGTGATGGGTGGATTTGAGCTAAGGACACAGTTCTCATGTAGTGTTGATAGACAAAGTTGACAATATATAATTCTAACCTTTGTTGTTGAATTGCTATGAATTTGTGAGGTTTCTGTTCTCCTCACTAGCTGTTCCCATTAATGCTAATATGCTATGGTGTTTGATCTGTGACTCAGTATGATTTCTAGAATGTGGGTTTTTATTCACATTTGCTGTATTTTTCCAGTATCACAACTTTTCCAAAAAATCATTATGTCCAGGGGAATTTGATCTTTGACTGATTTTAAGCTAGCTGAATTTGCCATTGATAAATTCAAGAAGTAGAAGCTGAGACTGAGATTTTTCTCCAAATGTGTTAAAAGTCAAAAACATTTGGTCCTTGTGAATTAACATTTTGACTAAGTTCAAAAGATGCTACTCTCTGTTCTAACCAAAATAGTCAGCTACCAAATCTGTTCTCTCAGCCAGGAGTTTGTTGCAAATGAACAAAAATATTTGGGTATCTATATAATTTGTCTCAAAGTAAAGCTCTTGTATGTCAACCACTCTATTTAATGTCAAATATGCAAATATAAGGATTTTCAGCTTCCTTTTGAAAACCAGTGAGAATCAAGGAAGGCAAAGCAAAACATGGGTTTCAACAGATTTTACTTTTGCTCTTCTGTCTTTTTGAGCTGTTATTTCTCAGAAATGTTCAAGTTCAGTATTGTGATGCTATGCCTTGTAGGCTTCCAACCCAATCAGTGATAAAAAATTATTTTGACATTAGCCTGAGAGAAGAAAAGCCGTGTTATTTAGAAAAACAAAAAAAAAAAGAAAATTTGGACAGAACAACTGAAAAACAAAACATCCCTTAATTTTCTGAAGAGTTATAGTACTACATTCTTGTTACAGAGGCTGATTAAAGCATTTATCATTAAATTAAAATGTTTAATATTTGAAAATTCAGTGGTAAAGAATGAATTTCGTTGGACTATAATTTGTAGGATATAAAAGGATTGAACATTAAACCTGATTAGTTTTCTATTTTAAAAATTAATTGTTTGTAATCTGGTAGACTGTGCCATCATTATAAAGCTACATGCTGCTAACTTTAATTTAAGCACTGAAAGCAATGTATTTTTACCTCTTTTTCTCAGACTTGGTGTCTTTCCAGGCTCTCCTGACACTTTGGCTCCTAAAATTTCCCTCATAACCATAGACATATTAAGTGCTGATGCCCACAATGGAAAAGAAAATATATATAAATGAGACCTATTTACTCCTCAAGCAATAGTTATTTTACGTAAGACAGATTATGTAGGTACTGAGAGCTTTTATATAAGGTCTGCTGTGAAGAAAGGCTTGCCAAGATTTAGCAAATTTTGCCTCAGAACAGTCCTTCTGATTGTCATTGGGAACAGTCTTCCCTGTTTTTCTCCAACACATGTAGGTGGCAGGACTTGAATCAGTTTAGTTTGAATATTAAAACTAAGAAACCTTCTGAAACTTTTGTATTTCAACTTGCTGTCTTAGATTTTCATTATTATTGGGGAGTTTTGTTTACTGTAGTTATACCTTTATTTCCAAGTCACTTGTAAAGAACAGTTTTTCCTAATTTATTGATAGACTTCCCGTTTTTCACTTTGAAGTCGAGGAACAGGAACATTTCTGTGTAGAGATTATCATAGACACACAGCTAGTTCATCACTACACACACTTCCATTTCATCAGTTTTCAACTGAAATGTCAATAAGTGTTTCTGATTTTTTCAAATACAGCAAGAACTGAAAGTCAAATACAGAAATTATCAGAAGGATTTTTACAGCATTCATCACTACAATTGAGGATGGTTCTTTAGAGATAGTGACTGAACTTGGAACCCTGCTTTTTTTCTGTCTTTTTTTCAGATTTCCTTATTTCAGTTTGTATTTCAGGTTTTGTTTGGGGATTTCTTTTCTATGCAACTTATTTTTAGCTCTGTTTTCAAGCCTAATTATTAGGTAGAATTCCTTATATTAAGAGAAGCTCCACAGAGCTGGTATGATATGCAAGTCTGGACAGAATAAAGGAATGCATCAAGATGATTTATTTTTCAAAAAGATTTTTAAAAAGTACTGCAATTAATTTTATTTAGTTATTGAACTCAGTAAGAGAAGACTAAAGATTAAAGGAAATTATAAATACACTTGGGATTTTTGGGGAGAATTGGGGAACATCTAGGTTGTGTTTCTATAATTGATATATTTCTGGAAAGTCAGTATATTGTTGGCTCAGGTAATTGCCTTTGCAAGTTAAATCCATACACTGAAATTTTGATGTGAATATCTCACATGATCTCTTGCAGAGTTTTTGTCCTTTTATTCTGTTGAGAAGCCTTTTTCCTCTGTGCAACATCCTGCCAAGGGAATCAGTATTGGAGATTGATTTGTCAGAGGCTGTGTCCAAGCCTGTCACTGCCATTAGCTCTCTCTGTACCTTTGTTTGGATTCCTGTTCCTGGCACCAGGCATCCAGTGTGTTTCAGGGTTGCTCTTTCTCCATGTCCAAATAAAAAAGGGATAATGACAAGTGTTTTTATTTTCAGTGACAGCAGAAAAAATGTCCTGTAGTCTCTTTTCTAAGTAATCCCTATTTGTATCTTTTAAAGAACTCTCTTATCTCTCCTTGGTGCTTCTTTTAGACTCAGAGTTTGCTCTACATCAGGTATACGGAAAAAAAGAGAGAGAAAATTATTCAGAGAAGGTCCTTTTCATAAATGGATATGAATAGAAAGACATTCTCTTCCCTAGACACTATCATTCAAACTAGTTAAACACATTTTTTCCCAGCTTTTTTTTAATACTGTTTTATCATGTTTCGATTAAATGCTTAGACAAAAATGACTGAAGTTGGCGGATTAGGCAGAAATAAAAAGCTTGAAACGAGTTCTGCAAATAGAGAAAAATTGTGCTGCAATTCCCTAGAAATATTCCACATATTCTTGATAGTATGAAAGGGCATATGTATCTGACAGACATTACTTATGTATTTAAAAATGAATACATGTTCCTTTGAAATGCAGGGATGGGGTTGTGTTACAGTTTTTAAAAGGACTGGTAAGGGTTTTGATAGAAAACTAACCAACAAGGCAGTTTCAAACCAGAATCCTCCTTCATCAGAATATTTTCAAGGATTCTAGTCACTAGTATGTAAGGTCCACACTTCAAAAGATGTGAAGGGAATTTCTGGCTGTTCTGTGTTCTATACACATCAAAAGGTAGCTTTTGGAGAAGAGGAAGTGGACTCAGTTTATTTATCTGTGCAGTGAGGTTTGATGTTGATAGACAAGTGCTTCTACAGAGGCTGAGTAGTCAGTGCTTATGATTGGAGCATCGAGGGCATTCGGAGGAGAAATCTTTCAGTCCTCATATTGTAAAACAATCGCTTGTTTTAAGAGAAGAGAAAATTAGACAGTGAGGTAGATTTGTTTGTCCATTCTGGTAGATGGACCTAGGTAAAGCCAAGGAGTACGAAGATGAAGTAGCTTATGCTTTTGTACTGTGTTAGTCCTTCTGTGTGCCATCTGCACCCTGCTTGGATCTGCCCACAGAGAAAACCACCAAGACAACCAACTAATGATGCGATCCTCCTACTGTAAAGCTAAATTCAGCACTTACTGAAAATATCTAGTGTGCAGGTTTAATAATTGAATTGCAGAAGTTGCATCACAAACTTACCCTCGTCACACTGACAAATATCAGGCTATGGTAAATGTAGATATAATGGGCAGATTTTTTTACTTAAATAATTACATTTTTTGACTCTTTTGTCTAAACTCCTTCTTGGTTTTGTTGAAAGTAATTTTGGTATTTAGATGCTTAGATAGATAGATAATTAGATACTAAGATGGTTAATGTTTTTAAACAAATCCAAAATAAAAATTACACATGTTTTTAAGACAGATATGAAAACAAGAATGTACATTTTAAGAATTTAAATGAAGAAATTATACTGATGTAAAAATAAATATTAATATGCAGTTCCTGTATTAGCTAGGTGACATTTTAGGTCCATGAATCTGAGCTGTCTTATCAGTGTATCAAACACAGTATTTCTAACTGTTTTAAGGACTCAGTGAAAAGCTGTATGTGCCAATACCCCTTTGCTGCTTTTAATTTTTTTATTTGCATTTTATAAGTTTTATATTTTACAGTATTTAAAATTTGTTTTTGTGGTAATATATATATGTATGTCCATTAATGCCTTTAAGAGTGGTCATGTAAAAGACAAATATACGTTACATAAATGACTTAGAAAAATCTTTACAAGAAGGGAATGAGGAACTTTGGCTTGAACTATTCATTAAACAAAATACTGGGTTCCAGAAGGTAATTAATAAAATGTTCCATCTGCTTCAGGACAATTCTGCTTGCTAATGGACGCTTACAACTTTTAAGATATTTGGAACATGTCCATTTTTACTCCAGATTCTAAAATGCTAAAACTGTCAAAATCTGCCAACCATTACTGGAAAGGATGAGAGTACATTTTTTTGTTGTTTGAACTTTTTCCATACAAATCTGACCTTAACAAAAAAAAAAAAAAAAAAAAAAAAAGAGGACTGTAATGTAGTGGTGAGTGATTGCTTATACTTAGGTCAGTTAAGGCTCCTGCCAGCAATACAAACATCTTTTTTATGGTGCATAGTATTATGCACAACAACTGCATATTAAAAGAGGAATAAAATTTCCTCACCATTTTATTCTTCATTGAAGTGGCAGAGGTCAAGTGCTTCTTAAAACTGTAGCAAGAATCTCATTGCCTGTACCTAAAATTTCATGTAAGGTAGTATAACACATATTTGAAAGATTATGTTTAATTGTACTGCATTTTAGTCTGGCTGTATAAGCACCATTTTAGACAAAACACAGTAGGAAGCACTTTCTTGTCTAGAAATTATCACAGGAGTCCTCTGACAACCTGGAAGAATGCTCCTGTGATTTTGTGGAGATATTGCACGATATACTGGAGAATGGTTAGGTCATGTCCAGAGCGAACAGGTGTTTTTCATAGGAGAATATTTGCAGAATGAATTAAATTAGTATGAGGTATTAATCTGAGTATTTTTACTGGAGTCCAGATTTGCCTTTGTCACGGACATTAGTCTTGACTGAAAAGTAAACATTACACAGCATTAACCACAAAGTGGCATATAGCAAATATATCGAATAGGAATTAGTCTCAAAATCTTTATGTAGCAGCTTTTTGTAGCTGGATTTTAATCATATTGCTTATGTTCAAAGTACTTCAATACTTTCCTATTTTTTCATTTTTTAATATGATAAACATCAGTAGGGATTCATGATCATAAGTAGAATAGATTTAGCACAGAAGAGAACATAAGATCAGTGAATATAGCACTGGGTTGCAAAGGCAGGGATTGTATTTTTCTTTAAATAATAATTTTAAATTACAATGACAGAATTGAGATCCCAATACTTACATTGAAAAAATGCAAAGAAGTCTGTAGAAAGATAAATTATTTAAGAACTATGTGAGATTTTACTACTATTGTAAATGGAAACAGAAGGTGTTTGTCGTCATTCACAACAAACCTTGGTTTATTCCCTGTTTCTGTCTTCTAAACGAGATGTTCTGAAATAAAGATCTCCAGCACAGACTGGATGGTGTTACAAACCATCCTAAAGGTGAGAGTTACTCAGGTTCTTATTAATTGATCCTGAGAGCAGATTAGGGTGAAACAACACTGAATGACCAGTGTTTATAAACACATACATACATACATACATATACCTACATACTTACATACATATATATATGTACATATATATAATGTATATATAAATATATATATATATACATATATATAATGTATATATAAAATTTTGGTTGCAATGGAAAGAGGGTATGTAGCCATTTTGGTTATTAATATCAATAGCAATATAACAGTACAAAAGCATAAAAACACTGAAGAAAATGTGTAGGGAAATGAAAGAGAAGGAAAGGAGAATAGAAAGATATCTCCACACATGGATTCAACAAGACTTGATGTAATTTCATTTTGTTAGTCAAAATGATGGTCACAGTTTTGATCTGCCTGGGGTGGGAGAAGCCCATGAAACAGAGTTCAATGGGTTAATATATGTTCAGATTTGCAATGGGTGTGCCCAGACACCTCTCCTGGGGAGGGGAGTTTTAAGCTGTCTTTTGCAATATCATGGATCTGTTGCAACTGTGGATAATGTGCAAGCCTCAAGTGGAAGAGTCCAGAAATGAGTCTGGCAGCTATGGTCTCCCCATGCCAGACCCAGCCAGACTTATTTTCAGCACACCTGCATTGGCTTTTCTTGTGGATACATTCACTTCAGCCTTGTGTATTTCTCCTTCGACCTGAGATAATGGGTCTATAGTAGCACCTTTATCTTACCTCAAATTCCCATCAGGTGGCTTAACTTGCTCTCCAAATTTCCAGGAATTCACAGAGGCATACTGGGGAGAGAGAGAGAGGGCAGTTCTGTGGTCTCAGATGAGCAGTTGCTTCTTTATACAGTTTGCAGTAGTAGGCAAAGTCCTTCTATGATTACCTTAACAGTGTTTGAGCCATTAACTGTTACCTGTGGATCAGCCAGAGATTTCCCAGTAGGATCTCTAAAGGTTGCAGCTCATTCTGTTGCTCATTCTTTCCTGCTTATTCTACTTCCTTAGCTGTTGGCATGCAGCAGATGTGGGTTTTTGTGAAATGTTGCTGTTTTGATTTAGTGGCATTTCATATCTGCTTTTTTTTTCTATCTTATTTCTCTTGTAATTATTTTTATGTATGTTGGAAGACAGTAAAAAAGCAGGATCTTTGAAGTTCTTTATTGATGGAAACACTGCAAAAAGGTCCAGATTTATATTCTAATCATTTATGTGCAGAGGTATTTGACAAAAGAACCTGTAGGACATTATCACTCACTCCTGTTGAATTTCAGTGGAATTTCAAAGTCTTAATCCCTTCAGGCTTTTCTTCTCAATTCTTTATACCTCAAACATCAGTTTTACCATAAAAATGATTTATTGGTAAAGCCTCTCAGATGAAAACTACAAGGAGGCTCTTAGGGCAATTTTCCTTTAATTACCCGGTATTTCTATCCATATTTCATATGCTCCCCTGCTGCTCCTCATCCTCCATGATATTATGCATTTTGTCACTTTCCCTGGTCTGCAACTGAACTGATAGGTAACTTGTTATTTGTAAATGGGATTTTAAGTCACATAATAACTACCAAATAAAACAACAAACAAATCAGCAAATAAAAGGGGACAATTAAATGCGATCTATCATAGAGAAGTGAGCAAACCACTTGTAATGAGGCAGTGTCACTAGCAGTGATGAGGTACTGAACAAAATCAAGTATAATATCAAAGAAGTGCATGTTTTAGAGGTTCATAATTTTGTATTAAACAGATATATTTACTAAAATATTATTAGAGAAAATAGGAAGTGGGATTAAAGGAAACCAAGCAGATAAATGTTCTGTGTACTGTCATGTTTTATTTAATATTATTTTAAAAATTTAAAATTTAAAATTAAAAAAATGACAAAATTTTATTACATTAATGTACAACCTCTTGGTATAGCTAAAAACTGAACTTCAGTTTTTTGTCAGACTAATTTTTAAGTATCCATAATTTCAAAAATTCCTCTTTGCATTTGTTGCCATTCATAAAGAGAACTGCTTTCTCTCCTGCCCCAGTCGTGCTCCTTCCAATAACAAAATTCTCATTCCTTTATTCTGCATGCTGTCCTTGGCCTCTGGCCCTGACCTGGAAAAGGTCCTCACAGCTCTTTGGCTAGCAGACCAAAGGAGCTGAAGAGAGCTGTCACTTGTCTCTGTCTAGTCAGCACTCCTTTTGTATTGCTGTATGATTGATGGAAAAGAACCTTAAGCCTTGTTAATCAGCACAAAAGGGAGCCAGCAGAAAATGATAGAGGCTGATAAGTTCCTTGAAGTCACTTTTATATTGAAATCCCTTGAAAATTTTATATTGGTTAAATTTTATCAGGTCTTGTCCATTCAAGGTAATTTACTTGAAAATGGTTTATGCAGAGCAATTGCAGTAGTACAGACTGTTGCAGCATACTAATATTTTGATGTCATGAGACCACATTTTGTACCTGTCCAACAAAACAAAATTGCACCGAGGTAGCATTTACCAATATGCCGAATAATTTGCTTCCAGCACATTTTTTAAGATCTCCCATAACCAATTTATATGCTGTGCTGACAGAAACAAAACACTAAATCCATTTACAGTTCCATATTGAAGATAGCTGATGAATTTACATTATCAATGTTTAATCAGTTGTTTGTTTGTTTGTGTTGTGGTTTAACCCCAGCCAGCAACCAACTAAACAGCAACAAATCCCACCAGATGGGATACCCAGCCTGTTGACACAGGCATCTGGTCTGGTCATCAGTCTGTTTTTGCTTGCATCCTTTTTTTCTAACTGTACTGCCTTCCCAAGACTAGGCATCAGAGTAAGGTTCAGCAGGCAGTGTGTGTCACCTGTTAATCATCAGCTGCTATTTCCTACCTAGGTACTTTTGTTCATAAAATCCACACCGCTACAGAGCCTCACATTCCTCTTTGGAAAAATCTTATATAATTTTGCTTGTATATACTGTCCCCCTTATGGTTTGCCTTGTTCCTTACTTCCAGGCTCAGCCTTCTCCATGTTCTTGAAATGCTGGGTTACTCTACAGAAGATGCTGAAAGAACTACTTAATCTTATGCTTTTTCCTTACTTTCCTTCCTTACTGTGTTTACTGCAATTACACAGGTCACAGATACTTTGTATATCAGATACAGATATAAATATTGAAAGAGTTCAATATAAAAACAACACCTAGCAATCATGAAGAAGAATGTCATACCCTTAATACACTCACTTCCTGCTTATTATTCTCAGTACTATACAATTTTTTGTGATGATTGTTCTCCCTTGACAATTTTGCCAAGGGAATTTTGCAAACAAAGCTTTCCTATTTTTGTTCTCAGGAAGCAGATTAGTGTTTCATTGTGTCAAAAAAAGCATATATTTATTTCATTACAGGAGTACACAATAGATGTGTTCTTCCGTCAGAGATGGAAGGATGAGAGATTAAAGTTTAAAGGCCCAATGAACATTCTTCGACTGAACAACCTAATGGCCAGCAAAATCTGGACCCCAGATACATTTTTTCACAATGGGAAGAAGTCAGTGGCTCATAACATGACAATGCCAAACAAGCTTCTGCGAATCCAGGACGATGGGACACTCTTGTACACCATGAGGTATGTCTGCTCATCTCTTCTCTACTCAAGCTATTTCTTGATGGGATTTTTCCCATCAAGAAACAATTAAATCAGGCTTCAGAACTCTCATTTGTTTTATTTTTCTCTAAACAGAAAGAAATCTAGAAAAATGTATGTTTTATTTCCAGTTCTGTTAAAAGTCTCTTGGCTGATAATGAGTTAAGTCAGTTTTCTATGTGTGCCTCAGTTTTTATAACGTATTGAAGATACTGAACACCAGAATAAAGTTAAGTGAGACCTTCAGGTAGAGTTTACCAACTCCGTTTTAGAATGATTAAAATAATGTAGGAGTTGAGCCTGTTACAGCAGCCACTGTACTGAATAGGTGAGCCACTAAGCAATTTTTAAATTAAGATCAGGGCAATAAAAAAACAGAGCAAGAATGAAGAGATAATAATAAGGTCTCAAATTCTTTCCAGCAAGAGCTAAAGGGAAAATATGTCTTAGTGTGTAATTATTGTTTCTTAATATCTAATTAAAATATTTAACTTAGAATTTTGATTTTTTCATCTTGTGCATCATTTGTAGCTAAGATAAATATTTAGCTGGTAAAATGTATTTAATTTACTTAGAAAATAGAATATAGAATACAAAAAATTATAAAAAATCATGTATACACAGATATTAGCAGCATTTTTGTAAGTCTGATTTCTTCTTTGCTAATTCTTTTGGCAATAATGTTACCTATGTGAATTTTTTGGAAAATTCTACCCAGGTTTGCAGAAGAACCTGACTTAGCTATTTTCTTTTTTTTGGGGAATACTTAATAAATTGAAGTTGTCCTGAATGTCGACTTAAAAATCCCTAGCCTAAGTTAAAATAGAAAATGTGAGCTTAAAAGTTAACACGTACCGTGGTACTTTCTCCATGCAGCCCTGCCAGCATCCCTGAAACCCAGTTTTACTACACAGCTCTGAATGCCTGACACTATTAAATGTTGATGGTTAGGCTGCTAATGATATTGGATAATGTAGTGGTTGGAGACATTCAGAAGAGTTTACTTGAACTAAATTCAGACCCCCTGTGTTGTATTTTTCTTTGGCTCAAATCAATATTTGAGAATTATCCGTCTAAGCTGACTGAAATTCTCTTCCTCCAGAGGGTATAATAATCATATACTATAAATAATATGAAATACTGTTTGAAACCATTATGAAGTATAAGCTGGGTCAGGTTAATTATAATTGACTAAGCATTTTCTTCACTTGTGAGTATATTGGTTCTCAGGGTATGAGATTAATGTGTACACTGATCTAACTGTTTTGTCTAGATTTTAAACAGCTATTTTTATCGTGTCTACATAAAATGATAGTGTGATTTACATCAGAGGCTCATACAGTTCTTTTCTTTGCCTTCAGCTGTTTGCTGATTCTTATCTTTCGGTGCCCCTTGAATTCAGATAAACATTCCTGGGGAGTAGAGGAGTAGAAATATGAAATATTTTTTGGTGTAAGGCTGGGAGAATGTAGCAGAGAATATAATGACTGGGAATCACTGCAAATACAGGAGGATGTAACTGATGTTTGGGGCTGGATGAAGGGGAAGAAAAGGCATACAGAAAAAATCTCTACCTGGAGAAGGCTTAAAGGATAGGAAGGAGAAATAATTTTCTCTTGTTTTTTATTTTTTTTAATTAAAAATAATGGGAAAGTCCATGAAAAGCCTTATTCAAATAATTTTAAATTGTTTTTTATTGTACCAATCCCTATATATGATTCGGGGGTTTTTCACAAAATGGGCAAAAGTGGATGCTTTGTTAACATACTGTCACACTTTACATAAAGAATAATTACTAGTAACATGGAGAATGGGCAACAGTGATCTTTTGAAAGAACAAAAATATTTTTTCTCTGTATCTTCCATTCAAACTGTAAAAAAATTGAATTTAAAAGACTGGAGTAGGGTTCTTTGGCAAGTTAATTGTATTTGAGATGCTTTTTAATGAGCCTTTAAGAGCTGTAGTAGCACACATGTACCTCAGAATATTATGAGAAGAAAATCCTTTTTATTAACAACTTGTCAGTACTTAATTTGTATTTTTCTTCAAATGACCTTCATTCATGATTTTGAGGTCAGCTTTTACAGGTTCTTGATATAAGTAAATGCCTTTCAAAGGAACACATAAAATGTAAGGGGTAAAAGCTGACGTAAATTCTTGTTAGCTTAATATAAAATTTCACTTCAGTCTACTAAATTGGCACGAACTCTGTTATTTTTGTGGAACTGATTTTCTTGTCCTGCTAAATGACTTAAATGCATAGAGGTATTTTGCCTTTTAGGCTTACAGTCCAAGCTGAATGTCCAATGCACTTGGAAGACTTCCCTATGGATGCTCATTCATGCCCACTGAAATTTGGCAGCTGTAAGTATATAATGTGAAGTATAGTCTTTGATTAGTGAATATCTAACATTTCTCAGCATAATTTTGTTTCAGTAAATTGTTACATGAGAATGTAAACCACAAGATGGGACTTAAAAAAAAATGTTAACCTGACACATCAAGATCTCATATCTCTCTTCAAGTGTTGTGTCTTCTAGTGTATTTTAAAGATTTAATTACTCCAGTTGACAATAAAAACTCTGCACCTGATTAGCACTGCACTGGTCTACTTTCATTGCAGTGTGCAAATCATACTGACCAACACAGAACTGCATGCTCAAAGCCACTGTGACATTAACAAAGAGCAGATCAAAGACTTCAATTAGGGTTTTTTTAAAATTTATCACAACTTAGTTTCTCTTTATTGTTAATGATATTTTAAATGTTCTTATTCAACAAAGGCAATAACAAATGGCTTTAGGTGATAAAAAAATTCATTCTTTAGTGCATCTGCATGTTACAGACAGGTGGATTATTTCCTGGATTTTTTACACTAAAAGCTTTATTTTTTCCCCTTTGGCTGCAGCCTGCATTCTCTGCTGGGTCCAGGAGAGGAAATTAGGTTTTTTTGAGGAAACGAGTTAAAACCTATAAATTCTGGCTGACTTCACAATAATTGTAGCAACCACAGAATGCAAAACCACAGTGATATGCTGCCACTAAGGACATCATTAACCACATGATGCTTGTCATAGCACAGTGTGGTGCTCTGCACACTCTCTCCATCATGCTCCAATATATCTGCTCCTTGGAGTTTGTAGCAAATTAAATAAAGCCCATGCTTCTGATGATGTTTCCATGTTTGAAGGAAATCTTAACTATGGAGATAAAAGATCATTAGAATGAATACTATTTGCATCATGGAGCCTTTTCCTGCTCCTTCAACATTATATTTGTAATACATAATGCAGCCTAAATAACTAACACCAGAGACGTTAGCCAAAATCTGCTACCGACTAATAATATTTACATATATGTGCCCAGCAAGGCATGTTGCATTTATAAGGTGTTGCAGGAAACAAAAACCTCATATGTAGCCTCAAAACAACTTTATAATAATGATACTCAGGCCCAAAGGCTACTTCCTTCAGGATCATTTTTAGGTTGGAAGCCTTTATGACTAGGTGTATTAGACTTTGTGTGAACCACTTCCTTTTTTGTCATTTTTTCGGTCTTGATTGTTTTTCTTACCAGCTTGCTCTTTTTTCTCTGCCTATGATTTTCTAATAATCAGAGGAATTCTAAATGTGAACAATGTGATTTTTTAAAAAGTGTCTTTCGTTTCCCTCAAAGTCATATGTGCTCCATCCTGTTGGCACATTCAGGGGACTCTTATTTCTGTTCATTTTCAATGGCTTCACATACCCTTTATTTCTTTACCTAGGACTGAATTCTAGACAACTGTGCATTTTTCAGCTTTTATTCTGGGATAGAATCTGAATGATGAATAGTGGTGAAACTAAGCAGGAATCCTGAGCATTTTGGTTTAACTAAGGCAAGTTTGCCAGTGGTATATATTTGTAACAGCTCTTCATATGCTGCTTACATTGCTAGGAGGACCATCAGCATGTATGAATATCTCTTTTTATACACAAGAGAAAAGCCAAACTGAATGCATGGGAGAAGCTGTAGCTTAATACTTTGCATTTCTTTATTCTTTTCAAAAAGTCTTGCTGATAGTGAAGAAAATTGAGACAAATCAACAATTTGCCATACTGCTGGTTTGCATTAAAGCAGAGATTTTTTTTGTAAAGCTGGAAGGATACATGGGAAGTGTTAAAAATCTCTACTTGCTACCCACCTACTAGATTTTGTAAGTCATGCAATTTATGGCTAGTTTCATGAAGAAGCTACTTTCTGAGCCTCTAGAGATTTCTCAAGTGAAAATGTTTGCAGACCAACAGTAATGATGCTTTACTTTTTAATTACATTGCAGTTATGGTGTAAGATTTAAAATGTACTTGTCCCAGTCAATCAAAATGAACACATAATTTCTTCCATCAGTGGTTTACCCTTTTCTTTTATTATTCCATTTGTTAATAGCATATTAGACTGGAAAAACTTTCAGGACATACTTTTTGGAGTTTTTTTTCTTACTTACTGGAGAGGCATTAGTGCTGTTTAAAATACAGTGTTGATTGGCTTTTTGAGAGACCAGGCTAAATGTGTGTTTGATCATGAATGTACTGAGAGAATGGCTTGTTTAATGTTGGTGTGTCCCCCAAAATAATGGCAACTAGTGAGATTTAAGAGGGTAGGCAGGACAAGGCACCAGGGTGTTGTCACTGTTGGCTTCCCATATTTAAGTCTGGATTTCAACTAATACTAAAACTCTTGTGATACATCCCTGAAGCTGTGAGTGGAGACAATGGATGTTCAGAACAATACATGAATTAACTTTTAAAAATTTTGTGTGTCGTAAATCTTGCAAATTGTTCTTCTTTTTATCTGCCTTATCAAAAATTATAGGATACATATAATATCTAATCTCTGACAAGTCTTTAACAGTGTAGAAGAGATGTTGTTTGTAGTTTAATAGAAATAAATTGTGGTTAATAAGCTCACAAGTGAGTGCCCTGTTCTTTTGCTGCAATAGGCATTTACTTTATAGTGAAGCTATTTTAAATGGCCAAAATTATTGTTTACCACATAATTTTAAATTTTTTGGGGTGAGTTTTATTTGAAAAATAAGTAGCTCTTGTAATTCTTGAGTTTTGATGGATGCTGTTTAATTTAAATTGGTGATGAAATATTTTACCTTGTTTCTCACAGATGCATACACAACTTCAGAAGTGACATACATTTGGACTTATAATGCTTCAGATTCAGTACAAGTGGCACCAGATGGCTCAAGACTGAACCAGTATGATCTTTTAGGCCAAACAATTGGAAAAGAGACAGTTAAGTCAAGCACAGGTTAGTAAAAGATTTTTTTAGAATATTTTGGAGAAAAAAGGCAGTTATTGGCTGTGAAAACTATATTCCAGGTGGTGTTAAAGTTTTCTGAAAAAGAATGTTGCAAAATGTGAACTATTAGGTATGTAGTGTACAAGTAACACAAAACAGCACTTCACTGATTCTTTCAAATTCTAATTAACTGGTAATAGCAGAGGTGGACTTGCCCTCAGTAACTGTTTTTTTAAAATGCTATCTGGAGCTTCATGTTTAATCCTAATATTTGTAACCCAGGGTTGGGATATTTGTTAAATTTCATATTGTAAATTACATAGATTTTGTCTATTTAATGGTAAAGCAGACAGGTTTCAATCATGTTTCTCTTCCCTCATGTTTTTGACATTAAACACTGGACTATTCTGCTAGACTCTAGACTGTTTTCCTGCATGTGCTGGGCTTTGATGGACCCCCATGACTGCTTTCTAACTCTGGTTAAGTTCTCAGAGAGGTGTTGTGTGAATGCAGAGAGCTGCTTATAAGCAGAAGCCTTCAAGGCTGAAGTACATCTAAGAGTTCCTGGAAGTTCCTTAAGACTCATCTTACATGGAACACAGTGGGAATAAGAAATAGGTTACTCAGAATCTTTCTTATACTCTATAGGATGCTTTCTATTACAAAATACCTTTGGTACAATATAACCCTAGAACATTTGTTTCACATAAACATAGCAAACTTTCTCTTATCAGAGAAATGGACTTTCTTAAGATGGTAACATTTTGTTTCATTGTATTTTGTTTGTTTGTGGCACCTAGGTGAATATACAGTAATGACGTCTCATTTTCACTTGAAGAGAAAAATTGGTTATTTTGTCATTCAGACTTACCTCCCCTGTATCATGACTGTCATTCTGTCTCAAGTGTCATTCTGGCTGAACAGAGAATCTGTACCTGCCAGGACAGTCTTTGGTGAGTATACTGAGTAGCATTAGCTCTGTTTGCAATAGCTGAAGATGCTAGAAAGTGCTTCTGAAGCAAAGGGCTTTTTCATTCAAGTTAAAGGGTTTGTAGAATGTGCTATGATTTCTAGTCCAAACAGCTTTCAACTGCAGCTTCTTCATCTCCTGAGAATCCCAAAGGTTTTGGAAATTAGTACATGCAAGCAAACTGTCCTCATATCCTTGACTCTTTTAAAAAGAAAAAAAATATCACAGAATAGAAAAAGATGATAATGTTTCTATTTAAAAAGTAAATTTAGTAAACTTAGATGATTTTCTGAAATATCTTATATATCATAATTACCTTGGTATTATCCAAGTATTGTGCTACTTGGTAGATGAGCACATTTCTAAATTTATTTGTAAATTAGGCAAATTAAATTTGATTTTGTTGAATTATTTGTGTTAAAATTTCAAGCTGAAGTTCTTTTAAAGAAATCCTTTTCTGGGGTTTTGGGCAACACTTTTTTGCTAATTCATATTGAAGATTACTCTGAGGCAGCAGACAGGTTCAGCAGAGCAATAAAATGGTGCTTCTCAAAGTAACAAATGTCTTTCTACTTGCAAAGAAAAGTTAATTTAGTTTTTTTGTTTTTAAAGAAAAAGAGATTAGCACAATAAGATTATGGTCTGTGTGGAATCAGCCATCAAAAATGCTGCATAAAATTGTACACTTAGTCATCAGTAAGCACCATGTACTCTTCAAAAAATAGGCCAAACTCAAATGCATATTAAGTATGATGCACAACAAAGCATTTACTGTCTCTCCTGATAAAGAATATGCCACACAAAGCACTGTGAAAATTGCACGTTTGAATATGAGCCTTATAGAAATCAGAGGAAATGGGTCAATGATTTCAGTGGGAACAGAATTCTGCTATGGTTTTCCAGGCAGCTATCAGGTGTATTCTTTGTCTTTCTTCAAAATCTTCTGTGAATTTATCCATTTTTGATTATGAAAATGTACACTCCTGTTTTTCAGCCTTGCAAGTACACTGTCAAATCCTTCTTTATCTCTGTCTTTGCCCTTTTCTGTATCCACTCCAGTACATACCAGACCATGTGACTGGATTCTCCAAAAAAAGTCTCACATCTCCTCTTCCTAAAATGCACTTTCTGGTCCTGTGTTACTGTTAACAAGGCACTCCACCCATAACAAGGCCCTGGGATAATTATCCAGAAATGCGTCCCTACCTGCACACCTCTTTCTTGCTCTTGATTTATTTTCTGCTTAATTTATATTTTTTTTAGAAATAAGTATCTGCATGGCAGCATGCTGCTTTGCTCTCCTGGGGTTTAGTGTAACATGGATAATGAAGTGTCCTGCTTCAGGATGTCTTGAGGGAAGTGCATAGGAGGACCACAAGAACAGAATCACACCACTCAGTGACACCAAATCTGAAATCTGTTTACAATGGGTTTGTTGCAGACATAGCAGTTTTCTGCTAATATTTTATTCTTGCACACAGACATGCACCCTGCATGCCACTAAGGGCTCTGTCCCCTCCAGGAATCCTTAATCCAGGTTTTGCCTGTTGGAGAAACCTTAGTCCTAGCATGCAGCATTTGCTCCTCAGGCTTAGCCTTTTTCATTGGGTTGGGTTGGATTTTCCCTGAGGAGCTATTTCATAACTTTCTTTTACACTCTAGATGAGATTGTCAGTATTAGCTGCCGATAGACTCTCTAAGTACACAGCCTCAAGTGGATCTCCCAGGCTTTCTCCATAGCTACTGGCAGCAGTTGTCACAGGGATTTCTGATAACCTCTGGTCTCTTGCCTGGATGTGTTGCAAAAATGTGCAGTTAGTCATAGTTTCATAACAAAGTTCGTCTATAGCTCTTTAGTGGTTTTTGAGTGTATGGAAATATTCTCGTCAGCTGGAGCTGGGCTGGAACACTCAAGGTTTCATCTGGGTGATGCCTTGAAGTAGACCCAGCCAGTGACAAAAGAAGCCCATGTAACAGGTTAATGAAACAAGCTACATTCAGCAGAGAATATAAAAATTG
This sequence comes from Chloebia gouldiae, assembly GCA_003676055.1. Lineage (NCBI taxonomy): Eukaryota > Metazoa > Chordata > Aves > Passeriformes > Passeridae > Chloebia > Chloebia gouldiae. The sequence continues at coordinate 23,621,404 of QUSF01000005.1, forward strand.
TAGGGGATATTCCTTTACACTTTTATTGATCATACTTTATTTTTAGTTTTTATATGGACTAGTAACTTGTTAGATACCCGTCTTTGCATTGTGTATTAAATATATCAATTTAAAAATAAAATTAAAAAGAAGTTATGGGTTTGACAATGTGTTTTTGAAAATTATTGAGAAATTTATTTCAATGGCCCTCTTGAGAGCTAAGGACACTACTGGAATACTGTTCCTTTCAAAGAAACATAACTTCTGGTTATTCAAAGCACCACTTAGCATGTATTTCATGGGTGAAAGAAGTTACATTTGTTTTCCCTTTCTATTCTTTTGCAATGTGGTTTCAACTTTTAGGCTAACATTAGGGGTTGGTATAATGAAGCTTATATTATAGCTGAGCTCTTTAATCCCTTTATGGCATCTATTTAATTTTACTATATTCCTTCAACTTTGCTTTAAATTTTTGGAAAAAGAAAATTTCGTCATTGATTAAAGAAGTCTTGAATGTGCTTTCTCTAGCAGATAAATCTGATTACATTGTTAATGAAAGAGAATAAGACTGGTTCATAATGCCTTAATTTAATGCAAGATTACAATCTGTTTCATCTTAGTAATGTGTTTATTGCTATGCATTTAGTGTCAACAATATTAGCAAAGCTAATCTTGTGCAGCTTATTGGATTCTTGCTTCATTTTTAATGGGTCATAACATTAGAAGCATCATGTGTTTGAATAGCAGCAGTAGATGCAGGTGACAGAAAATCAGAAATTAGTTTTCTTAGTGCTACAGTTATCTATGTTTTAACTCACATGGAGTATCAATGAGTGATAAAATAAATGCAGTTAGGTCTATACTCTTTGTTAACTGAAGCAGGAAAAAACAAAAATTAGTCTTATTATTTATTATATTTAAATTCACATAGCTATGTTCTTTTGTCAGTTCACTGTGATAATTTTATTGTTACTATGCGTTCCTGTGCCTGTTTTTACTTGTTCTTGATGTGGGTCCTTTCCCTGGGGAAAGTCCTTCAGGAACGGAGCGCTCCAGCATGGGTCCCCTGTGGAGCCACAGGTCCTGCTGGAAGCCTGCTCCAGCGCAGGTTTTTCAGTCTCACAGCCTCCTCCAAGCATTCACCTGTTCTCTTGTGGGGTCCTCCGTGGGCTGGCGGTCGATCTCTGCTCCACCGTGGACCTCTCTGAGGGCTGCAGGGGCACAGCTGCTTCCCCAAGGCTTTTACCACAGGCTGCAGGGGGATCTCTTCTCTGGTGCCTGGAGCACCTCTTCCCTCTCCCTCTCCACCGACCTGGGTGTCTGCAGAGGTGTTTCTGTCACATATTCTCACTTGTCTTCTCTACCTGCAGTTGCTTCTGCTTAATATAATTTTTTCTCCATCTTAAATATCTCATCCCAGAGGCATTGCCAGTGTTGCCTTTGGGGCTTGGTCTTGGCCAGCAGTGGTGGGTCTCTCTTAGAGCTGTCTGGCTTTGGATCTCTTAGCCATGGGGGAAGCTCCTGTAACTTCTCACCGGGAGAAGCCACTGCTGCAGCCCTCCACTACCAAAACCTTGCCGTGCAAACCCGAAGCACCTTTTTAATTGTGACACTAGCAACCCAAGAAATGTTCCAGTTTGTTCTCTGGTTATTTTTATGTGGGAATTGAGTAATAGAGACCTGCCCTTTTGAACAATTCTATAAATACAAAGTACATTTTCCTATTTCATTGAAAAAAATATAAATTGTCTTTATTCTTCTCTTCTTCTGCATGCTGCAGATTATCTTTTGTGCCTTTAGAGATATCTCACCACTCACACACTTCTGTTTATAATTTCTTAACTTGGAATTTCTAAATAGATGTAAGGAAAATATGTAAATGTAAAAAGTGTAAAGATAAATGTAGATGTAATAATATAGTGATAGGCAGTGGGTAGTGGAAAACTAGCCCTGAGTAAGAGACTGAGCTGCCTGCAAACAAAACAATATCTCTCCTCAACTTAGTTGTGTGTGAAGACATTAGTTCATATTCCAGGGGTAGCATAATTGCATGCAACTTTTCCTGGAGCTGGGGTAAATAGCACTCGCTGTTTGGCTTTGGGAATAAGCTTGTGCATTGGTCAATGGGAAATTGTGTTCCATTGCTTAGTATTGATAGAGTGGAGCAGCATGGTACCGACTTCGCCATATGGATACGTAGCTTACTCAACTGATTGAATTCAGCTTTTCTGGAAATAGATTTTGTTATGGTTCTTGTCTTCCAAGCTATTTAAAAATACTGGTTTGTGTTGGTCTTTTAGTGAAAAGGGTAGACAGTGCTTGAGCTATTTTCTATAATCTTTCTCTCAGTAGTTGTTCAGATTTACCTGCTGGTGTTTGAACAAAATTGTGGTACACTCCTTTTGTATTGCGTTCTCTGCTAACATATATACATTGACTAAATAACAGCAAACAACATAAACATAGCCTGTAGCAAAATGTTATGGTGCAGTGCTTTAATATCATACAACATACAGAATTATTAAACTTCTGTTTACACTTTTATCTATTTGGTCTTGGAGTGATAAAATGAAGTGGTAATCTGTATCTCTGAAATGGTCACCAATCTTTTCTTTCTGCTGTTATTTGTATTTATGAATCTCTTTGTATTTATGAATCTCTTTGGGTTTTGGAACAGGTCGGTCTATCTAATTACCAAAACACATTTGCAATTCTGTTAAAAAATATAACAATGAAATTAATTTCCCAAATTAAAAAAAAAGTGATTTATCAATCCTTTTGTGATATGTTCTTCAATCATTATGTGTAACTAATAAATATGGGCATAAAGGAGTCATCTTGACAGATTTTAACTTTAATATTTATGTGTTAACTCCTCCAATTTCCACTCTCTGTTTCTAATTAGACATTTTTAGTTTTTCAGGTTACCTCTTCCACTCTTATGACCATAACAGAGCTGGTATTTTCCAGAGATACGAGTTTAGTGCTGGTGAAATGTGTTGAATTTGCAGCTCTGGAGATGAATTTTCTCTCTCCAGTAAGCAAATGCCGTTTCAAAAGCAGAACCATTAAAAAAAAATCCCAGGCAATCAAATAGCTCCAGTCTTGGCTATAATGGATAAATCTGCAGTGATATAAGATACTTAGATTTGTAGGCATGCACTGATGACAACAAACCTTGTAAGGATGTTTACTGTTAAGTAAAAAATGCTTGGTCTTTGGAGAAAGAAGGTGGTTGGATGGTTTATTTTTTGGATCTTTTTCAAAGACAAACTGGTGACTCCTTATGGCCCCTTACAAAATAATACGTGACTGTTTTGTCTGGCATCAATTATCAATTCAGTTGCCACATCTACTGGGTGCTGGGTTATAGAAGAGAGTTCTTGCCCTGTATGCAAATGTATTTTCCTACATCATAGTGAGATATCATGCAGTCTTTACATAGCCTTTTAAATATTTTTTGACCATTTCATTGTAGGGGCTATAATCTACTCACTGATTTTTACACCAATTTTAGTTCACTAGTGTTATGAAATAGATAAGCAATGAGGAACAGTTTTATTCTTATCAGTGTATGGGTTTTGTGGGGTTTTAAGTTAAATCTTTGTGAAATAAATGAGTGTTGTTGTTACAAGTTGATCATGTTCTTCCACATTAATAACTTTTCAGTCCTCTCAGGTTTAGCAGTGGCAAGGGGGCAGGTTATTTCCATTCAGCCCTTTTTCATAAAAAGACTTGATAAAACTGATTTTTCAAATTAACTATAATGTGTAAAATCATCTGTCTTTTCTCCGAAGAATAAGAGCTATCTAAAAGGATTATAGAATCCTAAACTGACAGATAATACAGATTAAATTTTCTGTCCAATTTTTTCCCATGCAATTCAGGGTAAATGACTATGGTTGCTTGAACATCGCTGAGTTTATAGAGTGAAGGAATAAATGAAAGTATGTTGGCAATGGTCTGACAGTGTGCTGCTTGATTAGCATTTGGGTCACAAAGTGGTGTAACTTGCTGAACTTTTTAGAGAAATTGTCAAGTGGTAGCATGTGGTAACGAGATATAAATTCACAATGTTTTAACTGGGACTAGGAAAGGTCAGCAGTAAATCTTAAATCAGATTTCTGAAGAAGTCAATGTGGTTTCCAGAAGATTAATTTACTCTATAAAGCGGGATTTAAATTGAGCAGTACCTTAGCAACTGTATATATTTACATGTGGATAAGGTCACCTTATATTCACTTTACGGATTCATTTACTTTACTGAAACATTCATGTTACTGATACCTCTGTATAATTATAATGATTTATCAGCAGCTCAGGACCAGTGTTAAAATTTACATGTGATAATTTTATACGCAAAATAGGCTGTCTTTTCCATGAGGTGCTGAAAATAATTAAACCACATGTTCTGTAAGTGTTAGGAGAAACTAAGTTCTTTACAAAATATATTTTGTCTACAGCTTTTCATACTGTACTGTATGATAGCTGCTTCCTTTTCATTGCATAGGCTAGTAGATGCCAACAGTGTCATGGCTGATTCCAGGCCAAATCCACTTCTCCATAAGTTAATATATGGAGGCTGAAAAACAGCAATTAGAGATTTATGTTTGCTGGGGTGTCTCAATACTGTATGACTCAGCAGGATGCTTCTGAGCATTGTTTTCCCTGATGCACAGACCTTTGAAAGCACTGAGGCTGAGTCCACTTAGCTTTGCTCTGTCACCCTTTGTGGCACTGTGAGAGATGGAGAATCTTTACTGGAGGAATGAAAATTGTGAAGTCTGAGGAGGTTTCAGTAGATGCAATTGCTGCCTCTCTTCTCTTTCATACAGTGGTTAAAATTGTTTCTTGTAGCAGAAGGAAAATCAGAGCTATGTTGATCCTCCAGAACCCAGGTGACAGATTGCTGACAGCAGAAGATCTGGCTTAGGGAGAGTGACTTTACTTTCTCTTGGGAAGCCTCCTACACCAATTTTATGAGTGTGTATTTGTTGAAGCTGTGATGTGCTGTTACTAATATTTCTTCCATGGCATCTCCTTTGCCTGTGTAGGTTTGCTGATCTGTGCTGAGTGTATCACTTTGTGTTGCCTTTAATTCTGCAGACGTACTTAATGGTGTGCCACAAAGGGAATAGTTTAGTTTGTCTAAGTGTGATTCAGCCTGAGGTGGGAGAACTAACTTACTTAAGGAATGGAGACTGTATTTATGGCTGTGGCTTTCTGCTTGCTAAATCTGACACAGACTAAAGTTATTCTCTTCCTTTCCTCCCATGTATCTTCTTCCTGATTCTTTTGGGAGGGATTTTGGTGTTTTTTGTTTTTTTTTTTTTTTTTTTTACTAGGTCGTCATTATATAAAAAGTACTGCAGAGTTTGCAGAGTTCTTTTAGTAGCTGCCACATTGAATACACAGCCTTCCTGTATCACCAACTCTTGTTTTCTGACACATAATACAGTTACAATAATCTGCAATTTCAAATCAGTGCTGTTCTGGAATACAATCCATGTTACCTGAATGAGACCTTTCCCTGTTTATGTCTTTGAGTATGTCACTGAATGGTTAGTAAGACGGCATCTGTAAAAAAAAAAAAAATCATAACAAAATTCTATTTGTGTGGTAATTTCTGTAAATATGGTTCCAAGGTTGCAGCCATTGCAAAGAAGCCAGCTACCAAACAACCTATTAATCATTTTTACTCTAATGTTGTTGAATACTATGAATCTGTGAAGAAATAATTAATTTTTTTCCCTTACAATAACCTATCCTGCCCTGATAGGTTAAAAAAATATTTTCTATAAGTAAAATCATCAGCTCATAAAAAAGGGAAGTTTAGACAGGAAATTGAACTGAAATTACTTCAAAGGAAAATCCAGATACAACATATAATACAATTCTAGCAATGTTTGTCACGAACTTAGGAAAAAATATTTCATTGTGTTTCAAAAGCATATAATAATATGTTTTGTTTTATTTTTTCTAACATTCAAAACTGAAGTGAAATTGTTGATCTTTTGGTTTTGTGTCCCTTGCAGGAGTAACAACTGTCTTGACAATGACAACACTAAGCATCAGTGCTCGGAATTCACTCCCCAAAGTAGCATATGCAACAGCTATGGATTGGTTTATTGCTGTTTGTTATGCATTTGTATTCTCTGCATTAATTGAATTTGCAACTGTGAATTATTTTACAAAACGAGGATGGGCCTGGGATGGAAAAAGTGTAGTGAATGATAAGGTAAGTCTTAAGGAAATAGTCCTATTTCCAGTCAATTACCTAAACCAGCTCTAATATATTGTTATGATGTTTTGTTATATATATATATATATAAGCTTTAAATCAAGAGAATGTAAATGTATTTTCTATCCTGAACAGGAATATATCTGCCCTTATGTAGCTAATCTCATTTGATCTCACTAATCCAGATTTAGTTATCAATAACATTACTTTTTTTTTTTTTTGGGAACTGTCTTGTTTTTTTGACTTCTCAGATACAACTGTTTATCTGGTTATTCATAAAATTTAATCCAGATTATATTGGTTGATCACTTTTTATATTTTTATATTGAATTGAATTGGAAATAAAAAAAAATACAGAAATATATAATGCATATTAATTTTCATGGTATGTAAGGTTTAGAAAAATAAATTAATATCCATATATGTAAGTACTATGAATAACAAAATCTAGAACTTCTGAACATTTCCAGTATTCTGAAACTTATTCCTAATGATAGTTAGACATTAATTTTAAAACCACTTTAGATAGCAGATGTACAGAATTCTTCACTTGTGATGCATTGATGCTGTGAGTACACAGAAACACAGATATGCCTTAATTTTCTGGTCTTTTTAAATGGTGTAGTCATGGTGGAATAAAGAAGTTTTAACCTGACAGAATTTCTCATTTCACAATCAGAATGAGCTAATGGCACACCTAAATTTGCGTATTTGCAGTTTAGAATTGTAATAACACAGAACAATTATTAAAGTTCACTCGTTTTGACTGACTTGATGTATTTTATCCTTTCTTTCTATCTTAGTCCTTGATTTTACCAATGAAAACAGATTTCTTCTGAAAAATAAACAGATTTCTGTGATCCTTCTTAAAATAGAATAAAATTTTATTTGCTTCCTAAATTATTATAGTAATGTGAAGCAGGTTTTATTAACTGATTTGTCATCATTTTGAATGCATAAAGAAGCAAAATTTTCAGTCAATAGCAAAGGAGAATTAGAAGAAATATTCATTCTTCACAATTCCCTGTGATTTCTGGAAGGGCATGAGCTATCCATAACTTCAGGATCTGTTACCTCCTGCTAGAGGTAAATCAGGGCAGGTTTATCAGCATGTCATGAGTGAAGTTTTTCAGGCTGGCACATTGCCCTGTGTGCCAGTTATTGCAATTATTACAATAATGGCAATTATAATTTTAATAATGTAGAGAGCCCTTATAAACTCTCTGATCATCCTTTGGTTATTCCTATAAAGTACAATAGTGTTGTCTCATGATCTTAGGAGTGGCAACTGTTCTACAGCTGCTCAACTTTTCAAGGCAGTATTCCTTCCCTAGGAGTGACAATTGCATCCATTATGTTCTAAGATTTATATACCATCAGTGTGTCCAGTTCTTTCTTCAAACTGACTTAACAAAAAGATAAGCTTTTAACATAGTTTCTCATACAAAAATATGGTTCAGCTTTATTATACAGGTCTCACAAATGGTATTACAGATACCTTTTAAAAACGCACTAATTGTGTCTGAAAGGAAGGATTTATAGATGAATTAAAGTGTTCCTCTCATAATTTGATTTGGTAATTTGCTCTTTTTTTTTTAGCTGAAGGCATCTGTACACCTAAAGCCAGGCTTACTCTTCACTAATTAAAATGAAATATGTTTCCTCAGTGACAGTTGTCTGTGTTCACATTATGTGGAAATTCTTGTCTAAGTGCTGTTGACATGGAATTTGCCCCACAGGAAAGAAAGTGCAGGAAAAAACTACATATTTGATCAACTATTTTTCACACTCCAGTCAATAAGGAACAATGCTGTATTCCCAAATGATTCCCAGATTCTCTTTTTGTGACACCATCTCCTAAGATGAGGTATTTTAGGCACAACATCTAACCATGAAGATCTTAGCAAGATTTTTATATGGCTCAGATAAATATCAAATTGGATGTAATTTAAAACCAAACTTGCAAATGGAATAGATGCCTCCCAGTGGAAGTAAAACATTGAAATGCACCTACCTATATGAAAAATGTCACAAGAATTCCCTTACTTTTGTCACTTCCATCAGATTAAAAATCAAAACAAACCAATACAACTGATGATTTCTTATATGAGCCATAAGTTAACTATTTTTCATCTGCTTAATTCTGTATTTTGTGGAAGAGACAGGCTAAATATAATGTTTATTTGCTTGTCTCTAAATTACATACATATATTTTAAATTACATTGTATTATTGTATTGTTTTACATATAAATGATATATGTTATATTTATATATCTATGTAAATAATATATATTGCTTCCTGAGAAACTGCCTTCCCTTCTTTCTTGTAGGTTATTAGAAATTCCTTAGTCTGAGATTGCTGCAATGTATTGGATGAATTTACAGCATTACAATCTTATTACAGAATTAGTGTGTGAACCTGTGCATTGGTCTGAAACCCCAAGCCTGTATTCATTCTCTTTACATCCCTGTGCCTATGTGTACACATGAATTTTCCAGTGAACAGCCTCTGGTTGAACTTTAGCCCTTTGAAAGATACACAATCCCATAACACAGAACTGGTGAAGTTGGAATTGACCTCTGGAGATCATTAAATTTATCTCCCCTAGTTCAAGCAGGATCAGCTAGGGATGGTTGCTTAGGGTCATTGTCTAGAATTTTTTTGATATCTTTGAAGATGAAGATTCCACAACCTCTCTAGGTACCTGTGCCACTGCTAGGTCATGCTCATAGTAAAAATTGGAGGTTTTTTAATACTTAAGTGGTATATTCTGTATTTCATTTTGTGCTCATTGCCTCTTGCGCTTCAACTATAGATTTCACTGGGGAAAGTCTAATCTTTATTCTCAGGCACTTACATACATTGACAAGACTCCCCTGAGCCTTCTCTTTTCCAGGCTGAACAGCCCCAGCTCTCTTGGCCTTTTGTATTTCAGATGCTTCAGGCTTTAAATAATCTCTGTGGTCCTTTACTAGACTAGTTTCCTTATATCCATGTCTCTCTTGAACTGGGAAGCACAGAGCTGGATCCAGCACTCCTGGATGGACCTCACCAGAGCTGAATCAAGGGGAATGATCACTTCCCTTGGCTTGCTGGCAACACTCTGTGATGCAGCCCAAGAGGCTGTGGGCCTTTGCTTCTGCAAGGGCTCTCTGCTGGCTTGTGTTCAGCTTGGTGGCCACCTGGACTCACAGGCTTTTTCTACAAATCTTCTTTCTAACCCATTAGCCTCAACTTACACTGGTGCACCACTTATTCCTCTCCAGGTGCAGGACTTAAACTGCCCTTTTCTGAGCTGCATTAAATTAGTTCCATCCAACTCTCCTTATCTTCTGCTAGTTTTTAGGTTCTTAGTCCTGTTTTCATCATTGTTATGCATTTTTTAACCAATAATTTATGAAAACCAGAAATAGTTCTAGGGCTAAATCTCAGCTCAGTTCTAAAACTATCAGTCTGGATTCCTTCTTTCACTTAATTGAAATCTCTTCCTGAACTCTGTGGGGGTCTATATATGTATATATATGTATAAACACATTTCTCCAGAGTCTCTAAAAAATGTATACCAATATTTATTTATTTAATTATTTATTTATTAGTGGCATGTTATGACATGCCCAAATAATAGTCATGCTATTTTTATGTGAGAAAGGTGGCCTAATTTTAATTTTACTACAGTGACAGGTAATCTTCACAGAAACCATTGTAAAGAACTTGCAATTATGTTGTAAGGAGGCAGATGCAAAGCCGCTGCAGTAAGGCCAACTCTTCTCCAGTTATGCTTACAATCACAGTAACAGAGACTTCCTCACATAACTTCAGTAGGGCATTTGATGGTGGAAGAGCAATCTTATGTCACCTCAACCTTCCTTTTGAATAGTCTGGAAATGTCTTTCTTTATATCTGAATTTATTGGCATGGTATTTTTTTAATGTGCTCACTTGTTTCTTTTACTTTTGAAATGATGTTTTATTAAGTCTATTCTTGCAAATACACATGAAATATTTACCTTCCTGCTGTCTTCCAATAGAAAAAAGAAAAAGCATCTGTCATTAAGAAAAACAATGCCTATGCAGTGGCTGTTGCCAACTATGCTCCAAATATTACCAAGGACTCAGTGCTACCAACCATCTCCAAGAGTGCTACAACTGCAGAACCCAACAAGGCAAAACCAGAAGCGAAGCCACAAGAAGCAAAGAAGACATTCAACAGTGTTAGCAAAATTGACAGAATGTCTAGAATAGTGTTTCCAGTCTTATTTGGTACTTTTAATTTAGTGTATTGGGCTACATATTTAAACAGGGAGCCTGTCTTACTTGGCTTTGCACCATCAACCTAAAAGCTGACTTGCACCGAGGACTTCAAGCATCATTCTAATCAGATAGGTTGTTCGCTATGTACAGTCCGACTAATAACTGCTAATCTGTGAACCATTCTGTACAGTGTGTATATAAATGTCTTGTCTGTGTGTCTCCAAAGGAGGGACACAGTGTTAATTCATGGGTCTGTAAACAGATACCACCCATGGCAAATACAGCCAGCTCTTTAAAATTAAACCCAGGGGACTTCTGTTAAACTAGGATTCAAATATACAGAATTATATTCTCTCCGTACAATGAGATGAAGATGTGATCCTACATAATTATTTAGGAGCAGTATTTTTTTAATTTAAAGTTAAAATATTTTTCTATAAAGTAACTAATTCTACTTTAGTGAAAGAAACTGTCATTTAAAAAAGTGATTTTTTTAAAAAGGTGTAATTGTTTCATACAATAGCAGTACCCATGTACATAACAGAGTATGGAGCTCTGCTCTTCACAAACATTCTGGATACAAGTTAGATTGAAGAGGTAGTAAACACTACTGTATGGCAAAAGCCACAAGTTTCTTACTTCTGTCCTCTTTGAAGCTGTTAATAAATTCATCTAATTGATTTCAGGGAAAGGGGCAAATCAAATTCAGTATCAACCAACTTCTGCTAGTGGGATACTTAGTTTTTCACTCTTTTATTTATTTGATATTACTAAGCTGGATTATCTGGTTCAGCAAAGCTGTATTTTTTAAATTATTATTTTTGATTTTGTTCTTAACTGAATTATTTTAAGGTTTATAGAATCACTCAGAAATTTTTCAGTTTAAGTTTATCAGTAATATAATATACTTTTTTTCTTTGCTTATGTTTTCCTAAAGCCTGCCATTACAATATTTGCCTGTATTTGTCCCAGGAAGCACTGTTTTCAAGGGAAACAAGAACCATGATTTAAGTTCAGGAATATGTCCATCTAATAAAATTTACTGCTGCTTTTGTAAATTGCAACTTTACATTTCGCTGACATAACTTTACAACAACTTTGTATACTAGAAATGATTTTGCTAAGATTTGAATGTTATTTTTTTAATAAAAGGTCATGCATCATCAGTAGGCATCAACTGTATTTCATATACACAAATATAACAAAATTGGATCTGCCACTGGCAATTTTATAAGAACATTTAATACTATCAGTAAAATTGTTTTTCTTCTGAGGCTTTGCAAAGATTCTTTATGCCCCTAAAGGCCTGGTAAATCATAGCATATATAATAATTGTGTACTGTATTTAGATTTTAGTATACTTGGCCAAACAAAAATATTTTGATTCACACATACATTAGCAGTTATTAGTTGACCTTTAAAAAAGATACACCTTTATGATGATGTCTTCTAGTAGAGACATATGTAGTCGTATAGTGTCATTTATTGCAGTTTTGTACAGTAACTTGAGTATAGTGCATAAAATAGATATGTTCAGAGTTTAAAAAAAGTTGTACAAATATTTCTAAAATCAAATAAAAGAGTATCTTAAGACATGGAAGTGTGCTAAAAACAACAAAGAGAAACACTGCTTTCTTTTGCTGTTTTATTTTCTTGCTTTTTCTTTGCTTTTGATGTGATTCTGTTTTGTACTTTGTGTGACAGTATAGATACCAAGGTCACAAATGCATATTATAAATAGAATTAATAGTTAAGACAGAGTTGACATCACTAAAATAAAGACATTTAGTAGGTTATAAAAGAAAGGGAGAAGCATGGACAAGGCGTGTATCCCTTGAATTCCCTCTAATTAAACTGTCAGACTAAACCTTTCTCATCAACAGGAGCTTAAAAATGAGCACTTTACTCAGAACATTAAAATAAAAATATCCTTATTTTCATATATATTTATATGTAAATGTAGATCTTCCATGTAACATGGAGATGTGTGCAATAGTGTGATTATGAACAAACGGCTAGAAGGCAAGCAATAAAAAAAGGTTTTTTTCATGGTATAAGCATACATTTTTAAAATGTTTCATTTGTAAATTAAAAATTTTCCCTTCAACATCATGTTGTCCAGGATTGAATAAATATATAAATATGTACATATGTACAAATAATTGTAAATATTAGGACTGTAGAAAAATCCCTCCACTTTTAGCTCTGTTTTTGGCAAAGGGCTCTGACTGTATAGTTTAATGGAGGCCCCTGCTAAAATGCTCTTGAACTTGAATAGCTCAGTTATGTTTTCTGTGGCTGAGGTCTCCTTCCTGTGATCCAGGGAGAGTTCTCACCTTCTGTTCTTATCGGCTAGATCTAAGGACTCTCCAAACCTCACCAGGCTGGGGTGTGAGAAACAGAGGTTTGTGTTTCACCGTTGGCTACATCCCAGGAACTCAAACCCTTCACAGTGTTGAAACTGTTGTGTATTTCTCCATGCACGACACTGTATAGTCAGAAGTCTCCCCATGCCAAATATGAGTGTGCTCATTACCTGATAATGAAGGATTTTGCATCCTTATCCAAGAATGGGACCTCCTCAAAGGCTTTTAATGGTAAAGTCTTCTCCAACAAGAATTCTCTGGAAAATTCCATCTGGGTAACTCAGAGCTCCATGCATTTCTTCAGTTTGCACAAGAAGCCCAACACTGTCTTGTGTTAGTCAGCCCTGCTGCTACAACTTTTATTGGGTACAACTATTTTTTCATTCAGACCCTTTTCTCTACACTTGCTTGAGTCATTAGAATAAAAAGGTGTTTATCACATGGTAAAGTTACATTTATTGCCCACTTATAGAGAAAACTAGGCATATCATATAAACTCAGTGAAAAAAAAAATTAAAAATATTTTAAATATACACATGCAGTTACTGTGGGCATCAGCAAAGTTTTTAAATGGGCATGCCCTAGAAAATTTAGTTAATTGGTCTACATTAAAGCAATCTATGGGAAGAAGGAGTATGCTTTACTGTTTCACTGCTGAAACATTTACAGTGGCCCAACTGGGTACACATAAGTTGCACATTTGTAAGACTACCAACTGGATAAGTGAATATAAATGCAAAGATTTAAGTGAATGGGAGTGTTGTGCAAGGAATACCAGAATACAAGAGTTAGGCCTTACTTTCATTTAGAAGGAATCTGTGTCATTTAATTTAGTATAGAATCTGTGTCTGAGATTTTAAATCTAATGTCAAAAATCTATGTGCCAAATATTTAGAGGTTTCCTATGATTTGAGTAAATCTTGCAGGTCATAAATACTCAAAGTGGGGAGTATGAGTGAGAAAATGGAAGTCACTTCTCTATCAAGGACTTGCACATGGAATCTGGCAGTGAATGTTTTGGTTGGCATATTAATCTAACCTACGTCTCCTATTATTCTTGGGTCAGCATGTCATATTTTATGATTTAAGAAATTAATAAAATAAAAAGAAAGATAAAACACTGTGGTAAAGTTAGATTGGAATTACAGTAATTCTAAATGAGGTTTATGAAACAGGCTTCCAGTGTAGTACTGGGGCACATAGTTCTGGATGCATGTGTCAGTTAATTTAACAGTAATTTATAAATCAGCATGAAAAGTAGAGATCAGCACAGTTTATCAGACAGAGTTGTTTGCTGGAGACCATGACAGAAGAGTAGCTTAGAAAATGCTCAATTATGCTGTGGCCAATTAAATTACCTCCACCTGTCATATGTGAGCTAATTCAACTTGTAACTGCTACATTGTTGAGCATCTTTAAAAAAATATTATGGTAGGTGTTCTGAGATATGAGCTTTAGTTTGCCAGACCACTCATACCATTGAACATTATTCTAAATTAAGGAGCCAATTTGTCCGAATAGTGACAGAAAAGAGCACCTAGTGACTGAACAGGAGCCTTCCCTTCCCACTGGTTACAGATAACATACAGAGTGATGAGACTTTTCAAAAAAAGACCAAAAACTGTCTGCATGAAATCAACCAGAAGCAGCAGGGAGGAGGTAGGGATGTATGGGGGAGGAAATGAGAAAAGAGAGTACACAAATGGCTTTGTTACCATGGTAGTGGAATGTGAGATAACTGAGGAGGAAGTCGCTGAGGGAGGTAATGTGTATTTTTGTTTCAGCTTCAGTTCTGAGCCTTCACTGCCACATGTGAGTTGTGGACAGTAACTTCTAGAGCACATAAAATGGAAATACTTGTATTATTCTACTGAATTTGAGGGACACGAGTTGTGCCTTTGAAAGCGAGAGGCCTCTAGTGACTGCTTTGTGAAAACAGACCATGCAATACTGTGTATCTCCTGCTGTTTGGAACATCTTAGATGGAAGGAGAAAAGAAGCTTCAGAAATTAAATAGAATTTTGTTAATTCTACACTTCGTTTTCCTAAAAAGCATGGCTTTCACTTAAGCACAGAGTCAGCACTCATCCTCCATACCTCTCATTCCTATTCTGAAAGCTTAGTTGTGCACAGGTTTTGCCTTGGCCTTCAAAAACAGATGAAGTCCTTTCTGCTGAACATTACCACTCCCAACAAACTGGCATGAAAGATTATTTCAGTGTGGCTATGAAGCTATCATCATCTATGCCCGATTATGTGCAGACACATAATGCTAAAATTTATAAAGCCATGCAATGAGTTTAAAAGTAGAGGAAGAAAACATTTTAAAATATACCCAGTAAGTTAAATGGCTTCATTTGAAAAACACAGTTTGACAATTGTAGAAATGTCTAAACATACCTAAATAGACTCTCTGAGTGTGGTATAATTTCATGTCACATATAAAGTTTTTGTCTTACACACATTTAAATGTTAAAATAATTATGTGAATTAGTGAAAAAGTCAGATGACCCTTCAGCCTTGAGTAGTGAATGGTTCCTTATAAAGCAGTGTTAGGATTCCTTCCATCTCATCCTAGCACCAGTGAACCTCCTGCTAGAATGTTCTTAGTGGGCAATATAAATTCAAGTTACATCCCTTTAATATCTCTTTTTTTTTTTTTTTTTTTCTCCTTAGTCAGGGAAACCTCCGCCTCATTTCTGTAGATGACCCAAACTCCCTAAAAATAGAACTTTTAATTATTTTCTAAATACAATTATTAATTACTGCGATCTGAGTATCAGTGAGGGACTTTAGGTCTTTAGTAGTAGAAGTTAAGTGTTCAAAACTTTGTCACAATGCCTGGCATATGTTAGTCACATTAAATGTTTTCTTTCCCTCTACTTTAAACCACTTAGTTTTCAGGTCTTTCTAGGTGAATCTTTTAACTCATGTTTTTGGAGTCTGTGATTATATCTTACTGGGAGAGGATAAATTTTGAGAACTTGACATCTCTGATGGAGATCAGGGCAAAATTTGCACTGAATTTAAAATAGAACTAATTTACTTCCTCATCATATTCATCTCTATCAATGAATTCAGTAAGGACTTTTACAGAAGAGGAATACACCTAACTGTACCTGGGCTCTTCTTTGGATATGGGTTGTCAATTCTTTAATCCTTGAAAATAAGCCCTTAAAAAAAGTGTAAACTATACTGGAATACAGGACTTAATGTCTGTTTTTTTCTTGATATTTATTAATGCCCTTTAAGAATATTGTGAAAGTGCTGTAAGTTAGGATGAGGTGATAACTCTAATAAAAACAAATTTGGAGGATACTTTAAAATATGCAAGATAATGTATACTCTTCCTCTAGTGTTGTAGTCTACATAAATATATATGATTATATTTTTATTGTTGGATAATTTAAAAATTCTATTTTGCTTTCAAATTCTTTACATAATGTGAACACTTGATAAGGTGTTCAGGAGTGTGTCCTTATTCATTCAAAGTTTTTAATGATTGTAATGAGTGCTTTCATTCATCTGATATTAAAGGGGGTGAGCTTCAACTGGTTGAAGTGTTATATTTGCTTTCCTATACTTTATCCATCAAACTATGTCATTGAGGATGGATGGATGGAAATAGCGAATGGAACAAGATATTACTTTGATCAACTGCTTTTGATATTCTTTATTAGATGTTCATTTTGGCTGAATTTATCAGTTTATAGGCTACTGTAGCTTAGCAATAGCACGGAATGCAATGTAGTAATTTACACCTGTTAGGATGCATATGCACCGTATCTATAAACTGTTAAAAAATCAGTTCCTAAACTGCACCCCTCCTCCCTCTCCCCTCCAAATAGTCACTTTATTAGGAAACATTTGAAGGCACTTTAATTTTAATGGAAGTGATTACACTAAATGTTGTTATACTTGATTAAAAAAATAGTAAAAATAAAGTGGTCTGTGATTCATACATGGTTTGCAATTTCTCAGCTGGGCTGGAGCAGAAAACATTTACTCATTGTATGACAAATCTACTTTAGTGAGTCACTTAGATGTGAAAATGTATAGGACTTGGAAAACAGGCACTCCCAGTATATTAAAAAACAAGGGAATGGGAAGAATGAAACCAATAATTTTGAAATTAAACACCAATCAAATATGCACAATAAGAAACTGCATGATAAATGTAAGTATACTTAACCTTGAACATCAATGTCATATAAAATCTGGGTGACAGTTTACTTATTTAGTAGGTTTCATAGTTATAAATAATTAAAGAAGATTATAATATTCTGTAATTTGTGACCTTGTTTTAACTGGGAAAATTGTTACTTTTCTAAAATGTAAAAGAATTTACTGGATTTATGTTTGAATGTGTCACTGCTTGCTGTTGAAGAATATTTATTAACCACATGCAAAATATTGCTTAACATTATCTTTTTGTACTTCTTATTAAAGTTAATTTAAATATAGCACATTTTGTATTTTTGTTTTTAATGCTTTGACAGCACAAATATTTAATTCCCTTCATGTCTTTTCTCCTAGGATTTGTGTGTGGGTATTTCATTTTCTTGTTTTTAAACAACCCATTGCAGCCTCTGTGAAGGTGGTTTTTATTAAAGACAGTATTTCCCAAAGGAAACAAACAATATATTGGAAAGAAAATATTCCTCAGCTTGGTGAGAGTTTAACAGATTTCCTATTTATATAATGAGAATACCCTCATGTATTCATATTACAAATGGCAATGTTTCATATTTTCTGAAGGTTATAAAACATGTTGCTGCTGGGTATACACTAACAACCAAATGGTGTGGAGCATAAGAAACCTCCTACCAGACAGCCAGTGGGATAATATGGGCTAACAAAGCTTACTTAGGAACAAACAAAATACTATACTGTTAGTAAGGTGTGGGTGTGGGTTTGATTTTTTTTGTTTCAAAATGAACATTCTGATTCCAAGTCTTTCAGTGGAAAAGCTATAGATTTTTCTGGAATGATCCTTTCTTTTCCTGTAAAGTCATATGTTCTTAAAAGAAACACATAAATGTTCTTCATGAGGATGATGAAGAACATGACATCCTTCTGTCCAAATTGGAGAGACATGGATTTGAGATGTGGACTATGTGACGGGTAAGGAATTGGCTGGATAGACACAGACGGAGTTGTGGTAAATGGCTCAATGTCCAAGTGGAGGCTGGTGACAAGAGGTGTCCCTCAGGGCTCTGTTTTGGGATTGATGCTTTTCAATATCTTTATCAAGGACACAGACAATGAGATCCATACGCCATCAGCAAGTTTACCAATGACACAAAGCTGAGCAGTGCAGGTGACACAGTAGAAATAAGGGATGCCATTCAGGGGGACCTGGACACACTTGGGAAGTGGGCCTCATGAGGTTCAGCAAGTCCAGGTGCAATGTGTTGTACCTGGGTTGGAGCAGTCCCAGACATGAGCCCAGACTGAGAGAAGATGTCATTGAGAGCAGCCCTGCAGAGAAGGGCTGGGGGGTTCTCATGATGAAAATACAGCCATGACCCATCGGTGTGCGCTCACAGCCCAGAGCGCCAATGGCATCCTGGGCTGCATCATAAGCAGCTTCATGGCAGTGATTCTCCCCGTCTGCTCTGCCCCTGTGGGACCCACCTGAAGTACTGTGTCCAGGTGTGGGGTCCTCAGCACAGGAAAGACACAGATGGGTTAGAGCAAGTCCAGAGGAGGCCATAAAGACGCTCAGAGGGCTGGGACATATCCCGTGAAGACAGGCTGAGAGAGCTGGGTTGTTCAGCCTGGAGAAGGGACCTCTCATTGTGGTCTTTCCATACTTAAAGGGGGCTCATGAAAAAGAGGGAGAGGGACTTTTTACATGGATAGGTAGTGATAGGAGAGGGGGCAGTGGTTTTAAACTAAAAAACAAGAGATTTAAATTAGATATTAGGAAGAAATTTTTTACCCTGAGGGTGGTGAGGAACTGGCAGAAGTTGCCCAAACTAGTTGTGGATGCCCCATCCCTGGAAGTGTTCAAAGCCAGGTTGGATGGGACTTTGAGTAACCTGGTCTAGTGGAAAGTGTTCTTTCTTAAGGCAATTTATGGAATGCTGAGGGATTAACAGCAATCCAGAAATGGCCTAAAATATGGTATTTTTTTCAGGAAACGCTTACTCAAAAATCAGACTGTAATGAATAATTATTTTGTTTCAAAAATGTGTTTTATGTATGGATAAGAAGCAGAGGTCTGAGTAATATTTGCAGAGTTGACAAATCATATGGAAGAAAAGAACCATTTAAGTAGATCCAGCATGGATTTTGAACATTTTGTCGTGGGCCTTTGTGGTGGATAGGAGTCAGAGTAAAAGTGAAAGATGAATATTCATAACATTTTAAATATTGAAAAGCAGCTCTGTTTTCAAGTTCTTTGCAGATCTTTTGAGACCCTGGTAGAACTTCTTTGGGAGGAAGGAATTTAATGTCTCTTCAACTTTCCAAAGATTGGCATAATTTTTTGTTAATGCTGGACATGAGTGACAAATGCAAATGTGACAGTTTTATGAAGATTACTGGTTTTTGTAGAGCAACATGTTTAACTCCTGCACTCCTCTCCCTTCCCTTCTCCTCCCACCTCAAATCAACTGTTAATGTTGGAGGTAGTAAGAATCAGCAGTTAAAATTGCCCTCAAGTTGTGGCTTGACATAGTGCTCTTAAACCTTTCTGATGGAACACATTTTCCTTCAAAAGACCTTTCTGTTATTCTTTTCTACCACAGCCACCTCACACTAAACAGGTTAGTGTTCTCAGAAAGGACAGTGGTGGGAGTTTAGAGTCATCCATGCTACAATTTTCATTATAGGCAGAGTTCAGCTGTTTTTACTGTAGGTTGTACACAATGGTTAGTGCTTCTATTTTTAAGAGAAGAATTTTGACAGCATTGATACTCGAGAACAAGTGTCCAGCAATGAGCCAGTGATCAGGTGATACCGGGAATATCAAAGACTAGATCCATCTGACAGCTTTGCCATTTACCAATGATAACTTCACACCTCACACTTAGACAACGTATTAAAAAAAAAAAAACCATCCAAAAAGAGAGTTGCAAAATCTCAGGGAAATATAGGAGACTTTTGAAGTGTATTGATGACAATACACTTCCTGGCTGAGGTGAGAGAGGAGTCAAGGAGCTCATGCAACTCTGTTGCAGCTCATACTTACAAAAGCAAAGAATAGGATAGTGATGTGCAAGCCTTGGGTGACCACGAGATGGAGGTGCTCAGGATCCGTAGAGGAGGGAACAAGGCGAAAAACTGGATATCAGCCCTGGACTGCAAGAGAGCAGACTGACCCTGATCAGCCCCAGGCAGCTGAGGGGAAGGCTTGAAAAAGTAGATGGTTCTGGAGAGAAAAGAGGTCCAGGGCATCTGGTTGATTTTCAAACATATTTCTCTCCAATCTCAAGCAAAGTCCAACTCTGCACACAACAAGTCAAGCCAAGGTGGAAGGAGGTCTGTACAGATAAGTTGGCCTTGATTAAACTCAAATACTAAAAGGTGGAAGCAGGGCCAGATGACCTTCAAAGAGGGTATGGTGACCTACAGGTCATCTTTGCCTTGATTGTTGATTGGTTTCTTTATCACAAAACAAATACTCCTGGAAAACATTTTCAAATACCTTAAAGACAGCAGACCCATTGAACTTCATGTGTCTGACATTACATGTGAAAGTCTAGCATCAAGGAGTGTATCTTTTCCAGCAGTATCAGTAGTATAACATTATTATTATGATGCTAGCAATTTTCTGATTCTGCAGATGCTTTTTTTCCTACATGAAAGAGTTTAGGAAAAATTAGCTATATCTCTTGCAGTCCCACAGCTGTCAACACAGTAGGCACCCTTCACCATTGCCCCCTTTCTTACCTTGTATGCTGGTGTCTTATTTTGCCTTAGAACAACAGTTTCTCTTCCTTGCAGCTACAAAGAAAGCTTCTGAAGTGTATGCTCAGCATCAAAAGATACAGCACTCCCTGAATATGCAGACAATCTGACTCAATAGATCACTTCTGAGAAGTGTCATTTTAGTGTGTTGTGGAAAAATCAGTTAATCATTTAATTGGTACTCCAATTAAGACAATTTAAGTAATTTGAGCATGGAAGAGGGTTTGTTTCCTCTGCCACACTACAAATACATATTTTTAACTTTACTGCTTAGGAGATGGAAAAGAGGAAATCATAAAATAAGAGCCAACTGAGGTTTATGCAGTACTATATTATAATGAATCCAAAAGAACTGAGTTTTGAAGGTTGTAAGGCAAGGAAGGATGTATTTTAAAGTTCCTTTTAAAGTTATAAAGCTATAATTCATATTAACAGTACAAACACCTGCCCTTTAATAAGAACTTTTTTCTGTTGTAGAACACATGCTAGAATTGCAGGCCCATTTTGGTGTTGGTATGAAGAACTCCTTTGCCCACCACAGAAAACCATTGTGTGAGAAGGCTTTTCATGTGTTTCATGACTTTAGTAATTTCTTCTGTATTGAATGACTAGGTCTCTTATTAAAATTTGATATTTTATATTTCTGACTCTAAAGTGCATGAAATAGTCATTTTAATGCCAAGAAGCTGCAACTGAATCAACATTTTGCCTGCTATCAATTCTCCATTTTCACAATGAAAATTCTGAAATTGTCAATTCACTTCAGTAGACAATTCATGGCAACAAGATAATTTCTATTTATTGTGAGAGTATCACAATGTCATAAAGAGATGACTACTTGAAATTATTGCCTTTCTCACTACTCACATATCACACTTGTTGCTAAAGCCTAAGTGTTTATGTCTGAAGTGTAGGTGCTTTGTTGACAAATCATAATAATGACAAAATTTCTAAGACCTTTGAACATGATGCACATATCAATATTTTGGTAATTATTTCACTGTTGATGAAATAGTGAACACCAATGATAAATGAATGATCACAATGAAATGAGAATCTTCTATGAGTAATATTTTGTTAATTTTAGCAGTGTGTTTGGGTTATGACAAGAAATATGTCTCAGCTTGACTCCCCTAACTCACACAGCAGATTTTATTCTTTTCCACTCAGAGTTTCTACCTGGTTTTATTGACCAGATTTATTTTTAAATAAAGATGATTAAACTATTCCCTTTCCACAAAGAAGTATAACTTCTGACATTTATTTTTTTATGTATGTCATAATTTAATTTCTCACTTCAGTAAATATTCCTGAATCCCTTACACCTGCCCAAGCAGCAATTACTATATCCTTGCATCCAATTCCATTTTTCAGTAACAGTTAATTTTTTTCATGTGCTAAGTGTTGCAATCACAGATTAAGACTACTTTTCAGAATGTTTGTAAGTGTCCTTCATCAGAATTTATTTTGCTCCACGGTGAAGGAATCTTGTAAGATTTGAATCTCTGATTAATAGATGATACATATATTATTCACAATGATTAATTATTTCATTTGCAAGTTAATTTATTGATTACAATTTTTAAAATGTAAACCTTGTGTAAAATCTGAAACAAAAGCCTGTCAGCCTAAAGATTTCTTCAGTGGAGTAGTGGGTCCCTGCATATCATAATTATGTATCTGTATTAGGAGGAATTACCACTGAGATGATAAAGTCTGCTTCCTGTCTATTCCTTGAAGAAAGCCATAGCATTTGAGTATGGAATTAAGTGCAGCATTCCACTGCAAACAAACAAGGCTGGAGTGGCACAGGGAAGCAAGTATTTTTGACCTAGTGAGCACCTGACCTTATGATATATGCAATATTCCCATTTTTAATAGTCTACACATTAAATTTCATTTACAGAAAAGACCAAATCAAACATTATGAAGTACTAGTCCTTCACCCTGTGTCTCTTCAGCTCAGACCTCTGCTTGAATTGCAGAGCAAGCCCTCCCAGGTTGAAGGGGTCTGGTGTGTGTGGTATTCCCACCTTGCTGAACTTGAGAGGCTCCCTGTCATGGAGCAGCAGTGACCAGAGTACTGTCCAGGGGAAGGCCCTAGGTAACCCACATGTGTTAATGGCACAGTGACCCAAACAGAGAATGGGATTCTGTTGAAGCAAAACCCCTTGGTAGTCATATCATGTCTGATTTGCCCTTTTGCCCATATGGCAATGCCCCCTTGCCTCAGGTAATCCTGTTTAAATTAATGGGGCTCTTCACAAAGCACTTTCCTGCCCTGGTGGGCTGTGAGGGCAGATCTGCTCTACATGACTTTGATTTTCTTCTCCAGGTTCTCTGGTTCCCTTCAACACCAACAGGCACCTCGTTGGACCACTGTAGGAGAGCAAAGCTTAACGCCTCTCTGTCCTACATCCTGTGGTGTTCTGGAGACTTGTGACAGTTTGTTTGGTTTGATACATACTAAGTGAGCCACCAAAAACTGCCTGAGGAAGGCAGGAGCCCTGATGATCACCCTCTCATGGTGCAGGTGTACCAATGAAAGTCCATAGCTGTCCTCCCATTATAGTGGTCCATAGTGGGGTCTTGTTGCAGCAAAGAGAATGACTTTCCATAGGCATTGTACCAAGAATGGTTTTCAAACTACCTAATCCAAGATCAAAGCCAGCAGTTAAGTCTAAAGGCACTATCTAACCTTCAAGGACCATTATTTTTTACAGTTTGCCATTTTGCATAAAAGCTTTTAAAATATTCAGAAATGTTGAGGCCATAAAATAACCTGGGTATCTGTTTAGCAGCCCTTTGTTGGTATCTCAGTGAATACCCCACTTACCATTCTTCCTCCCCAAAAATGGTTTAATTTAAAGAGCAAAAAGCTACAACACATCTGTTGTGTGGTGTAGTACCATAGGGAATAAAAGAAAATGAAATATGCAAAGCATCTAAGAAAATAATTACTTTAATTGTGAAATAATTGGAAGGAGATAAATTGTTCAAGTAGAATACTTCAGGATAATGACTCACACTATTTTCATAGCAAATTACAGAATGAATCTTTACAATTTGGCATCTTATTTTTATATTTGAATATTTTTAATGGATTTTAAAATTAAAATCTTAGAAAATATTCGTGTTTCTAATCCAAACTACCTCCCAGAATGACTTATTTTAGGGAATTGATCCTTATAATTTTCTTTTGCATTTCAGAAAATCTGACTACATAAAAGATCATGATTCATTGATACACTTGTTTTAAAAAGATCATGATTCATTGATACACTTGTTTTTGTCTGTTCAGCAAAAAGCACAACAGACATATTTCTTGTTAAGGTAGAAATATGGTCATTTCAGTAAAGTCTTAGATTAGGGTTAAAAATATAGATTGCACAAAGCACATTGTATATACAAGCATGAAAATGAAGTTCCCAATTTAGAGGGAGCACCTATAATAAAAATGAAATGTCTTCCATGAGAGAGATCACTGGTTCTTTAAGGATTATTTTTGAAGCAATCTTAATATTTAGAAAAATAATAAGAAAACCTCTATAAGTTTTCCATCTCACCTGCTCAGGCAACTGTGTAATACTCTTTAAAGCATAAAAATATTTAACAGGCACCTGCATTTCAATAAATGTGTTGTGGAATAGGAGGATGTATTTTCATTTCATGGACTATTTCCCTCATTGTGAGTCAGAAACACAGTCTAGGTAATTGTCATTAGTTACATAATTGGTGAGTAACTCAATCTGACACAGAAAGCATCAGAATGTGAATATTCTGTACTATTTGTGAATAATTTGAAATTAGTATATAAGTATTTAGGAAATGTTATTGCTATTTTCAATAGGCAATATTTTGAGGGAGCTCACATCCTAATGCAATCTCTGAATAAACAGACCCTTGATTTACTCTCTTGCCCCAGGCAGATGGTGGTGCAGATTGCAGCTCCAAGCTGGGCATATTTCCCTCTGATAGAGGCATGCATAAGAAAGAAGAAGTGCAGATTCTTTAAAATCAATGAAAAAATATTTTTTGTAAGTTTCTCTTCTTCTATACTGTTTTCTTCCCCAAAATATTAGTACTTAAATGTGCTTTTTAATTGGAAGCTATCCCACAGAGATTTTGGAAGAGGGGGCTGTAGCTGATTTGATTTCTACTTAACTGAGAGCTCGTGGTGCAGTTAAGTTTTACAAAATCTTCCTGTACTTAAAGTGTCTCCCTTTTGTTCTTGCAGTCTTCTATCAGATAAGAGGCTATATAACAAAGGAGAGATTATGTAATAATGTACCACTTCAACTAAAACATATTTCATATTCATTCTTCAGTACTATATATCCCTTTCATATAGTCATATTTCAATAGTCATATTTCATAGTCACCAAAATAAATTCAAAGTTAGCTTGTACCTCTCAAGGTGACTTGTTCAGGATAAAGGCAGTTATTACCGTGTTTCAGCTCTTTGTAATGCATGTACAAGGCAAGGAGGGCTTTATCAAAAGAAAAATGTTTTAGTTTTGTGCTTTTTTCTCATAGTAGAAAGTCAGACAAACAGAGAGTGATTGAACTTGTACTTTCTCAAAGCAAACTTGCTGAACAATTGACGAGGAATACCTTCTTACAAAATGAGTTTGTTTAGATTCCATTTGGTTATATTTGCTTTGGTTTTTCCTAACACATTTCATCCCATTGAATTTTTCCTTAGTTTAGTTGAAAATAATTTTTCTTTATGGTCAGGCTTTTCCAGTGCTTTTCCAATTTTTTTACACCTTCAAACATTTCTGAAAATAATTTGTTGAAATTCCACTAGTTTTGGGTATTGGAGGTTGTTTTCTATTAGATTTTGGTGTTGACTGTTTTTCTGATATGTTTCATTCTAGTGAATTCCTTCTCAGCTTAGTGAAATGAATTTTTCCTTGGATTCAATACATAACATCATATTTCTTTCTATAAAAGTATGAGAACTTAAAAGAGCATTTCTGAGTCTCCTATCTCCTCTCAAGCCCAAGGAAGATTAGATTCAATGCACCTCTTATTTCTGAGGCACAGAACTCTGGGGAAGAAACATTTTTGTTTACAGAAACTTCTGCATGCGTCAGAGAGAAGTCAGGCAAAATACCAGGCAAACCTCAACTACATAATACCCTTTGCAGATGGTTTGAAGGTATGAAGGCGTAAGCATTTATAATATATGTAAAGCCATAATCCTTTCCTTAGCTTTTCTGAATCATCAGAAATTCTGCCTGGTTCCTGAAGGCTCTCTCAGCCACTGGCTCAGGAAGGGGATACTCAGAGGTTTTTGGAGCTGCAGATGGGTACAAACAGCACAGCGAGCCTCCTGCTCCTGCAGGGCAGCAAGGGCAGGGAGGGAACTGCCAGCTGCCAGGGTGTTTGCTGTCTCCTCTTTTTCCCTTCCAAACTGACTTAAGACTGCACAGGACAGGATGCAGGTTAGTGCAACCCATCCTTTTGCAGCAGAAGAGATGATTTGAGTAAGATAAAATAGCAGCAATGAAAGTTATCTCAAAAAATCCATGGTAGAGAATCACAGTGAGTTTGCTGGAGACAGTGGGAGAACTTATCAAGACATCAAAGAAAACATGCAGTTAAGCAGAGGATTCATATAATTAGATTTTTTTTCCTACAGAAACCAAAATTTGCTCAGAAAGGGCCTAGAGAAAATTCAAACCCTTATTAATTCCCAGAAAATCCCATGTTAGTACTCTATAATAAAAACTATGGAGTACATTTGTTATGTTAATAAGATAGCCAGGTGCCTTAGAAGCACTTTTGGGAATAAAACTCCCTCTAGATGCATCAGATGTAAGCAATCACATTACCTGGTGTATTTTGGCAAAGTAGCTTGCTGTATTTTTTCCATTGAGAAGCAATTGAGATTATTTAAGTATTGGAATAATGTAGGAGAAAATTAGAATCATAACAAGTGTTAAATAGCACTAAAGGAGATTCTTGGCTCGATAAACTCACAATATTTTTATAAGGGATGTTTAACTTAAATTTATTTAAGATATTTTCTACTTCTTCCAACTTGCATGGTGTTTCAAATTATTACTGAAATGTTGTGTGGGAGCATGGATTAATTCTTGCATATTGAACTGATCCCCAGGGAATTCTCTTACAGCACATCACATTGTAGCTCTTGATAAAATACAGCTCAGAGTTTTACAATTTCCTTTCCTTCAGTATTTCCATTCCCAGTTCAGTTAGTATGAATTGCATAAAAAATAATTTTATCTTGTTTTCCCTTTACCTTGCTTCACAATAATTCTTTCCACGTATTTTGCATGCACAAATAGCACATTTCTTGTCTGAGCAGGAAGAGTGAAATGGTCCCATCACTTCCTTCTCTAGAAATAATAGCAAAGAAAGGTCAACCTCAAAGTCTCATTTCCTCAGATACCTTTTCTTAAGTTTGATTTTGCGATTTATGAAGCTTTGCTAACCCAAGAGGCTCTTCCCTCCAACATTAAAAACCTCCTAGGAGCCTGCAGTGCCTTGCTGCTTGTACTGCAGCCATGGAAGAGTAATTGCAGGGGGATTGTGTCACAAATAGAATCCTTCAATTTTGTTACACACTTGTATTACGAGTAAATTTACCTACACTACTTGCTTGAATTTTAGTTGTATTTTCATTGTCATGAGCATTTTATATTAATTGGCCAAAGAACATTTCTAGCTCATTGTAAACATTTAATTGTTTTGTCAGAACGTTAGGGCTGCTGCATAATATCCAGTCAACACAGCATCTGCAAGATGCTGTGTTTAAAGCCCAGCTGGTAACTTTGCAATTAATTTTAAGTGAGAATGGTTTGTTTTCCATTAGAGAGGCCTTTACACAGTAACAGGTAGAGCTGGGAGATGACTAAACATTAGCTAAGCTCAGTGCTGCCTACTGTAAACAATAAGGGAGTACAACCAGCCTTTTTTATCCCAGACACTTTCATTTATTGTATGAAAATAGGCTTGAGAAATATATTAATACCTAGGTAGTGACTTTGCTCTGCAAGAGTTGTCTTTTAAAAGAGTTGTTTGTCTGCTATAGTATCCAAGAGTTATTTTTTTCCTAAAAGGACATTTCACACATAGATGTCATTTCAGTTTTGAAGAACTTAAATCTGCTGAATGCTGGATCATTCCTAAGGGATTTCAGGACACCACATAAAGTCAGTTTTTATAGGTCTTGGATGCTTTATGACTAAGAGAGTATTTTGAAGTGGAAAGAATGTCTACAAAGTTGATACAGGGGAAAAAAATTAAAAATTATGCTTAGGCAATTCAGCATGGAGAAAGTAACAAGCAAACACATTAATAATTTGCAATATTTAATCACAAACTACTGTGTTACTCCTTTTAAAAAATTTTCCTGAAGATATTCTGCTTAAAAACTATTGATTTATGTTAGGATGCAGATTATTTAAGAACTCTGTAAAAGAATCAGACACATCAGGGAGATTAAAAAATGGATTCTCTGGAAAGGACTTTTGCAAGGGTTATGTATTCAAGGGGTGCTTCTATATATTATCAAAAGAAGTGTTGTAGTATACAAAGTGGTTTGTTGTCTTTCCATAACTCTGTCTTGGTCTCACTGGCCATGATTTTTATAAGGGATTTCAGAAGTTCTATTCATGAGCATTTATCACTAATTTATAAATACTTGTTTTAAAAAAATACTTGTTTTATGTAATTTTATGTTGTATGTAGTATCTACTAGTGAAAAATTATAATTATACTCAAACAAATATCAGAGATTTAAGGACCATTTTTTCAGTGTGATTTCCTCACAAAAAAAGTCTCAGAAATGTACTTTTAGACAGAAGTCTTCTGCAGACAGAAGGAAGTAGGACTTTCTGTGCAAAGGGAAGAGTTTGATCTCAGGTACTCCACAGGAACTGTAAGTGAAAAATACAAACCCTCCAGCCAGACTTGCACCAAGATGGGATTACATATTCTTCTGCATTTGCAGCAGCTAGAGCATGCAGGTATTCCAAAGATGGACAGGAAGTCAGACAGTGTCTGTATGAGTGAATGGAGGGTACAGGTGTTCTTTGTGTGTGACACAGGGCTTCTAACTCCTGTGATTTAGAAGAAGCACTCAGTGCTGGCAGCTAGCTAGTGCTGTGGAGGCTTGTGCTCCTCCTCTGCTGTAGCTTGTGCCTTTACCCTGTGCTATCCCTGCTTGTTTCCAGAGGTGCTAGCACAGCCTATGGCAGAATTCCCACTATTCTCATTTTGATTGTTGTGGCATCAAAGTGATGAAATATACCTGCTCACTAGGCCTTCATATATGCATAGCCTTTGTTAAAAGAAAAGCTGTCCTACTAATTTGTCTATCATTACATTGGATGAATATGTAAAGAGGAGTAAATAATACATGAGATATGCTACATAACTTTAAAGAGCAGTGCATTCAAATTACAATTAAGGGTAAGGTAGCAGACCAAATGCTCTGTGTAGTGCATCCAGACTAATGAAACACACACCTCATGCAAACTCAGGAATTTATTGTTAGTCCAATTAAAGTATTAGAAATCTAACCAAAATTTATATTACCAATCTAGCTATGATTATGCTAGCACATATAGTTGAAATAAGCCAATTGCAACAATTTCTCATTTTAAATACAATTGTTGGACACAGATATTCTAGACTCTTTTACACACACCTTTATTTTTCTGGGTGAGTATATAGATGGAGTTATTGTTAAGTAGAATATAATGGAGGAGTGTGGCTGTACTGTGGATCCAGCATCTGAGGTGCTTCACTGAGAGGAACTTCTTCCTCATTATTTCTGGTTTCAGCTGATGTTATATTTATGTGTTTGCTAACTAACTTACTTGCTCTTTCTTCAATGGTCTGCAAATTCTGCGTTATCATTGGGATTTAGTATATATAGTGTGTTTTTCCATGCCTTAGATACTGTTTTCTATACTTAGATACTTTTGTAGCCTTTGTTACCTCTACATCCAGTACTACCCTGGTCTGCAGCCCTAAGAGTTCTGATGCCATCCTGCTCTTTCACTTTTAAGGCCCATTCTGCATCTTGTGCTTGAATTTTTGGAGAGTACAATTTTTCTTCAAAAGCCTGGAGCTGTTCTTTCCCAGTAATGTAGCATTATATTACACAATCCAGCGAAGCACATAGCCTCATTCAAGAGTAACTCAAGGGTTGATGCCACAAAGAGGAATGCTCTATAGGCACATCTATTAGTATACTGATATGTTTAGGTAACTACTTGTTATTAAAACCTATTACTTATGGCAGTATCACTGTTATGGAAATTGCTTTACCAGAGGAGGGATTTCAGTCACTAGAAATGGACTAGCAATTTTAAAAAGTTTACAGTGTGTTACTTTTGGTGTTTTGTTGTCAGTATGAGTTAGTAGCTTCTGGAGCTGAGGGCAGATTTGAACAGCTGAACTCAAACCCTTAGTGCACTTTGCACATTGTCAAAACTGTGTAGGATTAACTGTGGAGTAATTCTGTTTGAGTGCATTGCATGTGAAAAATTCATTGGTAGGTAGGACTGGGATGCTGTTTCTAACTCAATGATTGCAGTTTGTTGTTATTACAACCATGATTTAAGACTAGTGACAAAGTTAACTGTTGTTTCAATCCATTTATATTTTGCATAGGTATTTGCACCACCTTAAGCAGGTTGGCAACAGAACAAGGACAGACCAACATGCTGATTACCAAGTGCTCTCCCATTCAGGATCAGACATTATGACAGTCACATATTTATAATATTATTTGGAATTCCTTAATGAAATCTGTGGACTGGCTACATTAGAATAAAGACCTACAAAAATAAAATTCTGAAAAGGAGTAAAACTTGTTGCAGAAAAGAGAGAACTGGGAAAAAAACTTCCAAAAGCTCCATTGGTGGAAGACCTTCAAGGTAGTGGAGTTTGAGATGATTTTTCAAAAGGGTATTTGAATAAATCTGGCAAAGAGTTCAAAAAGATTTAATTAAGGATTTAAAGGCATTAAAAGGTACTAAAACTTATAGCAATTTTTGATGGAAAAATAGTGTCACCAAGACCTGATGGCAGAAGGCTGCCCTGGCATTCTGAGAAATCAGCTCCAAAAAGTCAGCCCTTCTTAAGACCTTCAGGTACCAATCATCAATTCTCTTAGTCCAGCAACCAAATATTCAGGGAGCTATTCAAACCTAAAATTCTGACTGAGAACCGCATTGCAAATTGATCATTAAACCAACATACCTCATCTCCTATCTCCTTTAGTTCTTTGTTGAACAAGTACTAAGGGCTTTTTGCTTTCAACTTGTCTGTTTGACAAATGCAACCGTGGTAAATCCAAAAGAACCTCACTTAATCTCTGCTTTGCTTGGAATTTTTCACAATTTTTTCAGACTTGCTGAAGACATGGTGTACTTATAAAACCTGGTGTAGTTATAAACTGCCAGGGTGAAGAGGCAGGTGAAGTATTCTATGAGCTGATGTTTCATGACTGATAACTCTTGTTCTTGTGGGAGACTTTAACATGCTGGATGTCTTCTGGAAACCCAACACAGAGGAGAAGAGGCAGCCTAGGAGGTTCCTGGAGTGTGTGGAAGGTAATTTCCTGGCACAGCTGGTGAGTGAGCCGAGTGGGGAGGGATCCCATTAGACCTGCTGTTCACAAGCAGAAAAGGGTTGGTGGGAGATGTGGTGGTTGGGGGCTGTACAGGACACAGTGGCCATGAAATGAGAGAGTTCTCAATTCCTGTTGAAGTAAGAAAAGTGGTCAGCAAAACCTCTGCACTGGACTTCCACAGGGTGGTCATTGGTGTGTTCAGGACTCTGGTTCAGAGAGTCCTTTGGGAAACAGACCTTAACAACAAAGAGATCTAGGAAGGTGGGACATACTTTCTAAAGTAAATCTTAAAGGTGCAGGAGCAGGCTGTCCCTATGTACCAAAACACAAACCATCATGGAAGAAGAGTGGCCTGGTTGAACAGAGGGAAGTTGCTGTAACTCATGGGAAAAAAAAGAGAATTTACAACCTTTGGAAGAGGGGGCATGCAAGCCAGAAAGAGTACAAGGATGTTGCTACATCATTTAGAGAGAAAATTAGAAAAGTGAAAGCTCAACTAGAACTCAATCTGGCTAGTGCTGTGAAAGATAATAAAAATGGTTTTTTGAATATATTAACAACAAAAGAAGGGAAAAGGAATATCTAAAACTTTTTATTGAATATAGAGAACAACATTGTCACCAAGGATGAGGAAAAGGCATGAGGTACTTAGGTACTCCACACTTGTCACCAAGGATGAGGAACTTAATGTCTTCTTTGCCTCAGTCTTTAACAGAAAGGTCAGCTATCCTCAGGACAACCAGACTTCTCAGTGGGTAGACCAGGACAAGAGTCCCCTGCAACCCAGGAGAAAGTGGTTAGTGACCTGTTGTTCTACTCAGATATAAATCTATGGGGCTGCATGAAATTCACCTGTGGGTACTGAGGGCACTGGCAATATTATTTTCTCTTCCTCTGTAGGAAATTTACTGTTAAAAGCCACCACCACAATTTACAATGTAAGAGTAGTGCTTGTGTGTATAGTAGTTACTTTACTTTTTCAAACCCATTCATTTCAGAAACACTCCAGCAATGCAGTCATGACTCTACTTACAGCTGAGAGAACAGGACCACTGCAACAGAATGCTAAGGCATATGTGTTGATACAGTATTGTGGGAGCTTGAAAAATTTAGGCTAATACATCCATTTAATTTTAGATCAGGACCTGGTTACTGAAACAATTTAGCCTGTTCTTAGGAGCATCTTTCAATTTGTAGACATTGATATTACTGAGGTCAAGTTGCGTTGGCATGAAGATAATCTATAACTTGGATTTAAGCACTTTGCTTTCCAAACACACATAGCAGTAAACCATACAGATGACTTTTAAAAAATGTTACTTTTTTTTTCCCCCTAGGTATTGATTAAAAAACCAAGGTTGTTTCAAGATAGTGATTTTTTTTTACCAGTCTGCTTCTCCAAGGAAAATTTGACATTATTTCAGGGGACATTCTTACAGGATAAAAGCTTATTGTGCTATCTTGAAATATGTCAAAAAGAAACCCAAAAACCAAAAAAAAACCACCAACAAGAAAACAAACAAAAAAAAAAACAACCCACCAAAAAAACCCAAAAACCATTAACAGATGTAAGGCAAGATGACATTAGATACATCTAATAGCACATCCTGCCATTTTATGTTATCCAAACTCTATTTAGATGCAATTTAATCTTTGGATTTATTTTCAATACATTCTTAATCATCAATGGCTTGAACAGAATTATTACCTCATCTGTCCTCAATAGATGCAGTATGTAAGGTCACAAGTTGTCACAAGTCTTGAAGAGTTGTGTACTTGTTTATAGGCAGCTTATTTTGATCCAAACAAGAAATAGGTGCTCCTGGCTAACACATTCACATAAGGTTCCAGCCAGAATACTTGCTGCTATCAAAAGTCTTCATCATCTTGAAAATGCAAGTTGTTTTCCTTCTTAAAGACAGTATTTACTCACCATGACAAAATTGTTCTGTGATACCAAATTTGACTGGGTTGGAGAATACCATTCCTAAGCAACAATCATTTATTACAAGGGGCAGATCCTATTCTGTTATAAACCCAGTGTGTGGAGCTACAACAAAGATGAGCAGAAGATAAGTCCCCCATTCTTGTCACGATTTCCCAAGACAGCACAGTTGGACTTCAGGTAATGCTCACAACCAGGCTATAATTGTCAAAACCTGGAGGCAGGACTTTATCAGATGACAACATAATAATCTACTGGAAGCAATTTGTGGAACTAGCAAAGCCAAGCAAGGTTCATGATGGACACAAGCCCTGCAGAACAACAACACTGAAAAGAGTGACTGCCTTTATATCTTCCTTTCTTTTTCTTTTTTTTTTTTTTAATAGGATTTTCTATTAAAACCATACAATTTTGACTAAGTAGACTTTATGCAAATAGCTCAGAAATTTAATGAGGCAGTTTAATAAATTGTACAAAGTCTTTGATACTACAGTGGCTACTTTGAGAAATGTATGGGGTGAAAAAGATTCACTCTGGAAAAATAGAAGTAGGTGCATAGTCCTCTGATAATCTTTTCATAGTGTGATGCAGAAACAGCGTGATGCAGGAAGGGCTGCAAATTCTGCTGTAAATAGGCATCCATATTCTGGTATTGATCAGGAAGGAAGTAGGAACTGTCATAGAATGTTATGAGTATTACGGGACCCACAAGGATCATCGAGTCCAACTGGCCCTGCAGAGGGCATCCCCAAAAGTTACACCCTGTGCCTGAACGCATTCACTCACCAAACACTTCTTGAACTCTGTCAGGCTGGTGTTGTGACCACTTCCCTGGGGAGCCTGTTCCAGAGCCCAGCCACCCTGTGGGTGAAGAACCTTTTCCTTTTATCTAAGCTATCTCCTCTGACTCAGCTGCAGGCCATTCCCTCAGGTCCCGTCACTGGTCACCATAGAGAAGAGATCAGTGCCTGCCCCTCCTCTTCCCCTTGTGAGGAAGCTGTAGATTGCAATAAGGTTTCCCCTCAGTGTCCTCTTCTGCAGGCTGAACAGACCAAGTTCAGCCACTCCTCATATAGCTTCCCTTCCAGACCCTTCATCATCCTCATGGCCATGTTTTGATGCTCTCTAACAGCTTTATGTCTTTTTTACATTGTGGTGCCCAACACTGCATGCTATAATAAAGATATATGGAAATAGATCATGGAAATTCCTCAGCTCTGGGACACTGGCAAACTGCACAAATGGAAGGTTCTGCTCGACACCTGTCATAAACCTGTGGCACACTGAGACTGGCAGCTATTAACATACTACAGCCTTTGCAAGATTTTCTAAAAAAGTAAAGGTGAGTCTCTGGGTGGACAACATTTTTCCAGGAGCTAATGAGAATTTAGTAGAAAAAAAAATAGTACTTTAGAAGTAATATTTTAAAGGAGATATGAAACAAAATAGATGAGAAAATTAAATTACATTTTATTTTTATAAAATCAGACTAAATAAAGCTGTTTTACATAGCTAATACAGTGTGATCACTGAAGTGAATCTTCAAAAAACAAGCAATGGTTTTAACAGCTATTAGGGAAATCAAAAAAGTATCATTTGCTACATAGCTGAAGCAGAAGACAATATAAGTATCACCAATCTTGTCAGTGGTATTATTTTAGGAGATACTTTCAAGAGACTGGTTGATTTACTCCAGAGAAGGATGATTCTTAAGAACAGTCATCAATTATGCAAATCAAAGCAGCTGTTTCATCAGTCTCCAATCAAAAGGGTGAACTGGTATTGATAATCATAACTGATAATGGCCTTCCTGAGAGCTAAGATAAACCACAGGATAATGTGGCCACTTTCAAAAATACTTGATTTCACTGTTATTCACTAGAATTATCTCTGCACAGCAACATTTTTTTGCCATGCTAGAATGACGAATTTTCATTATATGCAAATGATAGAATATGCAAGTCAGTGATTAAAGACAACCACAGAAAAAAGAGTTTTTCTAGGAGCAACAGACTGAAGACTAAGAGTCTTCTAGCCCTATTTTCTGGTATTGTTTGAGAAGGAAAATTATTCTTTTCTGGGACATGTTTAAAAAATATAAAAATCAAAGCACTTTCATCATACTGATGATGCAATGAAGTAGTTTTGAAAACATACCATGAAATATGTATTTAAAATATTGGCAGACTTCTGCATTATGACACAGTGGAATATACATATATTCTTTAACCTCCATGCTATCCCAATGCTGTTAAATGTCTGTATGTTTGATATTATCCACAAGTGATTTTTGATAATCAACAGTATTTACCTTACACAATCTAACGAAGACCTGTCATAATAGATCACTTTTCTCTCAATGATTAAACTAGGGAGGCATGCTGGTTTTACATTATGTATTCTAACAAAATCCTACAAATGTAAATAAATCTATTGACCTGACAACTGAGTTTACACCAAGGTATATTATAGGGAAATTCTATCTGCTTATGTAGTGAATATTCAATAATAATTAAAATAATTTGAAGCTCAGCCAGATCTCTGCTTATTTATCTTGTAAGCACAGGAGATACTTATGATTGTGATGTATTTAATTGGGTTATTAAACATTTGTTTCATAAAGTGTAGTATAATAACCAATAATTAGAAGATGGAAAAGGAATCTTAAGAAAAATGGAGATGCTAAAGGATAATTTTAGTGAAACTTTAGAGAATGTAAAAGGAAGCAAAATACAATCTAATATATCAAAAAGCAATCTCTAAATATATCAGACTTTTGTTACAATTGAGAGACCTAGAGGTCAATTAATAGCAATTGTAGAAGTTCAGCGAGTGACATAATATATTGTAGGCAGAGTGTTAATGCTCTGGACAGAATTATTTTACTCTTCCTTTAGATTTGCTATGGGATACTGTTACCAAGAGTTTAAATTGTCATTCTGGAGAAAATGTTTTCCAATTATCAGACAGACCAGCCTTCTGAAGAGACCTTTTTATCTCTTGTGCTTTGCAGATTAAAAAACTTCTTATACTCTAAGGAGGATTACTCAGGATAGGGTCTACTGAAAAGCCACTTTCAACTTTCAACAAAGGCTGGACCAAGTATCAACCGAATTTTTTTGAAACTGGAAAGAGTACAGACCACAGTCTTTGCCTGCCCCATTATTTTTCATTTTCACATGTCTTTGTCCTCCTGATCTGGCTGGAACAGTAAGTACTCACAGTAGTCACGTAGAAGAGCTGCCCTGTTAGCCTCTAACAAAATAAGACCAGACAGATAATCAAATAGTATTCTCCCGAGAGCATCCTATAAGCTGTGAAATTATTCTTATTCTTAACAATTTGAAGGGAATTTTTGTCCTAACTGGAGACAAGAGAAATCAGCAAAAATAAAAGATTTCTTTGCTATGGGATTTCAAAGTATGGGTGAACAAACATTGAACATACGCTGGTACGCTGTTTTGCCATGATTCATGCCAGGGTGCCAGTCCTCTAAAAATTCACTGTGGCTTTGGCCACATTGGCAAATACTGAAGTGAAATAGAAGCACATCTTCAGAGACAATCCACTGGTACTGAGAACCCAGCAGCCACAGTAAGTGTGGTTTGGAGGGGATTTACTTTAGACTAGCACCAATCTATTTTCAGAGACAGAAGACCCATCAGTGCTGGAGCACAGTACATTCCAGCAGTCCTGGAAAGCACATTCAGAAAGATGCTGCAATCCCTTTCATGTACCTCACGGCCCACTTTCAAACTGAACTCTCCTCATTAGCATTGCAGTGCCAATGTAAACCATGTACTCCTTGCACATTTGTGACACTGGGGTTCCCTGGGTTGAACTGTGTCACTTCCTTGACAGGGAAGAGAGCACAGACTGGAGAAAAGTTTGAAGAGTACTCACCTCCTGCACATGACTTCGGGGTTATCCAAGCTGGATTTAACTTCCTAAATGAAGTAGAGTGCACCTTGGTGTACAAATCCCCTGTAAGACTCCTTGCCTGGTCTGCAGCATATGCGTGCCTCACCCTTGGAAGTACCCCTCTTCCCACTGGTCACCAGATTCCCTGTCAAAGTCAGCTATCTTCAAGGATGTGTCTTGACAGATGGTAAATCCAGGCTCCTGAGAAATCCAGGGTCCTAGTCTCTGTTTACTGGGAAATTGTCTGATAGATGAGGGAGAAGCCAAGTTAAAACCGTGCTCTTAGGGTGAAGAAGAGTTAAGGATTGTGGACTTCTGCCTTGTAAGACAGGAAAGATCAAAAAGTATTTATTTGCTGTTTGCTGGGCTTGTGTTGAACATACTTGAAGGTCTAGTGAAAGGCAATGACAATAGTAATAGACCAAGGGAATGTTTGTGGTTTGAAGTTATCTTTCTGTACCTAAGCACTCCAGCCCAGTTACCACAGGTGTGTTTTCACTTCAGTTTTTTTTTTTATTTCATTTTAACTTAAATGGAGAGGAAGTGTAACATGCTAAATGTCAAGCAATATCTAATATGTTGCAACGCTTCCCCTTCCCCTGGATGCACAGATAGGTGCTGTCTTCTTTCTTCATCAGCTTTTCTCTACTTGAGATTACTTCCCTTAATTTTTAAGTGCTTAATTTCTAAGTGCAGCTGAAGATTTATGTGTTAGTAATCATTTTAATGAGTAATGTGAGTGAGCAGTTAAATCGATGTATCAGAGATGAAATCCTAATTAAAATAGTATTTAGTTATGAAAAGTGAGAATTTTATAATTTATTTTCTATTAAGATGTTGACTGTTTCACTGAAAGAAATTATTTTGTGGTTCAAAACACAATATACAAGCTGCACTGAAGTTACATTTCTTCATCTTTCTCTTCTCCTCCTGTGGATATCCACCACCAGTTTAAAGGCCTCTTTTAGAAAGGTCAGTACCACACTGTTTTCATTAGTTGTCTTTATTCTTTATGATGTTGTTTACATTTATTGTAGGACTAGGCTACTATGCTGTTTAAGATAGCTTTTTAAACTTGTGCTGGAGTAAACATTCAGGTAGGATTAACCATGATGATGCACATTTAAAACCACATTTTCTGAACTTCCCTAAGAAGAATGGAACTGTTTCCATTTGGGTTGCAGGTTTTAAATATCATGCATGTGACTCTGTTCTTATGTTTGTGCTTACTCAAATGCAAGCACAAAAATGACCTGTGTGTACTTTTTGAAATTACCCCTGCCCATGACAGGGAGATTGGACTAGATTACCTTTAAAGGTCTCTTCCAACCTAAAGTATTCTTTGATTCTAGAAATCTAAGGTGTGAGGTGCACACAGAAAATTGTCTTGTGACTACACAGTTAAGGTCTACATATGCAATTTCATCAAAATATTGTTACGTCAACCTACCCTTTTGAAGACATAACTGCAGTGCTCCTTGAGCTCTTGCTGTTCTTTGTGCTTTTTTTTGGTGGAGGACAGAATACCATAATAATTTGTTCTTCCATCACCACACGCTGGATAACGCTCTCAGCAGGGTAAGTGCTCCTTAGAGAACCACATGGGAGCCATTAACTTCCCTCAAGCACAGTGAATGAAGATGGGCCATCCACCAAGTCTAGATTTTCAAAGCTCTTATGCACTCAAATGGTATGCAGGCGTACAAATCTGGCATCAATTCTCATATGCTCCTGTCAGGGAAATAGCTATATCCAAGAGAAATGCAGCAGATGTAGGATGTCAGCTATGTAAAATTACATGGGAGTGTTTTTAAGTTCCTCTGTGGTCCTGAGCAATTGAATTGTGTAGAATCAAAATGCTCTTCAATACTAAGTGTAAAGCCTCCCAGGTGAAAAATACAGTGATACTTGCTGTTTATATAATAATGTGGCAGATTTTCTTCCTCCTCCTTCTATTTGGACTTCAGCTTTAATAATGAAAATTCTTTCTCATGTCCTTTTAGATGAATCACAGACTGTAGGTACCTTGTGGTTGAATAGGTGGCTTCCAGACTGGAAATCAAGAGCTTGTTCGAAGTGCCTTTGCTCCTTTTATAGTGCATGAGGTTAGGTGTATTACCATGGAATCCAAATCAATAATTACACTCTTAAGAAATGAGGGAATTGGTGATCTAACCTGCCTGTGTTTTAGAGGTCATTTACATTGGATGATCCTATCATGCACTCCTTAAATCTGAAGAGTAGAGATAGTTTTCCAGTGAGCTCAGGCAGAGTTTAGGTGCTGAGCTGCTCAAATTAGTGCTTCTCCTGTTTGTATGGGTATTACTCTACAGTCCTGGAGAAATTTCAGTTAATTTTGAATATGTGTCTTCTCTGGATTTTCCACTACTAGGCAGCAGCAGAGCTGACAGCTGAAATGCGATTTTACATTTAGGTACTTACAATCTTTACCAAATTCGACCCATGAAATATTTTTCTTTTTCCATTTGTCAGCACATTATCACTTCCCATTTTAAAACTGATATTCTACACTGTGATGATTTAAGAATATATTCACTTTTTTTTCTGTAGACTTCACCAATCTGAAACTTTCATCTGCAACTTTTTGTATTTCTTCTCTTTGAAACCATTAGTTCAGTGAGTAATCAGTTAACTACAATAGTCTCAAGAGCAGATTTGTAAGAACTCAACTTTTTAACATGGAAAGTTAATTGCTGACAGTAGTCTCAAGCAGTTTCTGAAAGATGGCCTTACTTTCCTAATGACACCACAACTATGCATCTTCTTAAACAACTTCCTGATAGACCTAAAATGGTTTTGAAAGACAGTGAATTTTGAACTCTGTCTTCTACTGATAGACTCATTAAATATGACTGAAGAAGACAGAGATGTGATTTTCCATTGCAGAAGCCATTCTGGTTTGTTCTTCCTTAGTAATAGTAGTGATGTGAATCCTATAGTTTTGCTTAACTTTGGTTAATTTGATGTTTCTGAAATGATGCCTGGAAGGTCTGAAATGACATGATTAATTAGTT
This sequence comes from Chloebia gouldiae, assembly GCA_003676055.1. Taxonomy (NCBI): domain Eukaryota; kingdom Metazoa; phylum Chordata; class Aves; order Passeriformes; family Passeridae; genus Chloebia; species Chloebia gouldiae. The sequence goes on from QUSF01000005.1 coordinate 23,661,678, forward strand.
TCTTCACTTTGGAGGACTTTTTTTTTAAAGATGGTCTTCTTACTTCCAGCATCAGAAGATGTTTTTAGCTGAGAATTTAAATACTGTTGTTCCATTAGATTGTAGGTGGATTGTGCCATTACCAAGCAGAAGAGAAATATCTGCAGGCCTTAGTAACTAACTCAGTGTCCTGTATCAATGTCTCCTTCTTTTGACACCCGACTAGGTGATTTCCCCAGCTTTTCCTTGAAATTCTCTTTTCTATTGTGCAGTTTAAAATTCATTTATTGCTTCTTTTATTTTTCTTAAGAATACAGACAATCTGAGTTGATTTCTTTCCCTTCATGTTTTCTTCTGATGGTGATTTTTAAATTTTCTGTTTCCCGTTTGCTTTTCAAAACTTTTATACCTATTTCTCATCTAGTTTTTCTCATGTGTCATCTAATTTTAATTATGGAAAAATTTCTTCTCTAGTTTTTAGAGGGATGGGTTTCTGTTGTTTACATGAAAGTACAAGAAAAATTCAGATTCACCTGGAACCAGCTTCTCCAGATGCCATCCTTAGTTTTGTGTCATTTGAGAAATATCATTGATAATGCTTTTGTTTTAATTTAACAGTACTTCTAGTATTTAGTGTTCTCAACCCCAAAATTAAATTAAAAATTCCATTTTCTCACTATTCATGCTACATGTTATTTTAGCTGTAATCTTCCACCTCTTTCACTGTTAGCAAGCTGCTGGATCTACACAGCAGTGAAATTAAGTTTTTAAGTAGATGCTCCAAACTGCTCATGTAGAAAAACGATGTCTTGCAATCCTGTAAGTATGTTTAAACTTCTTACGTCAAATTTTCGCAGTAGTTACTTTAACTGCAATATCTTTCAGTGACAGGGTGGAATTTCATAGACTGGTAAAGAGCTTTAATGATTCTACAACATCAGAATTCAAAGTCATAGGTATTCATTGCATATTTTGCAAAATTCCATCAATTTAACAGATAAATTTATAATAAATCTAAGGACCATGGCCATTTTCAGGGCAGAGGGACTTCCCAGAGAGAAAGGGACTTGGGGATGGGCTGTGATCATTGTCGTGCTGAGAGGGACAGCAATCCTGTTTCTTGAAGCTAGTGCCACCAGCTGCAGCAGAGGAGCTGCTTCTGCACTTACTCTGTAATAAATGCATATGCTCTGAGCTCATGCCTTTGCCATCATGCTAGGATGCTGCCTGCTGTGTTAATCCACCAGTAAAGAGACCTCAGGTCATGTAATAATATGTGCCTTTACCGTCTGCCAGTACCCTCAGGACTGGCTATTAATTTTCAAGTTGTTTAATTTTCATTTAATGTACTGCAGCTCTCCGAAGCATGGTGAGTTTCTTTAACCATTAAAGCAGTAAGCTGTATATATAAAATAATAACTAGATGATGTTGTGTAAAGAAGACAAAACACTGCCTTTCATCGGAATAACCACTGGATGGAGGATTATTTACATTTCTGTACAGTGACAACTTGAAGGAGGATGATGATGATGTCTGTAAAATGGTTTACTGCTTCCGCCGAGAACTCGGTGAACAGGTTACTCCGTAAGTGCCCTATAGAGAGCTGCGAACAAGGGCATCGCCGGGGCCAGGGATTTGGGTTGGTGACAGCCTGAAGCCGAGAGAAGGAACACGCGTTATCTCAGCGCTATTCCCTCCCGGACGTGCCCACTCGCCAATACTGCCGGTCAAAGCCTGCGAGCGCGGAACCAGCGGCCTCCGCTGGCCTCCTTTTCTGCCTCGGGTTCGGGGTGCGTGTGTGCGGGCTTGCTGGGGGACACGTCCGGCTGCTTTCCCGCCTGCGTCTCCGGAGGAGACCGGGAGGAGGGAGCAGCCGAGAGATGACAAGAAGGAAAAAAAGAAGAAAAAAACCCCTATCCTTGCGTTTTGCATACCCTGGCGCATTTCACAGCGCACACCGCGCATCGGCCGCCGCCCGCCCGTCCCCCCCCGGGCGCTCCGCGGCCGCGCAGAGCCGCCGGCACCGCGGAGCCTGCGCCGCTCGCGTCTCGGCGGCGCGCAATGCCCGCGGCCGCCCCTCCGCGCCCGGCGTGCCGCCTGCCTCCAGCACGGCTCCAGGGACTGCGGCTGGAGGGGTGCTCCCTCTCCCGCGGCCGAACGAGGGGACGGCGGATGCCCCCGTCCCGCGGCTAGGGCCGCCCCCCTCAAAATCTCGATCGTGCCAGACGTAGAGACGCGCAGTCCCCGCGGGTGTCCGTGCGCATCCCCGGCGCTTCTGCTCCCGGCTGCGGGTCTCCGCTTGGCAGGGAGGACAGGACCGGCTGCCTCTCTGAGAGTCGCCTTCTGAGTAGCTTCAAAATTAGAAATATTTAAATATATATGTGTAGCTTTAAACATGTATTTAACATTTTATACATTTTGCCTATTTATATTTGCATATATATGTATATATGTAAGGTCTATTTCATTTTCCTATTTGAAGAAAAATACCAAATCAATGCCACCCTTTCTCCCAGGCATGTTTCCCTTCTAGTAAAGGAGGCTCCACCTCTGCTAGGGATTGATTCGTCCAGCAGTTTTTAGGATAATTTATGAAGCAACCTGATGAGCCTATTGGGCGAGTTGCTCGGTCCTTGCAGAGTGGGTTTCTACCTGTTTTGGGTGTTTTATTTTTTTTCCCCCTTCCCCTCCCCTCCTCTCCCTCTCCCTGCCGTGTGCCGGGGGGTGGTGGGATCGGTAGGGTCGCAATTTCCCAGCCTCTCCGGAGAAAACTCGGGCCAGGGAAAGCGCCTTCATGCTCATGGATGCCTGGGGGGGCCCCGCGCCCCGCTGGATCCGCCGCCGCGGGGCCCGGCTGCTGCTGCTGCTGCTGACCGTGCGCCTGGGCTCCGGGTGAGTACGGCGGGACCCGCGCCTGCCCCGCCGGGACGCGGCACCTGCGAGTCGCGCCCCAGGCTGAGCTCGGGGCTCCGGGCACGGGCAGGGGCAGGGCAGGGCAGGGAAAGGGGCAGGGGCAGGAGAGGCGGCCGTGTTGCGCCGCTAAACTTCAACCAAAAAAGGTGTCAGTGCTACCGCTGTGGCTCCCGCGCGCGGCTGCGGCGGGAGCCGGCGCCGGCAAAGTAAAACTTCAGCCGCATCCCACTTGTTCGCTGGGCGGGTTGGCGAGTCCAGGCTCGGCCCGGTGCTGGGGAAAGTCCCCCCATGCCGAGGACGGCCCGGCGGCTGCGGAGAGGGGGCAGGAGCGCGGCTGGCTCCCGCAGCTGCCGCTCTGCAGCTGCTGGTGCGGGGCACCCGTCGCGGCAGCGGGACCTGTGCGGGCGCTTCCCGCACGGCACCAGCTCCTGCGCTCCGGAGAGGGATCGGGCTCACGCGTGGGATGGGGCAGGGCAGCTACTCAAGTCCCAGAAGTTGGAAACGTGCGTTTGAAGGGGGAGTTAGAAAATTGAGCTGGAGACCGCTGAACAAACAACAGTTTGGCACAGCTGTGTGCATGTGTTATTAGTGCCCACACCGACGAAAAGCAATGTGATAATTCATTAATTCCATTAATGATGCAGAGCTAATGTGAACAATTCCACAGGTTACGCTCAGAAAAATCACAAAGCAGCACTTTAGGTATAAATAAAGGGTATTGACTGTTGCCCAGTGTGTGTTTCTTTTAAATGAAAGACGAAGTTTTCATTCTAGAAGATACAAAAAATGTGTAGTGTAAAGGCTGTCAAAAAAAAAAAAAAAGAAAAGAAAGGGAAAAAATCTATTAAACATTTTTAAAGTCCATCATACTCTACACCCCTTCCCCACACTGAATGATGTGTGAGGTATGTTGATCTCATCACATCGCTCATCTTCAGAAGGCTGATGTGTTATCCTAGTAAAAAAACCCACTGATTATACTTTTCTTAACCTTGTCTTTTAAAACCTTGATAAATTATGGAAATGTTTTTCAAAGGCATTGATGAAAATGATACCAGTGCAGCTGTGCATCTTCAGAATGTTTCTTAATGATCATGGTGTACCTCAGGTGTGAAAGAAATTATCAAGTGGTTTGAGAGAAAAGAATATGCATGGTAATTTATCAGTTCAAAGACATAGTTACAAAGGAGAGCTAGCTAAAAGAATATTGTGCTTTGCGAGTCAGACTATGATTGGGATTATAAAACTAGGTGTAGATTACTATGGATGCATCTCATTAATATTATCATTGACAAATAAGTTGATAAGAAGTGAGAAAAAGAGGTAACTTACATGCATTGTTTTGTTCTGTGTTCCAGGACATCTCAGATAAAAGGGAACATTTGGTATGAATATCCATGTGTCTGAATCAACTCTTTTCAGCCTTGACTTTTTTTTCAGAGGCTACATGGTGTTTGAAAGATTCCCCCCCCCCCCCCCTTTTTTTTTTCCTTTTAAGAGATCTCAAATGGACCTGTGTTTCAGATCATGATTCCCTGGTATGTAGTGCATTGCAATTCATGGGTGTCTGCTGGGATCTTAGGACCTCTGGCACTTTTTAAAGTCTGTTACAAAGCAGGATGGAAGTATTACTTTTCTTCATCTTTGGATGCCTCTCTATAGTTTCAGCCCAAGATTTTCCTTGAAGCTCAAACTAAAACACAGGAGTAATTCTTTTTCTCAAGAGTAGACCAGGCTGCACCAACTCCACCAGTTTTTCTAAAACTATCTTTCAGGAGCCAGTCTGCCTTTTCAACACATATTTTTAAAAGGATGCAAATTGCATTATTTTTAGTATGCATGTATACACAAAGTACTTTGTGCTGGGTATGAGTAAAGTTGCTTCAGTTGTAACAAATGGACCTAAAGCCTAAGCAAGGGCACTGGAAGTTGAGCCCAACCAAGAGTTTATTCTTTTAAGCAACTGCCCCAAAAGCTGTTCCATTACATTACACCAAACTTCCCACACCAAAGTGTGGGAACTCTTTCCCATGAAGCCATTGTTTACTTCCAGTTCTTCACCTTCAGCGCTGACAGATCAGAATGGCCAATACACTTGATTTTATTTCATGGGTCAGTATTTTGAAGGACTACTTTTGTAAATCACAGATATCTCTTCTGTAGCAGAAATTGGGCTGTGAGTCTTTTTACAAGATGTGTGCAGGGAAAGACTACTTACCCAGCAGTCACTGCAGTCCTAAATGTTTGGCAAACCCATTATTCTTGTTGAATTCAAACAAACAGATAATTGATAGGCAGAGCATAAGAACTGACAATATAATTAATGTCATTTTCTTAGTTCCACCTGTACAGGCACACCATAACTGTAACATTTCTTCTAATTTATACTTCTTTAAATGGTATGTGCTGGTCAGCATGCCTAAAAGTATGCTCTAAGCTTAACTTAATTTTGGCCATATCTTCCCTTTCGTTTTGTAATCTGATGTTTTAAAAGCAATTATAAATGCTCTATTGAAATGCAACTGTCAGCAGGTACAAATGTCAACTGATATTTTCTTTTCAAAGTATCTGTTAGGAAGATATGTAATACAGCCTATGTTTTCTTCTCATATAAGTTCCTGGATCAGAGTTAAGCCTGTCATAACAATGTTGGTTTCTTAGTGCTTGATAATAATGATTTACTGTTTCATTTGAACATCCGTGATGTTTGTTCATTATTATCCTCACTCTTATGTGCTTTGTTCATGGTGTGATAACAAAGAACTTGTTATTCAGCAGTCCCAGTGGTTTAAAAGACAGTTTATTTTATTGAAAGTTTGGTAATATTTTCTTTTGTTGGTATAGAGCTTAAAGAGACCTAAATATTGAGAAAAACATATATTCTTTGCACATAATCTTCTTACAGCAGTTTCAAGGAAACCTTCAAATGATGTCAATCTGTTAAATAAAGAAAAGGCTCTCAGCAAATTGAAACAAATTTTCATTTACTTTTAACTCTCTGTTTTTAAACTATGCCTGATGTTAAAATAAAAAACCCTTTTCTGCAAATTCACACCTTTTTGTGCTGGACAGAAGAATTTACAAGATGAGCACTTGTTGAGCTTGTTCAACTTTTTTTCTGAATACAGGAGTCTGTCTACAGAGTATATTACAAGGGCTTCAGTAGGTGTTTTTTCTTTGAAGCTCTGGACAAGCTGTATTAATCTGGGTCAAAGAGAACACCTAGTAGGTAGGACCACTTAAATGGACTAAGTTTATGCACTGTTTGAAACAGAGTTGCTTTGGTTTGGGCTATCATAGATATATAAACCAAAAGAGACATATGTGTTGAATTCACAGAAAACCAAAAGTGATCATCTCAAACCCCATTTTTGTAGCACCATTTATGATAGAAGAGAGTAGCACTTTTTGAATTACTCTTTCTTGCACTGCATCCTAAATTGATCTTGTGCATGAGTAAAATAGTGATATCAGAACTTATTTGGTAAAGAGCAGCAGAGACAAGTAGTAATTGTAAATTACTGTAACACATTGACAGGAGCCTTTCAAAGGCTGGTGGATGACAATGACACTAGCTTTTATTTCTTAACAATTTCTCTTAATAGTAATAATTTGTACAGTGTAATTGACACAGAAGTCCTGATTTTGCATTTTTACACATGCAAACTTTATTTAAGACTGAAAATACTGTGTTCAGTGGCCTGCAAGCCTATGTAAAACATTTATTCTATATGTATATAAACCTAAAGTGGTAAATTATGGAGCAACACTGAACTAATAGAGGTAACTAGAGAGACTAGGAAGGTCATCGGGAGTTCATCAGAACAGAATTTATTTCAAAGAAGAGGGCAATTTCAGTGATATGGATATGATGGAAATAAATAGTTTCTAAAATATGCTTTAATTGGGGATTTTCCAGTCAGTAGGATCTGTTGAGTTAATCTGGTTTTATATAAGAATACATTAGAGGCTAAACAAAAGTGGAGAATTTACCCTGCCATCTCTATGAGGTTTGCTCCTTCAGTTTAACTAAGTCCCTGCATACAGACTTGATGAGGAGGAATATGATGAAATATTATACAGTATTTCTAGTCTGAGGTTTCTCTGGCTTCCAGCCAGTGGATCTCCTGTTCCCAGTGTAACCTGCTACATCTGTTTCAGCCACGGGATTCCCATGTCCATCTCTTTGTGTGGAAATCCATGTATTCTTTTATACTTCTGGTTCTGCAGGGTAGCCTCAAGGTATGGATCAATGGCTGCAGCTGCTCTTCAGGAGCATAATGTGGTCTACATCCATCTGCTCTTTAACAAGATAACCAGTCATAAAAGCTTCTCTTTGTTTTGGTTGCCTCTGACAAGTTTTGCTCTGACAAGGATTCAGAGCACCTCAAATGAATCCTGAAAATTCTTAAAGGAATCAGCATTTTGGTCAGAAAACATCCTCGTGCCTTTCCACCCTAGTCTTCCAAAATATGTTGTAGAAACCTCCTCACCTCTGGGTGACAGGTTGGATTCCAAGCAGTTACTGCAGGATGAATGATCTAGTCCAAAATAAAAGTTTTTATACAAATATGTCACAAGTTGACACACTTTATATGCAGAGTGGAAATTTCCACTGAATTGGGTTTACTCATGCTGCAGTCATACAAACTAATTGTCAAAGCACATCCTGTTATATGTAGTTTAAGAAAAAACTTGATAATCGCTGCTTACAGTCTCCTCTCACATAAGTAAACTGAGATACCTACATTTCTTCAGAAAATATTTAATGATTTGCTTAGCCACTTCTAAGCACTTTCCATTTTCTTTTCTGAAGAAGAGATACACACAGAGTATTGCCTCACTACTACTTCATGCTGCTCAGATACTCTCTCACAGGATTAGCTCCAATACTGTTCTGGTGTAACTCATGTTCTTTTTGCCTTGGTTGTCAAATCCTTTTCTGTGTCACTACATTAATGTCTGGTAAGGTATGAATGGCTAATTCTGTGTTTCTAAATCTATATGCATCAATTTTTCTTTGTTTTAAGGAAGAGAGAAAGACATAACGAATAGGAAAAATCTGAGGTAGAACGAGATACACCCCCTTTTGATTAAATTATTTGGTGTCTCAAAGAGATTGTTAGTCCTTTCCTTTAATGTGGTTTTCTTCTGGTTTAAGGCAGTGTACCATGAGGGATTAAGTGTTATTATTATTAGTAGTGTAGTATTATTTCCAATTTTTCTTTCTAAATACAGTTTGGATAAAATTTATATTAGTAAAAAAATTGTAGCATGATGTGTTAATTTAGGTGGTAAACTGTCAATGTAAGTCAGGGCATTTTTTTATTTCATTATCCAATGTTAAATTTGTACAACAGAATAAATTTTATATATATATATATATATATATATATATATATATATATATATTTTTTTTTTTTTTTATAATAACGTGACCTCATTTTTTTCCCTGGAGGAGAACCATTCTTAATATCATCCCCATACAGCCATTGGATATGGATTGGGTTGTTTCAGACCTGCTGCAGGTGACCTATGGACCTCTACCTTAGGTTCTTGCTTTTCCATTGAGGGCCATCCAGCTGATGGCCTGTGGTTTGTGTCCAGCACGGGACAGCTCTGACTACCATGAATTTTAGTCACCATCTAACAAGAAGTGTAATTCTCCTGTTTTAAAGATATGTGTAACATAATACACAATAAGGTACACCGAGAAGATAATTTTGTGCATAGAGAGAGACAGCAAGATTTTGATTACATGGTTTAGGTATTTCCATAAGTCTTTACAGAGTATATTCACATTTCTATACAATTATTCATTAACTTAACTAATCTTTGGATTAGTCCATAATTGCCTAATTTTATACTAAAATTTCAGTAGAACCTAGTTGTGAGTTTGCAGGCCCCAAGTTGGGCAGCTCCCTGGGGGCTCCTCTGGCAGGGGAGACCCTCCTGGAGCAGTTCTGTGTCAGGAACGAGAGACACATTGGACCTTTTTGGTCTTCAACTTCTGTTTATTATCAAAACTTCAGCACACAGTCTGCTCCCAGACCTTGCATGCATGAAAACAGAAAAAAAATGGCCAACAGCCTTGTGCTGCAAGGTCTTTTTAAGTCTAATCAAAAACTAAACTACCCAATTAAGAAGTGACACCTAAATTATTTTCCTTTCTAACCCAATAACTGACTCCTAAAGACCTGCAATGCAGATTTTTCTACCAAATTACAAAATACCACCTAAACCCAAGAAGAAAGAGGAAGAAGAGAGAAGAAAGGAATTCGAGACAACACCCTATATCCTCCATCTTGAACCCATCTATAACATACTAAAAATCCTAAAACCTAGATTTCTCACCCATGTGGTATACTACACTACTCTACAATCTATTTCACACTTTTGTGGTTTCTAGTTTACCTTGAGGCTTTGGAAGTTTTCTCCATGAATGAGGATCAAAGTCAGTGTTTTCCTGGGAGCCAGAGCACCCCAGGGCAGACAGGGGGATATTCCCCTCTTGCCCTGGGTTCCCACACCTATTAATTTTATTTCTATTGGGTACATGTTATCATTGCCTTATTATTGCAGTTGCAGGGCTTTTTCTTATTTACTTATATGTTGCAATTGCAGTGTGCAATTCATGTAAGTCTCTGGTTCTGTTGCTGCTTCAGTCCATGCATATTTCTTTGGCTCCTGTGGGACAAGGATGGTACCTTCTCACATGTGTACCAGAATTTGGAACTATTTCAAACAAGTTTGGTTTTGTCACCTGAAGATTTTGCAGGAAATATGTGATGATTTGTGTTAGAAGGAATGCTCAAATGGATATGTTGAAGTACGACCAGCTTATATGACTGGAAATGCCTTATAAAGTATTGCTCATTTGATATAGTCTTTGAGATGCTGGTGATATTTTAAGGCAGAAAACTGACTTTGTAATTTGGTGAATTTTATAGTTAGTGTGAGATGGCATTTAATTTGGTTAACTTTTTTTATTGAGGTTATGGTTCTCAGCATTCATTTATCAAAGGTTTGTTTTAAATCTAGTTTCACTATGGAAAGTGCATCTTGAATCAAAGCACTTAGCCCATCAACAGTGTATCTGCTCATTTTGAATTTGATGGCAATTAAACTTTCATCAGTCAAGTATAGATACTGTGTGAATGGTGTGCTGACATGTGACACAAGGATTTATGTGTTACTGTCTTTGTGTCTTTGTGTGATGATCACTCTGAAACTTCCAGGAGATCTGGTACTGCCATGATTAGTACATGTTTCACATATCCAGAGACGTCATCAACATTGTGTTCTTCCTTAGCAGTTTGGGGATATTTTTACCTTTATTAATACCTGTTGTCCCTCTTCAGTTATATCTATTTAAGTTCTATAATTTTCTTTGTTATCCTCTTACCTTCTGTTCAAGTCTTCATTTGTTTCCTGCTGCTTTGTCTAGATGAACAGTGGACTGTTTACATTCTGGTTATTTGGCTGTTTACATTCTGGTTATTTTATTGCATGGTATGGCCAAAACCCACAAAGAGGGTAAAATTTACCAACCAAGAAAATAAGATTGCACCTCAAGTCCTGTGTTCAGTTCTGGGCCCCTCATTATGAGAAAAAATATTGAGATGTCAGAGTGTGTCCAAAGAAGGGCAATGGAGCTGGTGAAAGATACAGATGTTAAGTCCTGTGAGGAGTAGCTGAGGGAGCTGGGGTTGTTTAGCCTGGAGAAAAGGAGGATTAGGAGGGCCCTTATCACTCTCTACAACTGCCTGAAAGGAGGTTCAGCCTACTAAAGGTGGGGGTCAACCTCTTCTCTCAGGCAACTAGAGACAGGACAAGAGGAAATGGCCTCAAACTGTGCCAGAGGATGTTCAGGTTGGACACTGGGATGAATTTGTTCCCAGAAAGGGTTGCTAAGCATTGGAAGGGGCTGTGCTGGGAGGTGGTAGAGTCACTATCCCTGGAGGTGTTCAAGAAACAGCTCTGTGGCACTTGATGCCATGGTCTAGTTTACAAAGTGGTTATCAGTCAAAGGTTGGACTTGATGATCTCAGAGGTCTTTTCCAAACTAAATGGTTCCATGATTCTGTGAAAAGACATCATACAATATGTTCTTCAAGTTTGTAATCAGAAGACGAATAATTGCTGGAAGGAAAGACAACTGAGAAGGGTATCCTATTTCTTCCTTTGTCTGGGATGGAGCAAGAACTGCCCAGAGCATCATGAATCACAATTTTAGCATAATGTTTCTTGAAGACTTTTTTTCCATCTTGAAATATTATTTTTTTTACCAAGTTCATACGTTTGCAGACAGGGCTGCTGTTCTGAGGGATCAAGAGAGCCTGGGGCAATGGGTTGACAGGAACATTATAAAATTCATCAAGGATGAGTGCTAAAGTCCGGCACCTGAATGGAAAGTCTCCCGCAGCAGGACTGGAGCTAGCTAGCTGGGGAGCAGCTCTCCCTAAAGGCCCTGGAGTTGCTGCTGGAGAGCATGGCACCTTGGCATCAGGGAGGGCCAGCAGCCTCCTGGGCTGTGGGATCAGGTACACATTCGGGAAGCTGAGAAAAGTGACTGTCTCCCTCCGCTCAACACTTATGAAAGTGCACGTAGATACTGCATCCAGTTGGGTTTTAAACTGGAGGGAGCTCAGGAGAGAACTACCAAGCTGGTCAAGTGGGAGTACCTGTCCGAAGAGGCAAGAGCTGATCTGACTGGAGAAAAGAAAATGCTCCCAGCATTTACAGCGAGATGATCCAGAAAACAGAGGTAGGCACTTCCTAGTGGTGCATGGCAAGAAAATGAGAAACAATGGTGACAAATTGCAACAGGGAAATCTCTAGTAGATATAAAGAAAAAAAAAATGCTAGGAAGATAACTAAACAGCAGAACAAGATGTCCAGTGAAGTTTTGGGATGTCTTTCCATGGAATTTTATATGCCAGCAGGATTAAGCAAGCACCCTGGTCTAAATTCAGGATTGGCCGTTCTTTGAATAGAAGTAAACCTCTCAAGATCCCTTCTAAGTTTTATGTGAAAACTAATAATTTCCCTGGAAAATGCAGAAATCAGCTTTTTTTTTTTTCTTTGTATTATTTTGTTATTTGTGCAAAGTGTTTGCTGTCTTGTGTAGCACAAAAATGGAGTTGTAGAAACAGGAAGTTTTCTGCCTCAGGTCTACAAAACCAAGTATTTTTGTCATCACAAATGGAGATAAGGACATGGTCAAAGTAAGATTGCTATACAAATTAAGCTGAATATATTTGAGAATCCAGCAGCTCTGAAGTGGTGCAGAGAATTACCTGTACTTAGCTAGACAGATGTGAGAAAAATTGTCAATTGATTTCTGGACTGTGGCTTGATAGGAGTAGAGGCAGCAGTTATACTGGTCTGACCATATCAGTGTTTGGATGAACTTTCAAGGAGAGAAGATAAACTTTATATTATGTGAGAAGACTGATGGATAGAGAATATCTGAGATGCTTTGAGTCTTTATGACAATGTTGTGAGATCTGTAAAATCCATTTGAATTAATAGCATTTGACCAGTGTCATTTCAAACAGTATGCAGCATTATGTGAAAATTGATTTTGAGAAGAACAACTTGTGTGGATCTCAGAATAAAATTGTTCTCCTGGAAGATAGCTTTAATAGTATCTGTTGTTCTTCTTGATAAAAATCCACATTTCTATAAATATTCTTTGCAGTCAGATTGTGCCTTTATTAAGTGCTCAGAGTTAAGTGTGGTTGTATTGTTCAGTAATTTTGAATTAGTTTTTAATATATAAGTATCACAAAGATGTTGAAGATTTTATGAGAAATGTGGTAATGCTTTTAAGTGAAGGTATCACTGCGATTAAAAGTAGTTGGACTAAAGTTATTGTGTGTTGGAGAAAGTGTTTAATAACTTTCAGAGATGTGCTTTAAAGATGTAATGACTCAAAAGATCTTAAGGACCCAATACTTGTGATATGTATTAAGGTATCACAAGGTTATAGTCTAAATGCTCAGATACATAGGCAACACTTTTTATTACAGGGAGTGAACACCAGAGGTGCATGTTTTTATTCTGTTATTGCTATGATTGTTCATTTTTTTGAAACAAAGCTTATTTAACACCAAGGGAACTTCCCTGTGTAGCTTATACTTCTAATCTAGTGTTCAAATATTTCTGTGTAGGAATTCCTAATATTTTTTCCATACTTTCCCCTGATAATTAATGTCCAAATTAATTCCTTCACTAAAGACTAAGGAAGAAGAAGGGAAAGAATAAGCAGGGCAGGAAATTATAAGCGGCCAGAAAAATATGAAATAAAACTAAGAGCACAGGCACTATGTGTATTCAGAAAAATCAACCTAACAGTATGTGGTAGGTGTACTGGAAAAAAGATACAGGGAATAAGTAAAACATATTTCAGTGGGAGAGAGAAATACATTTTGACACACAAAAGAATATGGAATATGCCCAAGTCTGGCAAGGCAGGAAGGGTGGGAAATTGATGAAAATATTTGAGATGGAATGGATGGAGAGAAAAGAGATTTTTGTCAAGAGACTGTCTAAACCAGTTTAGGAAGGATAAAGAGGAAGGACTATAACATCAGTGGCTCTATATTCCACAGGATAATGAGGAGTAAGTAATGTTTTTGGATACATATTTACAGTAGCTGTATTTTTTTGCTTGCAGTTACTTTCATTTTCCCAGAAAATTTCTGCGACACATAAAGTGTATCAGTGAAGATGCTGATGATGAAATGCAAGAGTTCACTTCCACAGAATTGTAATGGAACTGATGACTATGAAGTCAGCCATAAAGTCTGAAAGATAAGTCTTGAGAGATGTTTAAACTGTTCACTACTGACACTACTGACAGCTAGCAGTGATAGTGAGCTTTCAAGAAAGTCTTTTCTAGAAAAATGGAATTGAGTTCTATTTTATGAGTCATGACTATGTGGTCCTACTTATTTTTGCTATTTGAGAGTAGTATTTGCATACCTGAAGAAGTGCTGGTAATTTCTCAGCTTCTGAAGATATTACAAGTCTATCTGACATTCATGTTTTATCTTAAAAAGATTCAGGAACATTGCAAATATATAATTTAAATAGCTGACATGAGAGTAATTACTCATTCCTTCCGTGTTGAAGTTGCATTTTTCTCTGTACTTAAGGAACTTTGCTCTGCTTCAGGCATTTCTTAAACTTACCATCCTGCTAGAGTTCAGATTTTCATCTACACGTGGTTCTATGCCTTAGTTATTCACATGACATGACCAAGTACTTGAATTTTTGTCTTTTGAACTAGCATCATCCCCATCCTTTGTACAAATGTCTGACTCTGGACATAGGTGTGTCAGTGACCATGTTTAGCTTTTCACCAGAACTTTAGTTTTTTTTTGATGTGTGGAATTTGGCTGGGTCAGGTGAGCTTTGACCTCTCATTGATAGGGCCATGAAATACACTTCTTTACTACCTAGAGAAGTACAATGCTTGGTGTTCTAGAGCAATCTAGTGTCTGGTTAGATGATCTGTTAGTAAACTTCCGTGGGAACCTTACCTGTCTTGCCTGAATTGTTATGAAGGCCAGTCTGGTTAAATGCAGTATTTTGACAAACCTATGAATCAGTATTATTGCTAACAAAGTAATCTGTCACGTTTACACTTTAAGAAACACTACAATTTTTCTGAAAGTCGAGAGAAATTTTTTTTAAGTAATAGAAAATAAAGGTTAAATTGCATTATATTTAGACAAAGGGCATATCATGGGGAGCACAGCCAGTGAATAACAGCTGTCTTATGGCATGTTTCATCATTTGGGTAAGTGTCATTGTGCCCTTCCCCTGTGTTGGTAAAACTTGAAGCAACCGAAGATCCTCAGGTAAATGAAGTAACACAACTAACCTTACTGTTTTCATTCACATATGTAAGGCAACAAGGAAAAAGTGTATTTGTTTTAGCTCTTTCAACAGAAGTTATCTGAAACACTCACTTTCCTCCTTATTTATTTATTAAATAATCACCAGAGTATTGCACTATCTCCAAATAGACAAGGCCACTATGAAGGTTCTCTAAACCTCACGGATACCAACAGCTTGACTGAGTTGCTTGTGCACAGAGTTGAAGCTTCAGGTGAGATAACTCAGGTTCCCTGACAAGGCTTTTTTTTTCTAGAGGTCTACAGGTTCCCTATACATCAACCCATCTTGGAAGATTGGATGTGTTGGATAGGAATAGGAGTCCGAGAATGGACAACTAAATTGATGCTTAGCTATATTTAAATACTTTCGCTTATGCTATACATGTACTTCTGTGTGTAATATTTTGACATTCATGATTCAAATAGCAGTCAGAACACTTTCACTATATTCATCTTCCAGTTCACTGTATAACTTGACAGATGTTAATTGCAACACAAAGGTCACATGACTGATTTTTCTCATATTTAAAGAGAACAAAAACCTATGATATTAATGTCTGAAGAGAAGCATGTTGCTTGATGTTGAAAAGACTTATTTAGCCCTTAGTCACTTGTGCCCAGAGATTTATTAGTCATGGTAATGTCTCCTATTAGTTGAAGGACAGAGAGCCTCATGGGGGCACTTTTTGTCTGATTGCTGTTCGCTGTGCACATGCAGTTTACTGTTGAGTTTATGAGGGTAGCTAAAGTGTCACAACAACAAGCATCTTAAGAAGTGAGTTCTCTTTCTTATTTATAAAATCATTAAAATCAGAATTAGCACCTGCATTAATAAAGTAGCACTATGCCACGGAAAAGAAATGTTTTAATGTTTGATGATATATTTTTGTTCTAAATCATAATCTCTCCAGACATTCTGAAAAAGACAGTGAATGAACTTAACTAGAACAAATATATTTTACAGTAAATGGAGAGATGATCAAGTATTATGTTCTGTGTATAGTGAAATAACCTTTGCATGAACTTGGAAAGGAAAAGAATTCCTCTTTAATTAAGTTTGCCTTTCTTCTTGGAGTTGTGAAAGAGACAGGATAGTGCTACCATTAAAATGGGAGTGGAGTTAATTGACGCTAATCTTCATAGGTTTCTTAGATTTATTTTAATGGCAAAGAAGTAAAAAGGTCCTCAGCCCAAGTTAACTGTCACTAAATAATTGAATGACATACCTGAATATAATACTTTTTCTTCTGGTTAGAAATGAAGTTTGCTGCCTTCTGTTTTTCCTTCTATCCCATTCCAAACCCTGGAGAAAATGCTGGAGATACACAAAAACTTGGTAAAGGAATAACAGTTTTGATCCATCTTGTTTTCTAAAGTGAATGTTTCTGTATAGAACACAGTTTAGCAAGGTCTGTTAACTGATAACACAATTTCAACTGATCCTGCATACTTTTTACATCTGAAGGGATTTCTATCTTTAGCACAAACTAATTCAAATCCCTTTAGTATGACAAATATCAGTAATTCAGATTCCTAGAAGTGAATACGTACACAGTGCCTATCCTGTTCTCTTCACCTGACTAGGTGCTCTTTTGAGGGAGCTTTGTGCAACTCCCCCCAAACCAACTGGATTGACAATTCAAGTTGGCAGGTGATGTGCTGTGCTTCACTGGAGGCACACCAAAAGATGAAAGACTTTCTGTATATTCTGGTCACTTCCTTCTTCCATCCAGCATCATTCATTCTTATCACAGTCTTGTTGCTGCACATCACTGGCTGTGGTTTGGGAATCAAAACTGTAGAACTGGATGCCATCAGCATTTCAGAGATATTTTAGTCTTTACTGCACACTTGGTGATCTTGGGCACATTTTAAAGATGAGCTTAGAAGATGGTATTCAGGTAGTGAAATGGGTTAATCTCAATCATCTCTGAAAAGGCTGGTAAAATAGGAATGGAGTAAGAATAGCTGTTTTCACCATGTAGAACAGCAATAATTCAGGTCTTCCACATCGGGTTACATTAGTATCTAATTCATGTTGGTTTCTTTGCTAGTTTAGCAAATGGGTTACCGAGTCACAAGCTCTTGTTGGCCTTGTGTACTAGTATAGACATCAATTGTGTTTCCTTTTGTGTGGTTGGTGGTTTTTTCAGGGTACAATATTTCCTAGATAAAATCAAATAGTTCTGTGTAAATAGTCAGAAATGCACATTTTAGACCAAGACTTGTCAGACACTAAGTAAAAAAATGTTGCCTCTAATAAAACTATCTTAAATGGATTTATTTACTAGTGCCTGGAAAATTGCTCAGATGTTGGTATGGAATTTTTCCCTGTCCCCCTGGAATTGCATTAATAGCTTTCTGTAAGCTGTCATTGTATGCCTATTTGTAGTTCAGATTTTTAGAATTGGAGGAGGACCAGAGGTCCCCCAATTAAATAAGAAAGAAAGAGAAAAAATGGAAAGAAAAAATATGAAATCTGCTTTTATTTGCATTTTTTTCTTCTTGTAAATTTCCATTTTAGTTAAATATAGTAAATTGTAGAAAAGAGCCAAGTGGAGATCATGTTGCTCAGAAAGGTTGTGCAGCTTCCATTTTTGGATGTCTGTAATAACCAACCTGATCAAGCCACGAGCAGCCGGCTGTGACCTCAGAGCAAGCCCTGCTTTTTGCAGGAGGCTGGACTAGAGAGACCTCTCATGATTTCTTTCCAGTGTGTTTTGTCCTATGAATCTATAAATAAAATTAAGGACGCTTTGAAATGTCAAGATATTCAAGTGGCTGTGAGTTGAGGTGTTGTGGTTGTAACTCCTATTTGGTTTAGGTGGTCATGGCATGACCGCTTGTACTTTCCATTTTGGATAAAATTCTGCTGTTCTTAATAGCATTGTGGAAAAAACATTAAAGCAGAACAAATTAGTATCAAATCACTTCAAATTCTCTGCAAATAACTGGGCTGATCCAGAGAATCAGGTGCCCTGATAAGGAGCTCTGTTATTTTCACTATACTTTCTACTGTTTATGGAATGGAAGACAAAAAGAAGAAGGTCAGTTTTGTGGTGGTTATATGTCTTTCCTTAGAGAGCTACTTATAAATTAACTTTTAACTTCTCATCATCTTAATGCCTCTGGGAAAAGGCTGGGATTGCCTCTGCACTCTGAGCAACTGTAAGCTAATTTATAATGTAATTAGATGCCAAAAAGTGCAAGCAGATTATAAGTAGATATAATAATAGTAAAAAAAAAAAGCTGTGTGGCAACAACATATGAAAGAACTAGGTAGCTCTGAGGGAGAAAGAGTGTACATTTACAAAACTTAGCTTCCTAGTTTTAGTGCTCCCATTTGTGGGATCCTGCTAATGGGAAATGTTAAATATTTAATATCTGACATTTCTCTATGTAATGCAGTAAAGATTAAGTATTTTATGGTGCATTTCAATTTAAAAGAATGAAAGCACTTTTCAGGCTGTTACAGGGAAGCTGTCAGTGAGCCTTGTATTTAGACTGCGTATGACTTCCTGCTATAATAGACTCTTTCAACTTGTTTGCAGCAAGCTAGGTATGCAAGCTCTGATATCTGAGCAGTGCCTTTTGTTCATCCTCTGGAAACCTATTGAGCTGTGGCAAGGTTTCACTTCCCAAATTAAGCAGGCATGCCAAAACAACTGAGAGTTTCCACAGCCATGACAGTTCTTACTTTCAGTGAGACTTGCTAGTGTTATCCAAGAGGTGATGCAAGGCCTTTCTATTACAGACTGGTTTGAGCCATTCCCACAAAGGCTGCAATAAAAGACAGGCATGCCTTCTCTCACTCTGTTCTTTCCTGACTTTTTCTGTCCTTTCTTCACATGGAACATACTGGTGGTCTTCTTTCCTGTAGTAAATTTGCTGAAAATTTCCACTCTTAGTTTTGAGTGCAGCATATGTCTGTGTAATTTAGAAGCCCTTAATAAAGCAGTAACATTTTTAGTTTTGGTGTACAATGTGAATTGGCACAAGGATAGCAATTTAATTCCTTTCTTTTACTGAAATATTGCACTTCTGATAACATTGGATCTGATTTATAGGGGCTGCATATTTTCTATAATTGCTAGCCAGTGCCCATTTGTGAAGGTAGGTTGTGTGACTGTTAGTTACTGCTATCAGTTGTGCATTTTACTTACCTCAGGCCCATAACATTTCCTTGAAATAAACTGGATGAGTAATATAGATTGCAGTTTTTAGCACTGGAGGAATACTGAAGTCTATACTCATTTGATTGAAATGGAAGGAAAACTACTTTCAGGCATTCTTTGACCTTTTGGTGAAATCTGAGTGAATTTGCAGATGCAGCCAAGGTACTGCAATATTTTTTTAAATGATCTAGGGATTAACAATCTATTGCTGCTTATCTAATTAAAAGATAGGCAATAAATGAACATGTAATTATTTTTCTTGTACAATTGTTTCATCTTGATAAAATATGTAGCTAACAAATGGTCTGAAAATGGTATACCATTCCTTTCAGTTAACTATACCATGTATACATAGAGATACATAATTGGCATATGTCTGCAGCTTCTGCTTCTGCTGATGCTTAGTTGTAGCACATGGATGTAATGTTTGCTTGCCTAAAATGTGAATGGAGTTTAATAAGTATTCAAGTCTTACTGTTTTACATCATGTAAGAGAGGCTCCTAGGAAGGAGATTCTGTTGATGCTCTTTTAAGCAGCATACAATAGGTATGCTATTATGAAGATTAAGCATCTGTTAGAAATTCTACCAGCATTGCTTGAAAAAAAATGCATGTAGGGAAAAGCTTTGGAATTCCACTTTTGTTTTAAAACAGGAAACTGTTGATGGTAAGATGATGCCTGCCGCTGCTTTTGTGGGTTTGACTCATGGCTTGATATTTTTTATATGGGTGATGAGTAAATGCCTCTATTAACACTTAACACTCCCTAACACCATAAAACAAAATGTTGGTAAATATATATATATATATTGTAAATAAGGGTCTGCTTCTTTCTTTTGGCACCAGAATGCATTTGTGTTTGCACAAACTATTCTAAACAGTGTTCATTATTTTATCTCTTTCTTCTCCAACTCTTGTGTATTCAGTTTGACTTTGTCTTGTGTTTTTTCCAATCTTTTTTTTTTTAATCACACCACATAGAGCTGATAAAGCAGATGATGAGGATGATGAAGATCTAACGGTGAATAAAACATGGGTCCTTGCACCAAAGATTCATGGTGGTGATGTAACTCACATACTGGATTCCTTACTTCAAGGATATGACAACAAGCTTCGGCCAGATATTGGGGGTAAGCTCATAAAATGATTCTGTGTAATAGAAAATGTGAACTAGAGTTGGTGTGCATTTTGACAAAGATAGCAAAACTATGCTTATTGCAATATTTGAAACTCAATATAGCAAGCTAAATATAAGAGTAATAAAATACAGTCATTTTCTGGAACTAGTAAAAAATGTTCTATGCAAGATTAGACTTCATGTTCTATTTATAATCTTTTTTTTCTTATGGAAGGTACTGGTTTTGGGGGACAGTGAGGAATCTGTAATAAATCACGAAAAAGCAATTATAATTTGCTTTGTTTAACAAAGACCTTCTGTCAGAAAGAGCTGTAGATATAAACCAGCCATGGTCATTTCAAAAATTGATCTTAAGTCTTTCGGACTTAATTAAAGAATTATCCCTAGAGATTTTATTCTTACTGTAGGAAATTCATTGGGTCTATTTTGAGCAAATATAACTCAACTCAATTGCCTTCTTCCCTTAGCTAAGATTTAAAAAAAAAAATTCAAGAGTCTAAAAATAGGACTTTTTTTTAGTGGAATATAGGAAGAAAATTTGCAGCTGGTAGGAAGGCAGCTTTGTCTTTCAATAGTCAAAGCATCAAATATAAATAAATATATTACAAATATAAATATATAATAAATATGAAATATAAAAATATTTATATTGTATAGAAATATTAAGCATAAATATTTGGAAGCATCTTGTTTTTAAAACATTAGTACATGAAACCTTGCCATCTGATTCCATGCAAGATCAAATAAGAAAAACAATATATTTTCTCTGAGTTTGTTTCCTGAAATGTGAAGGAAGAGGTGGAGAACATAAATATTTGTGATGTACCTGGCATTCCCTATCAAAGGAATGCCATGTAAGTCTGTAAACAGCACCACAATCTAGACCTGTTTCATTTATGTAGGGGAAGAAAACGACACAATCTCAAATTATTCATCTTCCTTTGAAAGCTTCTGACAAATTGTTTTCTTTCCCAAACTTCTTAGTTCTGTTTTATTGGTGACTGTTAGCTTAGAGATATTGAAAGGCAATAATTCTCTCCCTGTCATAATATAATCACATGTGGCTCTCATGAAGTTTGGTTTGTCTTTTCCTTCATGTTCATTTAATTGAATTACTAAGACAACATGAAAAGTCCTCCAGCATGTTTTTCCTTAAATTCTCAGTGCGTGACAAGTGTTTAGCCTACTGTTTGTTTTTCCCCATTTGATGCAACAGACAGAAAAGTGATTGTGAGGAAATCTGTCTCTTCTATGATTCCTTCTAATGATTAGCTTGTAGGTGGGGATGAAAGAACAGAGAATTATTTTTCTCTTCTCTCCCCATAAAACTTACAAGTAAATGGAACAAATACAGAGGAGGAAATTATTCTGACATGTCAAATGCATTTAGATGCACATGGAAGAATTTTGATGTAATTCTTACCTTCATTTTTCTGGTTATATTCTGAATCTTGATAAGACAAAAACTGTCTTTTTGTGAGTAGGTCAATGTACAGCTTTTTGGATTCAAAATATAAGTTCCCAAAAGAAGAAACTTACTTCCAGCTTCTCTCATATAAATGTACCTCTTCTCAAAAGTTCTGTAGCAATATGACCTTTGCTATCTGGGGCCAGCATCCATCCACTATACTCGAACATAAAGTTCATGAATAATCAGCCAGACTAATGAAAAATAGAAACATCTGGGAGTATTCACTTTGTTTTGAAGAGAACAAATGCTAAGTATGATTCTGCCACAATTGAGAAATTTTGGACAACGTTAAGATGAAATTTCTGACTTCAGGTGAAAGCACTGCATTCTGTCCAGTTGTTTGGGAAATGCAGCAGATATTTGACAGACAAAAACAAAATCAGGCTCCAGTTTATTCATCTTAATCTGCCTGAAATATGTGGTTAAAATCTGGTGTCAGATTCCTTTCTTCAGAGTGTATGTCAGTTCTTGTACAACAAGGTTATTGAACTGGAATTTTCATTATCTTTCAAACCATTAGAATCCCACGGGATGTTCTTATGATTGAATTACAAAGCTCTTTGCAATACCAACACTTTTTGTTTTGAACTTGGACTTTTTGGGTTTGAATCTCAGAACAGAATTAAGTTTTCTTTGTGGTGTTGACACAGAATTTCAACGTCTCAGAGTGAGATAAGAGTTTCATTGTTAAACATGCAGTTTGTTGAGGGAGATGTTAAAGGAGAGCCAAATGCAAATTGAAAATTTGGAGGCAATACTGAAATTTAATAGGGGAATACCACTCTATCATTTTTCTTTTCTTCTCATTCAAATATCCATGAGTTGTAGGAATTACTTAACAACTACCCTTTGCTATGTTTTGTAATCTTACTAGTCTTCAACTCAGTTTATGTAGTAAGCTTGACATGTTTGGAACAAAAATGTTCTAGCATTCTTCTGCTCAATATGAAGTAGTAGAATTTATCAGGTAAGGTCTCCTATCTATGGTATAAATATGTTTGATTACAGATACAAGCTTGGAGCGTTGATATACCAATAAAGCAATATTATTCTCACTATAACATTATCTTCTGGGTGCATGATTTTATAACCACACTGTTTCAGCTCTGGTCCTGCATCAAAGTAGCTATTATTTTTGAACTTCCCTTTTTAAAGGAAAGAATTCTGGCTTCTCATTTTTCACCTCTCTCATCCTAAGAACACTGATATATTAATATTATCCTATCAATGTATGGATAATTTTTTCCAGCAGTGATACATATGTGTGAAACACAACTGCACTACCTGAGAATTTAATTAAAAATAGGAAACAGTCATCACATATCTACAACTTTAGTGGGTGTTTTCAATTAACAGTTGAAAACAAGTTAACAAGTCGTCATTGATGGAAATTTTAAGAATGGTGGGAATTTAAGGATAATTGCTCATGGACGTAGAAAAATTGGATACCTGGAGAAATTTGGATAGCTGTTATTGCCCTATAAGCAGGGCATGGATAAATATTTACATCTTTCAAGTGCACTAATGTGAATAGTCATGTTCCAAGAGATATAAAGAATACATGGAAAATACAGAACTTTCAATCAGAAGTGCTAATTCTCAAAAAATATATGTATTTGAAAGTATTCTGTTGAACAGATGCTCCTAGTATAGCAGTGATAAAATTATGATATAGGCAGAAAAGTAATAAGCTCTAAGTGATGCCTAAAGATTTTTAGATTTTTATGTATTTTTCATATATTTGTGACTTCACAGACTGTTAATATGTAGTTATAACTTCTAGTACTTTTCCTGACTTCTCCCATCTTTTAAAAAACTCTTACTAATACATTATTGAAATTCTATTTATTAGTGTAGTGAGGACACTTTGTTTTGCACCATACATTGTAAACACAATAAGTGGAGGGCTCCAATGGGGCAGAACTCAGAAAAAATTACCTAACCAGCTGTTCTTCTAATTGGACATTATTTGTTAGATATACTAGTTAAATAACCTTATAAGAATTGTAGAAATACTGTATCACGTGTGCATATTGCCATGCACACCATGTGCCATCATGAGTACTTTCCATTAAAGACTTGCTTTAACATTCTCATTTTAACACTGTTTGGAAAGGTTTCGAGTTTTATTCCAGGCAGCAAAACAAGTAGGAAAATAGCAAGGAAAGTTAGAGAGAGATGTGTTTTGGGTTTAAGAATATTTTCCAAGAATTGAAGAAAATCAAAATACAAGAGCAAAATGTAGGCCCAGATATTCAGGGAATGTTGAAGGTATTGGACATGTGCACTGCATAGAAAAGAATGGAAATAATAAAAGTGATGGGGTAGGAGTATCTCCAAAAGACAGATTTCTTTTAAATAGAAGGGTAAAAAGTTTAGAGAACATCACCAAAATCACTTTGAAAAAATTCTTCAGAGGCTGACCTGGAAGTCTGTTATAGATACTTGAGGCTGAATTTTCAATATAAGTAGCCATGTAAGTAATAATCTTAGCTGATTGTGATAAGTGTATTATTTCATTAAAAGCTATTACAAATTGAAGGACTCTGTTATTTCTGAATGTGGTAGTCACCCAATTTATTTGATGAATAACTGCTTTATCACTAAAGGGGATGCTTCTTTAGGAAAGTAATTAGGAGTTATAGAAAACATGCTCAAAGAAAATCAGCCTAGGTGAAGTTACAACAATGGTCTTCGTTAAAGAGCATAAGAAGCATTAATTAAAAACAAAGGTCATGTGACTTAGACCTTCATTAGAAAATTAGGTAATTGTGGTAAACTATTGTGTTAGTGAATTTAGATGGACTACCATGCTCTAGGTGAATGTGTTGAAGTAATGGATTGGACGAATGAAAATAGCAGAATTAAGCAATAAAAAGTGCAATGTTCTAGACTTTTACAATAATGATAATTATTTGTATCAGGAGACAGGTGTTTATAGAATGAGAATAGCTAATAAGAAGAGCTTTTAAGTGTAGCAAGAAGAGATGTATCAAATATTAAAAGCTGGAAATTGAGCCTGCAAAAATATAGGCTAAAAACCAGGCACTTTGAATATCAGGGGCAATTACTAAAACAAATTGTCAATGACTGAGATAGATTTTTATCACTGTGATTTTTCTTATCAGGAATAATCATTTTTTCATAATTTTTACAACCAGATTAAGTTTACTCTCATGAAAAAAGCAAGTCAAAGCAGGAAATCAGGAAGTGATTATATCTCTCTAGATTTGGCTTACCAAACAGGTTCCCTGTGTGCTTCAGCTACATTAGAAGCTGACCTTGTGGTCAGCTGCTCCTTTGTGCTCTTCGTTATCTGTCTCCCCCTTCCTCTTGAATATGCACTCTCTTGTCCTTCTTGCTTTACTCTAGCCTGCATCATACTGTCTTTCAGTTTAAATATTTAAAGTGTTCAAGACCTTTCTCCCCTTGTTTGCAACACTGCTGCTCTGTACTTCATGCAGGACGTGTTAAATAGCCTTCTTCCTACTTGTTAGGGCTGATACCAAGTTTTAAAGTAAAATAGGAAGCAGTCAGTGTTGGAAAACCTTCTTAATTTGTTCTTCTCAAAGTATCAAAAAGGTATTTTCCTCCAGCATTTGTCATTTTCATGAACTATTATCACTTCTAGTTCAAGAACACAAGTGTTAATTAAGCCTTCTAATTCAGAAATACATTTCCCTGTACCATGCAGAAGAAATAAGGTAATAAAATAAGCTTCTTCCAGTCCTCTTGAATTGAGTTGCTCTCTCTGGATCATTTATGTCAATTAAAATAATTTCAACAGAGGCAGATTTTTAAACTGTTCAGTGGCTCTTAATACTCCTAATAATCTTACTCAGAGCAGTATGGAAGAGGCAAAATGAACTGAGTGGCTCACTACAGGAAAGCCCTTGTGGCAGATGAAGTACTGCATGATGCAAGTTGGAATTCCTTAAAATTGACACAGCCCTCATTGAAAATCATGTCGCTGACAGAAGTTGAAATTTAGTTGTTAATAAAGGATGCCAGTGGCTGGTATACCTATAGTGTAGTCTGATATTTTGAATTATTTTAGCAGTTCATTTTTGTAGTAAAGCTGGCAGATGATGCAAAGACTGTTGGAAAGGGGGTGGCTCCATCTGCAGAGTATTTAGCTCCTACAGTATAACTGGAATTGAGAGGGGAAAAAAGGAGATGGAGGGGAAAGAATCCTGTGAGCTGTATTTCAATGAAGTATTCAACATTACTTGAGGGATAAGATAAGGCAAGATATACTTTGATCCACCTCCTTGTTTTCTGGTCTAGCAGTGGGGCTGCTGTTATAAAAATAAATAGGATTGCAAATTAAAGGAAGAGGATATCTCTTTGCAGCATGTGATATATGTCAAAAGGATTATGTTATATATATGATCATATACACGCATGATAAACTTTTTTCTTACTCTGATATTTCAGTCTGTGGGTATGAGTTCTTGTGCTGTCTAACTTTCTTTATGAGCTCTGCAGAAATTGGAAACATTTGCAGCTTAGAATCAAAGAATAACAGAATTACAGAATAGTTTGAGTTGGAAGGGACCCATAAGTATCATTGCAGGAAGTACTTGGTTTTTTTCCCCCGTGAAAGAAATTGGTTTCCAGAATCTGTTTAAACTTTCCCTGAAGCATGCTGGGGACAGGATGGTGATCAAGTGACTCTGTGCTCTGTGGTCATAGAGAAAATCCTTTGTGCAGCCTCACTAGTGTGTATTTCTGTCAGGTTTATGTTCACACCATTAACCAGATTTGGAATCAGGGCAAATTTCCTCCCAGGTGAGCTTGGCAGGGAAAAGGTATCTTGGGATATTTAGGAAATGCATCTTGGCTGTCATTGTAGCTGGCAAGGATGTCAATGTTACAATCTTTCTTTCTGTATGTCTGTTAGAATTTTCAGAAATTAGGTTTGTTGTTAACCTTTGGCAATCTCTGAAATTTTGCTGTATAAAAAAAGTTAACTCTGATGACCTAGGGTCTCTCTCCTATGAAAGTCAAAATGCCTCTTGGTTGCAACTTCCCACTTTTTTATCTGCAGATTGAAAGAGATGCTTATTTTATTGTGTCATACCATAAAAGGACTAGGAGAGCTCTATGATTATTATGGCTCTTCATTTCATTGGGCACAAGGACATATATTCTCTTGTGTCCACATTCTGGTTCTCTAGTACAAACTAGAAGAAGATGCTTGGTAAAATGATGGAAGAAAAATTCCTGCTCTCCTATTTAATTTATGCCCTTTTTTTTCCTGTATAAACCAGTTAGGATGAAAAAAAATGAACTATCAGAACCTCCTGTACTTCAGGTGTACCTTTTATGGACACTGTTACACTTTGTGTCCTTCTGAAAATGCACAGACTAGAGAGCATATTCTGTAATGGAATACATTGTAAAAAATTTTTGGTCTTTTTTCTACACAGTGAGATTGTTTACCCTGTTTTTAAAGAAAAAATAAGTTTGGTAATGTTTAACTCTTAATTATTTTTATTGACAAGCTTTAAATTTGGTGTTTTAACCAGTGTATTAATCCAACTGATGAAAGAACATTCGTAATCCTTAGGTGTGCTATAGCTTTATGAACTGAGGAAACCTGTGGTGAAAAGTTATTTTTTATCTGTTATATATTCTCAGTAGAAATTGATAGAAGGCACTTCATACTGATTCCTTGCAGCCGATAAACACATTTTCCCAGAACTCATGGTTTGTTGTATGAACAAAATGTTCCAAACTTATTTTCTTTTTAGGACTGTATTTTTATGTTGGAAGAGAGTTTTGGTTTTTTTTTTTTTGTTTTATTTGTTTTTCCTTTCTTTACCTTTTTTATCTATCTTATATTGATCAAAATGCACAAGTGGAGATTGCATTATGAACTAAAAAGTTCAAGTTTATAATTCTAAAAAGTTATATGAAATAAG
This sequence comes from Chloebia gouldiae, assembly GCA_003676055.1. Taxonomy (NCBI): domain Eukaryota; kingdom Metazoa; phylum Chordata; class Aves; order Passeriformes; family Passeridae; genus Chloebia; species Chloebia gouldiae. The sequence goes on from QUSF01000005.1 coordinate 23,689,191, forward strand.
AGATCCAAGTCATATATGACCCTTCACAAAATGAAGAAACCAGAAATTTAATTATTCTGAATCTAATAAAAGTATACCATATATGCTGTTTTTAGTTAAATAAATTAAATTGCACTAACAATGCATAGAGTTACTTAAATGTGTAATTGTTATGGTTACTATTTTGTTTAGTGAGAACTACAGTAATTGAAACAGATGTCTATGTTAACAGCATCGGTCCAGTTGACCCAATCAATATGGTAAGTTTTGACTATTGACACAAAATATCATTGCATGTTTTAATGGGTTAATATTATGAAATAATTCTAATCCCCTTTAAAAACTTTTTTATTCCTTTCTGTGTATTCTTATGCTGTTGGATATGATTGTAGTTATTGCAGAGGTACATTTAGTCTCTCTGTTTGAAATTGTTGTAATTTTAAAAATACAGTTTTTCTTTTAAAAAAGTGACATCACACAGAATATGTTGAATCAGGTATCAGTTTTGGTTTGCATTGAACATTTCCACAATATTTGTGTATATCTGATTTATCTCTGGCCTGGTTTGATTTCCTGGAGCTACTCTTCAGAGCCTAATCAAAATAACAATCGACACAATATTTGAACAAATATATTTTCAGTGAAGTGATCTATTGTTTGTTTGGTTTTTCTTCAAATTCATAGAAAGCAAAATTTGAGGTTTTTGTCCTTCTTTTTCCATTTAGTCTTCTGTGTCCTTTTTAGTATGTGTGTGTATACATGACTGGTTCCTTAGAAGTTAAGCAATGCATCTCACCTAGTCTGTAGTACATCTGTTGAGATCTGACCTATCTGTTTAGTACCAACACTGAAGTGACAGCACTTATGAGGAATGTGAGGATGTGGCATTGTCTTAGTTCTCTTAGATTATGTGTTGCATGAAATGGTGGAGGCTTTATAAAGGCCTTTTGGCATGACTTCTGCCCAGGACTAAGGGGTATTGTCCTCAGGTGATTTTGAGTTTACCTCCTTTACTTCCTCCCTACAGAATTGCTGGCAGTATTGAATTTGCAAGGCAGAGAAAAGTTTTGTTTAGAAGCTGGAGCATGCCAGTGCAGAGGGCTTCTGAGAATTTCCAGAGATTGCAGTAATTATCCATTATTATTAAGGATCTTGTAGTTTAGATGTATGTCATCATGTGGGGGTGGAGAACAGTGACTTCCAGTGATAGGAAGCCAAGCAAGAAAATCCAGTGGTACTTAGATACTGTGGGAAAAGATGCAGGTCTGTGGCAAAGGACATTCATTCTAGCATAATGGTCTAACCAGCTGAGGGCTGTCATTACCTGGGGCTGTGGCAGGGAAGTCCATGTCTCAGGCCAGGAGTGTGTGTAATGAAATGTGTGATAGAGGGTAAAAGTGGCTGAGTGGGGAAAATTTTCCAGCTTCCATGTCCCGTGTAAGTGGTGTCTGTTTTGTCTGTCTCCCTTCTGCAGTCTTTCTCTTTTGCTTCTCTGACTAATCTTCTTTTGAAGGAACTTTCTGTGGAAGCAAACTGTGAAGATGTGTAAGCTTCCTTCTGCTTACTCAGCCCAGGGCCTGGGAGTATCAGCTGTGGAACTATTGCATGTCAGTTGTTTAGGGGTCTCTCCACGTCTGCTAGAGCTGTGCTAGACCTGGGTGGTGATGTCCTTGCCATGCTGCTAGTAAAATCCATCCATGCTAGTGCAAGTAAGGATTGGCATCCCACTGAAAAGGTATATTACTTCACTAGAGAGTGGGATCCTGATAGTTAATAATGGATGCTTCTCTCCAACCTTCTCATTTCTCTTTATAGAAAAAAATAATGAAGCACGCCACCAAAGGGTAATAATGTAAATGTTACTAAGATACGGAACTGTAAAAACTATTCTATGCTTTTTAAAAATGGACAGAAAGCTACTTAGCAATTTAAATTAAATTCTAAAACTACTGTGGCCCTCAAAAAAGGGCAATTGCTTTCACTGGGTTTGCACTTCAAGAACATAGCTTGTATGAGCACCTAACCTCAGTACAGAGATCAAACCTTTGTAAAAATAAATAAAACCATATACCTGAAAATAATTTGATTAAGGTTTCCAAAAAAGAAGTTTTTATTCTGGGAAACAACAGTCTCAGCAAAATATATAATAACAAATTTTACCCTGTAAGCTCCTTTTATGTGAGCTGTTGATTTCATTAGAAAGGCACTTTCCCTGGAGCCAATAATTGAGATTTTTAACTAATAATGCAAAATTTGCTTCCATTTCAAGGGCTGTCCTTGGCCCCTAATTTTATCATGTACTAAGAGAATACATTTTCTGTGATTTCCAGTCACCACTGGATTACTCATTTGCCAGATATGTTAATTCACTCTGGCAAAAGATATCCTTTAACTATCAAGTTTGGACACAATATGGCATGATGTAGAGGGTATTTTTTCTGACATTGATGCCGAAACAGCATATCAAGGGAGGATGTTTGTCTGAAAGCTTTAGAGAAGACATACTATGATAAGAAAGAGATTTGTTTTTTTTAATTGTCTATTTTCCTATTTGATAAACTTTAATTGTCTGTTTTACTATTTGATAAACCTCCACTTTTGTATTTGAAGTCTGTGCATGACATTTGTTAGAGCTTGTTTTTGAAGGCTGTTGTATTTTGCCTTTCACTATTTAGCAAGATCTACACAACATTTTTGATTCTACAGTCACCCCATTATGAAGATACATTTTCTTAAAGCTTGTGATCTCTACAGGCATCTGCATCCTGAGTAAACACTTTAAACAAGTATTTGGATCAGTAGAGTATTTAGGCTTATAATACTAAGTCAAAAGATTTTTGAATCTTTCTTTTAGAGCTAATCCCTGCTATACATGTGCAACATCCACGTAAAATGCAGCTAAGTGCCATTACACTCAGGACTACCCAGGTATCAAATCCAGCCAACATGGACTTGTGAAAGTAAGGTCCAGCTTGATCAACATAATCTCCTTCTATGGCAAACTGACCAGCTTAGTAGATGAGGGAAAGGCTGTGTTCTATCTTGACTTCAGTAAAATATTTGACACCATCTCCCACAGCATCCTTCTGGAAAAACTGGCATCTTCCTGAATGAAAGGAAGATCATGAGGGATGCACTTTGGCCCATACTCAAGAATTTATGAGGTTTCATAAAAGTTGTGTGGATTCAGTGTGCAAGCAGTGGAAATTTTTGGAAAGTCAAGTATACGCACTTTATGCAGATTGGTTTAATTCTTTTTCAAATGGCAGGAATTCTGTGATCAATTTGTTCATAAGACAGGACAAAAGTACCAATGGGTCTTTGAATATTACCTGTTTCTTATTGTACAGTATCTTCTTTGAAAGAAGTTAAAATTATATTTTTTCCCAGTCTACATTTTTATTTCAGTTAGGGAAGATAGATTCCAATCATTGTGGTGCCTGTCAGCATTACAAGTGATCATGGTTAATTGGCTTACTCAGATGACTGTTTGAGATTGATGGATGCTGTTCATGTACAGCAGCTGAGTAAATATTTTTCCAGTAGCCTTGAGCATTGTGGGTTTTTTTTACAGAATATATTTAAAAGTCAAACCAAATATTTCTCTAGCTTTTCTTATGTTACCATCTCTAGAAATTGAGTAATACTTCACATGTACAATTTAATGATTGTTCTCTCTTTTTTTATTCCCCCAAAATATTAGCTTTAATTGATTAATCTGGTTCTTGCAGTTTGATTACTGCTATTGGAAAATATCTCTAAGATTGTCTTGTTCAGGGAGAATTGGTCAAATACATGCAGTATTCTGCTCATACTGGGACAGCACAGCAGTTCCTTTTCAGCAGTTGGTCCCAATTCTTGTGATCAACTTGAAGGGAATGGTGAGGGGTGAGGGAAAATGCAGTTACTGTACAACTGACAAATGTTGCTGTAGCCTTCTGAAACCTAAGCAGAGAACAGACATATTTTCAGTCCTGACTTTAAACAGCATTCACTATTTTTCCTGTTTTCAGCTGCAATTTACCAATTGTCCCTTAATAGGTGTGAAGCCAGGAGAGGTACTAAAGGCTCCATATGAGTCACTAGGAAAATCTATGCTCTTTGCTGTAAAATATGGCCTAATTTCTATATGCCATATGATAACAGTGCTATTATGTAAGGCTGCAGTCTTTTCGTGCTGTGGTTGGCTCTTAAATCTTAGATTAGTTCATGTTTTAGGAAATACTGGTTTCGTATTACACTATTGCATCACTTAAGCCCCAGCTGGCATGGTTGAAAGAATGATAATCAATATAATAGAAAAAGTACTACTACCATGACAACTACTGTTTATTTTTACTTCACTCCCCTGATTTAAGTAGAGTGTGCCACCATACTGTTTGGAAATCCTGTTTATGTCATCTCAGATTCATAGTATTCATAGCCAGAGCAATAACCAAACTGCCTCTGAAGTATCAGAGATTTCAGACATAAATGCTATGTGGTTACATGGCACTAATCTGTGATTCTGTAACTTGTTGAAGAAATGGCAGGAGTACTGAGCTGTGAATGTGTGAATCCTTTCTTTTTACCTGTGGTCTGTCAATGTGGATAGCACTAGACAGCAGTTCTTAAAAAGCTTCCTTTCTTTTTACCTGTGGTCTGTCAGTGTGTTGTGATAAAGTCTCTTAGTTTCTTGTGTTTGTAACAATTGGTCTATTTAAGTATTGATGTGAATGTATTTCTTAAAGCTTTTCCTTTATTGCTTCTGCACAGTATGTCTTCCACAGTCACCTTTTCTTCTCCTGTGCTCAGTTCCTTATTGGAAGTTTCATGCACAAATTTAGCCACCTTTCTTTGACAATAACCTGCTATTCTGTGTCTCCTTTTGTCCTAAGGGGTCTAAATTCTGTCCTGTGTCACTCATATGTGTTCATAGTTGCTTTGTTAGCTCAGTATGGCTAAATCACAGCTTTAAAGCTGTGATTTACAACTTTTCACCTTTTGCTCACTTTAAGTTGCTATGAATAATCCTTATTCTATGCCATTGAGGACAGAAATCTAAATATTTTATGTGATATGATGGATCTTAGAACCAGGAGTAGGGCCTCAGTTTTAGTCTTGCAAAATCTGAATACAAAGGGATTTTATATTTCTGTATTTTTTAACCTGTCACATGAATTTCCCCCTTGTTACACTAATGTATTTCTATAACCTTTCCAGTTGCATCTTGGCTCCACTCATAGAATCTAGAGATGTCCTATAGGGAGAATTTTCCACTTTTTCAACTGACTTGTCTCTTGCTCAGGTTCTTCTTTTGTCTTCTCTTTCACTGGATTTCACACATAAACTTTCCCTTTCACTTTCAAGGTACTTCAAAACCTGTCCTCAGCGATTTTTAGTTGTTTTTTTTTTTTTTCCTCAAGAGGCCATTTTCTTCCTCAGATCTTGCTAGTTTCTGCTCCCATACTTTCAACTTTTTATATCAATTTCTCCCAAGCTGCCCTTTATGCTTGAAAGAAACTTCCTGTAAATGTCTGCAAAGCCACTTCATTGTTTCTCGTTTTGTTTCTGTTTAAACTTACTTTTCCTTTTGCTCATTTCCTATTTTTCCCCCTCTGTGAAGTTTATAAAATATCACAAAGAATTAAGCTCGTGTTGTGCTAAAGTCACTATCTGTAGTTATGCCCCTGTTGGCTCTCCAGATCTTGCCTTTTCTGTTAAATTCAAGCCACCAGCTCCTTGCAGAGGTTATGTGTCCTTTATAAGCAATACTGAGTGCCTGCATAGTTCAGTTGTGATCCCAGATGATCTAAACCTAGAGTAATGTTAATGTAAGTATTACATAGCGCTTCGTTCAGAAGGTAAAGATACTGACTAGCATTAAAGCTAACCCAAACAGTACTTTACTCTCTTTTCACCCCAAAGCTGCACAGGGTACTTGTCTGCTCTGATGTATAGTTTATCTTTACTTCCTCTCCCCTAACATCCTCTCCAAATACTCTCTGTCTTCTTCAGCTGTGTTGTGTCCCTTGTGTCTGCAGCTAAGACAAGATGCATTTAATTTTTGTCTGTACCTCTTATCTCTGTGTCAGCTATAAGATAAATATTTTGAAGAGCATTACACACCTGTTTATAATTCCTTATCTCTCTGTCTATACGGACATACTTCATGCTGCATTCCAGTTGGATGAGTAATTCTGCTGGCCTAGATATGTCTCTTTGCCATCAATGTTGGGATTTTTAAGCATGGCAGGAAAACCATGTACATTAAAGGCCAAGCAGTAACTGTGCAATTAGTCTAGATTTGAGAACAGTTGCACCATACTGAATGGTGAAGCATTCCCTTTACTTATAAATGGAAACTACAAAATCACGTATGCTTGAGTAATGTAAGGCTTTGTTGTTAAAGTTGCCTGTGAGTCCAGTTTTGGCTAGAGTTACCTTCCTAATTACAGGAAGGTAAATGTAGCTGCTTAGTTTAGAAAATACAGTCAATGGAGCACATAAACACTATTGACAATCTCTAACCCAAAACCTTAATATATTTATTCCTTTGTTTTTGATATATACGTATTTACACGTTTGATGGTTGGTTTGTTTTTATTTTTGTGGGGGTTTTTTGTTTAGTTGGGTTTTTTTGTTTCAGTTTTTGGGGGTTTTTTGGTTGTTGTTGTGGGTTTTTATTTTATTCTGTTCTGAGTTGTCTAGTTCTTTCTAGAGTTTAATGTTTGTTCATAAGAACTACTGTCTGAAATATTCAATATTCAATTGAAAAGTAAATAAAAACTTTTTATGTAACTTTTACCATGAGAATGTATATAGAGTATGTATATAACTTATCTACTCCCTCTCCTTATGCTCTCTTCAAATTACCAAAATCTAAGCTGACAAAATAAAAGCATAGATTTTGCTGAAGTACTTTAGTAACTTTTCTAGCTAATCTTTTCACTACTGGCAAGATTTTAATGATAGCTCAAAATCTACAAAACATTGAAATAATTCTTGCCTTTGTTGTTTGCATCTGTCAATTTGCATGTTGAAAATAAGGACTAGATTAGCACAGATGCCAAATTATGATGTGAAGAGTGAGATTTTTTTTCTGAATTATGACTATGTAGGTCTTGCTGTACTCCCTCACCTTCTGTAGATATAATTTGCTATATTTCCATTTACCCTCTGCATATGTTCTCATAGCATCCTCCAGTGTGATTATCTGTACAGTTATAGCAATCTGACTGATTAAAAGACTCTGAAAGCAGACGCTTCTGTTCACTGCATTTCCTGCAGCCCTCACCTCTTCCATGGCTGCAGTACCATTAATGTAATATTACAGGTATGTGTCAGAAGCACTGTGGTCTGTTGGATCTATTATGTTTCACCCTAAGGTCAGCAAATTCAGATTGCTTTAGAGATCAAACTAAAATGGTTTACTAAACCAAAAATTTATACTTTTGCTTTGGTCTCCGCCATGGGGATTAATTTCTGAAACCATCATTGGCCCTGAAGCATCTCAAAAAACCTCTTTAAAGGGCTTTTAAAGTAAACTACTAGGGAGAGTAGCCACATTTTCAACATTTTGTTAAGAGAGGTTATACATCAAGGATAGGTTAAGTATTTTAATAAATTACTTTATAGCCTCCTATTGATGTCCAGAGAAATTTGGGTGAGGGAAAAGGTAAAGGTTACGGATGTTTACTGGCACCACCCTGGGAAAAGGAAGATAAATTGGCTAATGCTTGATGCTTTATTTTGTGCTTACCTCTTAGGAAAACATGTGGCTACTGGTTTTGTCTATGATTTTTTTTTTAATTTAAATTTCTTTTCATCAGGATACTAAATTGGTATTTGGTATTAAATCACACCTCTTATTGTGAAAACATATAGGCTGATAGAATGCTTTCTTTAATTTTCCCTTCTTATTTTTTTTTCTGAAAAATTCCCTGCCTCACTGACATTGAATTCCAGTTTAAGAAATTAGAATACAGTATAGAATAGAATGATAAAGTAACTGAATAAAGTCATGCCAACTTGTTAGTTGAACTGGTTTGAGGGGCTCCATATGAAACAGATTTCAGAATATGTCATTACAGGAACATTGAGGTGCTCTTTACAGAAAATCTTGAATTTGGAAGAAAAGCTGTGGTGGGTTTCTCAGCAAAGATGAAATAAATTATAGGAATATGTTTTTAGTTATTTTTCTATGAAATTCACTGGTTATTAGCTGCATTGTAGATCTGTAGTTTGCAACAATTTTTTTTCAGTTCTGAGTTTGGTTTTGGGACTCTGGCTTGATTTTCTGTTTCAGAAAACAGAACTAAGGCACTTTCTCCTGTTCTCAAACAAAATGTGTTGCACTTAACATATTCCAGCCGATACTTTAGCTACATGTTACTTGCTTTCTTCACATTTTTTTTATTGTGGAATATCAAATCAGTTGTTGGACTGTCAGGCAAAATATCCAGGAATTCTTTTTTTCTTTTTGCTACATTTTTTCCTATCCTTATTGATATTATATTGGAAATTGTGTGATGCAGTTTATAAAGAGAAACAATTGTATTAGAAGATATCTGCCTCTCTTTCTTTCACAGCTTTCCAGTAAATAAAAAGCAATCCACTGACCTGTTTTGAAGTATGACTGTTCATGACAATGAAACATATTGAGGATTTTATTTATCCCCCTTCAGCAGCTGTTCCTGTTTTGTTTAAAGTAATTGTTTTTATATATTAAATGACTTCCACTCAGGCAATGACTCTGTCAGTAGTCACAGTTTGTGCCCTGCCTGGCCATTTGATGGTAATCTCTGATTAGTCACACTGTTTCCAAACTTTGGAGTTTGTTAAGATCTTTTACAGAGGAAAGAGGAGGATTGAAGTTATCTGTGAATAATTAGGCAGGTGGGCACTTCATGCCAGCTGTGAAAAAAAAGTACTCAGCAATTTAATCAAATGCCAAATATGAGCCAACATGTGCCATTGTTCTTGAACCCTGTGAGGCTAACTATGAATAAGCATGCATTCTGCTATGGCTGTGACTAACAAAGCCATAGATGGGTTCCACTTTATTCTGCATGGCTATTTTGCCATTGGTTTAATTTGAAAGAGAAGGTAGAAACCAATTTTTATGGTTGCACGGTGGCATTAAATGGTGAGTTACATGAAAGACTAGTAGAAGTGATAGGAGTGTTAATTTTAAATATTGTAAAAAAAACAAGGAAAGCAAGATAGTTGGCTAGAAAGATTTGTTGCACTAAAAGAATGTTGTATAAATCTTGCTGCTGTTGTGCTTGCTTATGCTGTCTCTCAAAAAAGATAGGGCTTTTATTCATCTTGTTTCAGAAATAAAGTACTCAGAAAAGACAGTATGGTGATTTTTCTACCTAATTTTTAATAAATTTTAGGGACCCAGATTTCCCCTTCTTAAAAGGAAGTAGGAAATATTTTGGGCTAAAAATGGGATCACATGTAAGATGCATTTTGTGAAGAATTAATTATTTGCCACCTCAGGATGTGTTGTGTACCCTCAAACACAGAGAGATCTCAGGGAGGCATAGGATAAATAGATATGCTGAAGAAGTAGGTAGTAATGTCACCAAGGTTGGTGGTAGAAGTGGAATAAGAGTTCTTGGGTGAAATCAGAACGCCGTCTCTGGGTACCTGCTGAAGAGCAGGCTGAGCTGCTGCTGCCACCCACCATGAGGCTGCAAGTCCATGTATTTCAGGTGGGATGAGTGGTAGGATTATGCCTGTAGCTGGCTCATTAGAGAGGGAGAGGGAGAAGGATCTGTCTGAGTGCAGAAGTGTGAGCTTATAAATGGAGGGCAAGTCTCTTCAGGTGTGTTACAAGAGGCTAGCACTTGGATCTCATTTGACATTCAGCAAGACACTTGGAAACAAGATGTTACTAATTTTCTGATGTTAAATTATTGTGTACTGGGTTATTTCTGAACAGGTTTAAATGTACCGTGAACAATTGTTCTTGGGGGGATTTTTTGTGGTTTTTTTTTTTATTTTTTTCCCAAAAGTTTTATAAAGAACTTCTCTAATGCATGCTGTTTTAATCTGAGATAGAATTACTTTTCTATTTAGTAGCTGGCACAGTGCTGCTGTTTGGATTTAACAGGATAAAAATTTGCACATTTAATACTGAAAGGTAAAAGAATACGAGCATCTGAATCCACTTCATCCACTCCCTCGTTTTTGTGTTCAAAATAATCTTCCTTTTTTTATTCCAGTTTTTTAGGGTGATTGATATTCTATGACAAGCTGTGTTTTCTTGCTTGGGTGGATTTGACTATAATGACTGATAATTTTTTTTCTGAAACCAGGTATCACTCCTGTGAAGTGACTGCTTCGAGTAGCAGATTCAAACTCAGGCAATCTTCATTTTTCATACATTTCATCATGTCTGTTGATTTCACTCACTTCTTTTTTTCTTTCTCCTATTTGTATTGCAAATGCAATGCATAAATCTTTGCTCTTTCTGTCCCATTAAAGCCCATTAAAACACTTCTCTGGTGCGCTGCCTTGGGCTCTTCTTTATACTACAGAAAGGCAAGTTTCATTTTCAGTAATCACTACAAAAGAGCACAGAAAGCTGAATTTTAAGGTTAAACAGTTCCAGGGTTTTCACAGGTATCTGGAATTCTGTTTACAGAAAAAAAAAAAAAGTAGGTCAAGGACTTGTTTTGACATTCAGAATCTTCCTCTGATGGCACTGACTCAAGAAATATGCAGAGTTTTAGAACAAAGTCACCTTAAAACTGTATTTTTATAGTATTTTTTGTCTCTCTCTCTCTCTCCACTGTTTTCCTCATGCATTAGTTGTTTAAAACCTTTGGAAAACATTTGAGTTACCACAGTTCAGGTGGTAATTCATCTGCCATACATCACAGAGCAAGAGGAAATCTCCCTTTAGCATATCTGTTTCCAGAATTTGTACTTCTCCCATTTGGATACGAGGGAAAATTAAGAGAGATTAAAATAGTCTTGGAATATCTGCCTTGGTACTTCTCAAGGATGAATTGCCAAATTTCTGAAATTTTCCTAAGATATGGGTGCTATCAGTTGCTGAAACTCTTGAGGACTCTGTAACTTGTACAGTTGGCTTCTGTGATTGCTTAAAAGGAAAATGAACAAAAAATCCACTACAATAAATGAAGCCTTCAGCTTTTATTTAAAACTAGAATTGCTTGCACTATGCATTTTTATTGACCAAGTAAGCTAATACTAACCCCTTTGGCTCAAGCAAGAGTGTGAACAGTCTCCTCCTCACTTTTGCCTGTGCATTCAGCCCGTAACCGAGAGGTGAACAACCATCTCCAAGTGTTTCAGCCTGGTCTCCAGCTCTTTCCCTGCAGGGAAGCTGCTCATTGAAGCCCTCATGGGGCAGCTGTGTAGGAAAGATCACATCTGCCATCAGGCAGTGAGACTGTTGCCATTAAGGTTGGAGCATGGTCTAGAGTTCTGACTACATGGAGAGGCGCTGCTTTATCCCTTTGTCTGAAGTGCAGAAACAACTGGCTGGATTCTTCAAAAAGCAGAATTATTTTTTATGTGTCTGTATTGATATCTCTCTCAAGTTTTACTGTATCAAGAAGTATTTCATAAAATGGGGTTACCTTTTATCTATTTATTTTGTTTTTCACCTTTCTTTTCTGGCCACAAGTCTACAGAGGAATTTGATTTTCTATTACAGAAGGAGCTTCCTTGAGGCTTTAATAAGTTGAATTTCTTTAGGGAAATTTCCTTCTTGATTATGATTATGTATGCTTTTGTGGGTATGTTGGTATGTGTGCGAAGCAGATGATATTGGATAGTTCTGCAAACTGCCATGTTTTATTTCCACATACTCATGAATTCTTCATAACCTGAAATTTCTTGAAAAATGTTAAATTTTATGTTGAAAAGTTTGGGGGAAAACACAGAAAGCTTGCTTTGTTTGGTTCTTAAAAATAGAGAATATCTGTCCTAACATACTCTAACCCTGAAGTATTAAGCTTGCCCTTAAATTTCTGTCCAGGGGCCCCAGAGGTGATTGCACTGTGCGGGAACCTCCAAGTTACACTCCCATCACATATCTTCTTCCTGAAGTAATCAGTGTGTGTCAGGGGAGAGGAGGTAGCGACAGAAGGCTGTGTGCAGCTTTTGTCTCTCATTCTGGGTTCACTGGCTGCTGTCTGCTATGCAAATGGTAATACAGAAGAGAATAGAGGAAGCGGCTTCGGATTTGTATGAGTCAAAAAACAGTTGGCTTTCAGATGCTGGTAAATGTAAACATAGATATGGTTGTTTCTCTGTTTTTAGGAATACACTATAGATATAATTTTTGCCCAGACTTGGTATGACAGTCGTCTAAAATTTAACAGCTCAATGAAGGTGCTCATGCTTAATAGCAATATGGTTGGGAAAATCTGGATTCCAGACACTTTCTTCCGGAACTCAAGGAAATCTGATGCTCACTGGATTACAACTCCAAATCGTTTGCTTCGAATCTGGAGCGATGGAAGAGTATTATACACTCTAAGGTGGGTTTGTATTATTTGGATAGAAAAATAGCCAAAACCCTGCTATGACCAGAAATAGGAAAATAATGAATATGAATCAAATTCCTGGCATCTCTTTTGTTATGGACCATAGGAATTTGCAAGGAATTGATTAAACAAGAAAATAATAAAGATCATTTGATCATGAGAAAGATTAAATTCGTAGTATTGAAATATAATGCAGAGATAATTGCCTAAGGACAACTGAAGGTGATAAAAAGTTTTGATCTCATTTAGGTGGAGGCAAGATTTAAAAAGGATGCTATATAGTATATATCATCATGGTGGTCTGTCACTAATATACTGCAGATAAATTTTTTTGGTCAAAATACTTCATAATCTAATTTCCACCAAATTATATTCTGTAAGCAAAATGTTAAATGCTTCAAATAATAAAAATTTTAAGAAGTTTGATTAAAGCTAAGGCCCTAGTCCTGCACGTACTTCTTAACATATTTACGCTTGTAAGCTATTAAAATCAACAGATCTGTTCATCCAAAATAGGCATAAAAAACCATGTTGCTGGTAATTCTACTTGGCAAATGGGAGATGCATGTCGTGCTTTTAAGCTTAAGGCTATCTGTGCTGATTTCTGAGTCAAAAAAGTTCTTGAACGGCTGTAGTCTACAGAAAGTATTTTAGGGTCATCTCTTGTCATATTTTCTAAATATGCTGAATAAATCTTGTAATAAATAAGATGATCAAGAAGTAGTCTATGCAGAGGATGTCATAAATATGATTTTGCTCTTAAGAGTATATTTATTTATTTATTTAAAACAAAAAGTGGCACTTTACTCTTTTCTCAATCATTTATGCTGTGTTCATAAACAGTATATGTTGTATGAACAATATATAAATTTCTCATGTATCAAAATTAAGAAGAATTAGAATGCTTGTAAAGGATTTTAAAGGATTCTCTTCTCTGAATTTTTTCTTAGTATGCTTAATTTGAGAGCATACAGACATCTCTGAAGAGCACTTTTTAGATGGTTTATTATGCCAGTTGGTGTTTAGGAAAGTCTCTAGAGAGGCCCTTCTGTTGACATGCTAATTTTTTATTTCTTTTTCCAATTAGCAATTGTAGAGTCATACTTGGACTTTACCCTTTCATTGTCCATTTATTTTCAATGAAAATATTCTTCTAAAGAGATTCAAAGTAACAGAAGGAAATAAATATGAGCAAAAAATCATGTGGGCCCTCATGAGCAATAGCTTAGAATAACTGTGAATTACTGTGTCAGAGAATGAGAAATAAAGTGCAATGAGCTGGTAACTGAACAGTAGAACAGGCTTTCACCCTGTGCTGCAACACACAAACATCTGTATGGGTGAGGATATGGCCTGAATTTGACCTAAGGTAAAACAATGTTGAGAGGTTCATATCTGGCTTATTGAAAGAACAATAATATGATCTGACAGTGCTCCAGATTTGTGGGCTCCCCTGTATAGCCACTCTTTCCTTTTCAGTAATTTAGGGAGCAGATGTGGTGAAAATGTTAACCAGCCTTACAGAATCTCCTCTGAGGGTGGCCCGTGGTCTGCCCATTGCACTATCAGTGATTCCAGATGTAGTTGTGGTGCATTTAACACAAGGCTCAGCTTGTTTTCTTTTTCTATGAGTGTTTAACTATTCAAAAATTGAATGTGGAAAGTAAAGGCAATAAATGCATAGATCATAGTTGACAAATTTGAAAAGCATCTCCATAGCGATGCAAGTATTCTGCTTGAAAGTGTGGAGAAGAGTCTTTCTTCCTCTCTCCCACAGTGTATGCTAAGAAATACACTTTTCCTTATAAACCTTTGGTCAGGTCATAGTGGCAGTTTGTGTAGAATAAATACTTTGTTCAGAGACTTGTAAAACTATCTGGCAGCATGTCTCAGAATCTTTTGCTATCTCTTGTCTAATATGCAAGCATTGCACACAGTCAGGTATGCAAGCATTATGGCAATTTTTAAAGCTGATTTTGGAAGACATTCTGCCTTTCTATACAGTGTTGCCAACAAAGGAGGAGGTACTTTAAATGCAAAGAAGTCAGTTTGAAGTCTAGCCCCTTCCTTTGGCTTACTAGTGAAAGATAGCAGAAGTGGGTTTTGCACTTATTGCTTGGAAGTCCTGTGGAAATCTCTGATAGCATTTTCAAAAGCAGAAAGTGATTTATGAGTTCTAAATCAGTTCTAAAATTTTTATAAGTTGTGAATTATTTGAATGCCTTAGACATTAAATAGGTAGAAATATAGTCTGCTTTTATGTACCGAAATACTCTTTTCACCAAAACTGCTTCCATGAGTATAGAGCAAGTGCAAGGTGCCCCACGATTTTTCTCTTATGTAACGCCACCAGACACAACGATGCCAAATGCAATTTGACTTGATAAATGTGTTCTGCAAAAACTTCCTTTTTATGCTGTCATAAGCTCCTCTCCTTCCCCTGTCTTCAGACCCTAATTATTATCCCCTATTTATACAGCTGAGAAGTGCCCCCATATCAATTGAAATTTTGGAAATAGCTGGAAATACCAATTGAAACAACAGAGATCCTCAGATTACATCCACTAATAATTCCTGTTTTGTTCTTTGGTGCTAATGCTGGAAGTCGTTTTTCTGATACACAGGAGGCTATTCATAATATCCATTAATTGGCAAAATTTATTTCTGTGTATGTTCTTTACTATGTAGCTTGAAGTGTCTGAATTCTTGAGTATAACCTATTTTCTTTTTTTTTTCACCTTCCTTTTTTAATCAGGTTGACAATTAATGCTGAATGTTATCTTCAGCTTCATAATTTTCCTATGGATGAACATTCCTGTCCTCTGGAGTTTTCAAGCTGTATGTGGTAGAACACTTTTTTGTCCTCTTTACATTCAGGCTTTAAATTTACTTAAATTTTGTCATCAGGAGAGCAAATGTTTACTTCTTAAAGCCTTGCGACAAAAGAAAGAACTGACCATTCATGTTTTGACTAGATTTATTTCTTTATTTAATACACTAATGAATGAGTTTAATCACATGTATTTTTTGCAACATTAAAAATTGTCTTTTTGCTTAGGAGTCTAACACAGTACCTATTCCAGTTAATAGAAATGCACTGTCGTGGAAAAACTTTGGTTTCTTATGCCTGCAAGACCTGACAACTTTGAACTAGGTCCATATGGTATACTTAAAAGGAAAAATAAGATATGTCTTCTTCAACTTGCTCCTGTAAATGCTGAATCAGTACAAGAGGTCTTTTTCCTTTCAATGTGACTTAATTTATATGAGCAAAACCATAACCTTCAGGCTCTATTTTTTGATACAAACTATGTTTAAGAAAAAAAATTCCTAGGCAGTTGTGCTATTGTAATCATACAATCATTAAGGTTGGAGAAAAACTCCAGTATCATCAAGTCCAACTGACTTGAACTTGTCCAGACTGAACACCATAGAACGAGGTGCAGTGCCCAGTCGTTCTGTACTTTGTTTGCACAGTGTCTGTACTTCTAAGCTCTTTCTGATAATTTAACAATAATGTAATGACATTTATGTTTTAATATTTATGATTTTGAGCCAATTTTCGAAAATACCACTTAGATATTTTCCAAACATTTGTATTTACACAGTTTTTGATTGAGCTTACATTTACCTAGATTTAAAATT
This sequence comes from Chloebia gouldiae, assembly GCA_003676055.1. Taxonomy (NCBI): domain Eukaryota; kingdom Metazoa; phylum Chordata; class Aves; order Passeriformes; family Passeridae; genus Chloebia; species Chloebia gouldiae. The sequence goes on from QUSF01000005.1 coordinate 23,705,327, forward strand.
GAGGCCATTTATTTTGTGGTTAAATTTTAAGTGTTTCAGAAGGACCATAGATGGTCTCTGATGCACTGTATATACAGCCTTGATTTAGTTTATGAGTAACTTCAGAAATCAGAAAACATGTTTTGGTACATTCTATGGCTGAATGTTTGGTTTGTTTTGTTTCATTCTAGATGGATATCCCAGAAATGAAATTGAATACAAATGGAAAAAAACATCTGTTGAAGTGGCAGATCCAAAATACTGGAGATTGTATCAGTTTGCATTTGTGGGGCTACGAAATACAACTGAAATTTCTCATACCTTGTCTGGTAAGGCAAAGTGTTGAGTTTTATTTTGTGCAATATTTAGATTGAGACTAACAGATGAAGAGACAACTGAAAACCATGTTAGATGGCATATAAATATTGTTTATTCTTTTTCTTAAATTTTTAGGTGATTATATTATTATGACAATATTCTTTGATCTCAGCAGACGTATGGGATATTTTACTATTCAGACATACATTCCTTGTATACTCACAGTTGTTCTTTCATGGGTGTCATTTTGGATCAATAAGGATGCAGTTCCTGCAAGGACTTCTCTGGGTAAGAATGTCTTTTTTCAGCCTTGAATGATCTGGTACTCTCAAGGAATACAAATGTGCAGCAGGGAGTAAATTAACCACAGTTTATTCTCCTTTAGATTGTGATCATTGGTCATTCTCTCTCCTGAACTGCAGCATTGGGAGTAGGAGAATCCTATTGTAGTTGCATGGCAGTTTAAGGAAGCATTGCTGAGCGTGGAAATTCTGAAGTCTTGTGGGTCTGCTGTTGTTCACATAAATACATTTTTATTTCTGTATGTCTTTTTTTATCATCTTCAGGGACTGTTATTAGTTTGAGACTTAGCATCATGGAACAAATTAAGTCATTACTACATGACCAAAAATGGAGAAAATCTGGTTTAGTTTTTTTTTGTTGGGTTTTTTGTGTTGTTGGCCTTGGTTTTTTGGTTGGTTTGTGTTTGTTTGTTTGTGTTTGTGGGGTTGTTTGTTTGTTTTTATAATAGAATGATTCAATTATTCTTTAATACCCAGGATATGACAGAAAATTTGCAACCAAATTTGCACTTCAAGAAGTTAAGCCTATAATTCACAAAAACTCCAGTTTATATTACAGACAGTATTGAAGTGTGTTGCCAGTTCTAATACAAAGATTCTGTGTTAGATTCTGTGTTCTAATACAAATTCTGTGTTAGTGTCATCTTGGCTGACCTGTTTAGCATGGTGTCAGTCTGCTAAGTTTGACTGTTTAGGATTCATGTGCTGCCTTGGAGGAAAGTTGTAGTCCTCCCATGAAGCCTGATAAACAGGTACAGGGAGTGCACAGGACACAGCTTCGAGCTTAGCAGGGACAGATCCTTATGGAAAGACTAGTGACAGCAGTCTGACCTATTTTGGGGGAAAGGTCAAGAGCAGAGGGTTGTATCTTAGGAAGTTAGAGATGCGAGTTAATTTTCCTCATCAGTTGTGTTGTTCCACCCTACACCATTCCCATCCTACAAGATCATTTGCTACCAGAAGCATGAGCCCATAGTTTAGCTCCCTGCCATTCCCACTGCAACTGGACCACCACCAAGCCTGCCAGATTAATGAGTCAAGAGAGAAGGTAAGCAAGAATGAGCATGGGTCATCTTCATAGTATCCTAATGAAAAGGTAAAGAAAGAAAATCTCAGTATTGGACCTTAACTTTATGTTAATTGAAAGTGCTGCAAAGTTTAGTGAAGAGTCTGGTCTCAAATAAATAAGTGAAAATTACTTTTGGTAGTTTTTGACCTTGATGCAGAAATTTCATCAGATTTCTGTGACTGATTAATCATTGAACATCATTGTGGATTGTGCCTAGTTGTTTTAGTTGGTTGTTTTTGTTTTTAATAATCTTGTGCATGTAAATAACAATTTATTTGTGTATTCAAGTATTGTTTTTCAAACAAAAGATCACACTTTAATTTTGGCTACTATGTAAATGGATTTGCATCTCCTTGAAGCATCAAATGGAAGAAGAAAATGTTAACACCTTATAAATGCTAAACTAATGAAAAGTAGTATAGTTGAGATTTTGAACACATGACTATTAAGGCAAATTTGTTCTTTTAATTAGCTTGTATGTAAGTGAGTCAAGGAAAACATTTTCTATTACTTAAGATACAGTGTTGAAAGTGTATCTGATAACTTAGACAATGAGACCAGAAAGCCCTGAATGTCATCAAATTTGATCTTCTACATCTTCTTCAGAAGCAGACAATTAGAAACATTCATTTTTCTTTTGTTTACCAAAAGCTTGCAATCATTGATAAATAATACACCTTTTATTTCTGAATGCATCATTTTTAACATTTTAATCATTCGAGCGAAGGGCCTTCATTGTGCTTATAAAATTTGTGTGCTTATTTGTACCTGTTTTTCTACTGTATTTATGTGTAAGTTTCATGTAAGATTTATAAAATTTCACAAACTTAGTGTCATTGTTTGTTCAGTGTGTGTTGAAAGCAGGAGGGATTTAAAGGGAAGGTGAAATGTGCTGCTTTCTCTATGATCCCATGGAGGATGCTGAGTCCGTAGGGATGGATTCGTGCCATAGCACCAATGTACGTGGATGTAATCAGTGGTGAACCCACTGACCCTTCCTGTGGGTCAATCCTTATATGACTCATCAATTAATTAAGAGCTAATATGATTACATTTTTTTGGTCACAATATGATTTGATTACCTATACATTTCCCTCTTTCTGTCTTTTTTTCTTTCTTTACAGGGATCACAACAGTGCTGACCATGACAACGCTGAGTACAATTGCTAGGAAGTCACTCCCAAAGGTTTCCTATGTGACAGCAATGGACCTTTTTGTTTCAGTTTGCTTTATTTTTGTGTTTGCTGCCTTGATGGAATATGGCACCTTACATTACTTTACCAGCAACAGAAAAGGGGACAAAGGAAAAGAAAAGAAGGCAAAATCTAAGCTATCAGTAAGTTTAGTCAAACAAGAAAAAAAAAGAAATGGAGTGTTTTTTTATTGTAGCATTCCTTTTGAATGACTGCCTCTTAAGCAGAAAAGCTAATGTTCAAAGATAATTACTACTAACATTTCCTTTTTCATTTTTTTCTGCAGTTGGGAGCTTGTACTAATTTTGTGTAAATGCAAGTAGTGAGAAAAGGGTTTAGATGATTTCACATATATTAATGAGGACATGTGAGCCTAAGGTGGAGAGTGGTTTGATATAATAATCCATGTCCTTGGTGCTTCTAGAACTGCCCATGAAGTGTGTGCCCGTGGAGATGGTTCTGTAGGGGCACAGTGCTTCTGAAAACAGCACCTGGCAGAGAACCACAGCTAAAACTGTAGCAGTAAAGATAATGTGCATGGATTGAAGGTATGAGGATTTCTTTGGATCTGCATCATCTAACTTAAGTTTTACAAAACTTTGCAAAGGAAAAAATGCTTATTATTGGCCATTTTTCTGCATCTCACTACAGAAATTCTATCTTAACTCTTTTCTAAATTGGCTTCTATGTTTCTTTCTGGTTAAATTAACCTTCTACTTTTACAAGTTGATGTTTTTATGGTAAACCTCCACACATCTCAGGATCAAGTATTATTCAATTTTAAGAGTCTTTCTGTTTGTGTAGTAAGAATACTGCAATTTCCAATGAATTTATTGTTGTAAGTCAGTGCAAATATTTAAAGGTAGTCTGTAAAGTAAGAAAACATTGGGAAGAATAAGAGAAGGGAAAATGTTATAAAGCCCCTTTTCAAATCATCTCATCAAAAGATGCAGGAGCATACCCAAACCATAATACCAGTTGCCTTTTCTGGATGAAGGCTGAATACCAGCTCTGTATGAGATGAAACAGAAATTGATATGAAATTACAGAAGTAATTGCCGGTATGGAAGTGCAGAAATCCTGTTATGAACCATATCCATTCTAATCTCAGCAAGAACCAGTGCACCCATTCTGAGCAGCAATGCTGTGGGCCTCTCTCTTACGGGGGCACTGTGAGGCTGTTGGGGCTTGATTCCAGGGAAAGGAGAGCCCTTAGGATTCACCTGGTCAGCTTCTCCAAGGGGATCAGCTGTGCATTTAGGACAAAACTAATGGGGAAGTGTTAATTCTTCCCATTGGTGCCTTGGTCAGACGTCACTCTGACCAAGACTCTCTGACTCAGAGAATCCTGCACAGTCAGGAAAGCTGGAAAATGGAAAGCTCAAACCTGCTTCCTGTTAGTGGTAGAAACAAATGTGGGCATGACAGAAGGGGCAGAACGCAGGCTTTGACAAGGGGACACCTGAGTTATGAGGGTAAAAGGTAACAGAAGATGTGGGGGAATCCCAGTGTCAGCACAGCAGGTTCAATTTCAGGTTGCTGCTGTAACGAGGTCTCAATAATGCTTGGTGAGCAGGGTGCTGATCGGTTGCTTCTGGCATGCACAACCCAGAGAAGGCAAAGATGTCAGGAGGTACTGCTGTATTGAAACCAGGCAGATATTAAAGATCAGCTGCTGACAAATTAAAAGACACTGAAGTAGTTTGCAAGTATGCTCTATTGAATGAAATAATGCCACGTTGCAGAATCTGTTCACACATCACCCATATGTGCAATAATCTGCCAAGTGCTTTGAGATTTTCAGTGCATATGAAAATTTTAAATGCAGAATAATGATGAGATAAAAACTATGAAACTTACTGAATAAACAGTTGGAATTTACACTAAGCTTAAAATTAGCAATATAATACTAAAATACTGTTCATTTGTGTTTTACTGGGTTCTTAAACAATGTTTTTTATTTCTAAGAAGTTGCACAGAATTCTTTAAACATATTACAGCTTAAAGAGAATACAAAAAAGAGATTGCACAAAAAAGGGAGAATTAGAGAAGGCATCTTATTAGTTAATAAGAAGTCATACCATTACAAATCCTTTTCTTTTTCTTTTTTTCCCCCTTTTCTTCTTCCCCTTTATTTTTGTCACAGACTTCTATTAATTCCATTTTCTTGTAGTTACAGATATGTAACTCAAAAAAAAAACCAGTTTAATTTTAAAATTCAGTTTAATTTCTTCTGAAAACTCATTTACAAGTGATTTTTTCCTTGGGAAACTTGCCTTGCATAGTCCTATTTCTACTGCAAAATGCAATGAATGGGTTACTATTCCAGGAACTGATGCCAGTAAGCCACAATAAATGATCTTGTGAAAAAAACTGGCAAAATTTTGCAAGTGATTACAGCAGTTTTATCTTAGAAAATATGTGCTGGCATCATTCAAGAAAGGTAGTATGAATTGGCTTATGCAAATCCACATTAGTAAGGATAATGAGTTTGGGCAGGAAAGATTAAACTTAATTAGTTGTGGATCTTGTTCTGATCATCATTTCACCTGAAATGAATGTATCACCTGTGCCATGATCTCAACAGACAATGACTTTCTTTTGTACTTGTATTAGTGTTGCAGAATAATTTGGTTTGATCCTATCAGAGTGTATTATAAATGATCTCACAATACATGCTGTTTTATCTACAATTTCAGTAGGCATATCCATAAAAAATCAGCATGTACTTCTGTATGTACATGTTGTGTGTGTTTTGTTGTTTTGTTTTGGGTTTTTTTTCAGTTTCTGCCAATTTATATAAAGGCATTTTCTTGTGAGGTGTTGGTCTTTTTTCCTCTTTTCCCTCACATTGCCTCTTACACACATTTTATGTATTTCCTGTAGGTAGTTAAACCTACAGGATGACTGTGTCTGCCTCTCTCCAGCCACCTCTTCAAACTTGTAATTCACCAGCTAATCTGTGCTGGTGATGTGAACAGTGGAAAGCAGTACTATAATTTTTTCCTTCTCCCATGGTATTTCTGTATTGAGGATTCCTGTTTTACCCCACTAGTAGAAACAACCCATGCCATAAATCTTACATGGGCCAAACCAAAAGTGAGGAAATTTTTGTAAAAGCGATGTAGGTGTGAATCAGAAATACCCATCTTTCCCTGTTTATCTTCAGCAGAATAAAGACTTTTTCTTAATTTCAAAAAATAAATGAACTTATTTTTCATGTTTTATAAAAATAAGCCCTCTTTGCAATGCCTCAAATTAGGATAGAAGCATGTAACTCCTGTTTCTTAGTATCGTCAGGATTTTATCATAACTGAAAAGAATAATGAGGTCCTTCAGGATGATAATTATCTGCCTAAGTCATCATGTATAATAAGTTTCGAAACAGCAGTCTGTGTGAAACTTTCTCTGGTAGAGACACTTATTAAATAAAGCTATTTGAAAACATGGTGGATATTGCACCGCATTAACACCATCCCTTGGGATATTGGGTAAAAGGTCCCTGAAGCAAAAGAATGTCACCTTAACAATGTATAGAGGTCTGTGTACTGGCCAAAGTAATTCCCAAGAAGTGGGACAAGAGGACTTTAAAGCATAACAATAAACTTGATGCTGGCTTCCCACTTTCCATATTTTTTCATGTGTTTTCATTGTCTATCATATATAATTGGTTAATATTAGATTTTCTCATGCTTCCTTTCCTGCTGTTTTATGCCCTTACAAGAAAAAATATGAAGAATGTAGAAAATAGAAAACACAATATAAGAGTAGGGTTAATGTTACCCTTCTCTTTGGTCTGAAGATCTTAGAAGAGATGCCAAATGTGGGATGGGGTCGAGTATGTTGAAAGAGGATTATGGAATAGTTTAAAACAGCTGTGAGATTTAGAAAGAGAAGATAAAGGACAGATGAAGAAAGAGGGTATATTTTGAAACAATCAGGAAAACAAGAATGATGATTATAAAACTGTGGAGAAACGAAGAAGTAAAAGGGGAAAAGGTGTGTTGTGTTTGTGTAAGTAAAAGGAAGGTGGAAACACGAAAGTCACAAGTAAGGGAATAGCAGACACTCTATGTACTAGGCAATAAACCAACCACATTTTTTCCATGAGAATAATAACATATTACACTGAGTTTTTATCAGATACAAGAAGGTTGTTATGCTCACAGAAAGTGAAAGTAAGAATTTAGCACTGAATTAGTTAGTGACTTGAGTGGCATTCCCCTAAGGACTCATGTCTTGGATTCTGAAGGGAGGGTGTATTATTTAGGGATTTAACATCTGAGGGTTAGATGGTGTAGCCTGGCCTTATATGTCTAAGTCTGTTAAACTTCACCAGTGATGCTGTGCTAGACCCTTTTTATTATTGTGAAAATGTAGCTTCGAGAAACACATCTAGTCTCCTAAAGACTCCAGAAGATGGGAGGACCATCATTCCTTTGTTAGTGGTGATTACAGCCTGCTTGTGGACTTGGTTGTGACCCAGTTGTCAAGAAGTGACTGACTTCAAAATGTTTGTCTGTGTTGTGTAGATGGGATCAGCTAACCCTGTCTGTGTAACCAATTATCTTCTATTCCCAAATCCCAGAACAACCCAATTTTCACTGTGGCAGGTGAAAATAGTTCATGATCTTTTGCTTGCACGGGCTAATTACACGCTGTTCATTATTTTCTAAGCTCTCCAAACTGTTTTCTTTAATATAAGAATTTGTCTGTTTTGTGCTGAAGGTGATTATATTGCCAGGGAAAGCCTATGGAATTATTTAATATGAGGATTAAAACACACAAAACTGTATTTCCTTTTTTTTTTTTTTTTAAGAAACCACCTGCAATTGCTGTTCGACCTGGATCAACACTAATTCCAATTAATAACATTAATCATCTCCCTGAACGTGATGATGATTATGGATATGAGTGCCTAGAAGGAAAAGACTGTGCTAGTTTCTTTTGTTGTTTTGAAGACTGCCGCACAGGATCTTGGCGAGAAGGAAGAATACACATCCGTATAGCAAAAATTGACTCCTATTCTCGAATCTTCTTTCCAACTGCCTTTGCATTGTTCAATCTTGTTTACTGGATTGGCTATCTTTATCTGTAAATTTCAGAGATTTGACAAACTCAGAAAAAAGTACTAATAGAATAGTCCATTAGTATTTTAACTGAGCAAAGATTAGAGCTGGTCCAAAACACTCAAATTGTTTGTATGCTTTAAAAATTTGAAACAATGAGAGGAAATACGATGATGTAGTCTCCCTCTTGTGATCAGCTGTAGAACTGATACTGGTATTTTTGAAGAGAACATTTTAAAATAAATATCCCTAAGATTTATCTTGAACACACATACATACATTTATTTCCAGCTCTAAGAAAATGCAAAATCAGAGGCTATGCTATTTAACTGAACTATCCTACATAAGCTCTCAATTTTAATCCTAAATGACAATGCAGAAGGATTTTGTAGCATCTTTTACACCTTTACAAAGAAAGCCTTAATTAAATGGGATTAGTTACTCTCATCCATTTCATCCGTAAAGTGATGATTTCATTAATCCCTAATTTTGAAAAGTTGAAATGTAACATTTCTCTTTTCAGCCATTTGTTCTCTCCAGTATGTTAAAAAGTGTGATTAGATGATAATTAATCAATTCAGATTTATACAGAATGCAGATATAAGAGCAACAAGGAAAGGATATATCAAAACACCCATAGATAATTCTGAGCTTGTCTTATTCTGACCACGGATAGAGACTTTTGGCTTTCAACCTTAGATTAGATTTATATCTGTGCTCCATTTCCTGTTACTTTATTGTCGTGAGTTCCCCAAAGTTGTCCAAGGGGTCTACAACTTTCAAAAATTCTTATCCAGCTGCCATTGCCTGCTCATTTAAGGTAAAGCAGACTGGTGTTGGCCCAGATTCTGGCCATTAAGCATAATGGTCTTCACATACTCAGTGTTGGAGAAAAAGTCATAACCCTACATTTGGAAGAATTTGTATCAGCAGAATTTGGAAGGCCTGTAACAGTGCTGTATTCATTGTACTCACATCACTGTGTTAAAGCCCCAGTCCTAAGAGTGCAGTGTGTGGTCTGCTCCCCTTTGCACACAGCATGGTTTTATAGATCTGGTTTGTCACTGCACATGCCGCTCACTGAGCCAAAGCCAAGTGGATTAAGGTATTGAATGTGTGGTATGGATTGCTGGGTAATTACCTTCTTGATGTTTGTTTGTTTCTAATGGAAAAGATGTGTTATGGAGGGGGAGTTAAAATAATCCTTATGCATTGATGAACCTTCTCCAAGATGGGATATATCCCTCCAAAATCATAGGAACAGTTTTGCATCCTTTCTGTGGTGAGAGCTTTGGTAGAAATTCTTCAGTAGTAGTCTTTCTGGACTGACCTCTTGGTGTTGACTATTGCTGCCTGGCAGCATTTGATATCTAATTTCTATTTCTAAATCCATTGTCTTCATTATGGAAAAGTGCAGTCTTTTCTCATTTCTTAAAAAGAAACTGGTCGCAAGCGAGCTTGCGAAAATCACTGTAAAATTAAGGTATGCATTAAGTAAAAGTTGGCATTACACAGAAGACCTTACAGATCTTTAAAGAGGATTAATGGGATTAATATTTGCTGTAGGTAAGGATATTCAGTACTAAAGATAAAGACATGATTAATAGCTAAGAATAGAAAATGTTACATTAAGGGTTTCCCCCTTTCCCCCCAATATTTCTGTTGAATATGCTCCTTCCTCTGAATTTCTCAGAAAGGATTACTGTATTTATAGTCTAGTTGGTACCAGGCATAGTAAAATAAGATATACAATACGCACTTCAAAGGAAATGTAATTCCAGTGTTGAGACCCAAAGTTTAATAGAGAATGTGAGATTATGTGCAGTTGAAGTGGAAGGAAGTGTGACAGAAATCCAATTTTAATGAAAACTTTATTTCAGTATTTGGCTGATGAAATATAGGAGCTTTTGAGAGCAGAAAGCCCAGATGATGAGTATGGCTGGCATTATTTGTGGTATGACCTTTCTGAGTACCAGCTCTTCTGGCTGTTGGACTGAATATAGAAGTGCAGTACCATTAACACTGATCTGCTGTAATTTATTGGGTTTTTAGAGTCTCAGTTTCATAAAGATGTTCAGTCCAAAAGAAACATATCAGTTTTTATTCCATAATGTAGGTTGATGCTTTCTGACAGCATGCTGAACATTCCTCTGTAGGAGGGATGAAGGTGGCTTCAGCAGTACATTGGATATGTGCTTGAAAAGCAGTCAGCTTGCTGTACAATGCAAGACCCAGATTTAGTGAGTTCCTGAGTTTCATTAATTCACCTTTAAACAAAGGAAACTTAAAAGAACTTGGCACCTAACAAGAGGAAATACAAATTTCACAGCCTGCTCTCCTCTGGCTCATCTAGTTAGCTTTTTCTATTCATGTGGTTGTCAGTTGCCAATCAGCCTCCAGTGACTGAATTGGAGAACAGAAAACATTCAGAATTGGCAAGGGATGGATAAGTCTTTCATCACTAATTTCTATGGAACAATGTAATGGAGTATTAAACCTATTGAGTGTTATGGTTGTTTGGCTTACAGAACACTTGGTTCTGTCTGTTGACAAACTTTTCTGTGTACTTCATTTGCTTCTGATGAAATAATTTCAGTTTCTCATAGTGCTGTGAGTGCAAATAGGAATGCAATTGCAGTGAACTGTATCATGGCATGTAATAAATAGATTATTTTAGTCCTATGATTTTTTTTTCTAATTTGCATATAAACACTTGATTTCAAGAAATCTAAGTGATACTTTTAAAAATGGCAAAAACCAGACAATATAATTGAATGGAATTAGATGCTGCAATCATTTTTCAAACTTACCTAGATGAAAAGTTTGTTTACTCTTAGCTGGGATTACATTTTTTGGGAGTCATTATGCTGACCATTACTGCATAAGCACACACTTAAACATATTCCTAATTAGTACTGTTATTAAACAAGAATTCAGAAAAGGGAGTTCTTATGTACTGTCATAAAGAGTGATGCTATCATGAATTGATGCCATTAACACATGCTTAATTTGCACTAATTTCAATAATGAGTGTTCAGTAGCTCAAATAATTGAACATTAAGGATGTGAGCCAGAGCCTTTTCAATAAGATATTTTCTCATTGAAAGAGAGGGACATAAGAGGAGAAATTGCTGTAAAGGCAGAGAGGGGCGAAAATTCTGGGAAAACTGTTTTCTACTGCACCTATCTTTGGCTTCTCTTGAAATGTATTTTTCAAAAAAGAGACTTTTCCTTGATATTTCTGTATTAGTGTTTACCAGTTGTCTGTTTTAGTAGTGAATACAGATCAGTGTGTTATTTTGGTAAGGTTCTGTCTATGATTGTACACCACTCATCATTAGTGCATGTCTTCTGCGTCTGAATAAATCTGTTTTATGTAGTGGCAGTGCGACCAAAGCATGAACTCTGGGTAATGTATTTTATATTCACATGTTGATGTGTTTCAAAGACTTTAGCCTTATCCAATTTTCTGGCATTCAGAGATATGGGATTGTGTAAGTCTTTGAAGGAGAATCACCTTCAACAGTATTTTTATAACTTTCTGTTCTTTATTTGGTATGGTAGTAGAACATTTGTTTAAAAATGATATATGAACTGTGCTTTGTAATTTGTGAACACCTTACAATTGAAAGTGAACAGGAGGAGTCTGGATTTAAATGTCTATCAGCCTAAAGTAAGATATGTTAGATTTAATTGTATCAGTCATAATTTCTGTCTACTGTTTCCAAATAGCTGAGAACTAGTGCAAATAGCAAATACATTTTTTTGTTAGTATAAATATTTTTGTAGAATTCATTGTAGTTTCTCTCAGTTGTATGTTAAATGTGATCTTTCATGTATATGAAATAATACTGTATTTTTTAGTCGTTATAATAGATGGAGAAGACAGAAACTAATGGGGAATTCCATATCTGAAAAATACAAAGCCAGGAATCAGAAAGAATTACTGTGCTTCTGTTCCTAAAAAAATCTCAGTCGATGTCTACATGCCTCATGAATGTGCTTCAGGAGGAGACTGACTCACAGAAGTGGTAGAATAGTGTCCAGACTGTAGAAAAGGCTTTTGCATTGGTTCATGCCATGGATTTCCTGCAAAAGTGGTTCATGTGGAGGAAAGGAATAGATCTGTCCTTGTTTTTTCAGTGGTCTCTTGTTTCTGCTTCATTTCAGTCAGCAACAGCAGTTACAACGTTCTGTTGCCAGATGAAACAAAACGTGAAAAATTATCTTTATTTTACTCTTAGTTAGAGTTAATATTTCACACAGAAGGGTGGGATCATCTAACTGAACACACAAGATTATGACTAAGTTTTTCTCTAAGACAGGTGGCGGGAGTTTGCATCTGGAGGCTGAAGGATGGCTTGTTGTGATGGGCATTTTTCATTCAGTTGAGAATCTGCACTGAAAACTGGTAGGAGGAAAGAAAACCATGGTATGAGGGAAAGATTGATAGTGGCAGTGATCCCAGAATTAAATTACATGGATCTGAATGACTTACATTTAGTGCATAGGTTTCTCAGTGGTATTTGTGATAATGCCCTTGATTTCCCTGCAATATAATTAAATATTTCTAATGTTTTAAATAAAAAGGAAAATATTGTATTTCCTATGCAGTAACTACAGACTGAACGAGCAATAGAAAATTATCTTGAACATTCTGGTGAAATGTTGAATAGAAAACAGAGATCAGGTTGAATGAGAAAAAGCTTTTTTTTTTAAATCTCCATGTATTATTAGAGATAAAAGCATTTTTTAAATTACTGATTATTAATTAGTGCAGTAGGCACTGGGAAAGGCCTGGTACCCAGCCTAAATTGCTGTTAATCCCCTCAAGGGCTAAAATATTTGGGAATAGAAACTTAGACTGCACTCAGTTATCATCCCCTATTTCCATCAGGAATTGAGAAAGATGAATTGTGATTATGCCAAACATGAACTAGGATAGCTGAGGTGCTCCAGGGAGGTTGGTTTCTGGTTAAAAGGAAGGGTCATTTCTGCCTGAGACTGTCACAGTTATCTTTTGGAAGTTACAATGCTAGTGAAAAGGCAGTAAATAAACTTTTGATTTTACTTACTAGTAAACCTCACTGAGAAAGCCAGAGGGCTTTAGCAGAAATCTCAGATGGCTCTTGGAGACAGGAGATTGGCTAAAACTGAAGCAGACCAAATGATATCACCCTTTCTACCATAGCTGGGTCCTGTTCACTAGCAATAGCATCGTGGTATTTTAAGGGAAAAAAAAATCTGTAAAATTCTTATTCCCCTTCTCTGTGACTAATCTTGCTCTGCCTGCAGATTGTGCTTATGGTACATCAGTCTCACTTAAGCTGTGTGAGGAGAGCCATGGGGGATGTAGGACAGAAAACCTGTAAACTGTTCTACCTTCTTCTTTCTCAGTTCCTTTTCTTAGTCAAGAAAAGATGTTCAGAAGGGTAGGCGTATGGCATGTGCAAACGAGGACAATTTTTCTACTGACAACAGGGCCTGAGTCCCACTGACAGGATCAAGAGGGATGAGACTCTGCTCACAGTAATAAGCCTTCTCTTTTGTAATTCTTTGTAGTACCTACTTTTTCATGCATCACTACAGGCCTACCTGAGATACAAAATATTTTTCGGGTTGGAAGTAATTGTTTTGTGTGTTTCTGGCTTCATACAATGTCTTTATCATCAGGGTTTGAGCATTGCTGAATTCAGAAGGAAAAGATTTCTCTTGAAGTTTCCTTGTCCAGGCATTGCAGGTAGGAGATGTCTTCCTGCCAAATATTGGAAAAGTGATTTTCAGTTAATCCTGCTAAGGAGACAGACTGGCTCTCTGGGGTGGCATTAGGATTCCTACATCATTTAGACCTGAGAAGGTTGAAGGAGTTTAAAGGCAGCACTGTTAATGACCAGCACTGCCTCCGCAGAGGATGTATTACTTTTGCCAATTTGATATTTAAAAACAAAATCCAAAACTGTTACTGTGGGTGGGAAATGAGGATGAGTCATCACTTTACTACAGATATATATTTCCCCTTGAATTGTTTTTCTTCCTTAGGAAGATGATATATAGGAGTCTTTTGGCTTGTGAAATATTCAGAAAAGAGGTGATGACTAAACCCTGAAGTCATGTTAGTCAATCTGCCAACAATGGTTTAAGAGCAGTAGAAATGAAAGCACTTGCCCTATAGTTCAGATTTCCCAAGAAGGAAAAATATGGAAATTTGCATATTCACAAGCCCAGTATTAATATGTAATCTGTGTTCACACTTAAGTCACTGAAAAAAATCCTAATGGTTCGTGAGTCTTCACAGTATCTTTTTATTTCCCACTGTTGCCCACTACAAACACTTGGACTCTTTGTCTGAACATGAAGAGTTGTGTTATGATACCTTTAATTACATTTTAAATTGCTATAGTTTATACTTCAGAATCTGATAGTCTTATGGTGATTTCAATATTTTAAAAATTTAATATTTTTACTTAATTTACCCAAGCATAATACTGCTATAATTTGTATTTCCCTGCATGAAAGTTTTATAAACAATTGCAGTTTGTGGTCTGATAACACTTGTTGATTTATGATAAGTCTCAGTATTTACCATATTGAGGGTCCAGTATTCAAATGCACCCTTAATCCAAATCTCTGTCATGCCATCTATAGTTCACATAATGTTTCAGTTACTCAGACTTCATATCTTACTAGTACATCCTTGGTTTTTATTCAATATTTTAAAAAAAATGATCATATTTTTAGCTACCTAAGTGAATATTTATACTGTGCATTTAATTTGATAGCATTTTGGCACCAATGGAGAATCTTGTAATATTATGCATCAGTGTTCCTTTTAAAGTTATTTATTAATGCCCTTGTGGATAACTTATTATAAGAAATATGGAATATAAGATAAATATTATAATTCTCTGTGCTGCTTCTAAAGTTTATATATAAAGTACGTGATACTGAAGCAAATTTATTCTTCCATTTCAGTTTTCCTTCCAAAAATGTCTTTAGTTGGGGTATTATTTTTATTTTTATTATCATTGCTATTATTTTTATTATTATTCTGATATTTACAGTTCTCCTTAGTTATTTGGCACTTTTCCAGTAGTCTTGGAATGTATTCATCCATTATTATAATCAATTACCTGGAAACATCAAGGCATCCTCACAGTCTTTCAAGGTGGTTAAGCCATGCCTTCTTCAGCCTCTCTTAAAATGCCATAATCTTTTGTGTGCAATACCAAAACTAAAGCATTTTCAGGTATTAAATTGAGTTTTACTTGCTTTTCAGTTTTGAAAAAGTCTGTCTGTTGGGTTATAATGAAACACTGATATCATCATTTTTATATTTGACAATACTATTAATGAGCATGGCTGAACCAGAAGACTTCAGAGGTGATAAGCAGATGATGCTCTTGGCTAAATTCCATGTACAGCTACAATGGGCATGACAGAAATTACAATGGCAATGGCAACAACATATATATATATATGTAGACTGGAAAGCAGGATGAGAATGTATACATCAGTTTCTGATTGTCATTTTAACAAGCTTCCTCCTGCCAATAAAATTTATGTTCTAAATGTGACCAAAAATGTCATAAAAAACCCCACTTAAGATTTGTATATTTGGAAGGTAGGAGTGGTTCAGAAGCTATGGATTAATTTTTAATTGTACTCCTTTTTACTGAAGAAGAAAGAGAGAAGAGATAGGCAACTATATCACTAAAGGTAAATATGAAAATACCATCTAGGTGGATAGTATATTTTCATACATATCTATAGGTAGGAGCAAATTTCCTCATTTATGTCTGCATTTGCAGAATAGATGGATTTTGCTGTCTGTTCTTGGAACTCTGTTGATATCATGGTAAAAGATCGACTCAAGAGTTTTGCATTTTTTAGTATACTCTAAGATTTTGGATGCCTTATTTTCTGATGTGCAGTTTAAGACATGAAAGAAAAAAATCTGCTTTTCAGAAGTTTAGCCCTTTCTAAAAATTATCCCTTGAGCGTTCAGCTTCAAGTACTTCAAAAATAGTAACTAGGCATCACCAAGTGTTTGAAATAAATTAGATTGCTATAGAATAGTGCAGAAAGTTCAATTATGGTTCAAGGCTAGAATTTTGTAGCCTTTGGGGGAATTTTCTTTTTTTTTTTTTTAATTTTGTTGACATGTGGGGAGATGTGAAAGCAAGGAGACAGATTTCATCCTATGGTTGCTTGGTTTTCTTTTGTTTTCAGCAGCATAGCTCATGCAGTATCTCAGCTGCTAAAAGCTGATTTTATGGAAGTGCAAACGAGACTTTTAGACTGGTAACAAGAACACTAATAACAAGCTCAGAAAGGAGATGTTTATGGCCCTCATTATCAGAAGGGGCTTGGAGGCACAAGGCTTTGGAAACAGAAATTCTGAAGTAACATTACGAGAAAGAGTTGGATTATAAGGACCTCTAGAGAAAAAAATCTCAGAAACCTTTTATCAGAAGACCAACAGTGGTTTGATGGATAGGTTTTATGGTTCATAACTCTACCGTGAATGTTAATGTCTATTGAATTGTCATATAAATGTTGCTCTAGTCCTTGTGCATTGAAAGGAAATGTGCTTGCACCCTGGTGCATGGTTCATACAGATGTTACTGCGATGTAATCTGTAATCTTCTAAATGTAAAATTCTGAAAGCCATAGTCTTAAAACAAATAAATTTATGCCCCACCATTGAAAACATGTGTTCTGTGCAAAATGAATAGATGTTTGTATACTGATGTCTCTTAAATTGATAAGAATCAAGAGAGTTTCAACACTGAATTTTGTGAAGCAGTTGTAATGCACTTGTTTATACTGTATCTGCTGTGAAGTTGATTAGTTACACTGTGAAAAAATAAATAGTGCCTGGCTACTTACTTTCTTATGCCATTTGTTTTCTATATGCCATACATTCTTTTCTCTTTAAGACAATTATGACAATGGTCATTCTGGTGAAAACAGTTTTTCACACTGCTCTGATATACAACAATCCTTTATTTGCTTTAAATTTTTCCCTTCCCCTCCTTCCTTTCCCCTTCTCTTTCCTTCTTTTGATAATAATGTAGGAACAACACCAGTCATGTCCTAGAAATAAAGCTTTGGAACTAAAATTCCAGTTTTATCAACCATTTTATTTGGGACCAGTTTTATAGCTGATAAGTATGTCCTGCTTGTAACTGCCAAGAGGAGTGGTCCCACTCTCCCATGCAGCCCTTTCACTTTGGCAAGCACTGGTGCTTGGCTAATACCACTCTCTTTCCCATTCCAGAATCCCTCATGGCCATGATGTGTGTCTCCCTCTTCTTTGTTCTGTCATTTTAGGAAAAGTTGTAATGCTCTATTAGATGTGCTTCAGGTCAAGGAGCAGGGCTCATGTTGAAGCAAATATCCAGAGGAAAATCACTCCTCATTGTTTACAGGATCTGCCTGTAAGTGTCATCTTCCTCATGTAGTCAGTCCCAGGAAATATTTCTAATGCATTCTAAACTGACTTTGGAAAGGTGGTGAAAGAGGGATTCAGTCAACCTAAAAAAAAACTGTGGGAAAGGAGTCAAAGATGTGTAAAGACTTGGAATTCAAAGTTGTCCTTTTCTGACACTGAATCTGCAAGACTCAAATATTTTCTGTTTTATTTGAGATAAATTATTTTTGTGTGTCTCAGTTTATATTTGTAAGATATTAATAATGCTACTCATACAGCTGTTAAAATTAACATTGACTTAATGAATGCAAAGCACTCAGCTTTTTTTTTTTGTAAAGAACTTTCTAGTCACAAAATGAGAAAAAATTATATTTTTGAACTTAAAATTCTGAGAAACATACATTTGCATCCCCTTAGTCAGAAGTATACTGATAAGCATAAAGATGGGTGATATTTCTGTGCCTAGAACTTTCCTAAGGTAAATTAACTTGTAATTAATGAAGACAAATCCTCAGAATTTAGTAAACATGGTTCCACTCAGAATTTAGCAATCAGGGTTCCACTCAGAAAGTGATGAGGAGCAGAGTTATCTGGCTGAATCTGAAATCTTTGGAAAGAGGTGTGAAACTAAGAACTCTGATATCTTTCTGTTATTAATGATAATACACAAGAGAAATTTTATCCTGCTTATCTGTTTGCTGGTTTGGGTCTGTTGCTGATAACAAAGCATGCTATCTTAATAATGGGCTTATTTGTGGTTTGTCCTATAGGCAGTATTAGAAGACTCTTCATAGTTGCAGTAAATTAAGCTGTAGTCACAAGTACAGCTCATCACTGCCCGAGGTTTGAATGAGTGGGAAAAAAAAATCTGTCAGCCAATAAATAATAGCAAAGTTTAGTTGATGTAGTGAGGTTGCTAATCTATTTTATTTAAAAGTTGACAGGACCAGAGTCTCAGCGTAAGGAAGCATTGCTCCTCTGCAATCAATATAACTGATTTACAGCTGCAGCTGCTGGACCAAAATTACTTTATAACTAAGAGCTATATGTTCTGATGTGACTGAGAAGTATAACTAGTGTTTTGCATCAAAGTATTTGGTTTGGAATTACAGACTTCTCAGCACATAGTAAAGTCACAGTGAGATCACATGGTCATCATTCAGACTGTCAATGAGCATCCAGTTCTGTTCCCATCAGAAGCTGCTACTTATTCCATGCAGTCAGTTGCACTGAGTACATACATTTGTGGCTTAACAACAGAGTCATCTCAGCTGAGAAATTAATTTGATTTTCTATATTTGGAATTTCTATAGCAACATGCAAAATGTCTTTGAAATATAATTTACTAAAATATTTTCACCATGTAGCATTTGTTGGGCTAGAGATTTTTTGCTGCCTTCTGATAACCCAGAGTGTTTTAAAATTCTAACATAATTATTTAACTAAACAGGAAAATCCTGTTAGAGACAACCTTCACATTTCCCAGCAGCAACAATGAAGATAAATGTGAGTGTGTTATCGCCACAGCATTCCAAAAAACACATTAAGGGAAGTGATACATCAAAGCTGACGTGTCCTACAGACTGCCAGGGATTAGTGGTCAATAACTGGGCAGCAGGACCAGAAGAATGCAGGCAGCCATGGCTGGTGCCCTTGCTGTCAGAAGCCCTGTAACAAAGGCAGAAGTTTGAAAGTTGCAAAAACTTGGAAGTTGTGCAGATGTCAGAAGTTGTATTTCTGGACCATTGCCATGTTTGGCTACCACTCCCACCTCAAGCTCATGTGCTGTCATGTCCCTTAGAGGAGGACCTCTGTAAGGGGAAGGTGACCCTGGGCACCCACAGGGCTTCCCCTGCCCAGCTCTCCTGAGCAAATCCCTGTTCTCCACTGCATATACCTGAGTGATCCTTCAGCCCTTTGGGTGAAGCAGTCAGATCTTCATGGAATGCTGGAATGAGAGGCCTCTGTGCATGTGTGTGTCTGTGAGAGTGTGTGTATGTGTGTGTGTGTGTGTGCGTGGGCATGTTTTGGGTCGTTGCTCTTGTCCATGTGGTAAGGATATTCCTGATGGGTACACCGAGCTCCTGACCTGTCAGATTACATTGCAGTGTCTCTTTTGGCGACCCGCTTTGTGTTGGTTAGATTTGGGTGTTGGCTTTAATTACACACTTGACTCTTTTCTCTCTGTGACGTTGTTTATATGTACTTTAGTGACAACTCTGCAGCCTTTATGTCCCGAAGCATTTCAGTTTACTCCTGTCTAGGAGCAAACCTCTTAATATCTCTGTTTAGCACAGAGCTAGTACCATCCTATTGCTGCTTTAGGGAAGGAGCTACTTTATGAGAACTTGCTGAAGATCATTGGTGTAATTTCCACTTTTTGCAATTTTCCTGTGCTTAAAAGGGGCTTAATAAAAAGAGGAAGAACAGTTTCTTGTGTGGACAAATGGCGACAGGATAAGGGGCAATGGTTTTAAACTGAAAGAGGGCAGATTTAGATTGGATGTTAGGATGAAATTTACTCTGAGGGTGGTAAGGTACTGGAATAGGCTGCATAGAGAGGTTATGGATGCCCCATAGAAGGCTCCAAAACCAGACTAGATGGGGCCCTGAGCAGCCTGGTCTAGTTAAAGTAGTCCCTGCCTACAGCAGAAGGCTGAAACCTCTCTGATCACTGAAAGGGATCTTTAAGGTCCCTTCCAGCCCTAACCATCCTGATTCCAGGATTTAATTGTAGTGGAGAGAACATACAACAGAAATATCCTGAGCTAACTCCTTCAGATTAGAAGATACATTTGCTAATGCTGAATGCATATTTGCCCAATGACTCTGTACTAGAGACATGTTTATTCTGTTACAAGTACTGTTTAGAGAATATTTTATACCATTGTGTTGAACTAGCACAGATTCTTTCTTAATCATACAGTTCATTTTTTCTAAACAACTCTTGATGTTAAAAAATACTTAGTTAAACAGCTAGAAGTCATTAAGAGAATTAATGACTTTAAAAGAGATGCAAGTTATTGACAGTCCACTATTGTAGAATAGCCTACATGGCTAAAATGCACCACTTAAGGGATTAGGAGCACCTGCTACAATTTAATTTCTGATACTTAGTTAAAATTTAGCAAAAGTTTGTGATGTTTTCACATTATTTTTAATAGATTTTTTTCCTCCATTGGTTTCTATTTTGATTTTGTAAATTTTTTTCTTACCTTCAGACCATTATTCCTGCAGGGTCTATCATCTGGTGATACCATTGCTTCCCATCTCTCACTTGCATAAGAGATTTTCATGATTTTTTTCTTTCTTGTCTCCTCTTCCTCTCCCTAATGCAACTTTTCCCTTTGGGAAACTCAGGTACAGCAGCTGAACTAGTACTCAAAAACTCTTATCAACCTATCCAGTGATCCTTGCATTGCATTTTGAGCTATCAGCCAGGTAGATAAACACCTCAACATTTTGGGGACACAAAGAAAGTTCAAAGATAAATAAACAGGCAGGACTGGACTAAGAAATTATAGCCTACCATTAAAATAAAATTTAAATCTCAGAATTCTTGTTTAACAAAAAAAGGCACCTGCACAATCTCATTTGATCCTTGCTTCTCAGAGCATAACAATGAGGGACAAAATGGATGGGTTCAAAGTAAAGTTTGGAGTGGTTAGAGTAACTGATGCGAGTTCCTTAGGGCCCACTGGCATTATTAGGAGTGCTGTGCCATGCTCTGCTGAGGCTCTGCTCAGGCTTTCCTGAGCGTCGTGACCCTTGGTAAAGCTACGCTAATGCTTTCCCAGAGCTGGGTGCAGTTGCATCCTGACTCAGTTCTGTGATCAGGGGAGAAGGGAGACTGGGATGGGATCCAAATAAACTCTTCTGCTTATCTGGTGATTCCTGTGGGCAGGAGGCCCAGGTGGGCCATTGACCTGGTCCCAGGGGTCCAGACCAAGGCTGGTGGTGGTGTGCTACAGGCATATCTGCTCCATATTGCACACACAGCCTCAGTGACAACTGCCCTGCTTAGTGTGAGTCTTTCCAGCATCTCTGCTTAATGCAGCAAGGAAAGAAGAAGCTTTAAAACCCAACAGGCAGATATTATTGCTCCAGTCTCGTTTCTTCTGTGAGAAAGACAGTGGTGCTGTCTACTTAGAGACTAATGGCTCACAGTCAGGAAGAAGAGTACTTTCTTCCCCCAAACCAACCACACAGTCCCTATCAGTTTTTTTTCAGTGCTACTTGGTGCAGTACTTCAGAATTAAAGCAGAAATGACTATCTGAGAGAATATCTATACTCTTCTTTCTTGGTGAAAAATTTGTACAGTTAATTTGGCAGAATAGCTCCTGGCCAGTGCTATCAGAGAACACAGAATCATGTATTTTACCTTTCTCCAGGGAAAATTGTGTTTTTACTTACAAGTTTGCCTCAATTTAACCATCACTGCTCTTTCTTCTCTTAGTGTTTTATCTTGCTTGTCACCATTTTACTTTCAGACTGCTGCTCTTGAAATACCTATTAGACAGGTTCACAACTGCACATCTTAAATGGATTACAGCAGAAGAGTAAATGAAAATTTCTTTATAAAGTAAATGAGGCCTTTCCCACCCTTAGAGCCTCTGGACCTCATAGAGAAGGCAGAAAGCTTGCACCAAGCAGAGATTAACCTTTATTTGCTTTGTATTTCTAAACTTTTTTTTTGTGTTCTCAATTAAAAATATTTCCTTTGAAGGCTTTCCCTCATGAAACGGATTATTTCTTGCCCAAGAAATAATAATTAGCTGATAATTTAGCCTGAAAATAAATAAACCACTAGTTCATAATTCATAATGCAGCAGGAAAATTATAGTTGCCTGTGAAGTAATCCAAAACTGCATTCTAATAGCCATTAAACCCCTTTGGAAAAAGCTGTATGAAGGCCAGGTTTTTCCTGGAGACACCTTCATTGGGAGATGGATGCTGAGGGCTCTTCCTTGATCCTTTTTTCCACCCAGACAAAGCTTTCCAAGAATAAACTCTTCACAGTTT
This sequence comes from Chloebia gouldiae, assembly GCA_003676055.1. Classification (NCBI taxonomy): domain Eukaryota; kingdom Metazoa; phylum Chordata; class Aves; order Passeriformes; family Passeridae; genus Chloebia; species Chloebia gouldiae. The sequence goes on from QUSF01000005.1 coordinate 23,727,713, forward strand.
CCTTCTACAGGGAAATTTCCTAGAAAGAGGAAGCAACAGAAGGCAGGAAGATTGAGATTCAAGCACTGAAAGAGATAAACAAAACTTAAGATGTCAGAGGAAGACACTGTACTTTTAAGTGTACCCTCAGATGATGTATTACCCAGAGTGATGGTGAATAAAGTTAAATCCAGTTGGCATTGGGTCACCAGTGGTGTTCCCCAAGGCTCTACAAAGGGGTCTGAACAGGCTGGATTGATGGGCCAAAACCGATGGTATGAGGTATGAGTTTCAAGAAGGCCAAGTGCCAGGGCCTACACTTGGTTTACAACCCAAGAAACACTACGGGCTGTGGGAAGAGTGGCTGGAAAGCTGCCCAGCAGAAAAGGACCTGGGGGTGCTGGTGACAGGGACTGAACATGAGCCAGTGAGTGCCCAGGTGGCCAAGAAGGCCAATGGCTCCCTGGCCTGTGTCAGCAAAGTGTGGCCAGCAGGGTCAGGGAAGTGATCCTGTATTTGGCACAGGTGAGGCCACACCTCAAATCCTGTGTCCAGTTCTGGGCCTGTCAGTACAAAAAAGTCATTGTAGTGCTGGATCATGTCCAGAGAAGGGCAACAAGGCTGCTGAAGGGATTGGAGCACAAGTCTTGTGAGGAGGGCTGAGGGAACTAGGGGTATTTAGCCTGGAGGAAGGGAGGCTCGAGAGGAGCTTTATCACTTTCTACAACTCCCTGAAAGGAGATTATAGCCAATCTGGAGGGCAGTCAGTTCTTCCACATAACAAGTAAGAGGACAGGGCAAAATTGTCTCAGGTTACACCATGGGAAGTTTAGAATGGATATTAGGAAAAACGTCTTGATAGAGATGTTTGTCAAGCATTGGAACAGTCTGCCCAGCGAAGAGCTCAAGTCACCATTCCTGAAAGTATTTAAAAGACGTGTAGAAGTGACACTTGAGGACATGAATTAATGGTGAATGTAGTCAGTTGATCTTGGCTGATGAAATGCCTCGTGCCCCTGTGGGGAGCTAAGCTCAAATATCTTGGATCTGCATGTACAGACGCTGATGTAGACTAAGCCTGGTGCAAGAACATCTGTAGAACTAATTAGAAAGCACAATCCATTCTGTATGACCTGAATGAAGCTATCAGCTAGATTAAGTATTGTTCCCCATTGCTACAAAGTCTATGGCTTGAATAGAAGATAAGAAATCATGGAGTCAGGAAGAACTATTTTGGACCCTATAGAGTTTACTTTGAACTTAAATTGCAGTCTCTTTTTAGGCACTAGATGATTTTTTTTTTTAAATTCTGTGGCTCACAAAGAGAAAAATAAAAGTATGGAAATAGAACATAATTATTAAGGAAGACTTCCTTTACAGTTGAAACCGTGTTGTTTGGATACTCTTGTGTACAGTCTTGCTGAAGATTACAAAGCTTGTTTACTTTGAATCTTGATCATATTATAGATTGTTTCAACCTTTGGAAGTGTAAAGAAGTTAATTATGCAGAGACCTGAAGGGAAAGAATCTCAACTGCTGCTGAGGCTTCTCTTTGGCAAGATAGTATACAAAATTCTATTTAAAATGCCTCAACAATTAAAATTTTAATTCCAACAGGAGATGACCTGTTTGTCAAGTAGGTTACAGCTGCTTAGGACTGCCTCTACATAGTAGACAGGATGACTGAGTTATACTTTTACTGAATTAGCCTCTGGCCAGCAAAAGATGTTTCTAAAGCAGAGTGCCATCCAGAGGGAATTTGGTATGCGTTCTAGCTTTTCTTAGGGCTGTGCTAGAATAACAATCCTGTTCTTTCTGAGGTAGAAAGAACATGCTGTACATCTAGAAACAGGAACTTAAGAGGATTGCTACAATCTCATTATGGAAGCATAGGACTTTAGCAGATTGTTAGGAGTTTTGTTTAGACTGAAGCTGAAAACAAAACAAAACACAGAAGTTTAGGCATTGTGATATTTGCACAAGTGAATCAAGCTGCAAGGATATAGTTTTGAAAAGCAATGACTCTTGTCATTGTAGCATGGTCAGCCTTTGTTATTGATCTGCAGAACAGCCTTCCTGACATGCTATTCTATTATTATATAGTTTAAATTCTAGCAAGACCCTCTGAAATGTGTGGGGTGTTTTTTTGTGTTTTTGTTGTTGTTGTTGTTGTTGTTGTTTTGTTTGTTTTTTTGTTTGTTTGGTTGGTTTTTTTTGTGTTGTACTGAACTATCTGGATATTCTTTGATGACAGGTAAAATGACCCCCTCTGTTTCTAATATTTCTGGAAAAAAAAGATTGTGTCTGTAGTGGCTTAGCTTTGGCCAGCAGATAACCTTCCACTCAGCTGCTTTTTCAGTCTCTCCTCCTCAGCCACCAGAGGAGAGAGAAAATAGGAAGGAAAGGTACGAGAAAACTCCTGGGCCAAGATCCCTTGCCAGTTAACATCACAAACAAAACTGACTAGACCTGGGGAAAATTAATTTACTGCAATTTAAAATAGATATCAAATTACTGATTTGGGTAGGAGGAAATGAAACAACAAACATTAAACTAATACCTGTCCTTCCCCCTTTTCCAGGCCCTCAACCCCCCCCCCCCCCCACCCCACCACCTCCATTTTTCTTCTGCTCTGACTTTGTCTCTTCAAAGGCTGCAGTTCTTTAAGAGTATCTACTTTACCACGGAGCACCTTCTCCTTCTCTTCTGGTCTTGGTGTTCCCACTGCTCTGTTTCACTCCTATCTACACTCCTCCACTGCCTATGTGGTGTTTTCTGCCTTTTTAAAAATATGTAAATATGTTTTCACAGAAATGCCACTGGCTTGTCTTGTGGGCTCAGCTGTGTCCTGTGGCGGATCTGTTGAACCCTTGTCTCTTCCTAGAGGGAAATCTTTCACAAATTCCTAACTATGCCTGAAAATTACTTTGAGAAGTAAACTTTGTAAAGGTATTTTAAAACATTATATTTTGTATTGTGAAACAGTCATGACTGTACTAAGACCATTCTCCCTCTTGAAGTCCTCCAGGACCTAAGGATAGCTGTAGAAACCATACATTCCTCATCACAGGAGGTTAAAAATCAGCCATTTATTTTGATGAATGACAATTACAGGCCGAAAATGTAGTTTTTAATCACAATACTGAATATTTTCATTAAGTCTCAGTGACTTAAACCATTTATTTAATTCAGTGATGAATTACAAATTCTGCAACTATAACTCAGACTTTAGAGGTAAGTTCTGAAAGTCAGTATGCTGCAATCTCATGACCAATTTATATACATTTTTCATACTATTAGATGATTCAAACTGCTTGAACAATGTTAAAAACACCCATTATCATATTAATGGTTGTTTTTAATGTTGTTCAAGCAGTTAGAATCTACTGCTAGCAAAACTTTGCTATGAAGTCTGGTAACTAACTAAATTTTCCTTTGGCAAGAAGAATATAATTTATACCATCTAAATAGTTTTTCAGACTACCTTGTTTTGATTTCTCCCTGTAGATGCATGGTACTTATTCTGTTTTATCCAAGAATAACATCTTTCATGAGACTGAATATTTACTGTTTGAAGTTCTAGCCCCCTTGATAATATTTGCTAGTATTATTAAAACATAAATGCAAAATTGCTGCTTTTCAGAGTACACCAGCAGGGAAAGGCCAGACTGTTGATCAGCCTGATGCAGAGACATGCTGACAGCAGAATATTTATTTGCCATTTCTAATTCTGAGTCTGCCCCAAAAAGTGTCATTTGTTTTTAGCAGTGATTCCAGCTGACATTTGCATCGCATTGCATTACATTAAGCAGTGTTATGGTTTGGAGAAATACTAAGCTATGTAGGTAGAGCACACAATTTAAAACAGCAGCTCCAAATGAAAGACATGGCTAAGAAAAGACCCTTGAGGTTTAGCACAGCTGTTGGAGGAAAGCTGAATGGAATTTAGTCTAGAAAGACTGGAAGACACCATTTCAGAAAGATAAGTGGTCTCATCAAGTCAGCTAGAGCCCAGAGCTACTTTCTGAGGTGCTCAAGTTGATTAAATCTGTCTGAGTTTTTTACATGCATGCAAAATGGTTATTTCCTAAAATCCCTGCTAGTGCAGTTATAAAAATGGTCTCAAATGAACCAGCACCAGCATTTTTTTGTAGTTTGCTATACCCTCATTCAGCCATAAATCAGAGCAAACCCAAAAATACTACCCACTGAACTTCCAGCTGACCTCTGACCAGAATTCCATATTCTGCTTTGCATTAGACTCAACAATCTAGTAGAAAGTGAAAATTTCTTTTTCCTTCAATGCCTTGCTCCTTTCTTTCTATGGAAGCTTGCCATGCTCCAGACGGTTCTATATGGAGCAGGTCTTGTTTTTATTATTTGCCCCCATGTTTACCCTTGGAAGGTTATTTAAGAAGCTCTAGCATGAGCTGTAGTGCTATGTGCCAGATAATGTTACTCATCAGTAGAAATGTGTTTAGATGCTCAGAAATGTATAAGTTTAGTGAGTTTTCATAGGAAAAAAAAGAAACCAACTCAGCTCAATGGACAAAAGTTAATATTTGGCAACAATTTAGGCATGGGCTAACTATGCTTAGTTCTTGCATAAGCAATAACTTCACTTACACATATTGAGACGTGTGACAAACTGAGGAACGTGGAATAGGCTTTCTGCCTGTTTTACATCTTCAGCTGATGACCATGCTGCAGAGATGGGTGAGCTGAAGGCACTGTGTTTTGCCTTTCTAGCTACTGCTGCCACCAACTCTCATCATCATGACCAGTAGATCTTTGTCAACCTCATTCTGAAGATGATCTGACCAAAAATAAGTCAAATTCAAATAAGAGTGGTTTTCTACAGCTGAACTTCACAACAGAAGATGTTGAATGTGAAATAGAGGTTCCTTCCTCTCTAGTCTCCTTTTCCTTCCCAGACACATTTATTTTCTGTCTCCACCTCCATTTGCATTCTGCTGACTAGCAGACTGAGTTTCTTTAATAAAAAATGCTTTACTCTTCTGTTTGAAAAAGGTGGCAAAAAGATCTATCTTTCACTGGCAAAAATTTGCCGTTTCTTGGCAAGGCATACAGGACCAGGGACCAGACGCTACAAAGGATTAGAATTCCTAAAGCAGGATTCATTCAGACATTTAGTGATGAAATACAAAATTGTGACCTCAAATTGTATCTCCTTAATCTTGAAGCTCTCTGAAATCACTGACTTAATTTCCGTCAGTACAAAATCTATTCTTAGACTGATGATATATGTGTGCAGGTCCACAAATTTTGTTCTCAGATATATTTTCAAATAACAGAATGTCAGAGGGCCACAGTATTTCAGCACAGCAGAAAGGTACTCTTTCTGGTTTTCCCCTCTGATTCTGTTGCTCTGACCTGAATATGAAATGCCATCAGATAATACTGCCTAATTCTATTTAGGAAAGGAACATCATGGGAGACTTGATGATACTGGAGAGTCCTAAAACTATATTTCTTTTTCAGAAGACTTAATATATGTTGATTTGAGAGTCCTAGGTATTAAAGGTAACAAGGATAGAGTAAGGACACTGAAAAATAATGATGAAAGTGTTCTCTTCAGCCATTTTTAGTCCTGTGGGCTAGGTCAGTATACCTGGCTTGAAATCTAGTCTCTTCTTAACTCTTTTTACATTTCAATTATCTTTGCTGCTCCCATAGTGCCCACAACTTGTCTGTGGACTTGGGACTACAAAGCTTGTTTCAAAAGCTTGAAACTTCTTCTGCAATAACTTTAATTTTGGAATATAGATACCTGAAATTTGTTGGCATGGTGAAGTTCAGTCAGACTGTTTAGAAGAGAGTGTTTCTGACTGAGATAAAACCAGCTGTATTTAGCTCCCCTCAGCTGTGAATTCCCTTTGCCTATCACAAGTTTAGGAGGGCAAAATCACTCTCTGTCTCTGATTATGCAGAAACATCTTTGCTGCAACTGAGCTGCAGAAACCAATTGGTTCCACAGAGATTCATTTGAAAGTGTCTATGTACCAGCATACAGATAGACAACTGATAGAAAAAAACCCAAGAGACGATCTTTAAATGAATAGTTCTGTGTGCTTGCTTATTCTCAATTATTAAAAATAATAATTAGAAGATTTTAACTGCTGAAATGACAATGGTATTGTTATTTATTACTCCCAGTGGTCTTGCACCAGTAAATTTTTTTTCATGTCAATTAGGTACCATGGAAAAAATGGAGAAGAAGAATGTTTAATAGTGTGATACAAGTAAAAAAAAAAAAAAACAAAAACTTTCTTAGATATTGTTTGCTCAAACTAAAACCTGACTGAAAAAGGAAAAATGATATTTATTTGGAAAATGACAGTAGATAATAATGAATTCTCATTAAAGAAGAGACTGCAGTTGAAACTCAGATCTGAGTTTCAAATTTTCCGGCAAATTATTTTGAGCCAGTTCACAGTTATTAGTGAAGTGCTAAGGAAAACCTGTAAAACACTCTATTAATTAGAAAATTTAGAAAAGCAGTAGATAAAAATTTTAAACCTTGTATTAAAGTTCAGGTTAAAGGAAAATTATTATTAAGTGTTTTGGGGGGGAGGGGGACTGTGGTTTTTTTTGGTGGACCTTGTTTTGTTTTGTTTTCTTTTTACTAGACCAATGTTTCCTGCAAAGAAACTCAAGCTTTGTGCAAATTTTGTCATATGTGAAAGCATTTTTTCACCAATAGAACCAGAATTCTAACCTTCTGGTAAAATGATCACCACTTTGACCATTGACATTGTTAAATTCAGTATAGAATAAATATAATCTCTTCACTGAATGAGGTACCAGACTGTTCAAAACTGATTGGAGATTTGGCCAGCTGACTCCATCCTGTAGTGAATAATGGGATTTTTCATTCTTTCCTGTGACTATCAACACTTCTATTTGGAATGTCTTCATCAGATAAGTATGGAAGTTTTACACTATATCTTTGAGTCCTTCTGAGTAAGTACTTTTATATTGATACTTATTTAGAACTTCTCCTCTGTAGTTTGTATATGTGTAACAAAATGATATGGCATGTGAGGGAGAGAAAGAATAAGACACCCTGTAAAATTGTGTATGCTTCATTGGTGGCTGTAGAATAAAGAAATGAAACAGTAAGAAGAATTTGTGATTTTTACTATCTACTATTTATTATAAGAATGTGTGTTCTAAATTTCCTTTAAAACAGGAGCAGAGCCTTTTCATTTTAGAAAGGCAAATATTTTGTCTGCAAAACAGACAAAAGTTCCTAAGTTTCTAAATTCAGTACCTTAATTTCTTTGTTCCATGACATTTGCAAAGAGCAAGTGGTAGACTTGGTAATAAGCTCTAATAATTCATCATGGTTGAAATTACATTATTTAACACCTCAGCACTAAGAAATCTAGTAAAAAAAAGAAAAAAACTTTCAGTGCTGCTCAGAATGAGCAAAATGCATTTGGTATGTGGCAAGTACTATGCTATGGTACTTAGACTTTGAAATTGAATCAGCTCTTATTCTTCTGCAGAATCTTGAAATTCATATGGTTAGAAGGAGGGTCAGGAGAAACAGAGTAGCACAGATAGAATGCCTGTCATTCTACACTTGTTCCACATATAGTGGTTACTGGGGAGCCGAGTTAACAATAGAATAAAACCATGATTTTCAGACAGAGTTCTGGGTAGGATGCCTTTAAAGATCTAGTCATATTATTGAAAGAACAGTGAAACTGAAAGTTCCCCTAAGATGCTATCAACAGCATTTTTTTAAACTAAATTTTAATCTTTGATGTCGTTTTGGTTCACTATTGACCATGAAATTACTGATGCATTGCTTGAAGAAAGTGCTGTGTCTTGGAGTAGAGGGGTAAAAGGTATATTGTTTAGGTTCTCTGTGGGAAGAGCAGTGACAAGGTTCTGAACTCCCAGTGTGTAACCTCCCACATGTGAAGCTGATGTTGGTTTTATTTGTTCCTTTTCAGAATCTATATACAGCCATTAGTTGGGACGGGCAGATTGTGCATGCTGGGTGGCATATCTTATCATCATGTGTGGAATTCCAGCCTTGCTAGCAAAGTGGCCTAGAGCACATAAAAGGCCAACTCATAGATGAATGGCATCTGGGTAAAGCTGAACCCAGATGAGTTTAGATTTAGATTCCTGCCCTAGTTTTGTTTTCTACTTGGATTCTTCATCAATACTAAGCTTTCCCCCATAGATGCTAGAGTAATGCTCAGTTCTTCTCATGAGGAATGCAATCCTCAGCTGCTTGTACATGAAACTGCTGCTGTTGGACTGCAACAATAAGCTGTTTCTGAAGTCCTGTTTGATTTCAAATTTTTAGTGCAGAGCACTGGAATGAAAATTCGCTGAAACAAAATACTTACACTATTTTTTCACAGTACTTCCTCTATTTCTCCTCTATTGACAAAACATTTTCTCAGGCATAAAGGCCAGTATCAAACCTAGGCTGCTTAGAGTGGAGGGAGTCTTCTCAGAAGAGATGGAATAGGAAGGGAATGGCTATAACCTTATGATGCAAACTATCCTCTACTTTTCCTTGGCAGCTCCAGTTCATTAAAACAATCTTTTCATTGTGATCTATTTGAGTCAATAAGCCTTGGTACCAGTAAAACACAGTATTCATCTATTCCCCTTAGTACTGCAATGCTTATTTATGACCACTCAGACTGCTCTGCAGAAGGTATGTTCATGCCGATTACATACTTCCCATTGCATGAAATGCCTACTTAAAGTTTCATGTATTAATATTAGCCTGATGGAAGTCAACTTGCTAGCAGACACATAGTCAGAGGCATGCCAAGACCTATGTTAGTCCCAGGAGGTGTCTGAAACATATTTTCCTGTGACTCAGTTTGCATTAAGCCATTCTGTAAGCCACAAATTAAAAGAGAAAATGTAGGTCTAAAATATTTCATATGTAGAAAATAAAATTTTAAAGTACTTTTGGGTAGCATAGCATAATCTCTTGCTAGCTTGGGTTTTGTTGCTAGTTCTCCTAGGTTTCCCTGTAATTTAAGAATTTCATGTTTTATTGTTAATCTTGTGACTTAGCTGACAGAAAAACAATTGGCAATTTACATTCAGTTACATTATAATTATGATCAATATAAGCATAAAGATGTTTGGTCTCATACCTATGAAAAGGATAGGAGTGACCCTGTGCAAGTGAAACTGACTCTCTGTTGCTGTGCACTCTAGAAGTGGACAGCATTTGTGAAGGTGAGCTAGTCCAATACATATCATTAAGGTGACAATAGGTGAAACATTGAGAAAATTTGTTATTTTTCTGGATTTTATAAGGGAATAAAGAGCTATTTTTTAAAAGTTCTTATTCTTTTAGACTTAAATATTACACTTTTAAATGCTTATGTAGCTAGAGATGTAGTTTGTCCTGATAAGGCCAGATGAACATCAATTTAAATAATTTGCCTTTGTTAATTGAGCATATCCCATTGATTACGCACCAACAATTATGTAATACAAGGAGGGACAATTAAACTGGGTAGATTTAAACTATTTTATTATATTGAACTATATTATGTGGTTTGTGGAAAGAACATGACACATTTAGTGGAGTAATAACAATTTTCCAACTCACAAGTCATTTAAATGGAGATAGATCTAATAATAGTCAGCAAAAGTGACTTTCTTGAAGCTCATACTCCATTTCAATTTCACTACTTGGAGCTTATGAAGGATGGCATTTCTACATTCTTTTTCATAGCCTTTTCAGGAATGAAGAAGCATCTCATTAAGATAACTAGAATATGCTACAATGAGTAGATTATGGCCATTTCTGGGAGGCTGCAGGTATGGAGAAGATGCTCTTTGTTTTCTATACTTCTTATTGAGAAGCTGAAAAGTGGGAAACTTGGCTTTTCTTTACATTTCATTACCATCCTGACAAAAAATCACACCTGTCTGCATCATGTGCAAAGATTATGGGCAACTTTTTCATGTATTCATGAATACCTTTTAAATACAGGAAAAAAGAACAAAGACAGCTGAAGGAACTAGAAAAAAAACTGAAAACCACACTGGGAGCCAGACATTCATTGTCCTTTATGGTGAGGTCTTGAATAGCAGTTTTCCTAGGTTATTTGTATGACATTGCTTGGATCACAAAGTAAGGAGAAGAACAGATGTTTCACAGTCCATGTTTTCAGCCAGGACAGGGTTAATTTTTTGCAACGGATTTGAAGGGGCACGACCAGGATCCTGATGTTTTTGGATACACCCTCACATCATTGCCAGCCTGGGGGAAAGGGACTCTCACTTCAGGGTAGGTGGCCATTCCTTCAGGTGGAGAAAACATGGTGGGAGAGAGCCCCTGATTTACCCATTTAAGTTGAAAAAGGGAGATGAAACACTACAGCACAAGAGAATAAGTTTGTACCTCACAGCAGAAGATTGGAACTGAGCTTACAAAAATGGATATTTACTTATTTTGGGGGGATTTTTGTATAAGTTTTTTCTTTGTCTTATACATTTTGTTATTAATATTTTTGCTGTTACTTTTTATTGTCTTATCTCATTGCTGTTTCCAATAAATTGTTCTTCTCTAAACCCTTTTGTGCTTTTTGTGCTTCCAGGTGGAGGATGAAAGGGAAGTGAGTGGAGGTTATAGTGTGAGTACTAAATTGGAGAATATCATTACAAAACCATGGCATTCAGTCATTGAAAGTCTATAGAAATCAGAAGTTGGAAATAAACAGGATTGAACTTCCAAGGAATGACTGTCAGTTTCATCAAAGTTACAATTGTGTTTAGACCTACCTGACTTATGAGCAATGTGGTAATTGTTTGCAGTGTTAAATTTAAAAGGGAAAGTAAACCAGGACTCATTTTTTATGTAGCACAAAAATGGGCCATGGAGGAATTGTTTCCAACTGCTCAAGACTTATAAAGGAGGGGAACTTTTCCAACAATAAATTGGACTTTTTATCTTTCTATAGGGAGAAACCAAGAATTTCTGAATTCTTGCTCTTCGGTACCTGCAGAGACACCAAACTCCGTTGTTCAGGTTATTGTAGCAAGGGCATAGATTGTCACTATGTACAAAATATAAACCACTTGTTTAGCCTTATCCTCTCCCTTCACAAATCTATGGATATATATATCTCTCTAAGCATTATGCATTCACAAGATGTCTTTAGATGTTGTCTTGAAAAGAAAAGAAATCATAGATAAATCAAAACGTTTTATAAAAGCAAACGCAAATTTTTCTTCCTAATACTTTGGAAGTGTTCATCTCTTGTTGAAAGACACAAGGCTGGTGAATACAAAATGACCTTTCTTTTATGAACCGCTGTAAGGGTGATTTGAAACCTAAGATAAAATGTTTAATTCAGATTCTTCATGTTAAAGCTAATCTTCACAGCGATATAGTTTACTTTTTACTTTTGAGGTAGAAGCTGTATAGTCCCTTGGAAAAAAAAGATTACTGCATTTACTTAACAGCATCCACTTACCCTACTCTAAAAATACAGATTTTTCTCAAACAGCATTTTTCTCACAAGCAATCATGGCAGGAGTTACTCCAGATAAAAACATATGCTTTTTTAATCAATTATGAAGGGGAAAAGAGTGATAATATTACTTACATCCTTTGCTAGAAAATGGCTGTCCCTAGAAAGTTAAATCACCCAATCTGATTGCAATAATTAATTTCATCATGATAGATAAAGCACTTGAATTTCATTAGACTATGCATTATGTATTGTCTAGAACACTATAAAATTAAATATGCAGAGAATGTGATTTTTTAAAATAAATGTGTCTATATACATATTTATATCAAGAAGCCATACAGGAAAGAAAATGATAAAATTGGCTTCCTTCATGAGTTGAAACAAAATGCACTAGTGTTTTTCCCTTTAAGATTATTTTTCTATTTTATTTTTGCTGTGTGAACCCTGCTGAAGGTTACCCCTTTAAGCTGAAAAAGTGAGATGAAACACTACAGTGGAAGCGGATAGGTTGGTACCTAAGAACAGATGATTTGAATTGAGCTTGAAAAAATTTTCATTGCATCTTTGGCTAAATTTGTAATTAATAAAAAACCCAAATGGTTTCAAAACCCAGATAGCCAAGATTCCATTGCAGTGATATGTTAGTCTACATACTTTTACAAGCTACTATAGTAGCAGAAATATTTTTACTTGGCTTTAATAGCAGCTACGTTAGTTCTTGATATTTTGGGGTTAAAAGATCTCACTGGAAAAAAAATAATGGATTTAGGGGGAAAGATAGGTTTTGTAAGGCTATGTCTCTATTAGCAAGTAGCTTAGGTTAACAGAAGTGGTCTGAGAAGCATTTGTCCCTGAGGACCAATCAGACATAGTCTAATGATCTTGCAGGTGATACAAAATAGCTCTTGCCTCCTATGCTCCTGGGCTCTATTTTCCAGTTTGGTTTTATACAAAAGAAACACATTAAAACCACTTTCATGCCTCTCCACAATGCTCATTGAGGTGCAGTAGGTGGTAGTAAGCACAAGGCTCAATTCCAAAGTGCATCCTCAAATTCTCTAAAATGCTAATACAGATGCATATTGTTTCATCTTTTAGTGTGTGCTGACTAGACCTTGTTAATGATGCTCTGTAAAACTGGGACATGTGGGTGTTAATTTACCAGAAAAAAAAAGTCTGCTAATCCGTTCATAATTTTACAAGAAGGCAAAAAAATACCCCATAAAATTAAAGGTTCAGTTTTTCTCTATAAAAGGTTAATTTACCGTGCAACTTCCAAAGATAAAAAAATAAAGTGCTTTGAAATCTATCCCTATATTTTGAAGATTTAATGAAATTATCACTGGCAAAGAGTATAGTCTATTGCTCCAGTAAACCACACTATTTGTAAATCTGTGTTTCCTATTGAACTCATGCTTTAAGTGTTGAAATAGAGAACTCTGCTATTTCTGAATGACACCAGACTTACAGCATAACCCACACTATTTGTGCATCTGAGATCCTATTGAATGTGAACAGAATTGATGGTGCTGAATTTTTCTAATCAGAAATTAAGCCAAGCTGCACCCAGCCCCTCTGATCTCTGAGGACTAGCTGGAAAGCAAGACAGTTTATTTTCTGCCAAATTTCTGTGCCTTAAGCAAAACAGTATACTGAATAATCTGGACTCTCAGGATGTCATAAAATTGTTAAAGATCTTCTACAGACAAGACATACATGTTTTAAAGGCTGATTTTTTTCTCATTTCTCCTCCTAGAAAACCCCCAAAAGATTGTGTCTTGAATTTTCTACTTCACTTTAGGCATAGTATCATGCCTTCTAAAGCCAGAGGCAAATGCCAAAAGTTGATTTTTAGATGTGGGATTATGACTAAAAAAGCTCTGAAAGTGAACGTCTTTTGATTTCTTGGAAAAGGTACATTTCTCCAAGTAAAATACAAACCTTGGGCTCAGCATGCTTGAGTCAGTGCCAGTCCCATTCACTATGGTGCCTCCAGAGGCCTTGTCAATATCCAGAAAGATCAGCTGGCAATTAAAAACCAGCAAACAAAACTGCCTAAACCAAGAGTACATATTTCATACTCAGAGTATGAAAAATGTTATACATCACTTTACTTGAAAACTGTTTTAAACTTCATTTCTTTACAGAGACTGTCTTAGCAAGTACACTCAGTAAAAGGTATGTTAAAGAATTATGTTTTCAAGCACAAAACCAAGGGTATATGGTGTTGTATCTACAAAACTGATATGGTTTTCTTGTTGAAAATTTATCAGAACATTCTCAACAAATAACAAATCAAAGCTTCATAAATATTTATATGGATTCTTGGTGCAATGTTACCATTTAATTGGCAATATTAGTATACACTGTTCCTATTATTTTCTAGTGACTGAATTAGAAAAAAGGCTACTAAGTATACTAAAAATAAGTCATAAGGTAGTTTTCCTGAACTAGATGTTTCTTCAAAAGACAGCTAAATTTGGTGTATTTCCAGCAAATTAAATTCATGCAAGCTGGCTAAGCTGGCTGATATCCTTATGAATGATGTGGAAATTGTAAGGTTTACCATAATTTTGGAATATGGGTGGTATCATTAAGAACTGGGACCTCCCTTCTGTGAGGAGAGGCTGAGAGATCTGGGAGTGTTTAGCCACTACAGAGTGGTTGGAACTAGAATATATTTAGGGTAGCTTCCAGCTCTAGACTGTCTATGAATCTCTGGTTCTATGATTCTATGATGTGTAAGAGCTGGAACTAGTGGAGGACACAGTCAACATGCAGGGTTTGTTTGCTGCCCCTATGTCACCAACTGTGACACAATAGAACTTGCTACATGCTCCAGCAGAGACTGTGGCTTAAGAGCAGGCCACCAAAATGCCGGCATGGATATGCATCACTCTCTGAAGGGGTTTGCATTGCTGGTACACTACATCAGGGCACTCACAATCATGAGCAATTGCCTTCCTTCTCTGGTTGCCTCGCTGCCTGGAATGATCATCATTTGTGGCTTGATTGCTTTGCTCTGCATTGTGCTTTTTGACACCAGACCTGCTCATGGGCAAGCAAGGACTGTCAAGAAGTTCAGGGAACCAGGAAAGATTGAATGTGGTATCTGTAATGCAATTGCCAACCCAAATGCACCTCAAGAAGACACTGAATTTGATAGAGATGATGTACTAGTCGAAGTGGAGAAGGAGATCAGTCCCGACTCCAATGTGGTGAGTAGTAGGATTTTTATTATTACTGTTTTATCTTCACCATCATAATATTCAATTTTCTTTTATTTGGTTGTTGCTGTTCCACACTCAGTTAAAAGTGGAATTTAACTCTATTTTTAATTCATCTTGATATATAGGAAAAACAAGGTGATCCCTTTACAGAAAGTAGTGGAAAAATAATATTAATATAAGTTTTATAAAAATTATGAGCTGATACTGAGAAGTACTTAAAGATGTCATATATTGTCTATAGATTAAACCTTTGCAAATAGTTAATCAGGTTTGAATTCAAAATTAGTATTTGTGCCTTCTGAATATGAAGGCAGGCCTGACAGGTCAGTTTGTGTGTTTAAAGGCAATATATTTATAGCAGATAAAAACAGTCAGTGCTAATCTCTTGTATTTCTATAAGTATATATACATGTACTTACAAATTTATATATGTGTATTTATATGTTAGAACATGGCTTTTTTAGATATAGAATTTAATATGTTTTTAATGCTTGAGAAGACAGGTTCATCTGATCCTTCTAAGCATCCTTCCATAAATTTGCCATATTTTTCATCCTTTTATTCTAGTTGTTCTCTATATGGTACTAGTTTATGGCTGGAAAAAAAAAATGTATGCTGATGTTTGTATTGTCAATATTTTGTCCAAATTTGTATTGTCAACATTATGAATATTAAAAAATATATATTTATGTTTATAGAAAAGTCTACAGCTTTTTCAATGCAAATCCATTTGGACTTCATCCATCTGGCACCATGGGTTGTATCATCTGTTGATCTGGTTCCTTCTTGCTCAGAGTTCCATATAATGGAAAGAATGCAAATCTATAAATATTTACATATACATATATATGTACAGACACACACATATATATGTTTGTGTGTATATGCATACACATATATATAGTAGTATACATATATATATATGTATACTATACATATATAGTATATATGGTAGGTGCTGGGGTCTATCAGTGCTGGTCACTTTTTAAACATCACCATCTAAGGACAGAGGAGCAGGCAATTCCCAAAGGCTGGAAGTCAAGCAGAGGAGGCAGAAGGCATGACTTATGGCACAGAAGCCACTGCTTCTCATGAGGCTCCAGAGATGGTTGCACACCATGTGCATAATGAAGCTGCCTTATCTTAATTGTCTAACAGTGTGTAAACTTTGAATAGCTATCATTTGTAGGTAATGACGTTTTCTATAATGATTCCCTGTAAAAGATAATGATGAAGTTAAATCTTTTCACTTTTAGAACCATTTATGGCAATGTAAGACAAACAATAGAAATACTGTTTCTGGTCCATTTGAAACTGCTGAGTACATTATGAAAATGAATAGAAGAAAATTAATCATCAACAGTAGATGGTAACTTTGCAAACAATGTGACTTTTCTGTGTTTATATTGCACAGAACTCTGTAGATAAAAGAAGGGGAAAATAGCCTGGCATAATGAAAGTGGGAATAGCTTGTTTACTGGTACACTCTGCCTAAATATTTTCCTGAGAACTGCAGAGCCTGGAAGAGCTCTTTCGGGTCTTTATGGGTTTTTTGCATGTGTAAACCCAGATATGACAGAAATCCAGTTGTGGATTGGATTCTTAGATGCTAGCACAGTATTAATTAATGTAGGTAGAATATCTTTGAGCCAGTGATTAATCTGACATATTTTAGCTAGAAATAATTGAGGTAGGGAATATAACTGCTGTTACCAGTACTTACCAGGCATTTGTCCACCCTTATAAAAATGAATGCTATTAGTTCCTTTTGATTACAACTGTAAATATGACTATGTTTTGAGAATCAGTACAGAATTTCAGTAGTGCTCTTCTTCTGGGCCATTACTCTCAGAATAATGAAATGAACCTGGTTTTTATTAGATTTAATTAACTTAATTTTTTTTTTTTAACTTATAAAGTGCCTGGAGATCTTTCCAAAAGAGCAGTTTGTGTCTGGCAGGAAGGTATGGCAAGTACGACTCATTGATGCCCAGGAAGACAGAAGTTCAGAAGTTCAGATGAGAAAAGTTATGTTTTGACTTTCCACTACTTGCAGAAAACTTTATGGATCTTCCTGGAGATCAGTTCTGGCACTTCCCAGAAGAGAGGTGATGTGAGATTTACCACCATCAGTAAGAACAGAAAGTCCAAGTAGGCAGCAAAAGCTAAGCCAAGAAGGCAGCAAAAGTGAAGTTAAAAGGAGAGAACCTGCCCTATTTTCAGTTTGGCAACTTGTCCTTCTACAGCCTTTAGTGCAAAGAACTTTCTCTCCTTTGTCACCTAAGAACTAAGCTTGTGGGTGTGTTTCTCACTGCTTCATTAAAAATTCACTGTGTTTAACACTCATACGAGATGTTTGGGCTTATTTATAGCTTTTTATATTTAAATGTGAAACAGTCACATTATTGGTATAATTGAAAACCAAATTCATTATTCTAACTACAGTGTAGAGGAAATTATGGGGAAGTAAATGCTTTTATTTTACTTTTCCTTTTAAGAACTAAAAATACTGATAAAAAAAAAGGATTTTCTCTTAGTGTTGACAAATCTAAGTCTCCTTCTATTAATTGATGCATGGACAAAAGTTCTAATCTTGACCAATTAGAAGGCTGGGAATTCACCAGCATGTGAAGTTTAACAAGGGCAAGTCCCAGATTCTGCACCTGGCATGGGCTGGGGAATGAGATGCTGGAAAGCAGCACTGCAGGAAGGGACCTGGGGGTCCTGGCTGATGGCAAGCTGAGCTTGAGTCAGCAGTGCCGTGGCAGCCAGGAGATCCAGTCCTGCCTTGGGGGGTGTCAGGCACAGCATCACCAGCCAGGCAAGGGAGGGGATTGTCCCTTTCTGCTCTGCACTGGGGCAAACCTTGCCTTGAATATTGTGTGCAGTTTTGGGCACTGTAATATAAAATAGTCAAAATATTATTAGGGAGTATCCATAGGAGAGCAACAAAGAGAGTGAAGAGTCTGAAGGCGAAGCTGTATGAGGATCAGCTGATGTCACTTGGATTTTTCAGTCTGGAGAAGAGGAGACTGAGGATTAACTTTACCACTTCCTGATTAGGGGAAGCAAAGACTGATTTCTTCTGTCTCGTGACCAGGAACCCTCAGGATCTGAGGGAACAACATGAAGCTGAGTCAGGGGTCATTTTAAGTTGGACATGAAGGAAAAGGTTCTTGACCCAAAGGGTGAACTTCTTTCAATTAAGCACTGGAACAGACTCCCCAGCAAAGTGGTCACAGCACCAAGCCTGCCAGACTTAAGAAGTGTTTGGACAATGTTCTCAGGTACATGGTGTTATCCATGGTGTTATCCATCTTGGGGTTATCCTTTGCAGGGCAAGGATTTTGGATTTGTGATGATTCTTTTGAGTTCCTTCCAACTCAGGATATTCTGTTATTCATGCAAGATACACATATGTTACTCTAGGTTTTTCTCACTGTAACAGGATTACTTCTTTTTTGTGACAGCTAGAGGTCCAAGGAGTGTATGAATGCCATTTGCTGAGGATTAACACTATCTTTTATTCTATTACCAGGAGCTGTAAAATTTTTATAAAACTACATTTTAATGTATCTTAGAAAAGGTGTTTTGCTCGTTGAGTTTTTAAAGTATCACTTAAAGGATTTTCACATAATTTAAAAGATACTTGTATGAGCTTTCAGATTCTAACTTTTGTGAAAAGAAGAATCCATGCCAGGAATACAAAAGGATTCTTGATTAAAAATCTCATTTTAAAAATAAAGGTCTTCTCAGATGTCTGGGAAAGATGCTATTACAGTTATTTTTGTTTTCAATAATCCATGGGGAAATGCTATTCCAGATTGATTGTTAGTTTACTTAAGTTCCTAAACTATTAAAATCGCATAGAATAGATGCTGCTCTGCAATTATATTCACACTTGTTTCCCTTTAAATTTTAAACTTTTTCAAATATTAAGTATTAATACTGAATTGCTGAATGAATTAATAGCAAAATAATGAATTACTTTATTCCCCCAGAAACATTTTGGAACTCAGTGAAGGTCATGAATGAAAAAGTTTAAACAAGTATTTAAAACCATTAAAATAAGTACATGCCATTTTAAAAAATTATTCACTTCAGTCTCAGAGAGAAGTTAAATGAGGAATTTCACATTGCATTCTTTCATTTTTATGGTTGATCCAAACTATCAGACCTTCTTAGACCTGTGGTGACTACCTTGTCAACACTTTATCACCTCTCTTTTCTGTAGCTGGAGAAATACTGCTTTGAATGTCTCCCACCCAGTGCCCCAACCTACTCAGTCTCAGTCATTCACTTCTCTTCCAGCAACCTTTAGATTCCTGACAGGTGTCTTGGTATGTCCTTATCTTTAAATTCCTCCTTTTGCATTTCTTTCTTTTACAATTCTTACTCTTTGCCAGAAACTGTCAAGAAAAATAAAGTGTCCAATCATAAAATTGATAAATTTGGTAAAGACCTCTAAGATCATTTAGTCCAATCATTAACCTCGTGCTGCCAGGTCCCCCACTAAACCATGTTCCTAAGCACCACATTATTAGTGTCATGACAGTTACACACTTGGTATGCTGCAAAAGCTCAACATTCATTTAGATTTTTTATGGTGGGTGGGTTGTTTGTTTTAGTTTGTGCTGTTTTGACTCTTTTTCCTAAGATATCTTTACCTAGGTATGCAAAAGTTTTGAAATTTTCTGAGCTGCACACAGACTTCAGTAAAACACTTATCTCAGAAGTTTACAATATTGTAGGTATAACACCTTCTTGAATCTTTTTTTTGTGAAGAAATGAATCCCATGCTGACTCCATAATTGCTCTTGTAAACTTAAAAGTATTTTTGAGGGGATGTGGGTGGAAATGTGAAGAGAGGAGAGGTGGTTGTCAGTGCTAGCAATGGATGATCAAAAACTCCTTCCCACTGGAGGATAAGGAAGAGGTGAAACACTCTCCCCCAGTGTGCTGTCTGACATACTAACCTGATCTGCTCGTGACTAACACTGCAGCAATAGAAAACTAATCACTGGTCGCTGAATATCTTGCTCATTCATCAGGATGTGATATGCAGAGATTGCCATTATGCATAGATGCCTATTAATAATATCTTAGAAAAAAACCAATATTTTTTACCCCAATTCTAGTATAGTTACCCAATATTAAAAAAAAAAAAAGATAATTGTTGGTTAACCACACTTGGAAATGGCCCCAGGGTAAATGAAAACCAGTCCTTAAAGACTTCTTTCAAGAACAAAGATTGCACCCTTTTTAAAGCAACCTACTTTGCTCTGGTAATGTGTCAATGTTTCCCTCAGAGACTTCATGCTTCACTTTTCTTTCCTTCTCATTAATTTAATAAATGTAGAGATGAATATACAATTATGTATATATTATACAGATATAAATATATAACTACATACGTAATAAAAAACCTTTCATAAGAATCTGAAAATACCTCGATGTGCTTGATTTTAATAATTTTATGGAAGTTATGCCTCCTTCCTCTCTAATTATAAATGATAATTTCTGTTGTTATGATAGATTAAAATATTGAAGTGGTTAATCTAATGAAAAAGAATAATTGAATTCCAGAGGGAATCTGATGGGTTAAATAACAGACAATTAATTCATAATGTCTAAGACCAACACTAGGAACAGAAAGAGCAAGCACTGAATAAAAACTAACCTGTGGTAAGAGAGCAAACTGGGTCTATTGCTTTACTGGCTTCTCAGAACTGGCACATATAAATTAAACTTCATTTACTATTTTTGATCCACAGAAAAAGATTCTTAATTGTATTTGTATTTAATTAGAATCAAGTAGTTTGAGAGGTTTTCAGCTTTGCAATTTGCAGAACATAGGACTTAGACTTTTATTCCTATCACAGAATATCAAACCTTAGCTCTGACTTGGCTCATATACAATGCAAAAACTGCCCTCTTTCTCCACTGTCCCTTATTTACTGTCCTCAAGCTTTATAGCTGAAACTTTGCCATGATACTAACAATTTGTGCAGCTCTAAAAGGAACAGCAAGATTATTTACAGCCTAAATGGCAAGTTTCACCAGGACAAAGCCACTATTAGGGCTGTTAGAACTTGCAAACTTTGGTTTCCCTACAAAGTGTGTATCTCATTATTTTACAGAGGACTTTCTTCTTATCTTTTTCTGATTAATATTTTTTGTAATTCTCAAATAATTAAAAGATTTAGAAAAGGGCTTTTAAATTTTTTTGTTATTGTTTAAATATTTACTAATTTTATTATTTTGAGTTGAGATTTTTTTAGTGTTTTTCTTAGAGGAAAGCAGAAACAACTTAGACAAATTTTTGACTTTGACCTTTATAATTTGTTTTTAAGGCTTAAAAATGACATAGAAAGGCAAATGTTATGATGACTCCCTTGAAGGTGGGGAGGCCCGGCAGAGAATATCCTGTGCAGTCTAAGAGTTGGATTCAATGATCCTTGTGAGTCCCTTCCAGCTCAGCATATTTGACCATTCTGTGATTCTGGTACAGTGCACTATCTCTTCTATTAGACAGCTGAATGATGACTCAGTAAATTTAACTAGCAGGAATTACAGTAATAATATGGATTTGGGCAGTTAAAACATTTTAGTAGGGTCACTTAATAAACTTTTTCTCATAATGCATCTGTATTTTTGCTCAATTCATTAAATATCACATAATTTTACTCCTTAATGGAAAAATGGTTTAATCTGAATTCACCTGAATTCATTTATTAACGTGTTTCCTGTCAAATGAGTTGAAAAAAAAGTGTAGAATCTCCTTGTATAATCTCTGGAATTTGTAGATCTCTAATGGATATTAAAGATACTAAAGAACTTCAATAATTCAGAAACACTACTGATTTTACTGCTACCACTTTTTCTTTGTCCTATTTATTTTTATTCAATTTCTCTGTATCTTTCCCTAAATCCCAGAAGGTAAGATGGTAGAAGGTGCAACCTTCAGGATGCATTTCTCTGAAACATTCAACTATGGCTTTTCTGGATTAAATGAGGTGAGTTTATATCTTAGCTCTATTAACTCTCTTTATTCTAGGGTGATTTGATAGATTCTACCTGGGACAGGTAGGATGTTGGTGATCCTGAAGGAACCTGGTACCCTTCAGGATTCCAGGATTTCCTAGGTATCACAAAGGCAGGACTGGATATTAGCATACAAGAAAGTAATATCACATATAAATTTTATTGTTATGGTGCTCCTAACAGAGATTGTCAGTTAAAATATTTGTGTTATTAGTTATCCCAAAACAAAACTTTAGGTTGTAGAAAACCTGACATTTTGAATAGGGTATTGTTCCCAGGTTCTCCTATCAAACTCGCTTATGTGCTGAAAGCATGGACAGGGCTTAAAGAAAATAATTACTCCAGGTGGTTTTTTTTTTTTTTTTTAGAAAGAAGCATTCAGAGTTGTAAAATGTAATTTCGTTTTGAAATTTGACTGTCAAACTCTGAGGTCTGAATTTTTGTTTGGGATAACTAAGGTTGGTAAATTGCACATTAATTCAGCTTTCACAGTTATTTACACCTTGGGTAAAGATCAAATAATTTTATTCTTAGACAAAACCTGAACTAAAATAACTTTCTAATTTTTTCAGTTTTAATAAAACCTATAAGAGATTTCAATATAAATTGCAATAGAATATACAGAATAAATAGAATAAAAGTTTCCTACCATTACTTGAATTTGTTGAATGGAATTATCCTTTGTTTGAAAAAAAATATGGGATGCAAAACATACCACAGCTCTCCCATGGATATGCTTTTGGCCAGTGCCTTTTCTTTTTCAATTATACATCAGAGTCTGCCTCAGGATTTGAGAAACCATGATTTATAGGAGTTCTCAAGGTAAAAAGAAGATTCTTTCACTTATTGAACCTAATGGGAACTTTTTGCCAGAGTTAGAGAAGTTTTTAAAAACATCTTTCCTTCTGTAATGTTCTAGTTTCTTCTTTCCACAACACAAACCTGGCTGAAAGACATAATTATGAGTAAGGTACCACTGTGCAGTTATATGATTCTGCACAATGGTATTTTTAAATGATAGTTCAAAGTAATACCAGAGTTATTTTTATTCAAATGTCCTCCTTTGGTGTGTCACACTATTATAAGTTACATTAATATTCAAACATAATTCATAATATTTAATTCTACTACAGGGGATAAACCATTATAAAGACTGAGTTTTAAAAAGGGTTGCCACTCATCCTGCTCTGTGCTACTGTGAGTGCATTTTCAAGTACATGGCTGTACAGTGACCCACATATTCTTGCATGTCTTCACAGGGCTTCCATTCAGGGAAAATTATCTTTATATTGGGTTTGGGGAAATTGAGCTAAAAAGCACTGTGACAAAATGAATATGCAACAGCAGAATTTAATTTTGAATGCTATTCTAACCTTTGTTATATTAGCATTTAAAAATCAACAAACAAACAAACAAACAAAAATAATAAAATAAAAGAAAATAACCCCCCAAATCCACGAGGAGCTGTCGTCATCCAAACAGGACAGACTGTGGACACTGATGGCCATGATGGGAAACAATTGAAAGCAGGCATTTCAATAGGATCCTGGAAGAGCTGTGCTCAAAACTAGAAGATGTTTTGAGCTGCAGTTTCATCTGGCTTGATTTTGAATATATTTTTGAGAGAAAGGAAACATTATTTTTAAGCTTGGCAGCTGTTATGGAGTTCACATGTGGCTGCTGACTGATCTGAGGAAGATAAGAATTCGTAGACATGCTACCATGCTACATCATTAGGAATGACAGGGAGTCAGAGTGTAAGCTCTGGTTTCTGGCTACTTAACGTTTGAGGCAGAATTCTTACGCGTCTCAGAAAACATGATTTATCATCCTTTTTTTTTTTTCCCCATAAAATAAGTACAAGCAAAAAATACCTTGTTAGGAACAAACCAGCTCAGAACTTAGAATTTTTAAACTCACAAAATGGAGTGATAAAAATGGAGTGATAAAAGCAAGTTAAATTAAGCAGAAAATGCTGCTGATAATTTGGGCCATGTAGACTTGATAAAATTAATAAAGTTGAAATAATCTGAAAGCCTTTAGATTCTGAGCAGGAGCTTTATTTTCCCTATGAAAAGCCATAATTTCCTTTAAATGTAATAAACCTTATCAGGTCACTTTTGGTTGCAGCTTAGTTACACCACTGACATTAACTTGTGAACATCTGGAACAATTATTCCTTCTTTTTGGCTGATCAGTGGGTAGCACAAACTGAAAGGAGGTGTTACTAAGGACACCAAGCAGTATTGATTATATACTCTACATATGATTCCAGAAGCATGTGGGAGGACTTCATTGCCATAGTACTCTACTGCAATAAGCAAACAGAATTTAATTTCATTGTTGGCAAGGGAATTAGCTGGAAATGTAGAACCTACTAGGCTGTAAGAAGGCTATTAGTAATCTAAAGTGAAATCTTGGAATTAATTTAATTAAAATATTTTATTCCACTGTTCTAATCCAAGGTACTCCTTTATCTTAGATAATATGCATTGTTCTGAACGTCTGCCTCTCCCACACTCCTCCCTTTACAAAAAGACAATGATACAGCTAGAAAAAGTTCAGGGGGGGTCAAAAAAAATTCAGAGAATGATCAAATATATAGAATACTTTTCTACAAGGAATAGTTTGGAAATGTATGACCCTTTGCTTAGAAAGGAAATAATGTAAGAAACGATGTAATGACTTGTAAAAACAGACACATCATGGCAAAGGTGCAGCTAAAAATTTCTTCTGGTAAAAGAGCAAGGATCCAGATGAAACTGTTGAGAGTCTTTTGCAAAAGGAACTAAAGGATGTGATACTCTCCATGATAGGTAGGTGAGCTATGGAGCTCCATGATATGACATGAGGTTACTGTTGAAAGTTTACATGCATGCAAAAAGCCATTAGGCAAATCAATGAAATCCAAAAAGACTATAACATTCAAGGATATATATTTTCAGAGTAAGTACCTGAGCTAAAAATATTGAAGTCTGTGAGAGAGTTCTGGGAAAGCATTGCTGTCTACTTGGTTGGTTGTAGTATTTTCCCCTGACATCAGATCTGGACCACCATGTTGAGTAAGAAATATTAAGCAAAGGGACTTTGCTTGGATGCAGCAAGTCATTCCCATTTCAAAATATTAATCCTGTTGCAATAAGTCTTTTTGGGACTAGAAAACTATAAAAAACACTACAATTATAGAATATCCTGAGTTTAAATGTCCCAAAAGGATCATCAAAGCCCAACTCCTGGTCCTGCACAGGACATTGCCAATAATCACACCATGTGCCTGAGAGCATTGTCCAAATGCTTCTTGTACTCAGACAGGCTTGGTGCTTTGACCATTCCCTGGGGTGCCTGTTCCATTGCCCAACACCCTCAGGGGCAAGAACCTTTATCTAATATCCAACCTAATCCTCCCCTGACACAAATCTGGGTCAATCCTTCAGGTCTTGTCGCTATGGAAAGAGATCAGTGTCTGCCCCTCTTTTTCCCCTCATGACGATGTTGTAGATGGCAATGAGGTCTCACCTCAGTCTCCTCTTCTACAGGATGAACAGGCCAAGTGACTTCAGCTTTCCCTCAAGGTTTTCATCACCTCTGTTGCCCTCCTTAGGATGCTCTCTAATAGTTCAATATCTTTCTGATATTGTGGTGACCACAACCGGCCACAATATTCAAGGTGAGGCTGCCCCAGTGCAGAGCAGAGCAGGACAATTCCCTCCCCAGGACAGGGTTGGCCCTCCTGGCTGCCAGGGCACTTCTGACTCATGTTTAACTTGTCATTGACCATGACCCCCAGGTTTGTTCCCGAGACTAGGAAAAACAAAGCCCTGGGAACACTGCCTCAGTATTCCTATAAGGTTGCCAGGTTACGATGTGCTTCATTATCGGCCTACAGAGACACTTGCACTTCTGCAAGAGAGGGGAAAATAGATCATCAGACATGAAATGCTAATCCAACAGCTTTCCAAAGTTCATAATTACAATTGAGGAGCAATTATTAATAATTTAATACTTCAGGTAAATGGAAGGACTTTGAACTGAGTCAGTATCACACAATTTTTGTGCTTCACTATCAATGAGAAGCATGTTTAATTCTAAGCTATAAGGCTTAAATATGGCATTGTTTTCTGAGACAACTTAGGACATCACTGGAAAAAGAATTGGTAAGAGAAGTTGTTCGTTCATTCATTATTATTGAAGAATCAAAACCTCCATTTCATATATTCATCTGATACCTTCTTCCCCACCTCTACCATATGCTGTCTTTGAGACTTTAAAGGACAAATTTTCTTTTCAGAATGTTCTCTGACTCAGAGAGTGCCTGCTAGGTCACACAGGCAGCCTGGGTAACATGCTGAAAGAAGTGTGGGGTTTTTTTCCCCTTCAAAACTTCACAGCATTCCAGAACATAGACCATGATTCATTCTTCACTT
This sequence comes from Chloebia gouldiae, assembly GCA_003676055.1. Classification (NCBI taxonomy): domain Eukaryota; kingdom Metazoa; phylum Chordata; class Aves; order Passeriformes; family Passeridae; genus Chloebia; species Chloebia gouldiae. The sequence goes on from QUSF01000005.1 coordinate 23,753,888, forward strand.
TGTAAATTTTAATTAGCCAGACCCTTAATATCTAATGATGAGTTTCACTCTTCCTACTACAATTCATCCTTGCTGAAGCCTTGCATTCATGGAAATATCATTATACCCTTCTATTTTTCACATCTGGTTAACTGTCATGATGTAAGCCCCAGCTAGGCACCAGAGCTGCTCCCGACAGCCTCTGTCCCTGGTGGGATGGGGAGTAGAATCAGAAAGAACATACAAATTATAGATTAAGAACAGTTTAATAATTGAGATTAAAAAAAAAAAAAACCAAACAAAAAACAACACAACAGCAACAATTATAATGAAAAGTGAGACAACACAAAAAAAAGAAAGATAAAGTCCAGGATAGACAAGCCATGCACGTACAATCACCCAGCACTGGAGACTGATGCAAAGGCCGATCAGTAGTTCCTGGCCATTCTTCACAGTTTATATACTAAACATGACATTCTATGGCATGGAATATCTCTTTGGCCAGTTTGGGTCATCTGTCTTGTCCATGTTCCTTCTCAGCTTCTTGTCCACCTGCTCACTGGCAGAACATAGAAAACTGGAAACTCCTTGACTTAGAGTAAGCACTACTTAGCAACAACAAAGACTAAGTGTGTCATCATTAATATCATATTAAATCCAAAATATAGCCCTGTAGCAGCTACTAGAACAAAAACTTACTCTATTCTAGGTGAAACCAGACATTAACTCAAAGCAACACACAAAAAAATTCATCTTTGGATGTGATTCTAAATTCTGAAAATTTGGGTACATTTAGAAGCAATGTAATTTCAAATGAGAGCATGCAGATCAACATCTCACTGCAACAAAAGGAGCTCTTCTTGAGGATGTGGAGTTGATTTCAGAAATGAAGATTTTGGCATTAAGAAGAAGCTATTCATTTCAGGCTTACTACAATAAATTGGTTCAGAATGTGCATTTATTACTTGTGGGAATAGGAAGCACTTTGTATTTATACAAGGCCTGAATGAATGCTTCTCCCTTCCTGAAGGCACAGCACCAAAAGAAAAAATAAGTTAGAGCAAGAAACTCACTGTTCTCTATTTTTTGCCAAGAATTCGTGACTGATTACAAGTAATACCTTGTTTCCAAATCTCTTGCAACCTAGAATGCCTTCCAGGATGAAGCAAGTATATGCAAGAAGAAAGGCAGGGGGCATCATGTGCCAATCATTCTGGCTGACACAGCAACTTTATGGCAACTTTTCCCAGTGCATTTTCCATTATAGGTATCTGAAAAGGCAGAGGAAACATATCTAAGAATTGTGCAAATGAGAACATTGGGGACATCTGTGATTCCAGTTCACTGTGAGTTTTGTATGCATTTCTACTCCCAAGTAACCGCCTAACTAACCTGATGTAAATTAATTTTTCATCCATTAAAATATTGGTGTAACATTGAAAGGATGACAATTCAGAGACCATATCTAACTCACTTTCACTCAACTATCTCCTTATTAGTACTTTTCTACTCTTGCTTCTTTCATGATTAATAAATATATGTTTATATTTTAGGGTATTATCTCCTGGGGAATAAAGAGACATTAATATTAAGAGATATTTAGGCAAAGTGAAAAAAAAATAAGTTCTGATAATCTAGAATAAAAAGAAAACATACCTGTCATGCATTGCTACATGCAGAAATAGGATTGCACCGGGTACATTTGAGTACCTGCAAATTGCAAATAATACTGAAAGTTTTACCTAGGCAACCCAGCGTGCATATATACGTACAGATATCCTTCTGTAGCAGCTGCTGGAATGGGTGGGAAGTATATTAGCTTTACATTCCAAATAAGATTATTTATTGCAATTTTCATTACTGCTTGTGGGTCATTGTATGTAAAATATTTAGATCTGTTATTTTAGGGTGTTAGATTTTTAATACAATGCATCAGTTTCCAAAGATTTTATACTATTTCAGTGATGATTGAACATTACTTGAGATAATAATCTCTAATTTTGAGGCAGACTTGAAGTAAATATTTCTATAATGGTTCATTTTATATGGACTACTAAAGAGGAGAAAGTACTTTTGTGGGTTTTTTTTTTTAATAGAAACATTGTTGCAGTCTTAACTAACATAACTTTAAGAATGTTGCCATGGTAATGCTTAAAGACTTGCATTTGCTTTTATCTTGCACATTCTAATTCAGAAGTCAGTGGGGATATCTCTAAGCTTATGAAGTTTTCTAAAGATCAGACCTGGATCTATAAGTTTGAATTAAAGCACCTGCCAATAACAACTATAATGGGTCACCTTATTTTCTTCTTCTTTCTCTTTCCTTCATCCCTTTAGAGAATTCATGAAAATTTTTACATTGTACTTGCTTTGTAAGGCTAGTACACTTAGAGTATCATCTGAGAAATCTGTCTTGTATAAATTAGCCTGAATAACAGCTATATAATTCAAAGAAAATTCTCTATTTAGATCAAAGGTCTTATATATAATGAATTAGAGTTTCATTCCGTTTCCTTAGCATGGAAAGCAGTATTAAAAGAGTCTTTAAAATGGACTACTGGAATTCATTGATTTTGCTAATCCATCTGATTATACATATAATTTCTTGCTAATGAATATTGCTAAAGTAAAATAGTAATTCAAATAAGATATAGTGATCCTTAATCTAAGATATAAAACTCCCTGCACAAACTTTGAAATGTTCTGATAAAATTTGTCAAACATTCTTCACACTTTTGGATAATTAAAATTCGAAAATCCCATCTACAGCTGGCAGTACTGACCCCTGAGATGCACCAGGAGTCACTGGCCTCCAACTAGACACTCTGTGGCTGAACACAGCTTTCTGGGACCTGCCATTCAGCTGGTTCTTAATCCACTGCACTGTCCACTCATTCAGCCTGCACTTCCTAAGTTTGCTTATGAGCATGTTGTGGGAAACAGAATCAAAAGCCTTGCTGAAATCAAGGTTAACATTCTCCTCATCTACTAGGCAGACATTCCAGGAGATTGCATAGGTCAAACAATATTTTCCCTTGTTGAATCCATGTTCACTACTCCTGTTAACCTTCTTTTCCTTCGTGTGATCAATGGCATCCAGAATGAGCAGCTGTTCCACCCCTTTATCAGGGATTGAGGTGAGGCTCACTGTCCTGTAGTTTCCTAGGATCCTCCTTTCTTCCTTTTTGAAGTCTGAAGTGACACTGGCTTTCCTACAGTTCTCAGGCACCTTTGCTGCTTTCCATAACTTTTCAAACATGGTGGAGGGTGCACCTATGCATGTGTTCCATCAGGGCCCATGGATTTGACATTATTACGTTTGCCCAATTGATCTCTAGCCCTATCCTAATGTATAAAGGGAAAATCTTCCTTCCTACAGAGCTTCCTGTTCTCATGGGGCAGGGATTCTTGACATCCAGACTTGGTGGTAAAGGCTCAGACTAGGAGGATGTTCAGTAACCACCTTCTCTGTATCCATCGTCACGAGGATTCCAACCTCATTCAGCAGTGGGCTGGCATTTTCTCTAGTGTTCCCTTTCTTACTGATACAATTAAATAAGTCTTTCTGGTTGTCCTTGACATCTCTTGCCAGCTTTCATTCCAAATGTATCATAGCCTTCTTTGTCACATCCCTGCATACTGTGACAATATTCCTATATTTATTCAAAGTGGCCTGTCCCTTTTCCACATTCTGTACATTTTCTTCTGTGGGAGATTTACCAGAACCTTCTTGCTCATCTACGGAGGACTCCTGACCCCTGAGTTCTTACTTACAGAAATAAACAGATACTGATCTTGGAGGAAGTGAAACCTGAATATTAACTAGCTTTCTTCCAGAGCCCTAACCTGTGGAATTTCTCCAAGTAGGACCATCAAGAAAACAAAGCTAGCTCTCCTGAAATCTGGGGTTGTAATCCTACTTGCCACCTTCCTTCTTGCATGCAGGATCCTGAACACCACCATCAAATGTCACTGAGACCAAAGCTGCCTTCAATCTTCACATCCACAACCAGTCCTTATTCTTATATAGTACAAGGTCCATAATAAGTTGGGATGACCACTAAAAATGTCTTAGAAAATGCAGGATTGCCTAGTGTAAATACTTGTCATGAACTACAGGTGTCTTTTGGTGATTACTGCCTCTGTAGCTATCACTAGAGATCAACAGGTACCTTGAAGGTTTTCTTAGAAAGTAGACTCCTCTAATTGGTATTTTCTGACTTTTAATATTTCTACTGATTGATTTGGATTAACTGCTGTTTTTTCCATGGTGGCCAAGGTCGAGACTTTATGCCTGAGTATAAGAAAGTGGTGGTTCTTGGAAGCTAAAAATATGAGTATAAATTTCAGAGGTACACAGGTGACTTACAGTTTGTGTTCACAGACAGTTAATCCACAGAAAAGGAGGGAAATAATTTATAGCACCACTTTCTTTCTAGGCACATCAGAAAAGCACTTGTAGATTGGACTCACAAAGGTTAGCTTTGGCTTAGCAAGGTTAATTTCCCAAGGCTTCTCTAAACTCACAGGAAGGACATAACTTCATCTAGAGTGGGACACAGCATGGGACCCCTCATCACAAAATGACATATTCCAATCTCAGAGTTAGAATGAAGAAATTACTGTGGCATAATCATGATGCGCTAATTGGGCCATGATCACAAGTATTTTAAAAATCTATGTTTTATTTTCATCCAAAAAGGAAAATTCTTATTTAAAACTATCTCTTGAAATTGAAGTTGACATATCTTTCACTGATTATGCAGGAGATTTTGTATGTGGTTTTCACTGAGAAACTCTGACAGGCAATACTCAACTTTCTCCTTTACTATTGGGATTATTTGTAAAATGTAGATGCTCCAGTTTCCACTCTTCACTTCTTCTAGGAAGAATGTACTATTCCTATTATACAAAGTTCAATCATTACTTTGTCACTGTAAGAGACTGAAATATTAATGGTCAATGACTCGATCAGCCATTTGCAAAAGCAGCAGGTGCTTTGCTGGGGATGAGAACAGTAACAGCCCAGGTGCAGAGGGTGTGAGCTCTACCGATTAACCGTAGCAGAACAACATTTGTTTATCGGAAGCTAGGTTTTGAGGTAGGAAGGGGAAAAGGCTCATAAACAGCAGATCCTGCAGGGTGGGATAATGCTTTTCACCATGCCAGTGTCCCTTACACAACTGCCTCAGTTGTAAATCTCTTCCCCCACCCTGTGCTGTCAGCTGGGGAAGGTATTGGAACATTCACATTTTTCATCCCTTCTGATGGAAGATAACTGGTTCAGCTACACTGACATGAGAGGCAGCTGTAGCTATCACATTTTGGATCCGTCATATACCATCAAAGACCTCCCGAAGCATGCTAAAACTAAATTCTGGAGGACTGCCCATGATCCACATAGCCATAGTGTTGCAAATGACAGAGTAAAATTTCCCCCCAGAGGAGGTACCAGTGTGATAGTCTGAGAATGTATGTTAACCCACAGAAATTTATGTTTCACAGGATATCCCCATGGCTGATAGATCAAGACTGCAACCACCACTTTTGACCAACAGACATGGAAATTGCAACAATCAAGTCTTGTCACTGGATCTCTGAGTGGTGATATCTTTCTACTCTTATCCTTTCTTTCTATTTTTTCTTGTTTTCCTTATACATTTTCTTAAGTAAGCTTTTATATTATTATATTACTATTAATAGTAAAAACCATAATGGCTACATACCTCCTTTCCATTAACTCTACATGTGTACATATTTAGAAACAATGATCATTTTCTGTTGTTTCACTCTTAACTGCTCTAAGGGAACTATTTACAAGAACCTGAGTCAGTTCTTGAAAATAGCCTTCAGGTGCATTTCTGTAATGGTCAGAAATAAACAGATAAAAAGAAACATAGATATCATCCTGTAAAAAGAAGACACACTTTCCCATCACATCTGTAAAAGCAGAAACCTTGCTTCTTGGAAACACACAGATGAATAAATGACTGGGGATACTTACATTGCCAGCAGCTGAATTCATTGTGAACTTTGCCAGTGTAAATGTCGTTCATGTCTCAAATGGCACAGTCAATTAAATCAGTTATAAAATCTGCAGCAACAGTTAAAATGTTTAATTTCCAACATTTTGTGTTAAATACATTGTTAAAAATCAATGTTCCCATCTCATGAAGTCCTTTAGAAGGACAGGTGCCTTCTATCATTAATTCTGCAATGAAAGTTTCTTCTTTCTTCCTTTGAAAATGGCTGTCCATCCAGTTCTACAATGGACTACATCCAGTTCTACAATCATTAGCATGATCAGCACAAAAAAACATTTTTGAAACCTTAATGCATTCTGCTCTTTCTTACAGCATAAATGGTAGCAGTTACAATTAGAGGAAACAAGAAGAAAAATGGTAGCAAAACCACTGCTCACATATCCCTACTTCTCAAATGAAGCTTATCTTGAAAAACAAGCCCAGAACATCTTATTTCCCAAGTAAGCCCAAGCTGGGTGACAACTTGACAAACCATAAAGAAATAACAGCGACACATCTTTATTATCTACCATCTGTATGAAACAGCTACAGCTATGTGATTAGAGGTTGTAACAACAAATATCTGTGGACATTTGACATTAAGATACACTTAACATACAGCTTATTAAAGCTGCTTTGTTAAGATGGATAAAGGCAAAGGCATTCATAATTAAAGCCACTGTTGCCCTTAATTATCTTCTAGCTGCCTGTCTGCTAGATGCCCAGAGGGACGAGAATCTGGAGATGGGTCATGTCCGATGGGCTTATTAATCAGAAGAATACATTTAAAATTCATGGTTCCCTAACTTTGTACAAACTAAAGGATATTCCAGTTTGGGCTAACTTTAGAAGACAGACATGTAGGAATACATTTTGCTTTTGTTGCAGCAATGTAACATACAGGTCAGGAAGAAATGGGCTTCTCCTGTCACTGTCAAGTTGTATGGTGACTTCTACATTTAAAGCAGTGGTAATTCCTTAAGCAGAATAACTTTCCCCAAGCTGTCATTATTTTCCAAGTGGATCTGATCTTCTTGTCAAGCACAAGAGCATTACAGATTGATGACATTTGAAATACAAATGGGAGAAAGGTTTGTGTCTGTTCTTGGGAAAATTAACCCCTCATCCCACAAAGAACTGGTGAATGCCCTCCAAGCGTGCTCTGCTAATCTCACCAATTTCAGATTGCACAGGGACTTAGAATAACTAAATCTAGAAGAATCAGGAGATTTTTATGCAGCTGATCTCCAAATATCCCTTTCCTGTGCCCATTAACTGGTTTGGCTACTGTTTAACTTCCAGAAAGCCAGTCTTAATGGGAAACAATCAAGACAGAAATAGGAAATCTATCACTTCCTCTGATAATTGTTTTTCCGCTCATTAATCAGTATTAAAACTCTGTGTGTTTGCATAGTGGATTTGTCTGGTTTTAGCTTCCAGACATTGGGTTTTGCCTTTCCTTCTCTTATAGCTCACCAAGTGCCTTAACAGAGATTTTCTCTGTAGGACATTGTGAAGCCACTCACATTAACTATCATTAACTTTCTTTTGCATAAACTGTAGTGATTGAATTCTTCTATCTCCCTCAGGATGACATTTTCTTTAGCCTTTGAATATATCTGTGCACCTATTGTGATTTCACAGTAGTGTTTTTGTGTAGCGTGATCCCCTATTGCTACTCATTATGCTTGTGTTGATCTTTTCATTATTTAAGGAGAAGTGAAAATCACTTTGCTGTTGTTGCTTTGTAATCCGAGTTATATTTCTTCTTTTAAAACCATTTAAAGATGTGTTTAGAGCATATGTTTTTCACATTTTTTCAGTACGTATTCAGCATTTCGTATTCTTTATGTGTAGTTTTGTTGGTAGCTGAAAAAACTGCATTCAGTGCAATTGAACCTTGCTTATCACTGTAAGAATATTGCCCTGACCACTGTACTTTGTCCTTACCACTACTTATGATGTGACCACCCTTTTTGTTATCTGCACAGTTCACATGTAATAACGGTTCTCTTAATTCACTGAGTGTTCTTCAAATGCAGTAGAACACCTTTGGGTTGTGCTCTTCTGCCTCACTTTTAATTAATATTTCTCCACAGCTGTCAGGTACACATTTCCTAATCCTTAATGTGCTGTCACAATGCTGTGCAGCACTAACATCTTAGTTAAAACACTGAATGATTAGGTTCTTTAAACAAGGTGAAGCATTCACAACAGACAAAATAATTTTTTTTGGAAAGATTTGTGTTTTCAAGACCTCTCAGTCTTCTTTCCCCACTTGCACAACTCTCTGAGCCATCTCTTTCTTCCTCTTCCCTTCCTGTATCTCTTTTGGCTGATTCTGGTGGCAAAAACTCACATAGGTTCCAGGTTAATGATGGTAAGAGCCATTCCACCTCTTTAAGACACAAGTGCTCTTTCATTCTGTTAGTCTGACTTTTTTTTGATATCTAATGACATAAAGAAAATAGTTCCTTCTTTCCTTTAGTAAGCTTGTACTAATCATGCTTGCTTTCCTGTAAGTCCAGATGAAAGGTGGGCCCTCTGCTTTTCTTTGTCTCTGTCCCTAGGCAGTCCCCAAAAGACTTCTGTCCTCTTCATGAGCTTCAAAGGCTGCTTCTCTTTCACATTAAAATATTTGCTCTAACTTCTCATTTTTCTCCTTCCACAACACTCTCTTTGTCTTCCTTCTTTCAGCATCTCCCATTAGCCCTTTTTCTGTTCCCTTCGATTTCTCAGTAGGCTAGACATAAACGCTGTCTTCAGCAGGCTTTGCAGTTGATGTTCCTCTCTGTGTGCATACTTTTACTGTTCCAAACAACGAGTCCTTCTCGATTTCTCATCTAGAAAAGTAAAAACTAAAAGCCCTGCAATGAGTAATGCCCTACTCCCATCAACCTCTCCTAATAAATCACAATTTCCTTTTGGTGAGATTGAGGAGATGGGAAACAGCCCTGCAGATGGGAGAAATTTATGACCACTGCATTCAGCAGGTAATTATTACCAAGCTCAAAGTCACTTTAATGCTTTTTTCTTACCCATATGAGATTAATTAGTTTATTATAGTGATCTAGGAAGGTTCCAGAAGAAAAAGAATGTATTTTTCTGATCTGCAGGCTGCTGAATAAGATGACTTTTAATATGTCTCCTTTGTTCTCTCTCCTTTTTTCTTCACTGCTAAAACTTTCAGCTAATTATTTTCTTCTTTTACCTCAGGAAGCTAGAGTGGGAAAAATGGAGGGAACAGACTATTTAGTAAACTCTGGATCAGAAAATGCAAGAACACCTTAAAGAGTTTTCTGTGTTTGCACATATTTGTCCCCATTTCCTTCTGAAATGTCCTTTCTTTGGGGCAGTCAGTGACTTCCCAAATTCACCACAAAATTTGATTTGGGTCTTAGTTAAACTGAGCTAAAAAGAATTGCACTTCATGGTATTAAATTTGGGGAAAATTTGTGTGACTGATATTAGAATTAGAGTTTTATACTGTACAACTTCTGATTTTCTGGTAAACTGAATAGAAGGAGTGCCTCTGAATTTCTATAATCCTGGGAAAATCTGCAGCTGCTACTGAAATGTAATTGTTTTGGAAAATTTTACTTTGTGTGTTTGATGTGATATGACTGTTCTGACAACATTTTATTTTGTGTGGGTTCTTTGTGACCTTACCCCAGGATACCACGAACCTACTTAACTTTAATTGAATTAACAAACATATCATTCAAAATGCTGTTGTGAAAATAAAATTTCTTTTTTGTATTATTTTTCAGTCTATAAGGTTAGGGGGTCCTTTTCTGGAATAAATGAACATTCCTCATGCCAGAGAGGAAAAACATCAGTAATTTTCTTATCTGGATGTATAATGCATTTGAACTGATTTCCAATTGCCTACATTTGAGTCACTTGGACAAAAATTAAATTAAAGCCAAATATTGTGTTCTATAGACCAGCATGATTAAAAGCAGTACATATATTCAAAGATATTGGGCTTAATATGAAACATAGATTTAATTTCTGTGCTTCTGTTCAAACTTACAATCTTGATGTCTCAGATATTCCACCAAACCATAGATGTGCCTTGCAATAAATTTTCCCCAACAGGTTTTATTTTGGTGTCTGAGAATATTTCTGTTCACTCACAGAGCTACTCCATTTTTACATCAATAGTATTTTCATCTCTCAATTCTAAGGCCAGTAGTATTTCTTTAAGTAGTAAGTAACATGTTTTTTTCCTGATGGAAAAAAGCCAAAAAGAGCAATTGCAATGTGGTTTTTCTTCTGAATCACACTTTAGATAAGTGCCTAGAATATTATTAAATTCTCTGTGAATAATAGATTTTCCTTCAAATGTTGAATTCAGTTGTTATGAACTCATTTATGATTAGATTTAATATGTCTAACTAGCACTAAAAAAGTAAAAACTCATACAATATGAAAGAAAATAATCTTAATCTGAAGTTTTGCTTTAAGAAAATCAATATCTAGAAAACTCTCTGCCCCTTTTTCTAAAATATATATTCTGATACTGCATTTGAGGTAGTATTGGGAATAATATGCTCCAGACAATTTAAGATATTAAAGAAAACCAGGTTAAAATCAGTATTATACCACTAATGTAAAATTCTTCAACTATGCACCATCATTGTAATAAAATGGTCAGTGTATAATTCTTAAAACCACATACAGTCTTTGGTCTAGAGTCAAGATTGAAAATATCTTGCAATTTTTTTTTTTTTTGTCAAAGACTGTGTCTGAATTTGATTAAAGTAGTTTTTTTCCTTATATTGAGATAATAAGTCAGGTATCTCAGAGCTCTTGTATACCTCAAAGAAATCTCTTCTGATTTTTCCACTTTGAAATAATTCATTTTAGGTGATATATTTATGATCACAATATGTCTCTTCACATCTGAGCTGCAATTTGTCATTTTATGAAAGCATTCTTGTCCCAAATTTCATACTCAGCAAAATCAGATTATCAGAGTTATGAGATTAGTGCATTAAAGCTACTTGCTTTCAGAACCTCCATTCTTAATAGTTTTCTTTAATTTAAAACAAAATTAGGAAATTATACTTGGATTCACTTGAAATTCAAAGTAATTTCTAATGACAGAAAAACTTTTAATATTCTTTAATTACAAAGTGCTATCCATACAGCCTGCCCATTCTGTTCTAGCAGAACCTAAATATTCTTTGTAATTTCGAAAGTTTTCTGATGACAGAGAAATTATTGTGCAACAGAGATCTAGTTTTCAAGAGCAAATTATAACTTATGTACAATGTACTTTGCTATCTGAAGCAGATCGTTACTTGGACAATTAGCTAGAAGTAAAGTAATTCTCCTTTGGCACTGATTTGTGGATAGAACAACCTGCTCACCTCATTTGAAACCAATGACATTCTGCCAAATTTCAAGCCATTTATTTTTAACACACTTTCTCCTAACACAATTACTATGTCACTACTTTTAAAGTAATCAACCAGTCACAGAGAGTAATATTACATATCCAGTCATAAGTAAATAAAATATGCTGGAAATATTTTCGTATTTATGTACTAGGACAACAGCAATTATGGGAATTAATTTCTTAGTAATTTTGGGATTTTTTCCACTGATACAGTAAGTGCCGTTTCAAAATATACAGCTAAAACAATGTTACTTCCAAATATATAGAGAAAAAAATCTAATCCTCTGTCCTGTGCCTAAGAGCTGAGTTAACATTAACACACAAGCTTTTACTTTTCTGAGCTCTGCAACAGTCCATTGAGGTATAGGACAAAAACTTGAGATCCATGCAACAGGCCTAATTTCTGGTGAAAATCTCACTAAAATTACCATTTTCCCATTAAAAATGTCAGATTCAATAAACAATTGTACTGGTATCAAAACTGTACAGAGACAATGCCAGTTCAAGGGTTGTTGATTCATAAGCAATCTGGAATCCTCCTTGATTTAAACTATAAAAGAGATACTTCAGATAAGGCTGTATAGTTACTTGCTATGTACAAATGTTGCTCACGGGAAATACTAAAGATGAATAAACCAATGGCACTTTTTCCTGGCTAAAGCCCTTCCCTTAGATGAGAGGAGGCCAGGCTTAATCTCTTCAAATCCTATTTAGCTGTACATATAAGAGGCTGTTTGAATGGGAAATAAATCTTCACACATTAGTATTTCCATATCCCTAACTTCGTTGCAAAGAAATTTTCAAAAAGATTTGTACTAAGAAAAATCTTCCGACTAAGCCCACTGGTGGTTTCTGCCAGAGAATGGTGTGTTCATAAAGTAACTCTTCTCTTAATAAGGAGGAGGAGGGAAGAGATTTCTCCACAAATCACTATGGCCATTAATACTCTTTGTTTTAAGCTAAAAACTGTATTGTGGCTCATCAGTTACTAGTGCTTTTGACCTTATGTTTGACACAGAAAGTGGTCCAATGATCATCATACTTTATTTGATACATGGGGAATTTGCACAACACCATGAGTCCCAGTAGCAGTATATTTTCTTAAGTGATTTTAGCTCTGCAAAATAGAATATTCTCCAGTGCTGTCTGCTCAGACTTTTGGCATCAGGGCAGAATCAGGGCCATTTTTTTAGCAGACTCAATAACATAATGAAATTCATGGACAGTGTTGCCATATGTCCTATGGAAGCTAGACTATGATTCACTGCAATACCTACAAAAATGTCAAAACAATTTTCTGGAGCTCACTTGCTTTTCCCAGAAGACTGAGAACCTGCTCTATATAGGTTCTTTACATCATTTCACAAATCTGAAAATTTTCCAGTGGTGTATTTTTCTCTATTACTAACATCTGTCTCAGCATTTCTTCCTTATGTCTCTTCTCTAGGAGAAAGGGAAATTTTTTTACTGTTAGTCTAAAGTACCTGTATTCTGTTTCATGCTTCTACATTATTGGAGGCAAGGACAAAATCATCATTGCATGTAAGATTAAAAAGTGGTGGTATTTGTTTGATATAGGCCATTTTCTACAGTGTTAGAGTATTCTGAGGAAGGACTCTCCATATTTATAGATGTACTATATTGATTCCATTTACCTGACAACCCATGACTATTGGTTATCTCATAACTTTAAACAATCTTGGATTTGTAAGTCATCCTTTAGATGTCATGTGCTCAGATCATTGAATACTCTATACTCTGATTTGTGTTTTTTATTTCGTTGGTGAATGGATTTGTTTCATGTTAATTACGTCAAGTGTATGGCAAATATGACATTTTAGGAGAAAAAAGGGAAAATAATTCACCCAAAGTTTATGCTCTCATTTAAACACTAGTGCTTACTCCTGAAGCATGTTTAGCACTTTCCCTAATTGTGCTGTCTACTCAGGGTAAGCAAAATTAGTGCAGTGTTGATAACTTTCTTGGGAAACAACAAAAAAAAAACCCCAAAAAACAACAAACACACAAAATATCACAAATAAGAAGTTTAGTTTGCTCTTACTTCTAATCTTGCAAGTCCTGTCATCTCTAAGTTATATATGAGTTGCCTGAAGTAATGTTCAGTAATTAAACTGAGATGCAAGACAGGAATTGGAAATGTAATGTTCAAGTAAGGATAAAAAGAAAACCAAAACATCACTGTTCTTATAATTTCGTTTTATTGACTCCTGCTTTCATTTGCCCTGTAAAACTCAAGCAAAACTTATGGACAAATCTAAACTTTTAAAGTATTAAACTCTGTGAGTTTCTTCTTTTTCTTTTTCAATTGAGATCATATATGGGAATTTTAAAAAGTGCTTTAACACTCGGCTTGACTGTAAATGTGAGAATGAACTGTGTTGTCAGGTGATTTATAGAGGAATGTTTCAGACAGTATAATTAACCAAATTTTTTTAAGATTCATGTCCAAGCCCTCTATAACCTCATAAAGGCAAACTTTTTTTAGGCTCAATCATTCAAAGTAACATAACTTTGAATATCTCTCGGCAAGTCCAAGATATTCATAATGGTCTCAGTGAAACCAGGGAATTAGCTTTCTCAAAAAATATGTTGCTGTGCTAAATCATATGCTAGATGATTTATCTCCAAGACACTACCCAGAGAAGTCAAAAAGAAATAACCAAGTCTAAATGAAGCTGAAACACCAGAAACTCAAGCATACTTTATAAGTTCAGCATATATTAGTGAACTCTGAAGAAATCCAAGGAAACCAAATTCTAAATCTGTTTGGAATTACTTCCCTAACTAAAAAACATCATAACTCCTAGTAAATAAATACCCAAGTCCCCTTTCTTCTTAGAAGATGGATCAGGAATTTATGAAGGGTCTCTCAGATTAAAATCACTACAACTGTATAAAGCCTTTGCTTCAGCTCTTGCTTCCATACAACATTATTTTAGTCTTTTGCTTGCTTATATTTTATCTTTGTTTTATACAAAGCAGTTTTGCAAGCCAGAATTAGCTTAAACCCCATTAATCCAAAGCAGTTAACCAGTTGGAATGAGTTCTGTGTTGGAATACTGTATTTTGCAATTGTTAAGAGATGGCATGCAATGAGTTATTCTCCGTGGAACTGAGATTCTCTTGGCAGCTTGCCCAGGTACTCCAGCACCTCACTGCAGTAAGAAGACATCTCAACTTTACATGGATGTTGCCTGTACATTGTGGGCATGAACACACTCCCCTGAATGGCACTGTATGCATATATATTATTTTTGATGTTTCTTAAAGACATTTCTAGGATTAGCTAACCTATCACACTCCCAGGAGAGAAATGCTTTTCTCTTATTCACTATCTTAAAATCACTCTTAATTCAAACTGCCTTCAAGGTAATAGGCATTAAAAAATTATTAAGATTGCAATAGCTGAATAGACAGACTTGATACAAACATTTATAAAAGTCTGAGCTGGTGGAATGAAAATTCTTACTCCTTCATCCATGTGACTACACAAAGTCTTTTCTATTTCTGTTTCATCAAGGATTCTTTCCTTCTGCAGGCCTTAGATTTCTGATTGTGTCCAATAAGGAACTTCTTGAAGTAGGGCAACCCTAAATTAAAAAAAAAAACAACTTTGTATTTACACAAGATCTCATTCGTGAAATACATTCAGGTAAGTTTAATCTTTCTCCATGAAACTTTTTAATTTCTTTCTTATTCACAAGAAAGTTTTGTCATTCCTCCCAATTAGTGTCAGTTCTTATCCTCATAGGCTTCAGTATTTTTCTAAAGCCAGATATCATTTCCTGCGTGTGACTGATGAATTCACAGACTTTTGTCTCAGAAGGCATCAATTCCCTTCTTTGATAACTCAAGATGTATCTTTCAGTGTGAAGTGCCTTTTCTGCTGAATCTTATATTTTATAGTAATCTGTACTTTAATGAAAATACTTGACACAGAAGTCTAAATGGCTGAATGGATGTAGCTCATTAATCAATTTTAATTAAAAAGCAGGCATTCTGGTAGGTAGCCTGTTCAGAATGGCTTGAGATGATTAATCTGGAAAATTTTCTTCTAAAGCTACTATAAAAGGCCTTTAATCTCTTTGTGCCATTCCTTCTTTCCATTTACGCTGACTAGTATTTGTACTTGTGAAAAGAATATCTGGAATTCTACAGAAATTCTAAATAAGAGATACCTGGAGATCTGGAGGAATGGGCTATTTTAAGGGAAAGGAACCTCTCCCTGTAAGCAAAGGCTTTTTCTAAGGGTTCTGTGTTCCTTTGTACTTCTCTGTGAGGGGCTTCTGCACCGAGTTTTGAGTTTGAACACCTAGATCATAATAGAACAAGCACTGAAACCACACTATAAGTTCAATTGGTCCAGGCTTTTTTTTATACTTTTCATTTTGAAACTCTTCCATGTCTTGATTTGTCAGTAGAGGACTTATTCCCTATGCAGCCATGAAATGCATGTAGCCAAGGTTATTCTTTCCACTTGAAAATACCAAGCTTTGATACAGTTGCTGGAGATAGGAGACTTCTTAATTTTCTTCATCACTGCTCTTTATGTCCCACATCATAACTATAATCAGTTTATCTAAGGGCTAATTGGTTTTCACTTTCTCAGTAGCAATGTATGCATTCAACACATAGACCATTTTCTACATAAATTGCTTTAGCAATACTGTATATAGCTGAGTTACATATGCCTAGACAAATTGAAACTCTAAGGAAGACAAATATGTACTTTGTCTACATTCTTTATACTTGAAAACTGAAATTGGTAACTCTGCTAAATTTCCTTTGCATCTCTGTGTATTTGTTGTATATTGGATGGCATAAGCATTCACACACAGAGATCTGAGACGCACAGTTTTTACCACTATTAACATAAAGTTTTAAAGCAGAGGAATCCCAAAGACTAGGACAAAGGATTTTCGTGAATTTGCAGATGGAAACTGAAAAACAGTGAAACTGTTACTTGTTCACAGCTCTTTTGGACCACAAACACACCAGATTCCTTAGGATGCATCCTTGGAGCTATATAGGACGTGACAGGAGCAGACAAGAGAAATGGTCCTTACACTGTAGCAAGGAATTGAAGTCGGAACAGAAGAATAAAGAAGGGAGAGTAAAAGGAGCATTCTGTATTCTGAGTTTTCTACCAGAGTTTGAATTCTCTGGGGAGTGAAGACAGGAAATTATGGTTTGAACTTCCTCAAGCGATTTGGGAATTGCCAGGAAAAGAGTTACTGAAGTAAAAGGAAATGTCACTGTAGATTGAAAACTTCCTCAGAGACACCATCAAATAAGTAGCACAAGAAGGCAATTGTATCAAAACAAGAAAACCTTGATTTAAAAAAAGGGGAAAAAATAAGGAAAATAACAAACCTGAAAGATCAGAAAAGAAAGGATTTGTGCTGGTGGTGGAACTTTCTTTCCTGCTGCTGAACTCTATGCTTGTGAAGATGTACTGTCGTCCCCTTCAACAAATGCACCTTCAAAACAATGCTGCACAAGTTCAAATGAGTATTTGTCTAATACACTGAAAGAGAAAGGCATGTCTAGCAGCAATATTATGTTTATAACAGTACTAATAAGGTTCTAAAAGCATTTTATTTTCATACAATTCCTACCATGAAGCTAATGTTTTCCTGAGGGAAGGAACTGAAGCTGGATGACAGCCTTCTTGGCAGACACTCATAAGGCAAAGACTGATCTGGGGTTACTGTGAAATCGCTGAAACTTCCTGTTGAGGATATTGTCAAAGATCAATCCAAAGATAGTGTGTGTATACTGCTAAAAGGATAACACATATGTCTCAAGATTTATGTGGAGTTGTATTGCACCATTTCTCAATAACAAAATGAAATATATTGCTAATATACTAACAGCCAAAGAAGAATAAAATAAATTTGCATGGCAAGGTAGGTAGCAGAATGTGAATTTTCTCCATGGCACTGAAGATTTAGGCTCAAAAGTATGATTAATAGTCATATTTTACAGATTTAATTTTCAGCAAATAATTTTGCTTCTTGCTGTGGCTTTGTTTCCTGCCAGGTGGTAGCTTTCTTACTACATTTGAAGAGTGAAAATAACTATATAAGATATTTAGATAGAAATAAACAGTTTTATTTAAAAAACAAACAAACAAACAAACAAAAATCCCTACCATATAAAAAGAAGGATCAGATAGTACAGGAAAAAAAAGGAACAATTAAATTAAAAAATAAAAAATTATTGATCTGCAAAAAGTATTAAAGTAATGACAGTGAATATAATCTGGTTTAATAAAATGAAATAATCTGCAAAAATGATAATTTAGACCTTTGTCTTGAATTCTGTTTAGCTAGAAATGCCAGAGTAAAAAAACAAACCAAACAAAAAATAAATAGAAGTATTAGCATGAGTCAAGATTCTTACAGTAATTATTCTGTTTCTGGAGTGTTTGTAAATATCAATCTGTTATTCCATAATTAAATAGTTTTGTCTTTTTAATGCTCTATTACATTTTGTTATAATTTAATTTTGTTATCTCTTTTGGACTGAATAATTTTTCCTCCAGTGATCAGTAAAAATATATCTGCATTATTCATGGCTTTTATTATTTTTAAAAAATAAATTCCCTGTGTTTAACTATTGTTTATACATAAAAACACTAAAAGTTTTGTCTGAGCTACAGAAATGATCTTTAAATCCTAATTTTGTAAAGCTGTGGCCTTACCAACTTTAATCATATTTGTTAAATTATTGCAATGTCTTGTACATCTCCAAATTATTTTGTTAAGATTTCTTTCTCCTAATTATTTTCCTGTTATTTTCA
The DNA here is from genome assembly GCA_003676055.1 of Chloebia gouldiae. NCBI lineage: Eukaryota > Metazoa > Chordata > Aves > Passeriformes > Passeridae > Chloebia > Chloebia gouldiae. Next base: position 23,772,123 of record QUSF01000005.1, read on the forward strand.
TGCCAGAAAATATGCTTTTCCTTCAAAGTGGTGTTTACTTGTGGAGAGAAAAAAGTATTGCAACTTCCTGTTACTTGGTAAACATGGAAGAAAAACATCTTTGAAAGACTATTCTGGAAATTTAGCTTTCTTACTAATAAAGGTTTTTTTTTCAGGACTATCACCGTTGCTATGGTCATGCCATATAAAATACTCCTTTTCTCCTGGATACACAAAGTTGTAAGTTCAGGAGATGGAAAATCTATTTTTATAGCTATGACTGGTAATCCAGGTCTTTGCTGGAGGCAGTTTACTCTGTGGTGAGAGAGTCTGTTGCCAAATTGTGTCTTTTCCCAAGTGCTACCAGAAGCTACTCCATACCATTGTAGTGTCCCATCCTGTCTTTGCTCAGCTTGTCAAGAAGGTCTCTCTCCACACCCCAGTCACACAAGGAGTGAAGATCTCCCCTTTTACTCCAGGTAGCTTGGAAGCATTATACAATTCTGGTTGATGTCTAGGGTACAAAACTAGTGCAAAGTAACATTCATGTGCCCATTGCTAGATAAAACTCTTGTTGAAGGAATTATTTGAACTATAAAGCAAGAGGAGCTGCATGGAAGCCATGTGCTGAGCACCGAGGTTCATATCACAGTAGTTTTTGTCATTTCTGTTCCTTTACAAGAATTTAAATATATTGATAGCACTAGCACCACATGTAAATAACTTATGTTCATTGTTCCTTGCTGAAGTTTCTGGAATGGGCAAAATTTTCAGGAGTCTTGGCTTTACAATTTGCAAGTTGTCATGTGGGGTTTTCTTCTGAATGTAAAAAACAGAGGATGGTAAAAATGGAAATACTTGTTAAAAAGTAGTCCTACTTTAAATTATTGCCTCAAGGACCAGAAGAGCTCTTAAAAATGTGAAGATTGACTCTTGTAGTTTTTCTGCTTTTTGGCTTGATTAGTGTTCTATTATGTTTAATGTTTTTCCAAGTTCTAAGATGAGGTAACTCCTCCTCACCTCCATGTTATCCATAGCACTTCAGGTTACATCTCAGTGTTTCCTCCTGACAACATGCATCAACTCTTTGGTGGTGTAAACCTTCTCTGAATATGTTAGATCTTTCCTGCTGGATCTTTCCTGGTACACTATGCTGCTCATGCTCCATGAGTTAAATAACCTGTCACCTTCTAGCGCTGATTGTTCACAGCTGTACTGCTTAATTACAGTCTATGCTGCTATAGGTTCAAAGCTAAAAAGAACAGGGAATAAATTGTCTGATAGCAATTTTGGCCAGCTAATGGCCAAATGTGTAGCTAAAATTAAATTTCTCCAACAAAAGCAAATAAGTAAACAAATAATCTAACAAAACCTATCAAATGTAATAATAATGTTAGAATGGGAACTTAATTAGCTTCTATGTTATAAGCATGATGCCAGAGTGGATTGCACTGATTATTCATTTATAAATCTTTCAACTACACTATAGAAAAGGAAATACTACTACCCTCAGTTCCTGTGACCCACAAGAAGAATCCAGACCAAAAATATCCAAGAACATGAGTGTATTTTCAGCACAGTGCTTCATGGAGAAGAGCTTTGCAGAAATTCTTGACTTTATATAGAATACTGTCATGGAATCTAGTGGAAGAAAAAGTCATTGTTCTCTAATGACTTCCTGTACAAAAGGTTTTGTATCCCCACGCTGTCTATTAATTTGCAGAATAGCAGAGTACTAGTTCATATTGCACTACATAGTCGCTGTTAAAAATGTTTACTGCTTAGAACAAGAAGTACCTTCTTGCACATTTCAGTGTTGAGCATGATGCCCTGTCAGAGATCTGCTACAATTCTTCTGTTTGGTTATTAGGCAGATTGCTGGTCTGCCTTTCCAATATACTCTTGAAGCTCACTAGATGTTGGTCTGCCTTTCCAAGCTACTCTTAAAGCTCACTAGATATTTTCTGCAAACTAAATGCACCTTTAAATAATTTGAAGCATGAGACTACTGACTGTTCTCACAGCTCAACTTGCTAAGAAATGGTAAAAAAAATGCTGACAATATGGTGCTGTTACAAAAAGGTCTCGTTCAGATAATCCTAGTTTCCCTGGAAGATCTACACCTGCATAATTCACAATAATTTACAGGAGTAGTGTCTAGGAAGATGCTAGGGGCTGAATTATTTTAAGGAGTTTTATTCAGCACCCATAAATTACAGTTTGTAGTATACTGCCTCCTTGATTATAAAAGCACACCCCTGCTCTCTCCCAACAGAGATCCTTATGTTTCTCTGTAAAGTTTCTCTGTCTGAGTCCTGTTGAATTTCACTACTCCTCCTGTTGCTTCATCCAATTTCTCCCTCACATTCCTTCCCTTTCCATCAAAACAAAAAGAAGATAGCTATTTTCCCATCTCTAATGAGCCCTGGGCAGAGTGATTATTGATCATAAGTGGAGTGTCAGTTTGTTTGTTTTGTGGAGATGTTCTGACAGATGTTTAGATTATTTGTCAGAAAAAGAGTATTCATTTGCATGTAGATGTGTGGTAATTTCAGCTGTAACAGCTTCACGGTGTTCATGAGAATTTGTAAGCTTTGCATCTATTCCTCAAATCCTTCCTAGACTCAGATGTCTTCCATATAAATGTTTGCTACTTCAAACATGCTTAGGTGTATTTACTGGTCAGGTCCTTAGTTAAGATACAGCAAGAGTCTAATAAATAAATGGAACCAGGATGGGGAGTTTTAATCATTTATTGATTGTATGAAGTGAGCTATTTTTCATTGCAATTCTGTGTGCATAAAGCTTTTCTTTAGCAGAGAATGATACTCCTGACAGAGAAATCATTCACTGTTAACTAAACAGTACTTGCAAACTCTTTAAAATTTACTTGTTGGGGAATCCTTTTCCATGAAATATTTCTTAATACGTGTGATTTTTCAACAGTCATTATTCAGATTTTTTTGTTTGCCTTTAAAAAAACATAAAAACATATCGTATTTTGACTTCTAACAAATAATATTATCTAAATATAATTCTAAATTATTGATATTACAATGTGACCATTTTTATTATTTATTTGAAGATTGAATATCTTTTAAACTCAGTAGTATATTTTATACAATGTCATTAGCCATATTAAGTTTTCATATTTAATATAAAAATAAAATCTCAGTTGCTCTCTATAGGCACCTCTGAAATGAAGAGTTTGCTTCATGTTACCAAGGAAACAGATCTTTGCAAAGATATAAGGCCACTTTGATGTCATTGTAAACCACTAAAGTGGAAATCTTTAGTGTTTGTCAGCCTCTTGAGAGTAAGCAGTTTGCTCTAATCAAAATGAATATAAAATTATTCTGAGCATGTAGAAATGCAGTATTTTTGAAGCAAGCATGCTCACTAGTAACCACACATCTTTTTTTCAACAATGATTCAGGACCAAAAGAAAATTTGATTACACTTTATTGAAAGATACATAGACATGTAACCCTGCATATTCCTGAGCAGTTTTGTTCCTGAAATTTAAATTGCCACAAGTATAACAAGTTGAAAATATATCATTCAATTCAGCTGCATATTGTGAGTTGCTCAAGGGGGTAAAAGATGTTTATTTCTGAAACTCACAATAAAATGATTGGAACATGGTGAGGTGGGGGGAACCCCCAATAAATAATTCCTGCTGTTCAGGGCTACACTGTGGATTCAGACAACAAGCAAAATCCCTTTGTGTGAAATGGCCCCACAGGCATTTCTGCTTAGGGGGTGAAATGACTGACTAAGTCACAAAAATAGTAGAAAAGATCTACAGGGGAATAAATAAGTCTCATTTGAAATATAAAACCCCATCTCTGTGAATATGGAAGGTCAATTTCTGCTTATCTGTCACTCATAAGATAGTAAATAATGCAATATAAATAATATATTATATTATTCAGAAGATAATAATACAAGAAATAATACAATAATAATAAATCCCTGTCAAAGACAGATAGCTGTTTAATGCTTTTCAAAATGATTCTCTGGCTCCAGGAGCAAAAAAGGAGTACCCATACACATATGTTAAACCAACATTTTGTCATTGGAAATGTGGTCTACAGAAATTAAGGAAAAAATAGCATTACACTTTGACATCTCATTGGGATGCAGAATCTTTTCACTTGACTATGATGCTTGTAATGGAAACAGCTGGATTCATGATAAGGCAGGGGAAGAGAACAACAAAGCTGGAAATTACTTTTGGGGAATGGGCGAGGAAAAAAGGAAAGTAAGAGAAATAAAATGAAAAGAAATTGCAAGGAAGAGAGTGGAAACAATGAGGCTGTATATGACATAGCCTGAAACCATCAGCTACAGAAATCTGGGAGACAGGGCATGCATCTACAGAGGAGACACAAATAAGAACCTATCAGTATAGCAGTGAAGTCAGTTAAAGACACTAGCAAGAAGTGGTGGGTGTGGAGAGCCCTTGCCTACCTATGGCTGACTGTACATGGTTGGCTTTTTATTTTCACATGCTCTCTTCACTTTCCAGCCTCCTTGTTTATTTGTTGGACATAATGTAAAGACAGGACACTTAAACACTTATTACTTTGTTAAGTACATTCTGCTAAATAAACACCAGATTACCTATGTTTGTTTAGTGGACTGTAAGCTTTTGGTTAAATAATGCATTTCATCCCTTCAGTGCCATTAGGAATGGGGTCATTGTATGTATTATTATGACAGTCTGACTTTACAGATAGCTTAATGTCAGCCCCAATACTGCTTAAATTCCTTAATTTCCTATGAAAATCCTATTAAAAACATTTACTACTTTATGTGCACATACTCCAAAAGCACAAGAATGTTACTGATATGCCCTCATGCTAAGGACAAATCATTCTGTATATATATGTGTGTATATATATATATAAATATATATATATTTATATATTCATAATACCTTTGCATTTCAGTTATTATAGCCTCCTGAAAAGTCAAAGTAAATGAATTGTTAATACCTGATTAATTTCTTTTTGACAGCTGGAACAGCTATCATTTTCTAAAGGTATAATATAAACAACAAAGCCATGAATCTACAAAACAGGTCTATAAATTTCATATTAGCAATATACAATTGCATCTGTATACAGTTTTTCGAGACAGAGACTACTGCCACTCTGCTTGGCACTGATAAAATAGCATTTAAAATACAATGTGTCTCATAAATCCAGATCAAGGGGTATGAAAACCTTTGCTCATACATATAGAAAAAATCTCTGTTCTGTTAGGCAATAAAAACCAGTGCTTCAAGGATATATATTTATTCTTTATATACAAATTGGGAGTGAGAGATAAATGGCAAAGAAGTAGAATAAATATTCTCTAGGTCAATGGTGACATAAATATAGGAAGGAACTGTTGATTTTAAAAGATTTTAAGCTGTAAATCAGAGGAATGTTCCAATTATGAAAGAAAAATTCTAAGCTAGCTTTCCTACAAGCATAGTGAGAGAAAATAGATTATGATTTTTACAGTGTATCTTTGATATTTTCCTTATCTGGATTGTGCACAACTGAAAGAAATGCTCTTTTATCTGTGAAATCACTTGCAGCTTTTTATTCCTATTTAATATAAGAATCTGATTGGAAGGTGTGCCAGAAAATCGATGGGTGATCGATACCAATCATGTAAGAAACGCAAGCTTTATAAATGCACACACAAAGTCTGCAATATTTGCTCCCTGTGCTGCTGCCTAAGCATCAGATATACATAAACTGAGCTGGATACATAGAAATAGAAGTTCTATCTTGTAAAGTCACATGAACACCAAGAGATTAATATGTACTGAATATTAAATACATAAATATGGGCTGGGTTTAACCCAGTTTTAGCAGTTTAAAAATGAAGTATCCAGACCAAGTCATGGCTCACTTTGAGGTCTGTGCAGTCATCCCTGGCAGCATATACATTCCACCTGCCTTAGACACCTATTTTATAGTGAGGTTAATTCTTTTCTCTTTATCGTAACCACTGCCTTAACTGGCTGGCTTAAATTAAGCTTGTAATTCTAATTACTGTCATAAATCTGCAATTTCCCTTTGGAAATTGTAAAAGGAGTTTTTGTAAATCCCACATAGAATTTAGTGGCAATAGTTTATTTTTAGTAATGATTACTCTGCGAGGTGTTCAGTTAATATGCATAGTGGGACCCAGTGAAGTAGATTAAAGAAAATCCCTGTATCCAGCTGTATGGGATAATGAAAGGACTGACCTACAACTCCACACTAGCTGATGCAGGCAACATCCAGGGGTCAGCTGAAAACTTCCTGCTAATAAAGATGCAGGCCAGCACAAATCCCTAAGTAGCTTCACCCAAGTCATCAGGCAGTTGAGCACCTACTTTGGTGAGGAGAGTCTCGTGCCATGAAGTGTATCACATGCATCTGTGCTAAGGAACAGCTGCTGGAAGAACTTGCCCCAGTTGGAATGACAACACATATCTAAAGTTCATGTTCCCACTTAATGCTGGGGGAAGGAGGTCACAGTGCAAGGAGAAATTCTTACAGCTCTGCATCTATTCTGACAATAAAAATACTGCCGGCCAGAGAAGATACATGTGCACAAAACCATTATACAAGCGATTTCATACTGATATGGTACAAAGGTCCTTTTCCTCATGGCAAATACAGTCAGTGCATTCTATCGGGGACTACTGATGATAATAAAGGGAAAACAGCACTTGACAGGGCTTGTTTGCAGAAGAATTCCAGTCATATATGTGTCAATCACCTACCAGTACTTTTTGTTAAATATATATTGCAGACAACATTCAGCTTGCAGCTTGCACAGAGTTAAGTCCTAGCTCTACCACACCATCCACTGCAATGAAATTCCAGAATTCAAAAGTATTACTTAACCACCAACAATAAGGTCTGTGAATTTTAAATACAGAAAACAATGACGATGCCAAGGTTCCTGCAGATTTAATGACTCCATTACTCTCAAACTAGTAGTGTACTATGCTTTTTATGTTATTGGGGTATGAAATATTTTTAATAGATAAGCTGTTCCACAAGACAGACTTTCCTAGCTGGAAAAAAAATAAAGTACAGAATCTCAGTAATGAACCAGCAGGGCATCATGCCAGAATTTTCGATTCTTTCAGGGGAAAAAAAGAAAGAGAAAAATGTGAGGGGACAATGGCAGAATTATACTGGAAGTAGGAAGTAATATGCACTATATTAATCAAGCAAAACTTGTGCTGAAAGATTCACATACAGAATGTCATGCAGAATCACATGACATTAAGAAATGGAATAACTGAAAGAAGATAAATTTTAATAAGGATTAGTAGTACTAGGAAATTTGAATAGAGTAATAATAAAAATGCAGTACCTTTTTCATGAAGATTTTTGTGCCAACAAGAATTTCTGATACAAACCTCATCATAGGAAAGCCTCATCATATCAATATCATATAAAAGTATTGGAATTTAAAGGAACTAGTGACAAAGTTGAAACTAATGGTACAATGAAGGCCAGAAAGGGAAAAATATAATCACAGAAATCCAGTGACATACAGTATAAACAGAGAAGTCTAAATTATACAGAAATGGAGATAAACTAACCAGGAATAAAGATAAGCTAAAAAGACACAGCAGGTTCTCAAGACAGTTATATGATTTCATATTCTTCCATGGAAGGCGTAGAAAGAAATAAGAATAAAAAAACCCAACCAAACAAGAAGACCTACTTAAAAGATAAGCTTTGTAAATTAATAATTTTATAGAGCAACATTCTGGAGAAAAAAAAAAATTACTAGATCTGAGTAGATATCCCTTCCAATCACATATTTGTTATTTTGAGAAAGTTGGAAAATGTATTCTTGTGTGTCAAAGATGACTGCATCTTTATTCAGTAATATGTGCACTGCACCTGGAGAATCTTGTGAATATTTTTAGGTACCTGAGAATGAATCAAAGACAATTCACATGCCATGTTATCCAAAATGAGATAACAGAAACCTTGGGTAAAAATTGCAACAATTGTTTTTGAAACTATTCCAAGGACATGGTCTATTTCTGCTGTAGTATATAAAGCAACAGATTCCTACAACAAAAAACCCAGCTCTCCTTAGCTGGAAGCTTTCTCATTTCAGATGAACTCTCATCAACATCTGTAGGTGAGCTTAGACTTGTAAGGATGCACAGAATGTAACAAACAATGGAGAAATAAGGAACTGAACCTATGGAACAGCAGCTGATTTTAGCTGTCTCCATGGTGTTTCAACTGCATAAAAAATCCTGAATCTTCTTGAAAGATTAGATGTTTCAGCAACAAAGGTCAGGCTTTTACTAAAATCACATATAATTCACAGTCCAGTTGAATTGAAAAAAACTACAACCTACCTTGAATAATTAGTAATTGAGCCATTGAGAATGCTTGGATAATTCAGAAAAAATTCACCAAGTAATAAAAATAGAGACACCTCTAAGTCAAGTTTGGTAAAGATGGCTTCCTTTCAGTGTAAGTTATTTTACAAAGGTCAGCATTCGACAAGGTTTTAAAGTAAAAGACTAAAATCTTAATAGCTTCATAACATAAGCCGCTATGGTAGAAGGTACATATTCCAAATTTTCAGAAGTGCAGTCCATTACTTAGCCTACAGAGAGATTACAGAGAGATCATTGATTTAAGCACAGAAAGATACTAAACTATTAGAGAATGTCCAAAGGAGAGAAACAGAAATGATGAAGGGCTTTGAGGGGAAACTGTATGAGGAACAGCTGAGGTTGCTCTGTCTGTTTGGCCTGGAGAAGAAGAGACTGAGGGAAGACCTCACTGCAGTTACAGCTTCTTCATGAGGGGAAGAGGAAGGGCAGGCACTGATCTCTTTTCTGTGGTGATCGGTGATGGGACCTGAGATAATGGTATAACTTTGTGTCAGGGGAGGTTTAGGTTGGATATTAGAGAAAGGTTCTTGCCATAGAGGGTTTTGGGCACTGGAACAAGCTCCCCAGGGAAGTGGTCACAGTGCAAGAAGTGTTTCTTTCTGAGTGCAAGAAGTGTTTGGATAATTCTCTCGGGCACGTTTTGTGATTCTTGGAGATGGTCTTGTGCAGGGCCAAGAGTTGGACTTGAAGATCCTTGTGGGTCCCTTTTAACTCAACTTATTCTGTGATCTCAAAGTTTGGCAATTCAACAATTTGCTCCTGGTTGGGCTCCCCGTTTGTATGCTGGACCAATGTTTTGCCACATCTAGGACTGTAAAGGGAGTCTCTCACTCACAGTCAGCTCTGCTGTCAGCACAGCCTGACCTCAGGTCCCAGATCCCAGCCTGGAGGAAGCAGCTGCCTCTTGTTTCTCCCTGTGCTGTAGCACACCAGTACACCTGAATTAAAACAAGAACACCCCAACAAAACCAAACCAAACCAAAACACACACACACACACACACACACACACACACACACACACACACACACAAAAAAAAAAAAACAAAACCAAAAAACAAAAAAACAAACCAGAAAAACCAGAAAAACTCCAAAGAAATCAGTCATTGGAGCTAATGCTGCAAAGTGTACAGCTTCAACCCTTGCTTGTCTAAGAATCACAAAATCACAGAACCATTAGGGCTGGAAGAGGCTTTCAAGTTCATCAATCTAGTATCACCATAACCACCCATAAAACAGATCCCCAAGTTTGAATGCTTGGTGGGACAATCATGACTAAGGTGCCAACCAGATTGAAACTGCTGAGTTACATTTTCAATGTTCTGCAAGAAATGTTAATGATAATTTTTCTTTAGAACTGTAATTATTTTTTGTTTTTTTTGCTTGTACCTCTGATTTATCTTTGGCTTCTATGAGTATTAAACCAGTGCCATCCCCAGTGCCATAGTGAAAATGTTATTTCATTTTTAAAACATTCCTATGAACTGCAAAAATGGCAAAATCTATAAATTTTCTGTTCCTTCTATAACTCTCACAAGCCTGCTAGTGGAGGGGATATGAGTTGAGTATCTGTGTCATGAGGTTGAGACCAAACATTTAAAAGTCTGAAGATTTTACAGAATAATCTGCCTTTAATAACAACATTGGAAAGGTTTCAGTGATTCATCAGAGAGTTTTGGTATTGGATACTGAGGAATCATTTAAAAAAAGACACAGTGAGAAATACTGGGCAGATGATAACAAGACATAACAGCAGAATTGCCTTTGTGAAATTAGTGTCAACAGCTGAGTAAATCATGCTCATGCCCAGTTTTGAAGTGTGTGTGGACAAACTGGTTGAACTGTGTGGTATAAATATCATGATGGAAAGTCAGGGGGAAATTTATTCTGGGCAATGGAGGCACATACCCTTTATATCTCTTCAGTCTTTTCTCAACACATTATAGCCTTGGTTCCTAGTATGTTCTTAACTTTTCTCAGAGTTAATTATGTACCTACAGAACAAATGGGTGCTAATAGGGACTAGCAATAAAATCTGATAGATAGAGTCTCCTCTCAGCATTGGCCTCTTGATTTGTTTCTAAGTTGGCTGGCTGTTCTGAACTGACCCATCCTGCTAGTCAGATTACTGTGTTAGGTCATTATTGACATGAATGGTGACTAACTAAAAATTAGTAGGGGCATCAGGAGTGTGGGATTCCTTAAACTCAGAGGGTTTTGGGCACGTTGCAAAAGGCAGGCCTCAGAGGCAGAAGGATGGCGATTTAGAGCTAAGCAGTAGCCATAAGATTTGTCAGCAGAAAAATTATACAAGAAGTAGAAAGAAAGGACAAATAGAACAATGGTCTGTTTATTAATGCTTGGGTAGAATAATTCCCTAAGTTGCAGAAAAGTATATCTAGTGAGATATTAGGAAGTTTTAAGCTTAATAATGGAGCTCTGTACACTGTATCTTAAGGCTTGCAAGCAAGTATTGTATTCAAAACAAGCAAGCATTGTTTTAACCAAAGGTACGTGTGTGTATAGTGGTTAGATAGAACTGCTGCCATTATGCTTTCGCTTTGTGTGATTGGTCAAAGAACTTTTAAAGTAAGTTGTAACATTAAGTTCTTGGTCTGCTGCCTGGGATGTGAGCTGCTGGCATCTTCCTATTGTCATAACCACGTAATGAGAGTGATGCTAAAAAATGAACAGCTCAAGACGCGTTCCTCGGCAGTCCCGGCCTGTTCATGATTTGTCCATAGTCTCCCAGATGGTGATAAGAAGGAATTCCCTATAAGTGAATGCTAGCTTTGTGGTTTGTTGTTTGTTTGGGGTTTTGTTGTTGTTGTTTTTCCTGACACACTCAAGATGTCTGGCTTTGCGTTTTAAATTATGGCAGCGAGTGAAAGTGCAAATAATTGAAATACAGATTCATCAGCAAAGTCACAGTAGAAGGTGAATTAAACTGAAGATTTTGTGCAAGTGCATTTTCTGGGCATTTTTCCTGGTTGGCAGTATGGTGGCAGTTTGTTTTCACTCATCAATTCTCATGTTTCTAGCTAGAAGATGAATGAATTGTAGCTGATTTATAGATCTTTAGAGAGGCCTGAAGGTGCAACTTTTAATTTCTTTTCAGGTTCAGACATTGTCTTACAGCTTTGAAATGGTTACTGCTGCTGCCTAAAAGATTTTAAACAAATTTGCTGACTCTCTAGGTAAGTTCACTGTTGTTTTGAAGCACATTGTTTTCATGTCAAACTGTTATCTGTTATTAGAGTAATAGGAGGAAATGGAAAAAAATAAGCTGCAAATTTTGGAAGCTGTCACATTCATGGCATCATTAATTTTGATTTATTTACTTTTATTCCGGAAGCATCTCTGTAAACGGTAGGAAGGAGAAGTCAGAAAAATGTCAGGTCCTATTAAAAAAAAGAGAAGATAATTAAACAGGAGGAAGGAGACGAAAACAGCAATTTAAATGCCAGTAGAAGTGACAAGCTTGTTAACCTGCTCAGTCCATGACAAATAAGAACAATTGAGATGGGTGTAGCAGTGGAGGTGGAAGAAACTCAATCAAGTTTTAAGCAAAAATATAAAGAATAAATCTTTACATCTGCAAGTAATACAGGAGCTCTTCTTTACTGTGTCTACCAATGTGACTGCAATACATGTGCACCCGTGGATGAAGCACTTCAGACAGCAGTGTTTAATGGTAGCCTAAACCAGCTTTCTGGAAATAACTTGCTTTTTTTTTTCTTTTTTCAATTCTGGGTTTAAATAGCTATACTCCTTACAATGTTCAAGCTAGTTGATTGAAAAGTAATTTCAGCTATTGAATTGTTGTAACAGAAAAATATTTACTAGAAGGATTCCTATTAGGAGCATTCACAAGGAAGTTACCTTTTAAACTTTAGAAGTGTCAGACAAATATTAACTATTGCTTATAAACAAAGTAGTACACAAATGGGAGGAAGAAGTAGAATACCTTCCTCTATCTCATTAGTAGAAGTGCACCTTAGAAATGCACCTTTTTACTGTCTATCTTTTAAAAAAGTTATAAATTAGCTGAAAAAACATTTCTAAAGTGTCTGTGAAAATGTCTCTGTAAATGGTAAGGCCAAAATTTTAAGAACTATTTAACATTTAATATAAAGGTTAAGCATTAAAAAAGGTAAAATATGCCCATATTATAGCTCAATAGCAACGTGCTAAGGGAGACTGATGAATTTGTTTTTCCATTACAAAGAAAATAAAAATTTCAGACCTAATACTGTCCTCAAAACATTTGCCTCAATATGAGTCTTTCCATTATTTTCAGTGGGAATTGGATCTATCCTTTCACTCTCTAGGTCAAGCAATGATAGTAGTCAGTCCTTAAAATCATGATTTATTCTAAAAGCAGCCTGTAGAATGTCACCAATGAAGCATTCATTTGAGCTCAAAAGAGTGTGTCTTTTCAGAAAAGACAGAATTTGCAGTCAGAATCAGCATTGGACTCATGCTTGTGTTAATCCTTCTCACTTCTAAAGATGTCAGCTTTTAATTGGCCAGAGTATGCCACTGGAATGGGCAGCCAGACTCCCTGGTTGTAAGTTAGGATAACATCTGTCTTTTCAACTTGCTTTGGCAAAGGAAGCATGCACAATTTTTTGTTATTCCAAAAGCCCTCGAAGCATGAAGAACACAAAGTTCCAGCGAACTGGAACTTCTTCTTTGCACTGATGCTGGGAATAGTTGATTTCTTTTCTTATCTTTTTTTTCGTCTATCATTTCCTGATCATTCCTTTCCCTGTCTTTGGCAGTTTTGGTGAAGCTTTTATCACAGAATCACAGAACAAGATGATTTGAAAGGGACCCTCAAGAAACACTGAATTCAGCGCTTACTGCTACACAGTACTTCCCTAAGAGTCACAGCATGTGCCTGAGGGTGTTGTCCAAACACCTCTTGAACTCTGTCAGTCTTGGTGCTGTGACCATTTCCCTGGAAATCCAGTGCCCAACCACCCTCTGGGGAAAGAGTATTTTTCTAATATCCAACCCAAACCTCCCCTGACACAAATTCAGGCCATTTCCTTGAGTCCTGTCACTGGTCACTGCAGAGAGGGATCAGTGCTGGCCCCTCCTTTTCCTCTCATGAGAAAGTTGTAAGTGCAATGAGGTCTGTCCTCAGTCTCCTCTTCTACATCATGAACAGACCAAATTACCTCAGCCGTTCCTCACATGGCTTCCCTTCAGGTTCTTCACCATCTTTGCTGCCCTCCTTTGGATGCTCTGTAAAGTTTAATGCCTTTCTTGTACTGTGGCACCCAAAACTGCCCCGAGGACCTGAGGTGAGGCTGCCCCACTGCAGAGCAGAGTGGGGCAATCCTCTCCCTTGCCTGGATGGCAGTGCTGTGCCTGATGCCCCTTAGCTGGCCCCTCAGTTGACCCTCCTGGCTGCCAGGGCACTGTTGACTCACTTGTCAGCTGTGCCATTGACCAGGACTCCCAGGTCCCCTTCCACAGCACTGACCTCCAGCCTCTCATGCCCCAGTCCAGCTGTAGATCCAGCATTGCCCACCCCAGGTGCAGAACCCTGCACCTTCCCTTGCTGAACTTCATATGGTTGGTGATTCTAATTTGTCAGTCCTCTAATTTGTTGAGATCTCTCTTGCAGGTGTTTTTTTCCTTCAAAGGGAATCTACGGTTCTCCCAATTTTGTATTATCTTGGCATTAGATCTAGTATCCCTTCCAGTCCTGTATCCAGGTAATTTATGAAGATCTTGAAGGGCACAGGGTTTGCCGAACCCCACTAGTGGCCTAATGTAAAGTCTTCGTCCTTACATTACTTAAATTTTAAAATTAAGATTTTAATAAAGTTGAAAATACTCTTTACTCCACAAAGGATGCTGGCATGCATGTATGACATACTGAAATTACCATTCAAGCATGCTGTTTGTATATTTTTGTGTGTGATGCTTTAAAACCACTCAGTATTAGTTGGCTTCTAACATTAGAGCTAAATAGACATATTGAAGTGAATAGTGGTACTTAATACAAAAGCAGAATGCAGATGGGTCTTCAGCAAAGACCAGCCTAATTTTGGTGAGTTTTTATGACACAGGATAAGCAGAAGGGTTGAAGACAGTAGAGGAGGAGGAGGTAAGATGGTCAGAAGTGCAATAAACTTGAAGAAAGGCAATTGTAAGGGACCATGGAAAAGAGCAGCTAATCGTACTGAGGTAGAGGCAATGCCACCCAAACTGCTGGAAGTCATGAACACTTCCTAAAGATATATTGGGGTGTGTTTTAGCTGCTTATTATCCTCCCAGCTTCAACACTGGGCTGGTCACAACCATAACTACCTGCAGTGCCAAGGAGCAGCGGCCCCTCTTAAAACTAGAGATCAAGAACAAATCTCTGAGCGAACAAGGATGGCCAGAAAATCCCTTCACCTTTCTTCCAGCATAATTTGGATGTTATCCAGACCTTCTGAAGGTCATTTTCTATACAATGCTTTTCACTAAAGAACTAAAGTTGGGAACAAACACCATGTATGTCTGGCTGAGTCTGAGATGGGTTATATCAAGTGTGGCAATACCTCTGAAATGTAGACCTCCAGAAGCAACCAAGGACAGTGTTCTTTATGGTAGAATGTTATTACATGTGACATGTTTTTGACAGACCTCTTTTATGTGCTTTTAGCCTATGGCAATATGTTATGGAGAGAAGAATTCACTGACACATCCAGGAAAAGAAGCCCAATGCATAAAAAATTGAAATGACAAGGTTGACAAGGTTGTTTTGTAGCTTTTGTTGCATTATGATAATAACTAACAAACTGGTATGCTGCATCTGAAACTTCTTAGGATAAGCAATGCCTTTTTCTCTCATATTCTTTTTCATACATTTCAATATTTGCTTTAGAATATTTCTCCTCTTCTCCCAGTAGAGTAAAATCAAGCATTTTGTACTTTGTTCACGAAATACCCTTCTCTGCAGTGTTGCATTTTGTGTCCTCTCTTAGTGTTGGCAGGTTTTTTTTTTTTTTGTTTGGTTTAGTTCTTAGATTGCTTATTTGTTTATGTTATTGCCTGTCTTCTAAATCCAGGAGGAGAAAGTACCACAGCAGCACAGCACCTTCCAGGACTTTTTCTCTAGCAATAAAGGCTCTTTTTTTTGTGTGTGTGTGCACCTACACACTTCTCCTCCTATGAGCCCATTGCAGTCACTACTGTGCTTTCTCTAACCCAAACTGCTTCCCACTTCAGAGACCACAGTCAGACTTTCCTAAACCATACTTGACTAAAAATGGGGGCATACATGTTCAGATCCTTCCCTAACTAGGTTTAATAAGTGAAGAAGATTTGAAGATGTTGACTATTGTTGTGATTAGATCTTTGCTTTTTTATTCCTAATAGGATCTTCCTTTCCCCCCCACTTTCTTTTTGTTTGCATGTTTGTTTTTAATACACTATATAAAACCTTAAAATGGATCAGCCTACACAAAAACACTATGAATGGATATTATTTACTGAATTCTATGGGCTATTTAGATCAGCTTGTTTAAAATATTGCTAAAAATGTAAAGTAAAAAAGTTACTAGTGAAAAAAATCAATCTCTGAAATCACATGCACAGAGCCATAGGCTCCAAGGATCTATTGGTTCCTTTCTTTTTTTTAACAGTATGAAAAACCTCTTCCATGCAACAAAATATGGAACTACCTAAATCATAACAAGCTTCTGTAGCACTAACACATATGCCATATCTGTCGTGTGCCTGTAACATTTTGTAAACAACTCTGTTTGATGCTTGCTATTTCTTCTTTGATCTTGTAAAATCCACCAGAGGTATGAATAGGATCACCCAAATCTAAGAATATTTATTTTCTAGTTATGGCAGTCATATTGTATGGTTAGAAATTTGTTTCTCCACTAAAGATGAATCATTTCAAATGATGCATTCTCAATAAGGGAATCAAATTCACTTATGACAGATTTTGCAGTTCAGAGGTAATATCAATAATTTCTCAAGGCATCATGAAACAGCTGTACCATGCAACTGCACACACAAAGAAAACAAACTGGAAGGATTATTTAAAAAAAACTAATAAAAATTCTTGATCATTGTTAGAAAAATCTATATCTGTTTCAGAATAATCTGCACTTATTTTCTGTGAAAAATACACAAACACAGTGTATCTGTACTAAAATATGTGATAGCTTAAAATATTTCATACTCACTTTTGGTTCTCACATATGGTATGTCTTAACTTGTATTTCAATCAAAAAAGAAATTTTCTTTATATAAGATGGTTTTCTTACCCAAATGTGTTAGGTTTTTGTTTTCTAAACATGCACTACTAGTATAAATGGTAACACTAGTAAAGACATCTGGAAAATCACCTTTCTGTTTAACATAGGGTTGTAAGTGGAGCTAATACTATGAAGGCAGAAGGAAGCAAGCTGGCTATTCAGCCTAGCTGTGGAAATTATGCAGGCTGTATGACCTCCTTCAGAAACCTTGGACTGAGCCTGTAATCTCTGCAGGAGTTCATGAAGTTCATGTTTCCCACTGCCTGCTGAGGAGCTGAGAGGAGGCAACCAGAGAGGGGAAGTGAGGGTGGAGCACTAAGAGGAAGACTATGGGAAGCAATCAGGATATTGCTCTTTCTGGACTTGTGGAAACACTAGGCTCTATCTAGCAGGAATGGTAACTGGAATTCATGGGGTGTTTGTTTTTTTTTTCTGACTGAGGATGGACTATTAACACTGTGTGTCTGTGTAGCACACTGTATTATTTAAGGGTGAAAGATAGAGATATTTCTAATGTTGCCTTTAGATCAGGTGTTGTCAGCCTGAGGTAACTGCACGAGGGGGAAGAATTACACTGAATAGAGATAAAATATGATGATGGGGTTAACTTCTAAACATTTATGTGGAGGATAAGGTGGGTCTACTTTCACTGAGATTTATTAACTTAAAGAAAAACTGACAGCAAAAAGTGGTAAAGACACAGGTGATGGCAGCCAAGAGAGTTTGAAGTGGATGTCAGTCATGTAACAGTGACTGTTCAGCTGTAAATATTTTGTTCCCATATACTGACCTGCAATGTGAAGGAAACTGTAATGAAGAAATTTCTCTAGTGAATAATCTCTAGATTATACTAAACAGTGTATTTATGCAATGGGGCTGCAAGCAGCCTCTGGGAGCTCTCACCAACCTTTGTACACATTCATGCTCTTCTAAGGATGCCATCACCTTGGGCTGCTATCCAGCAGTTTGTGTGAGAATAACTTTGTGCTCTACTGAAGCAGGGAACACTACAGAAAAAGCAGAAATGTTTGGCAAAACTGTGCTGGAACATCCAAATGTGAAAGCTGTGCAAATTTGACATATATACTAAATAGGTCTCCTCTTGTCTGCATCAGAAAATCTGCCAACTGCCACAGCATATATGACACAGACATTTCAAAGACATTAATACTGTTAATTTCTCACTAAGCATGGAATACCTGCAATGTGCCCAAAGAAAAATGATGTCAGGAAACTCTTTAACCTTTTAGCAGCAGCTTTGGGGATCTGCTTTGCTTTAGCAATGATCTAGCTCA
This sequence comes from Chloebia gouldiae, assembly GCA_003676055.1. NCBI lineage: Eukaryota > Metazoa > Chordata > Aves > Passeriformes > Passeridae > Chloebia > Chloebia gouldiae. The sequence goes on from QUSF01000005.1 coordinate 23,790,109, forward strand.
ATGCTTCCTAAGTTGGTGGTATCTAAGCCTTATACATAAGCTTTTAATTATCTTGTGGCAATATTTCTTCACACTAGTATTATAAACAAAAGGAGGTTTAGAAATACATGAGAATGTCTGGAGAAACTTGGGTAACTTTCATAGTATCTATTTAAGAGCATTTAAAATAGCAAGTAGATTTTAAATTTAGTAAAGTTAAATGCTTTATATTTAACTTAACAAAGGGCATATAGTTTGTATTAATGTCATAATTTTGCAGTATATTTGTTAATATTATGTATAAATAAATAAAATATTAGTTATGTTATGGCATTTTGAATGAAACAATGTGAGATGAAGCTGCATGGAGATCACATAACTTGTGAAATTCAAAAATTTAATATTTTGCAAATTGAGTCACCCCCAATGCTTGCATGTAAGCAAGGAAGTGCCTGTAAGAAGCAATTTTACAGATATCCCCAAGACCCTCTCCAGGGACTCAACATGCTGAGGTGCATTTCTAAAGTGCCTGTACCCTTATACAGGAGGTAGTACCGGGAATAAAGACATTGAGTTAAAGACCTGTGTGCAGTTGCAGGGCTATGGATGCTTTGGGATCACAAAGGTGTTCTGGGATGAATCCCATGACTGGAGTGTTGCAATTCAATAAACTCCTACAATGAAATGGCTCAACTGGTAAATGAGGGGAGAGCAATGGATATTGACCTCCTAGACTTCAGTGAGGCCTTTGAAACTGTTGCTCCCAGACAAGCTGTTAAAAAATTGGCTGGATAATGAGAGAGTGAGGTGCTTGAAAATTACCTGAATATCTGAGTCTTGAGAGTGGGGGCACAAAGACTAGCAGGAGGCCAGGTAGTGGTATATCCAGGGGTCAGTGTTGGGTTCAGTCTTGTTTAACATCTTCATTATGGGCTTGATGATGACACAGAGCTGGAATTCAAGGATGATAAGCCAGAGGGTCATGCTGCCATCCAGCAGGACCCTTACAGGCTGGGAGAAATGGGCTGGAAGGAATTTCCTGTGCTTCAGCCAGAAGAAGTGTGAAGTCCTGCAGCTGATAGGAAACAATGCCAGGCACCAATAAATTCTGGAGGCCGTGCAGCTGGGAATCAGCTTCACAGAAAATGTACAGGGAGCCTGGTGGACAGCAGGTTTCACATCATCCAGCAATGTACCCTTACCCTTACCACAAAATAGGTGGAAGATATCTTGGGCTGCATTAAAAAAAGAATTGTTAGCAGGTTGAGAGGTGATTTCTTCCTTCCCCTCTACTGAGCACTGGTGAGGCCACACCTGGATATCTGTGTTCAATTCTTGGCTCCCCCGTACAAGAGAGACATGGACAGACTGAAAAGAATCCAACAAAAGGCTGCAAAAATGATGAAAAGGCTGGATCATCCTTCTTATGAGGAAAGACAGAGAGCTGGAACAGTTTAGACTGGAGAAGAGAAGCCTCAGAGGGAAACCTGATAGGGGATTCAAAGAGGACAAAGCTTAGCTCTTTTCAGAGCTGCCCAGTGGCAGGACAACAGGCAATGGACACAAATTACAAATACCAGGATGTTCCTATTGAACATCAGGAAGCACTTTTTTTACTCTGAGCATGACTGAGCACATGCACAGACTCTCCAGCAGCTTCTGACGTCTCTACTCTTGGAGAGCTTCAAAAGTCACCTGAATGTGACCAATCATACCTAGGTGGTCCTGCCTGAGCAAGGGGCTTTGACCAGGTGGACTCCTCAGATCTCCTAACTTCAGCCAGTCTGTGATTCTGTGACAATCTGTGTCATCACAATTTCTATGATAGTGTGTGAGTTTTATGAGAGTAGAATATCTGAAAATAAAATGGAATCATTCAAATAGATTATAATGAAACAGTGATTGAGATGATTATAAATAGCATACTGGGAAGTTAAAGTAGTTTTTCTGTAAATGAGGTCTCTGAGGAATTTTGATATTGCCAAGACAGATTTGTTGTATGCATCATAAATACTCAAGTTCTAGTTTGTAAGAAACTAATAGATTTTTGTAGTAAAAACTGTTTAACATATGGCCTATTCTTGAGATCATGAAGGATACAGTATTTTGTCTACTATTTCATTATTTTTTTTTATTGTTTGGTGTGGAAAACTCCTTAAAAAAGATATTCACTTGCTATCTCTTTGTCTAGCAGGTACTAAAAGAAAAAAATTAGTCCTTCAGACTCACTGTAGGTAGTTAAACCTCTATTCATCATAAACATTCACTCAAAGACTGCAGTTTTTTGTATTATAATGATCCTCTCTTTATAAATGGTTTGATATGCAGAGAATTAATTACTGGCATCTGAGCTACTACCCACTGACATGCTCAAACTCTGTAGGGTTTCTTATTTATGCTGAGACCACTTTATATCTCTCTGACAGCATGAAGTGGGCACATCACATTTGTATTCATTTTCAGGCTTCTTATCACTGCCAAGTTGTTGAAAAGTTCCCTTAGTTTTGATCCACTCTCAAAATTCCTGCCAGGCATAAAAATACTAAATGGGAACCAGTCACAGTGCAAATACCACCCTTAAATATTGGGATGAATTTTGAGATAAAAAAGTATTGCAAGTCCAAGTAGATTTCCTCTTGAACCTCCTTACATGAGGGACAAAGTATGAATAACGTGATGGCAAGTTTGGGTGGATGCTGTGCAATATAGTCTTGGGGGGGGGGGGGTTTGTTTTACATTTGAAGCTTTGTTCTATGTGAAATTCCTAAAAGAATACTGAAACAAAATGGGTGAACATTGTACTATGCAGGCAGGGTAGGCTTCTTACCTTGCGTATTTTATCTAGAAAGATATGGCTATATTTGTTTGATCTTTTATAAATACTTTATTAAATACTTGCTATTAGAAGAAAATTTCCCTGAGGATATTATCTTCTTTAAAAAGTGAGTTACAACATATTGCATAGAACAGTAGGGCTCAGGCTTGTAAATAAACCATGTAAACATACATAGCTCTAATGGCATAAATAGGCAAGAGTGTCTGGATTCTTGAAGACAGCTAGGTATGATGAAAAACATATTTTATATTCTCCAAGTTGGAACAAGATCCACGTTTCAAGTCATGAAAAGAAATCTTATTTAGGAAATATTGTAGCACTGTGAACTTTCACAGCAATTGAAAGTTGCACATTAGTAAACAAATTTGGATGTAAGGAATCTAATCTTCATAAGAATTTAATTCATTAAAACATAGGGGGTAGGAGATAAAAAAAGAAGAATGTAATATTATTCAATAAGTATTTAAACAAATTTGGATGCTTGTCTCAGTAACAACATGAAAATGCTCTAAAAAGGAAAAAAAACCAAACCAACTATATGATTTTGTCTTAGATCTTCCCAGATCTATTTTCACTGCTATAGATATCCATATTCACATTCCTAATGAGATATTAGCTTTTTCAAACATTCTGGTATTGCTCGATTTTTCATCTGCTTTTTATTACCTGTTCAGCTATATCAAATTTCTGCTTCAAAGCAAATACACTTTATGCTCTCTTCATAACTTCCTTCAGCATGTAAAAGAAATACGTGTGAATGATTGATTATTTGAGGATCAAATATATGTCTCATTGTATGATTTCCAACCAGTTTTTAAGAGACTGAGTGCTTTTTGATGTTTGTGTTACTTAGAGCTCTGGGCAGCACCCGTCACTGTTGTTCATAAGATGGATGGTTGTAACTGCTATTTTGTCTACTGTGTGCAGTTTCAGAGAGCCACTAATATAAATGTGGTATGGTTTATTGCTCCATGGAAAAATGAGCCTCTTAATGCAGCATGGCTCTGGTTATTCTTCATTACCTGAAATACTGTGGAAGAGCTTGTATGTCTAATGAGAATTATAGATTCAGCACAGAGTGTACAAAATATAATTATCACTGTTTCCAGACTTAAGAGGGTCTTATTCATCATGTGCAAAAAATATTCAAGGAACATTAAGAAACTTTGCTCCTACTTACTACAGTGAATGCATAGAAAAATGCATAATTAATGAAGGAAACATAAGTCTTCTCATTTCCATAGGTCTTTTTTGAATAATTTGTTTGACAGTAAATGAACATGAAGCTCAGTGTGACAGAACCTTGTATGTATACATAACTATTATCTATTTTCCTCCTGTTTCTGTCTATAGCTATGTACAATGGATGATAACAAATATACCTTTGTCTTCCATTTTGCAGTAATGTGGAAAGTGAAGACTGTAGATCAGAATCTAAATATCTTCTAAATGCATAGAGACTGCACAACACTGGGAAAAACTGTATAATATTTTGTCTACTGTTTAAGCAGAGTGTTTAAACCTGGCTTTTCCTCCATAAAAATGAATTTATTCAGAAATATATTTGTCTACATTTATGTATGTGTGTTACAACATGACCACTTCTCAAATGAAAATAAGTAAAAGTTACTTATCATGTTCTAGAGTTGTAGTTAACTTTATGGCCCTACCATAGACTTTTTAGGAAAAATCCAAAGGACTTACATATCTTTACATATTTTCATAGTAAAATAGTACAAACAAAAAATGGAAAAACTCATAGATGTCATGAGAGTATTTTGTTAAATATGTTTTTGTTTTAATTACGTGCCAATCTTGCATTGAATGTGACACAAATTTCCACATATTCAATCATGGGCAGCAGATCTTCAAAAATATTAGAACAAAAAGACCTTAAAATGTTTAGCTGGGTTTCATAGTTCAGCTTTAAAGTTGCCTTCTTTCACTTAGGTTAAACTTAGTCTTTAAGAGATATTATCTTAGTTTGTTGGAGCTAATCTCTGAAATTAAAATCTGTGTCATAATGCCAGAACATGTGACTGTGTTGTTAGCACTCAGAGAAGTTTACTGAGATTAACTTCCAACTTTACTTCTTTGCTATGGCAAAAGTGGCAGGAGCAGGAGGAACTTTACTACATGATGCTAAATGTCTCGAGTTTCTCAAAGATTTAAAGATAATTTTCCTCTGAGTTGTATGAAAGAGCTAGGAAAACAGAATAAAAATGCCATTACATGCAGGGACTCTAGTAAATGAGAGAGAGAGATTTTTCTGCCCATTAGCTAAAGGAACCCAGCACCTGGGACACAAAAAAGACCAGTTGTCAGTCTAAAACTTATTAACACAAAAATTGATAGAGTAATTGATATAAGAATAATAGCAACAACAACAACAACAATAAAGCTTAGATTTTATAACATATATAAATATTTATATTTACACTGGAAAAAAGACTCAGATATATCTTTCACTCATCTTTTCCTAGGAAGAGTGAAATAACCACTGATTTTATTGGTATCTTCCTCCTGTCTCTTGATCAGTGAATTATTACTACATGATCAGTGAATTATTCCATGAAATGATGAATGGCTTATTGGCAAGGTTATTGTGAGACCTACTCAGAATATTATTTAACATGCTGTCCATGTAGACAAGTTTTAAATACCTCATGCATCAGCTGCCTCACTGCAGTGACAAAAGTTAGGTGACACATAGGAGTTGAAATCCTCTTCTAATTCAGTCATTACATGTTAAAATAATTAATAAGAGCAGTAGGAATTTTAAGGAACTGGAAACAAATAAACATAACTGTGCTGAATTAGGGAATTAATGTGTGAATATGATGGGGCCATAAAGTGAACTACAACTCTAGAACATAATAAGTATCTGTTACTTATTTTCATCTCAGAAGTGGTCATGTTGTAAGGCACATACATAAATATAGACATATTTCTGAATAAATTTGAAGCTCTTCTCTCCTCAGATATACAGTACACAGTACAGATTTATGAAAAACCTTGTGATCCATTACAGTCTGTCAGTAACATCAATAATATGTTTACAGACCTTTTGTCCTTCAATGCATTAAGGTCAAAATTTCATGAATGATATAAAAGGCAAGGTTTTTTACTATATATTGTTTTTATAACCTTGTTTGCTAGAATTAAGCTATTTTTTAAGATTGGAAAGATGTTCTCTGGCCAAAATAATACTAAGTATGACTGAACTAAGAATATTCTACATTAATCCCATAGAAGCCAGTAAATTTGCTTCTACATATACCAGGTAAGAGACAGAACTGCTGGAACAGAAGAGATTAACGTGGATATTGCATTATTTTTAAATGGATGTAGGGTTTATACCCAAACTAATAGAGCAGTTCTAAACCACTGAAACAAAATAGCATTTCTTTCTATTTTGATTAATAAATCATACAAGCATGTGTAGCTGTCTAGGTTTTCAAAATCAACAGCTGAAGAGTAACTAGGGGTGTACTGCGGGAGGAAGAGGGAGTGACAAATCAAAACAAAACCTTAGAGGTTCGTTACTCAGATCTATTCATTCATCCCTAATTACCACAGAACCCTGTTCACTGCTGTTGCTGATACTTGCATCACAAAGCACTACAGAAGACATTTATATAACAGCCTAATAAATGAGAATTTTGAAGTGAAATTGGCTCTCTTTTGCCTCCTGTAAGCAGAAAAAAAAAATGCAAATTCAGATGATAAATCTATAGAATGAAGTCACTTTACAGATGTGTTAAATCAAATTAAGAGCACTTTTATAATATTGAGCAAATGGCAGCTGTACAAAATTACTCATTTGTAAGCCTCATCTATTACAGTTAATTTTGCTGACTTCAAGTACTTAATTTACATTTGTTAAACTAGCTAAATAATGTAGGAGGTGGCACGAATGGTATGTTTGTTCATTTTAGAATTTATCATGTAGCTTAGGATACAAGTGTTTTGGCTACTTTGTCATTTCCTTCCTTTCTTGACAGCTTTAATCAATGAAATGGAATGGCTAAGAGGTATTTATAACACTTATTTTAGCTGGAATCTACTTTTTAAATCAGATTGTGGTAAAAAATATGTCAACAAAGAACACAAAAGTTAGTAGAAAGTTCAAGGCCGTCTTAAATCTTTGCTTTCTGATACCTGAGAAATGGTGTCAGCTTCTTGACCCTGTTCTTTTTGAATATGCTCAGTAGAATTAAAAGTTTCACAACTTTTATTACTATTTGTATGGCTGATGTTGAAACTAGGAGAACACATAATCTTTCAGGTTATTTTTTCTAATGATGCAAGTATATATTCCTAATTTAGGATAATATATGTAATAGTTTTGTTCTCTGCAGGGATCCAACCATATAGGTGCTTCTCCTGTATTAGATTTTTTATAAAACAATGAAAATTGTTTTATTCTTATCTCAGAAATGTGATTTTTGTTTTGTTAAAAGAATTAGGAGACAATTTTGCATACATGTAAAATACTATTTATAAGGCTGAATAAATGGAACTGGAAGGGAGAGTGAGGGAGAAGCAGGGTTTGGATTCTGATTCTGATGAAATTCAAGTTAACAAAAAATACCAGCTGACTTCAAGGCAACAAAAATCTTCCCTTTCAATAAGGATATAGACATGTAATTATGAATATTGAAGCTTTATTTTATTCTTTGAAAGTGGGGTTGGAAAAAGGAATCTAGAACACATTTTCATTTCAAAGAAGAATCTTTTTGTTTCCCTTTTTAATACAATTTTCATGTTACTAAAATGAGCGGCTATTGATAACTTGGGAAATTTGTGTGTGTACCTGGTGTAAGTAGCTCTTAAACTGCTTTTTTAACTGCTACCTTTAAAGACCTTAGCTATCATTCTTACAAGTTAAGCAAACATTTGAAATGTTTAATAAGTAAGCAGGAATCAGTCATTGTGAATAGTCGAGAGATCTGATTCTCCCTGGAGGCAGTTTCTGAATCTAAACAGCAAATCTTGCAGTCTAAATCCTCTAAAAATGCAAGAATTTAGCAGTATGACCTTAATGCACTATATATGCTGGTTCTTAAGAGAGAGAGAAAGAAAATAAAAAGAATGTAAATATTTCCAGGCTGTCCATCAGCTCCATGGTTCTTGCAGTGTTTTTAGGGTCAATGCTTTTTGTTTTAAGAAGGAAGTTGACCTATTCTTAACATTTAGTAAGTGCCAGATATTCTCATTATTTCTGCCAAGTAAGCTGACACAGTGTATGAACTCTTATAGTGGTTTTTCAGCCAGGAGTAGATTGGTAGCACTTAACTTTTTTTTGGTAGGAATTAACCTTTCTTGGGTTTGGTTCTGCACACTACAGGGAAAATATAAAAAGGCATAGCAGAGGGAACAGGGTGAGAGAGCCAAACCCCAGGCCTCTGTGGGAGCTTTGAACAAAAGCACAGTTCTGCTGGTTATTGAAGTGAATACAGAATGCAGATAATCGTTTTTGAGTTGCAGCTCTCAGTGATAAAGCCTATTTTTAATGTAATGTGTAATAGCACATTAGACACAAAATATCTCCTGAGTGCTTTATTAAACACATTATCAGTTAAATATCCATATTTTTTAAAATCCTCTTCTATTGAAACCACATTGTTAATTTTCATTTTGTATCCATCCAACATCTGTTGAAATTCAGAGATAGTTCACTTTCTGTTTTGAGGCTCTGCTGGTACAAGAGACCGTGGGGTGCAGAGGGAAAGCAAATACTTGGCTCTGCAGACTTTTCATGAGAGCATGTAAGAAAGAAATGCTGAGACCGACTTTTAAAAGCTTAAAATAAAGACTGTGCTAAGTAGTCATTTGGATTGGTGTGAATGAATTTCTGACTGAATTCCTGAATGGAGGAGATGACCTAGGTGGGGAAAAAATGTTTTTAATTTGTTATTTAAGTAACTTAGTCACTGCAAAAACCAAAGTTCAGAATATTATTTCTATACAGTCAATTTTGTAGAATTCAGCTTTGATCATGCTACTATAAATAGAAGCAAATAATTTAATAAATCCATACTTTTGCACTGTTTCCTTGGGATTCAGTAGGAGATTTTTTCTTGTTTACTCCAATTTAGTCATAAGGTAATTTTGAAAAGATCTAAATGTAATTATGATCTGAGTTTTTTTGTGACTAAATTAAGTAAATAGAACTGTGTTTTACTGTAAAAAAATAGTTTAATTAATTGTGTTTGAATTGTATTTGGTTTATATTATCAGTGTTGATTCTGTGCTGTTAGATTTTTTACTGGCTCAGAATCTTGTATTATTAACCCTGTTGCAATCACTGTGAAGCGTATTTCTACTTAAATGAAGATGCTGACTTTGGTGTCATAATTTTCATGTCTAGAAGCAGTAGTGCCAGATTCAGTAATATTTATAAACATAAATAGATTGCAAAAAAAAAAAAAAGTAAGGCATCATTTAAATGAATAATTCAGCTCTATTCTGTGCCTTGTAAGTGAAGCTGTATAGGTTACAGTCAGCAGAAGATTTAACCTGATTATAACACAGCTTTTCTGGGAATGGCTGAGATACAGCATCACTTTGTTTTCAAAGATTGAATTTCTCTGTCCTCACCAAAACTATGAAGAGAAAAGAAGGGAAGAACAAATTTGAAGTAGCTGTCCTTTCTTTTAGTGTGCAGGGGAGCTCTGTTTTGCCTAGCAAACTTGAACATATATGTTCAAGTCATAACATAGTGTCTTCTTCAGTGTTTATTTCTTTTTGAAAGCTGAAGCCTTTTGACATGACTTCATGATGCTGAGCTCATTGTCCTAAATCAGACATAGAAAAGTTTAAAAAAAAGAGCTTGCTGCCAACTTTTCCATCAGTGCAGGTTTTTTTGTATAATTTCTTTATGTTATTTAAATATAGTTACTATAGCAATTTCACATTATTTTGAAATAATATGAATTTAGAGTTCTAAGTTAGCTAAACAATCTACAAATTCTTCCCTGTGCCTGTATTTTACATTTAGGTTAAGGCCCTGTAGAACTAATGAGTGAAACTTGTTTTTTGGAAAAGATTCTGGAGCACCACTTGCTTTTGATTCCTGCTCTGCAACAACAGTCCTGGCTTTTCACACAATTATAGAAAAAGATAGCATCTTATCTGCTAAATTAAGATGCGCCTACTGAACAACAGTAGAAAGATGTCCTCATGCTGTGAAGTGTTCACTCTGGATCCCTTTTCAAATGGGTTTTCTTGGAAGTCACTTTTCCTTGAAAACAGATAAATGCCATACTTTATTCCTTTTTATGGGATCATCTGGCCTTCTGGAATACTGCAATGCATGCATAATTGAATAGCAAAATTTTCTAAGATTGTTTTATAAGATGCTTCCTTATTGCTACCTCCTTTCCTTCAGGCTAAACAGCTCAGCCCCCCCAGATGCTCCTTGTGAGTCTCGTGGTCCAGACCCTTCACCAGCTTCATTGCTCTTCTTTGATCTGAAAGCACTCAAACTCTGGATGCAAACCAACTGAAATTGTACATGACCAATGATGAGCTTTGCATCAGCCATTATGTACAAGAAAAAGATGCATAGATCACCCTGTGTAGCTTTCTAAAGGTTAATTCAAAATTATGCTGAGTAACCTGAAGTAATTGAAAGACTGAAAGTATCAGAAAAAATTGGTTGGAAGCACTAAATATTTTAAACACATAGACAGGTTAGAAAGGTTAGATAGATTAGGTACTTGAATCTGCTAAAAAAAAGAGCAAGTGAGTGGATGGAGAATATGTGAATCACAAATAGCAAGGAGAAGGTAGGGTGATTAATAACTCTGATAGCTCAAGAACCAGTGAGTTCAAAATCAAATTATTATGTATCAGGCTTAGACCAGTAATAATATGAAGCATTTTTCACCTGATATGTCATTTAAATTTTTTGCCAGAGAATGCTGTGAAGCTCAAAAATATGAACTGAAAAAGGGATTAAACAAACCCATAGGCAGGATCCATCAGGCATTAAACAGGTATGAAATATGATGCTTTGAATAAAGCCTCTAGCTCATGTCAAAAACAGAGAAAAAACACCCCAGGAAAACATACCCAAGGAAGACTCTCTGCTTGCTGTTTCCCACTCATTCCTTATCAAGTGCCTAAAGATATCTGGTACATAATGAGAATATTTCAGTTTAAACTTTACATATAGGCAGTTTCTGAGATAACTATATCTGCAGAGAAAAAGCTGACTGAAGACCCAAAAGTGGCGTGATGAGGAATAGCAGTGACAATAATTTTGCCAATTTGATCCCATTCTGAAGGAGGTGGAAGACAGAAAAGCCACAGCTTTTATTTTAGGGCTTGCTGTTTAGGACATCCAGTGTACATACTGCCTCTCAGGAATGAGGTTTTCTGACACTGGCGAGGAGTGCATAGAGCTACCACCTGAATAGATAGGATTTTAAGAAATCCTTTCTTGAAATAGTATTTAAATATAGTGACATTATTTGCTTTATAAGATTAGTACTGCTTACAAGACCTCACAGCTTCCCACAACCACTGCCTATTGAGGAACAAGCCCATGCCTCCTTTTCCAGTTGATGTGAGTATCATATCCACCCATTTCATGGTTATCTCCATGAATTTTGCCAAGCCAACTAGTTATCTGTGTTGTTAATGGATTTCCTTCTGGCAGCCATGAAGAAATGCATAGTACCACTAAACTGGCTTTTGTTCATGGAATGTAATACTTTTTGAGGTAATTTCAAAGAAAATACATAAGATTCTGTACAAATAATGAAAACCTGGTTGCATATTGTGTTTCTTAGGCTTGCTATCCCCCTCAAGTCAATCATGATTAAAATATGAATTTGAGTTGAGCTCTCTGATTTCTTGAGGATCAAAGTATCACCTAGTTGCAGCAAACCAATTATTTTAGCCTTATTTTTCTACATACCAGACCTTCTGAAGGACTGTTTCTCTAATCTTGTTGAGAAAGCTCCTCTTCAAATTTGAGAATCATCTACTGCGTTTGAGAGTTTTTTCAATATATGCATCATTTGGAGTCTCCTATGTGGTCTCTTGCTCTTATCTTTTTTTAATAGATCCCTCCTGATATATCTGGAGGTTTGTACACTTGTGTGTATACAATACTTGCAAAAGTATTTTTGCAAGCAATGGCATGACAGTCACAAGCATTTTAAAAGTTCAGTATTACAGTTATGCCTAGAAGTCAGAAGTTGAGTTCTTCACAACAACAGGCAGTAAATACACAACAGAGGTTGTAAAGCCTTTGGTGACTTTAATAACAAGGTATCTCAGTCATTTATGTTGTTCCACAGCACACGACCCTGGTTTTACTATAGGACTTTAAATTTCATAATTTGAAAAAAAAAATACTAGGAATTTAGATTACATGGGAATATGAAGTGAAACTCAGTCTCTTTTGATTGAACATAACTGTGTCTACTTTCTTGGCTCCTCCAAGTATCAGTTACAGCTAGGATTCTGGGATTTATCTTTTACAAAAGTCAAGAAATATTCCAGAGTTATCATTTCGCCTTGCTTCAAGGAGACAAAGTTACAAAAGAAAATATTTTCATGCCAGAGTCTCCATATAGCTGCTTTTCAACCTGTTTAAACAGTGAAAATTAGTTTTAGATCTAAACCCTGTGAAGGCATACAAATCCAACTTTGAACCTGTGAACAGTATCATTAGGTTCACACAAAGCCATTCTCATGCATTCCTTTCTGACAGATACTGTGATATTAATAAATGTTCCTGTGTGTAGACTTACAAAGAAGACATCAAAGAACTTGCACAACACAGTATGAATAGGCACTGTATTTTTGGCAACCATGCAACCAGTATTCATTTCCAAAGCAGTAAAAATATAGATATGAATATGTTTTAAATTATTGGTTTTATATAGTGTCTGTAAATTCAAGTGTAATGCCAAAATTAATTAATTTTCTGAAATTAAAAGTGTTTTTTTTTTATTTAAGCAAAATGAAAACTGCAATTATCTCACTATCAATTGCATAGTTTTTAAGTAGACCTGGAAATTGATTTCATCCAATTGGTTTAGCAAATTAAAGAACTACCTCTGTGATATCTATCCTTTTCTATCTATTTAAAAATATCATCTGAGTCTATGAAGTGTAGTTTGTCAGGAAATTATATTATGCTAGCTATCCTGGTGCTCCAAAAGCAAATAAAGCAAGCAGAAAGAAGTGCATTTGCTGTGTAAGTGCAGCCAAGAGGTTTAGTTTTACATTTCATTATTTCTGTAGCAGTTGTAGAAAATCATCAGTCTGTGATGCATAGTGATGCAAAACTACTGCATTTAAGGGACTAATTTTAATTCATACTGAAATCTGTAAATTGCTTTCAAAGTGGTGATCTAGTAATCAGTAGAGTGAAATCTGATATGGTTCATTGTAATTTCAAATCTCCTATATGAACCTGGATTGCTCCCCTCTAGAAAATAGGAAGTTTTAGTGTCAGCCAAATGAATCAGATTTTACATAGATTAATCAGATATTTTGTGCTATCATTTACCCATTTACATAAGATTTTTGGCATGCTGCTTACATCTAAGGTAAAGAAATGAGACTCAACACTGAAAACACAAAATATCTCTCTTTTTTTTTTCCTGGAATGTACTTACACACACATTTAATATTTTTGTTAATGTTAATTGACATTTTTATTTTATTGTGGGTTTTTTTATCCTTATTGGAATAATCACAATTAAAAATGTTGAAATTAATGAAGTTTTCAGAGTCAGAGCATTATGATGAAAGATCAAAGGATAACTTTAGGGAGATTTTTCCCTGCATGTGCACTGTAGGGTTCAGTAAGCAATTTCCATTTATGAAATTCTCATTATGGCGTTTTATACTTTAAGGAAATGCTAACTGCTAACCATAATGTATGAAATAAGGTAAGTCTGAAACAAACTCAGAAATTATAGGAAGCAAATATTTAATCAGAGTTTCCCATTAAGCTTAGGAGCCACTATAAAAAAGCATTATCTAGCATTTGTCAGTTGAGCAAAAAGCTAATTAAGAATTAGCATTGACTTTAAAGTAAGAAATTATTGCAGCTTCCATTGCTTAACAATTCTATATTCTCTTTCCACACTACATTCTGAATTGTACCTCGTTAAACTTAATTGAATTCTGATATTCTCAAAAAATAACTTTTTGTATAGACTGATGCATAGAGGAGTTGGCATATTGTTTCAGCACTATGCAAAAGATCACCGATTTCAAATCAATATTGATTTAGGGAACTCCATTTAGAATTGTCAACATTTAAACCCATAAGACAACAGCCCCACACAGCTGCTCTCTCAATCCCCCAGTGCAGAGGGGAGGAGATTAACAAGGGTAAAGTGAGAAAACTTGTGGTTTAATTTCAACTTCTGCCTTGTTGAAATATAGGCAGTTTGATTGCTAAAGCAAAAGCCACACACACAAGCAAAGAAATTTGTTTATTTCTTCCTATTGGCAAGCAGAGGTTTAACCCTTTCCAGGAAAGCAGAGATTCTTCACATGCAATGGTTGTTTGGGAAGACAAAGGCCAAAACCTTTCTTCCTCCCAAACCATTTTCTTCCCCCCATATTTTCTTCCTGAGCACAATGCCATATTTTGTGGCATTTGGGTTCAGCTTTCCTGTTTGTATCACCTGTGCAACCCCAGTCCACTTACTGTCAGGGAAACATGATTAAAAAAAAAGGCTTTGACACTGTGTAAGCCACATTCAGTAACAGAGAAAACATCCTTGTGTTTTCACGACTGGTTTGCTCACAATTCCAAAACATATTCCAGACAAAAACCAGTACAGAGTTCAGTGACTCTGAACTCTGCTGAAGGTACTGCAGTCCTCTGCAAGGGCTTACAATTTAGTTATTGTATAATCATAATGCTTGGTGCTGAGGGACATGATTTATTGGTGGACTTGGCAGTGCTTGATTAGCACTTGGACTCAGAGATCTTTTCCAACCTAAAGGATTCTATGATTCTATGATTTTAGGATTTTAAATTTTTTTTTGTCTTTTTATTTTTTTTTTTTTGTACACAACCTCTATGACACCAATTAATGCAAATCTGCATCTACATGATTTTCAGGCAGGAAACTAATTGGTTCTTAATCAGCTATACTAGGAAGAACCTACAAGTAACTGTGGATGGAAAATTGCATGCAGCACTGTATTTTTTCCTAGAGCTGTGAAATATTTGAAATCATATTGAAATATTTGAAAATCATCCTCAAATGCCAATAGAGAAGATGGCAAATAAATAAAGACCTTACAGCAGAAAACAGAAAAGAGAAGTAAATAGTTCTGTTTTCCTGGATGAATGCTGAAAAAATGCCAGTTGTGAGTGTTTAATAATAACCACAGGCATCTATGAAAGAGAGGAATAATTTTAATAAGATGAATTTGATGATTAGTTTATCTGCTATGGGCTTTCCTTGTTTTACATGTAACACATTTAGTTAGGATTACCTTTACCAAAATACACATTTCTAAAATAAACATAAAATATGTATCTATAGATAATTATACACATAAACATGTATTTATGTATGTAGTTACATCTGTCAGTAACCAGAATAACTTTGGCTTAATACTAGTACCTTTATGGGACTTGACATCAAATTTCGATAATTTTAGTGTTTCCAAATTAATTTCTGAAGAAATTAGATGGATTCCCTGATAGGGAAAAATTTTTACTTTTTGAAATTTGAGAATTTTCTCCACTAAACATGAAATTGCAAGAGGACTTTCAATTTGTTATTTAGATTGTTCTTACAAAAAGAAAATCTAAGAGGATTATTTTGCCTTGTATTTGGTATTTGAAATCTATAGGTCTCTGTACTTATGATTAGCTGATGCCAAGCAACTTCTTTCTGATCTCAGTCTTGCATTTTCTGGTCTCACACATCAGGAGGGATGAAACCAGGCTATTTTGGCTCTAATAGAGATATGTATATAGGCATATTTTTAACTTAAGTATGATGTATCAATTCTAAGTGTTAGTGTTTTTAATTAGCAAATGCCAAAAATGTTCATACATTAGCAACACATCCACATAACTCAGCAGAAATAGAAGTGCATATGCTTGTATAAGATAAAATATGCATGCATATCCAGTGTAAGTCACGCACACATATTATTGTCAATAACCAAAATCTATTGGTTGTTGGACAATAAGTGGAAATAGGAAACAAGACTTTATGACCTGTAGTTTTTGCTGTATCAAGTGACAAAATCATAACTCCAGTTCCTGTGTTCTCCACTGTATGCTGGAGACTGTGACAGAAAGTAAAAATACATTTTTATAAGATACTTACACAAGCCTCACAATAGTACCTCACAGTCTCAGATGAATTTGTCTTCCAATATTACTGTGAAGCAGGGAAGTCAATTTATCTTCTTTTCACAGACAGGGACCTGAGGCACAGAGAGGCTAAAGCCCAGATTCAGACAATTTGAATGCCAGCTAAATCTCAAAGTCTTGTGTTTCCAATTGGCTGGGTGCCTCTGGCGCAGTGTCCAAGGTCATATAGGATGTCTGTGGCAAAACTCACAACTGAATCTAATTTTTTCTCACCCAAAGTAGGGCTCTAAATCACAGGACAATTGTATTTTAGGGACATCTTTATATCATCTAGAATCAAGGGGTAGCTTCCACCTGCCTGTTCCTCAGAATTACTTTCACATCTTGAAAGGTCCCATATATGCAGTAATAGTTTAGCTTAGGAATTTTTAAATCACAAAATTCAACCAAGATACATTCAGTGTCTGTGCAGTAAATTTATCTCAACTAACATAATACAGTGACATTTACATTCCAATTACATGGAAATCCATGCTGTTTGCACTAAATTTGCATTTTCCAAATGCTCCCCTCTATAGCATCCAGCTGATCAATCTGAAAGAACTAGTAAAAAAAAAAATAAAATTTCCAAGCAGGAAAAAATCTAAATCATATTTGAAGGAAAAAATTCAAATCCATATTCTTCTTCAAATAAAAAAATACCATATCTGTATACAACTTGAACACTTTAATCCTCACAACAGCAGATTTTGGGGAAAAAAAGAAAGAACTAAATCAAAATGCCAGAGTGCAGGTTAAAATGTGTGAGTGAGGAAAATAGCAATGGTTTTTGATTTTAATTAGAACAGACATGCTGATTAGCACCCCTGAAACCCATGCTGCTTATTCCTTAAAGTAAGACAAGTAAATTCAAGTAGAAACATTGACATTCACATATAGAAAAGAATGTAAAGTAAACAGTAGATAAGCAGGGAATTTTAAGTCTTTAATTCATATATGCTGTGATTGCATAAACTCTACTTTCAAATTAATTTTTAAAAATTTCATTTAGGTTCATTTTCCTTGAGTTTCAGACACACATGAAAGAATGTATTTTCAAATAACCAAGCCTTACCTAAACTCACTAACGAATGCATATAAGAGTGAACAGCAAGTTTTTGGTTGTGTGACTATGTGGCAATGATATTATTGGGAACTTCCATTACTGCAACTCATAAATGGATCCAAGTATTTTATTCAGATCATGTATTACAGGTCTGACCCCAACACAAACCAGTAATTCAGATGCTGGAGATGGGAAATGCTATCTCTTGGAGCAGGTCTAGGAAAAATTGCTTTTGGGGTCTGCCTCTCTCCATAACAGTTTTCTACTCAATTGGCAGAGCCCTGTACTAGGCTCCTTAATATCTCTGCCCTCTGAAAAGTCTAGCTAATGTTCAGAACCTTGATATTTGATTCAAGAGACAAGTACTTAAGCAAAGTGTTAGAGGACCCAGTGTTGGGGTGTATGAGCCCATTCCATATTTAATTATGAACTCTCAGTTCTAGAAGACACCCTCATCAGAGATGGTGATATCATATATGTATATATGTGTATATGTGTATATGTGTATATGTGTATATGTGTACTGTTGCTGCATTTCATTGGTGATTTTCAAGCAGTTCTTACTAGTCACACTTATCAGAATTCATGGTGGCTAGGAACTTACTTCTAGCTCACTTTCTTTTCATCTGCAATGTAGTTATGGTTTAGATTGTTGAAGACGTCATCAGCATATTGCTCCTGCCTTGAATCTCTTTCAAATAATTTCAGTCTGTGTGGTGCTGGCTGCCTGTGGTTTATTCTCATGCAAGCAAACATAAGTTTCTCAAAAATCTTATGCACTTCTTACAAATACACTGTGTATTTTCTAACAATAAGCAGAAGCACATTTTTAAACCATTCAGCAACTGGGTTTTGTTTATCATTAACACCTTCAGTTCAGACAATGTCTCTGGCGACATTGTAAGAAGAGACAACTTAGTAGTCAGGCAAGGCGGAGAACTACTGTCTGGCCAAGATGAATTTCTCTTGCAGTTCACTGCCCCAAAGTGAAAAAGACAGCACAGTAAAGCTTTTCTAACTCTGTTTGCTAGCTAAATCCTAATCCTCCAGGGTATCTAGCATCTCACAGTCTTAACTATAGTTCCCACAAATTCCTTTTGCTTAGCTGAACACGGGTGCCTCACCTCTGAAATTGGCTTATATAAAGGAGAAGAGAACTAGGTTAGCACCTGTTTGACTAACTTCAGAGCCTGTTTGGGTATAAGAAACCATCTTCACTTTGAATCTTATGTTGATTCATATTCAGAAATATATTCAAAAAATTAAAAATATTCCTGGGATATAGGCTCATATAGGATTTTCGAATTATTTTAGTCTGTTTGCTTTGAAGTGAAAATATTTTTAGTGGGTTGGCTCATTCAAAGGACAGAAAGCAGAACCATTTGATTTGTATTTTGCATGCTCCCAAACTTAGAATTGTGTCTTCCACTGTGCTTCTGATGACCATTTTAGACAAGGTTGATTATTCAGTATATCCATGTGAACAAAGGAGCAACTCTCAGCTCGTACACTGAAGCAGGGATTGCCACTATGAGTATAAGCTTAAATTCAAAAGCCAAATATGAAGATGTCAGTAAAGAGAACAGCTGGATGATATTTTAATACATACAATTAGTAACCACATGTAATACATGGGTTTTTTTTTCTTTTTACCTTAGGATATTGGAAGAAGAGGCCTCTTGCTGTTGCATCCTGCATCCTCTTGATCTTCACAGGGATTTCCTACTGTCAACAATTAAAATTCCTTTTCCTATAGCTTTTGCTATAAAGTATAGGGGAACTGATTCTTTTAATCTCAGGGAGAAAATGAATTTACTTGATAGGTAGTTTTATATTTCATGTAAGAATTGTTAAAATGTAAATTTATTAATTTTATTAGTAGTTTTAATATTTTATAATATAATTTTCATATTATATCCCCTTCATGCATGCATGGGAAAATCTGTTATGAGAGACCCAGCTCTCCACCCCATCTGTTCCCCCATAGCCTAGCTGACAAAAATAATTCTTCTCACTACTTTGAATGTTATAGTTTTTCTTTTTTTATAAAACAAATGTTTTGTCACCTTGCATAGAATTTCTGTTTTGAACTCATATTTCCTCATTTCCCTTTTCTTGAAACCTAGAAATTTCTACCTCAAAACTTTCATTTTAATTAAATGGTGGGTTGGATGAAATACTTTTGCACAAAACTCTTCCTAGCTCTGTGCCTCATCCCAGTTACAGCTTAAATTCCTTAAATGTGTGAATGGCATTAGAAAGTCGTTGGATCTTCACATTTTATAATTTCCATATGATACTGCTGATTTTCAAGAAATGTTATATAAATAAGAAACTGAAAAACACCCTAAGAAAATGTTCTGCGACATTTCAGGGTCTTTTGAAGATTATTTTCCAGTTTTTCATGGATTCATTTCTATAATATAATAGCTAATAGCTAATGGATAGAATACAATATAATGTATAATATAGAAATACTGATAAAATGGAATATCCTGGAATAGAACATATCTTATTCCTGCCCGGCACTTGCTTCTCTTAATATCAGACCTGTGGGAGAAATGTCTTCATTACCATGATAGAGGGTCTCACCACTGTTTAGGAGGCTTGATGTGACCCCTGACTTAAAGTAAAATCAAAAATAACTCTGAGATCGTTCTTTCTCCCCTCAAAAACTAGATGATCGGGAATTAAAAGAATTGAAGAATCCTTCAATTATTTTTATGTCCCAACATAAGGTTTCTATTCTGTGTAACTGCAGAAGCTCTTATGTGTAGAAGACAATAATGATTAGCTGATTAAAAAAAATCCTGTAAATCCTGCTCCTTAAAGTGGAGCTATGAATAAAATACAATGTAGTTTGTTAATTAATAATGGCATTTTTTGACACAGGAGCACAGCTCAAAATTTTATATAGCACAAACCTGTGCAACTAGAAGTAAAGTATGACTAATAATCTAATGTGCAATTAATTTAAGGGTTGATCCAAATAAAATTTCTACTAGTTATAAACAATCACAACTTACATTCACAAGCAAAGCATTCTTTAGATTTTTTAAAGTTAGCAGATAATTAATCTCCCATCTTTATTGCACTTATATGGACCAAATACATCTGAAAATTCCACTGCTAGTATTAAACAATTTACTGAGTAGTTGTTTCCTGAAGTGGCATACATGTCACAGGTGTTTTAAAGGAACATCTTGATTTTCAAAACTTGAAGGAGAGCACTTGTTCTTCTCCCTACTCTACGTGGCATCATCCAAAGCCTCAAGATCATGCCAAAAGAAGAAATAATCACGTTATGGAAATATAAATTAGTTCTTAGATCTCAAGAGAGAAAATTGGCTTATATGCAGCTGCAATCTACTGCAGCTACCAGAGTTACCTTATTTAAAGTTGCTGTGGTGCTCCATCTGATGCACTTCCATTTGTAATGCAGCCACAGCTAATGGCATGATTATTCCAGTTCAACAAGAGGGAAAATATCTTATGCCTTACAGCTCTTGCCATTTGAGTTGCCTGTTTATAGAGGATGGCAAGGCATGGGACGTGCTAGTTGCTGTAATGATTGTCAGATGTATTCAGTGTTATCCCTTTATATTTTCTGAGTTATATTGCCATCTTTCTTGCTGTACTTCTTGTTTCTACTTCAACAGTTGAAATGTGATGTGAATTACAAGAGGCACCTCAGATAAGAAAATACCAACTTTACATAATTTGATCCCCGGCTGTTGGTCTTTTTCTAATTCAAGCATTACAGTCTAGGGGTAGCAATATACACCTTTGGGAACCTGAAAGTTAAATGGTAGATGCATAAATAAAACAAAATAAACTAATGTGACAGCATTGTAAAGCTGAATATTTGGTGGATTTAGAGTTGCTTTCCTAGGTTTTAGAAAGATGGGCAGCTTACAATGGAAAATTTACATATTTGAAGAACTTTGATAATGGAGTCACACATCAATGACACCGTATTAATGAACTATGTTTTAAATGTTAATAGGTGACAACTCAATTCATAGGGAAAAAAACCTGAAGTCGTCCTTTCTATTTTTATTACTGTGTGCAATGACTGCTTATAACGTTGAAGAAATGAGCACTCAATTCCATTTTTAGCTATTAACCACATTTATTAAGAATCATTAACTTAGACTGATGGAATTTTATTTCAAGAACACGACAGTGCAGATAACTTGGTTTGTCTTATGCTTTTTTTAGCAGACTTTTTGTAGGTTTTCTTTTTTCCACTCACCCTCATACCTATTGCATCGTCTTGGAAATTCATAGTGATGATAGTTTAAATAAATGTAAAACAATATTCAGAAGAATTCCTTTGACCAAGTCTAGAAAGAAAGTTGTAGCATTTTCAATGACTTTCAAAGCTACTTGACACATAGGCAAGATGAAAGAATGTCTTTATTGCTGTGGTGGGTTGACCTTGGCTAAGGGGACAAATTCCCATCTAGTCATTCAGGATGGGGTAGAAACCATAATGGAAAAGCTCTTGGGGTGAGAAAAGGAAAGAGAGCCAAAAATTAATTGAATTTATTACCAGTAAAAATAGATTTGGCTAGTAAGAAACCAAGGCAAAAAAATATACAACCCAAAAAACAACAAAATAAAAAAAATCAATACCTTTCCCCTGTCTTTTCCCAGACTCACCAAAGTAAGTAGGGGTGCCACCAGAACTGCCACTTTGGTCTTATGGTGGGCAGAATTTCACCTGTGTAAGATATTGATTGACAGAGTCCTTTGGAAGTCAGTGCTGCAGGAAAAAAAAGGAGTCCTGGAAGGCTGGATGCACTTTAAGAAGGGAATCTTATGGATACAGGAGAAACCTGTCTCCCTGTACTGTAACACAAGCTGGTTCTCTGGTGTAAGAGAGAACTTCAGTTGGAGCCAAGGGAAAAAAAATAGTGTTTTACCTTGGAAGGAGTGAAGGCAGCTCAGGAGCACTGCAGGTAATTTGTGAGGTTATGTAGGGAGAAAATTAGAAGGTCCTAAGCCAAACTGGAACTTAATTTGGCCACTGCATTAAAAGAAAACAAGAAAAGTTCCTATAAATACATTGACAGCAAAAGCAGGGCTAAGGAGAGTCTCCACCCTTTGCTGGATGTAGAATGTAGCTTAGCATCAGGGAATAAAAACAAGTCTGAGGTGCCTTCTTTGCCTCAGTTTTTAATGCCAAAACCAGTTGTCCTCAGGATATCCAGTTCCCAGCAGTGGAAGCTGGGATGGTGAGCTGAGTAAAGCCCCCATAATCCAGGAGGAAATGGTTAGTAACCTTTTATGCCAATTAGATGCCCACAAGTCTCTTGCCTCAGTTGGGATGCGCATGAGAGTAATGAGGAAGCTGATGAAAGAGCTTGCCAGTCCACTTTCAGCCATTTACTAGCAGTTCTGGTTAAATGGACAAGTCCAGCAAGATATTTCAGAATAAATATATAAGGCACCGTTCCTTATAATATATTAATGACAGATATACATGTTTTCTCTTGCTACCTTCAGCTGAATTGCTCTTGACCAGCCCCATTGAGGAAAGAGGATGGCCAAGCATCCTAGGCCTGAGCATACAGGCCTGACCTATATGTTCATGATAAAATCTTTTAGTGGTATGAATACAATAAGCTAATTAGGTTGTTCATGAACCTATTTTAGCTGACACTATCACCTTCTACCGTAATTCTGTTGTGATGGACTCTTGGGCAGTATTTTTGGTCCCCACATGTGAACAGCAAAAGCAAAACAGAAACAGATCTTTTGTCACTAAGAACTGATCTTCTACTCTTTAGTTACTCAAATGTAGGGCCACTCCAATTTTATTGGCCCCACCCTGGAGGGGGGTGAAATAACACATAAGACAAGGAACAGGAGTGATCCAGGTGATCTAGGATAACAGCTGAAAGCTCTCTTTCTCTCAGGTTTTTTGTAGGAGGAAAAACTAAATCTCTTTAACGGGATGCTTCTTCTTCTGCTAAGGTGGTCAGTGTCTGAGGTATGTCCAGAGTATCTCCATCTGCTTTATTTAGGATGTGAATTGTCTTCCATTAACTTTAGTTGCCCAAATCTCTATGTTTCTAACTACTTCTTACATAATATATCACATGTGTAATAAGTATTTCTGGAGCATGAGACGGGTTCATAAAATGAGATGGATCACAGTCTGGAGGTATTTCTCTCTTGCTTCATTAACTCTAGAAGATAAGATGATGAATCTATCTATCACTGAATGTACATAGAATTTACAAGAAATAATGTATGCCCCTATTACATTAAGTTCCAGTTTGCCTAGTTCTCTCTGGAAATATCCACATTCTGTCTAAGAGGTCAATTGTTGGGGAGCTCACACAAGAAGACAGGGAAGAAGATTACAAAAACTCCTCAGTATGAAAGGAGAAAAATTGAAACCATAACTGACTTTTTCCAGGAAATACCATTTGGTAGCCTAGGTATCTGTGTACTCCATTAGCCTTATTTTTGCCTAGGAAGGCAAGAGTAAATGCTTAAGGGAAGCAACAACAGGGACTGTGAATTTTGCATATCAGCTATGGCACAGAATAGGGAGATTACATGCTGCTTTTGTTCCATAACAAAAATGGGAACAAAAGATAACTTTTAACAATTTAAGTATTATAATATACTGTGGAGAGACATAAAAGCCTTCTGGAAATTCACTGCCATTGCAACTGCTTGTGCCAGACAGTCTGCATGACATTTCTTGCCCATTATGCATGATACAGAGAAGAGGCAGTGAAATAGGAGGTAAATTCACCTGGAAAAACCATAATCTACCTGATAAGATGTTTCTATGCCTTGATCTTATCTACAGTAAATAGTTTTTCCACCTAGACACCCAGGAATCCACTATGGAAAAATAAGATTATTACCACCCAACACCACTACGATTTTGTTAACATTTGACTAAGAACAAAGGATACAAAAAGGAAAGAGTGCTAAAGGAACTCTGGTCCATGGGAAAGACACCACTGGACAAACAGGTGATTTTACTGCATGAAGGGGGTTTTGAGTAAATCCTGGACTGTTCAATATCTTTAAGTGCTTAGACACTTCTGAAGAGTACAGTCTGAATGAGATATACCATGTATTTATGTCCTAGACAAAGCATCTAAAAAGAAAAAAAAAACCAATAGGATAAGTATTTTTGAAATTATTTTTGATATTTAAAAAAATTAGTTATCATTAATAATTATGATCAAGTAAGTAATAAGAACCTAGTGTTCAGTAAAATTTTATAATTACAATGATACAACAAAACCTGTACTTTTTCATTTATAACAGAAAAGCCACAGAAAAGACATTTAGTCAAAGTTGTGATTTTCCTTTATTACCTTTACAATCAGCAATTGTTGTTACAATCTAATCTGTTCTTCCTATGGGAAAGGACAGAATTTTCTTAATTTTTCTATCTAAATTTTCAAATGCAATTAATTTCATTCATAAAATTTCAAATAAAAAGTATTTTTTATTTTTCAAGTTACTATTGTCAACCAGTGAAAATGAATTTTAAATGTCTGAGGAGCATATAAAAGCCCATACCTATAATATTCTGTTCTAGATCAGAACACATCTTCAAATGGATTTAATTGCATAGCAAAACATACTGCAAAATTGCTTTATTTCACACAGAATGCAGCTTGCATACATGGGCTTTCTTAAACCAGAGTTAAAATGCCCTTTCTTTTACATATGGAAACATCCAAAGTTAGTAAAGAGATGTGTCCTGTACAAAGTATGTTATAAAATATTTTCCCTTTTTGGATACCAGTTTGTAAGATACTCCTGAAAATTTAGGTTTATAAAGAATAAAAATTAGTTTTCCCCAATCTGCAGACTCATTATGAATTATTTTGCTATTGCTGCTTTTCTTGTCTTTGATTTTCTGTATGATCTATAGCAAATATCTTGTGTCATTTTGTGCCTCCATCACATCATGTTAGGAGTCAGCATAAGAGAACATGACTGATTCAATTGAAAACTTCAAAAAGATAATGTAAGTGAAAAATGTGGTTAAAGACACTGTGGTTTGGTTTAGAAAACCATTCAGAGTGGCTTCATGCTAACTTTTGTTTTCTCAATTCACATAACATATCCACAGTTGATGATAGTAATTTTGCATGCATTGTTCATATTGAGGCTTATGATTTTACTGGAAGTAAACAGAAGTTAGAAAAGGAAAATCTGAAAAATTGAATTTCTATACTAAAATCTGTAACACTTTTTCTACTATCACCTATGTAATATTTATTCTTTGATAAAAAATATCTTATGTATAGGCAAACAGTGAAGAAATAATGTTTCAGCCACATATAACTATTATTATTAAGATATACTTAATTATTTGATTCAGATATTTATCAAATATTCTGTCAATAACTGGTTTGAATTGGGAAAAAAATTCCTACTGACATAAATATTTAACTTCATATAGATAGAATATCTTCTAAAACCATTGTACCAGAATTTTGTAGCTGAGGGGTTAAAGCATTTAAAAGCTACCTATCGGAATGCATAGACATTTGTGTCATTGTAGCAATTGCAAATACAGTGACAAAGTTAATTGTTTATGTACTTTGTGTACATGACCAGATCCTCATTGTTGAATTGTTTGTCAGAAATAAGAAATTGTCCTCAGAACAGAAGCAAAACTGGTAGTACCTAAAAGTCTCATTAGCTGCTGAAGCTCAGGATTCAATGCCATTGATAATTGTAATTCCCAGTTTCCCTGCTTTTCAGACTTGGAGCTTTCTGAAGACTTCAAGTGCTTAAGGACATAAAAATTTTATTTAAGACTATATTTATGTCTATGCTTAGATCAAATTGTCCTGACACACCTACTTTAAATCTAAACACATTTGTTGTATCATACTTCAATGTTGATGGCAGACACAGCGAGAACTGTTCTATGGCCAGGTTGTACTTGCACCTGACAGGATACGCTGTTTTTCTATGGGTTACTACTATGTTTTCTGTGATTTTTACCTCACAGGCCATAAGCATTCTTCATGCCTAATTTATAGACTAACACAAGCAATTCCATACTTCAGGATTCCTAATCTTCCCTGAGCATTTAGGCTCACATTTACAAAGTATTTAGGCTTTATTACTTTGAGCACTGTAGCTCTGTCTCCAGGAGGAGAATTCAAGTCTGAAAAAGCTGCTTTCCTTTCCTAAGCAAAATGGGAAAATTCACCACCTAAAAATCTTGATTTCTTAGGACTGAAGGGTCTTTGTGTGGCAATACCTAGGCCAGAGAGTGCCTGACAGATTTTCATTACCTCTTGCAGCTGTGAAAAATGGATGTGTGAATCTGAGATTTCAGTCCCAGCTTCCTTCCAGGGTGGAGATTCTTGTGGTGGGCTGAGCAGGAAGCTGACCGGGTCGTTTTCCTTTGCACTCACTCCAAATCAGAGGTGTGTTAAATTCCTTTCTCACAAGGAAGGAGTTCGAACCAGTATTTCTTTACCTTCCAGGATAGCATGTGGGGCCATGCTGGGGTTCTCCTTCTAAGTATTGAACTCTCCGTGGTTATGGCAATTTTCTGAGATGGAAAAAGTAGTGAATCTTTGTGATGAGGAAGACATGTCCATGTCTTCTTTATTCTTGTCAAGATCTCAAGTCAGTAGGAAGCTGCTGTAAAAAAGCAAAGTATTTCCTGTTAGATCAGGCAGTTACCTAAGCTTGGGATGTAGGTGTTTAGGGTTGTTTATCATCTTACTACTACGGTGATTTTTTTCACACAACATAGATATTTAAATTGCACCAAAATGAAATTATTTAAGCCTTTCCAGCTACAAACAATTCAATACCAGTTTCACACTTCAATACAGTTACTAACATTTTTCTCCAGCATTAAGGAAATCTGGCAGGATTCAATTTTTCCCCTCTGAAAACAAGCAAAGTAAGTGAAAATGCCATACAGTGAATGCATCTCCTAGTGTCCTGGCCCACAATAACCTTCAAGCCTCATCAAGAAATTATCTGGAAAAATATCTGACATAAAACAACTCCAAGCCTGGAACTGCGGCATAAATTTAACAGTACCATCAATCCCAGTCCAAATGTGCAGGTATGCTCTCAGGTGCCAGTGAATCTGGTCCCTGATTCACTCCTTGCTATGGGAATTGTCCTTGTAAATCTGAGATGTTTTTTAGAGCCAGAAGAGAACAAGATAGAAGAGGAACAAAAAGTGACACCAGAGCAACATGAGAGAATGGAATAAATCAGAGCTCCTGAGTCACCAGCAGTGCCCTGAAATAAGTGGTAAACTTTTTTGGACTGGTTGTCCATGCCTGAGTGAAATTACCATGAATTGCACTGCAACTTGGGGTAAATCATTGGGATTTTTGAGCACACAACAACTTGGATTTAATAATGCATAACATGACTGCAAAGTTAAATCCTTTTAAAATGTCAAACCTATTTTAGTTTGTGATGGAAGAAGTATTATATACTGGTTCTAAATTATGCTTTATTATCTGAGTGGAAAATCAATGTGGTAAGAGACTGAAATAATGGCCATTTCTTCAGTGCCTTTAAATATGGGGCTGTCTAAAATTGGCACTAAAAAGAGTGTGAGTAAATTTAAATATTCTGTTACTTTTGACAAACAGGAATAGATGAGAATTAAAGTAGGAATATATATATATCAATCTACATTAATATAGAGATCATAATGCTCATATTATTAATGGTAATGATTAATGTGATCAAATCTAAAAATTACTTCTAGCGGTTGAAAAGGTCTATATTAATAGATTTCTATATTACTTGCAGTATGTGGGGTTGTGGGAAACAAATTAATGCCCTGTAGTAAAACCTTGTCTACACAGCAAAGACATTCACTAATTTCTCCATTTAAAGATTCACTTGGAATTGCAATAAATCTGGAAATGTAGCATTACAAGAAAGGTGGTAGTAAAAACATTTTAAAACTACCTGTTTCTTCTGTGGGAGAGTATCCTAGCTGAAGAAGAAAAATAAATAACAAAATGCAAATGGATTTGAAAAGTAGTTTGGAATGAACAGAAGATGATTTACATTAGTTATAGTACTTGGCTAAGGTGAAAAAAATAATGAAGGGATCAATTACTGTCAAGTATCTTGACAATATTAAAGCCTGTGAAATCCAATGTTGATTTTTAACCTTGCACCAATTCAAACAATTTATTCTATATTCTAACACAAGGCCTTCCCACTGACTTCAGTAAGTTTCAGACACTAGAAAATAATTTACAAGTTTCCATTTGATCAATTCTGTGACATCTTTATTTTGGTTTAAATATCTTAGTGCTACTCAGCCAGTAGTAGAGCAGTGAGAGGAGAGGATACAGAGAATGAATAAAGTTTTCTGAGCTCCGAAAAGGTGATTTACTACTAATCAAGCCATGCTTGGTCTAATTCCACTTATTTTTAATTCTATTAATAGTCATACTGTAAGAAGCCTAGCTGGGGAACAATTAGCATTTCACATATATTTCTTAGGTCTGAGTCAATTAATTGGTAAACATATGTCTGGGTTTACTTCAGCAGAAAACAGGTAGAAAAGTCTGTATTAATAAAACCAAGGAAATAGCCTCACAAGGTAAAAATCTAACTAACTATATGTTTTCCTTGCATTGCTTTGAGGAATGTATTTGACAGATATACCAGACTTTGTTTTAAGAAACATTTGAAAAAATTCTTTCTTGGCTGCTTTTCATAACCAAGCCTCAAAAAATGGATTTTCATATTAGATAAGTAACCTATTTAACCTTATGGGATTCTAGTTAAAAAAAACTCAATTAGTAAACACATCTCTTCAGGTTACACAACTTGAAATGATACCATATAAAAGAATTTTCTTAAATACCTTTCCAGAGTACTGTCATTACAGATTCCAACAAAATTTCAGGATTTCAAAATTGAAAGTCTCACCAGAGCAGTGTAGAGGAGCAGAATGAGTTTGATTATTGTGTTACTTTATAACATCACTCACTAAGCTGTTACGGATGGACTGGAAAGTGATAATATTCTAAGCCTTAAAACCAAAGCCAAATACATAGAATTATTTTTACTTCTTAAAAACAGCCAGTCTTTTCTTATGCTTTCAAGTTAATTAAAAACTTAATTATAGGGGGTTAATCATAGGGAAGGAATTTCTGTCCTTCTGGCTTTAACAGTTCCAACTTCCTAATAAAGTATTGAAGTAAGAAAACACTTTTCTTATTTCTCTTTGCCTTCAGCATCTTTTCATAGACATTGAAGGAAGCTGTCCCTGTTCCAAGTGCCAGATAGGCAAAAGGAACTAGGTCCAATTTCTTGATCAGATCATCTATTATACTGAAATTCCTAGAGGAATTGTAAGGAAAACTGACCCTACAGACTTGTAAGAAAAATAGCTTCTTCCAGGGAGCAAGATCAGTTGTTCAGCACATTGGATAAAGATTTCAATGCAATGTGTGGGTTCAGTAATTTCACAGAAATTTTTGAAAGAAAGAGATTCCTGGATCTGAGTGATGGCCCTCTGGAATTACTGAACATATCACTACAGTTTCAAACAGCATATCTTTAGGAACTTTCCTGGTAAGACAACCTTTAACCTTCATCAGTGCAGGCCTTATGCATTTCTATCACAGGTTTTCCACCTCTAATGAGGTTGAACACCTTCAATATTGGAAAAACTGACCTTTGAAATACTGTGAATTATACAGTGTTTGAAGCATTATAGAACGGTTATTTTCATATAAAGAAGGAGGATGTTGAGGTAATCATCTGTTCAGCTCTATTAAGCTTCTATTTCCATGCACCATAGCTTACCAAAGGCTTTGTTACTAAAAATACAGCTAATGCCAGTCACTATGGTTTCATGGAAAAGAGGTCTTTTCAAATAAAAGTGTCACCTTTTTTAAAACAGAATGTTATATCCACTTAAGAAAGGTTGCTAGAATCATAGTCCATACTTCAACTGTTTATCACATGGTATTTTGAATTGAGACCTTGCATTATAAGGAATGAACTATATATCACACAAAAAAATTACTCTGAGAGACCTCATAAAGTAAACATTCTCTAGTGGGACATATTTCTAGCAGATTTTCCTTGGTTTGATTCAGTTTATGATCTGTATCAGCAGTCTTGTTGGGCCACAAAAGTAAAACAAAGGCTAGAGGACAAGTCTCATAAATTAGTAAGTTCAATGTCTTAAAGACAGAACTCAATTTATTAACACTCTTTTAACAAAGTATTAAAGAGAAAACTGAGATATGACTTGACTGGTAGTTATATATACCCACAGTTATAAGAAAGAGCTGAAAGGTGCTTTTCAACCTTGAAGGAAACCAACAATAAGATTCAGTGAATAAATACAGAAGTTAGGCAGATTCAGTGAATGAATACAGAAGTTTGATTTGGCATTGGAAGTAAATACTCTGGGATAATTAAAGATTAGAACATCTACTATGAGAAAATCTGCAAGGCCACTTGCATAACTGCTGTGACAAGAAGCACAGTGGCACATTGTCGCCTTGAAATCTGCACAGGTGTAGATTTGCTGATTAAATGCAACATAAAAATGGCTATTTTCAGAATATATTGCATGTGGTATATATTTTTTTGTATATAAATTTACAGTGAATTTCTTAATAGCCATATTTAATTGAGATTAAGAGAAACAGTTATGTAATGTCCTATCTGTAGTACTTAGAAATATCTATAAGTATCTGTAATACTGCAAATGTTTCTTAATACTATCTATAATAAGTAATTATCTGTAATACTTACAAACATTTCTTAAACGTTCTTCCTCCATTTCCTAAAGGTGCTCTGTACCAGTAATGTCAACATTTTGATGCTTCAGGTCATGTAATATTTTCTGACTTGATTTCTAAGATAATGTAGCTTTGCTATATGATATGGTTTGTATTGTAGCAGTTGTCAAAGATTGGGACATACCACAGAACTTCAATTCTTTCTTAAATAGTTAGTGGGAGGTCTGATGCAAACCATGGACATAGTCTTGTCTGCCACTGTTAAAATGTGCAATTTTAGGACAGTGCCTTCAAAGTATTAATTGAAGTGGCATAGTCACTCCATTCTGCCTTACTCTTTCTCAAAGGGTTTTGTTTCCCAGTTAAATCTTCTGGCAAGTATATACATGTCTTAGATTGAACAGCATGTGAGACACACCCTCAGACTTTCCTGAAACTCTCCCCAGAACACATTATGGTGGACAAGCTATTTTTAATTTGTGACCTTTCCATTAACTAGCATTGATCCCAGACAAGATTATATCATTTAAGCAGATCGTCTTCTGATCACACAGATACTTTTGTCTTTTTTCCAATCCTCTCCAAAATCAAGACACCTCTCCTGTGTATGTCTTTTGACCTCCTTGAATTATGACTGACTTGGTTCTAATTTAATGGGTGTCATCTACCAGAACTCCTTTGGGTTTTCATTTGTTTTTGAAAACTTATCAGGTTTCTGAATATTCTACATTTGTATTCTACATTTATATTCTACAAACATAGATAATGTATTCTACATTAGAATACACAACAGAAAGCACGTGGCATTTCCAAAATTGGTGTACACCCCTATGTAAGTTTTTCTTCTGTGAATACTGCATGCAGTGAGCTGGGGTGCATTGTATCTCAGTGCATCCTCTACACTTTGAAGGACTTCTTGGCTTCTTTATTTGTCAAAAGCCAAAAGCAAGCAACACTGCAGAATACAACTCTGTTTTTGTATCTGTAATCCACTTACAAGGAAAAACAAAATAATTCCCTAAAAAATATCTCTAGAAAAAAAAAAAGAAACAGAAGAAGCAGTACATTAAAAGTTTATTAAATTGAAAATGAAAACACAGAGACATATATGGATATTCAGGAGAATGGTAATTGTCTGTATAAATTTCATATCAGAATTTTAAACTAAGGATTTTTATGAAGATACTACTCTGCTGATAATTTTGTACCCACTTACATTGCACAGAATATGCAAAAACACAGGGACAAACTGCTGTTTCAGTACATATAATTGATGTTTATGAAAAGGATGTTTCTGCAAGTACAGTGTTTGAATGATTCCTTTGGAGGCTGCCAGAGAAGGAGCTGGAACTGGAAAACTCTCTGTAAGGGCTCTGGGACTGGTATGTCAGATTCATGAGCTTTGTAGAAAAGACAGTATTGCAAAGAGATGTTTGTTTGGATCTGAATTTACAGTGACAAAAAGCATTGAGAGATCCTGCTTTGTATAAAGAACTGTTTTCACAGTGGCAGTATTATTTTTTTTCAAAGATGGTAATGATTTCTTTGGGAATAAAAACATTAATTGTTAATGTATTTCCTTTTTCCTAGGTGTTTCCTAACTACTGGGAAAGCAATTTTCCTTCTCATATATTCTAAACCTATGCCCTGCATCGACACATTGCAGTATGTTGTTGTTTTTACCAAAGTGCAAAGGTTGGCAGGAAACATTGCATTTGGGAGAGCAGATCATCTCTCTGCTATATTGATCAGAAAACAATGTGCCCTGCTCCACATCCTCCCTGAACTGCTGCAAGCCTGACTGCTTTGTGCTAGGTTTTATGGATGAACACCTTAGGTCCCTCCATACAACTGCAATAGGCCAATCTCAATCACTCATCCCAGAGATGAGCTGAGTGTAGGCAGAACCAGGAGCGTGCAGGAAGGGAATGAACATCAGGAACCAGCGCTTTTTACTGGCAATTATAACCAGTGCAATGCAGCTCCTGTACAAGGGCTGATGTGCCTTGAGTGTGTAACCATGAAACCATAGTAGAAGGTTCTGTGGTGAGCTGGAAACATCCATGAAAAACATATAAACATCTGTGATTTCATTCTAAAAACATTTTCCAAGACAAATTATGTTTCCTACAGAAATGTAAATGCTTTTTTTTATACAAATTCTCGTTTGTACAGTACTGTTGGAATACCATATGGAAATATTTTATTAACTTGGAAGCATTTCAGTGTAATTCTCTCCTGGATGTAGTATTGCACATCAACTCCATGTTCAGTACTCTCAGGAGCTTTGATTATGCAGGAGGACAGGCATTTTCTCATCCTGATTCTTTTTAGGAGGAGTTAAGGGTACTTATAACTTACTACTACCAAGTGATATGGAAACACTCAAGATCTCCTAATATTGGTTTATTGTATATGGCATTCAAATTTATAGCAATAGAATTGAGTATTCTAAAATGTAATGACTCTCTTCCCAGTGTTTACTAGATACACCAGAAAGATAAGCACTATATAGAGAGAATATCCTTTTAGATAAAAATTGTAATAACACAGAGAGAAATAGATATAAATTTCCTGAATAGATGTAGGTTGGAAATTAAAAGAAAGTTATTAAACTATAGAGGGCATGGTGCAATTAAGGAGGATCTGATGTAGTAAAAGAAGTAACACATTTTTAGATGAAACCTTCATCTTTATAAAGCTTATTATAATCTGTAGGTACATACAATGACTAGAACTGAAGTCAGTGACCCAGAAACCTCCTTGGCTGAGTTCTTTTCAGTCCCACAGAAATTTCTAAAATGTTCTCAAGGCAAAGTAGTCTTACTGTGTTTCAAGTGATGCTGCTTATGTCAATGAAGAATTATCAATTTTCATTACAAGAATATTTTTAATAACTGCATCTTTATTCAAATCTGTATGCCATTTGTTTTTTGTTCCTTCTGGTTTATGCAGTCTACAAAAATTCAGTCATAAATGCTTGTGATGTTTCAGCTTATGATTAAAGGTGTATGAAATGCTGAGGATCATAATTTCCTTGTAGTTGTATTATTAGATTTTTTCCTAAATTTGTTGACTTAATATGGCATGTTGCATACAAACAATAGCCATTTTACATATTTAAATCAGTTATTTAAAATAGATTTTATTTTCATAAAATGAAAGCAGTGAATATTTTATAGCCTGGAAATAATAAGTTAAGCATTTTGCTATGAATTTCTGTTACTAAATAATGAAAGTCTGATTAATTGCAGTATAAGCCAGATGATCTCCTTATGCTGAGTAATTTGGCTTTAGGTGTACTAAAGCAACTGCTTCTTTTGGTTTTTACTGTTCTACTTTCTCCTTTTCATGTTTTGTTTCAGAAGGAATATGATAATAAAGAAAATGCATAACATTAAAAAAAAACCTGTAGCAAAAGAAGTCCCAAGTGTAGGATGGGGTTACAGAGTAAAATCAAAAATAGATGCCAGCAGTGTGAGAAAAGGGTATTTATCTGTCTACCAGTAGCATTCTGGCTGAAGTATTTCATTAGGCTGTGTAGGAGTCTTGAACCTTGATTTTCAGTGTACATATGCATAGTCATTATTAGCAACTGTTCTCATTAGATCTAGGCTACTGTATAAAACAGTCAAACAGTCATGGATTTGGAAAATACCAGTCCTTATGATGAAGTGTGCAATTTTTTCTTTTAAAATGAACATAGCAGGGATTTGCTCTTTGTCCACTACATTAATATTTTTAAACTACTGGTTGTTTTGTGGTGGAGTATTTTGTTTTATCCCCTGAAAATTTAAAGAAAAAAAATATTGTTACATAGTTAGCATGGAATGAATATCAGTTCTGGGTATCTTGAAATACCAGCTGTAGATGTCTAAATGTTTGAATGAAACAGTATCTCCAAGGAAACTTCTCTACAAAGTATCCAAAATAATTTTTCAGTACTTTAGGTCATGCAATGTTGATTTGTACGCACATAAAACACAAATTTAAAACACAGGCAGGGCTAAAACTCCATGTAATTGCTTGTCCATTACCATGGTGGAAAGTTTCTCTTTAGAAAACTGACTGCAAAAGATAAAAGGTAAATAAGGATAATGACAGGCATCAGGACACTTAACAGTATTTTAGATATGGACACCTTCTCAGGCCTTCTTCTTAAATTTGTCTTTGGAAAGCTTCACTGGCTAATAGGGAAATGTCAGAAGAAGTTACTGATGGACAAAAAAGATTGACTGTTCATGGTAAGCTTTTATCTTTAAAAATAAAGTTTTTTTATGATGGTTGAGAATGAAAACAAAATAGTTGAAGGTTCCAAAGTAACTGGAAAACTGATAAAAGTAAGTAAAGTATTATAAAAATATTGAAAACATAAAGAAAATAGTTTTGAAGGTAACTTTTCTAAAATAAATTCTAAAATTAGAGGAATATGTGAAGCAAAATACAATCATCTCTAAAGCTGAAAGTAAAAATACTAACTATGAATAATCTGAATTTTTAAGAATTTAAAATATAGATATTTAATATGTGGATACAGAGAAATCCATCTTTTTCATGGAAAATTATTTTTTTCCTGGAAATGTTGTTACAGGAAGTTCTCCTATCATAAAGCATAGCAATGTCTGAGGTTGCCTTGAAACTATCATAGAAAGAAGAATGTTTAGATGTGGGGAGACATACACATGACTCTATCATACTATGGGAGCTTTTTTGAGGAAAGCATTTTACTTCCCAGCATTACCAAGTATTCTACCTTTGATTAAGACAGAAGAGAATAATTTTCAAATCCACAGTTTTTCCTAATAGAGGAGCTTATTTCTTTTGCCACAGGTTTACAGGCATTCATCATAAATTGCAGGACTTGGTGATCTTGCAAGAAGACCTGGCTACATGACTCAGCTCCTACTTCCAGACTCTGCTACATAGGAAAGAGGCCTAAAGCTCTCTTTGGATGACTGATACTCAGTAATCCTTTCAGCATGATGCCACCACAAATACCGACAGCCTAACAGACTGAATGGGACTTTACTGAGACACAAAGTTGAAGCACTACAAAAGCATATCTTTCTTTGATTGGCAGCTTGGTTTCGGATTCATGACAAGGAACTACTGAAACCAAAGGTCTACTGAAAGAATTTGTTGATTCTAACTCATAGAGTTCCACATATGTGGCTTAATAAAGGGACTATGCTTTTTCTTCTTGTCTGAGATCATGACAGCTTCTCATTTTTTTTCAGTCATGACAGCAAAGAGAAAACTCTAAAATTCTATACTGTCTTTTGGGAAAAACTGTCTTTTTAATGCCTTTTTCTCTGTTAAAGATTTAGTGAAGACAATGCGAAAATTGGAGTATATGAATTTTAAAATGCTATTTAAAAGAATAATAGACAAATGAAATTTTGAAATTTATGCAGTCATATGGCTAACAGTAGGGTTTGTTTTTTTTTAAATGGTGTCCCTTGATTCCTGAAACAGTGCTTACTTAAAACATATGAGTCAAAAGAAACATATTCTTGCTTATGCATAACAATAAAACACATAATAGAAGTTTGACCATAATGTATATTGTTGCTACAGCTTTTAATTGTGGCTCTATAAACTTTGGCCTCAGAACTGAACTGAAATACTTTTGATTTATCTCTAACTGCAGTGATAACCAATAATCACAAATCTAGCTGCACATTTTATTTGATTTTTGTTTATTTTCCCTATGTTTAATGTCTTCCACTTTTCCTATTTGGAGAATCAGATGGTTTTCCATCTGCCTTCTACCTCTCTTATTCCCATATTGTTAAGCAGGATTAACTTAAAATGCATGAAGAAATGTGTCTTCCCAGAATTTTGACTCCATTTTGCAACTTACAATCACTTGCTGTTATCTTTTGTGACCTGTGACCATCTTTTTTTTTTGGTATTTTGTAACTGCTTGGTGATTTAGTTGCAGCTCTATGTTAACAGTGACAGCCTGCTTGTTCAGAATCGCATTTCTCTCCTGGGCTGCCAGGGATTTATGGGAAAGAGAAATATAGGTCTCCTACCCTTTGGCACATGTGTTTCTTGTTAGCTGGCCCATGGAAAAATGTTCTGAAGTGGTCCAATTTGGCCAGAATAATTTCATATTTAAATTAATTTGTCTGTGGCTTAGTCGACATCAGCTCTGTTACAACTTTGCTCTTCTGATTTTAAAGAGAAAAATTCTTGCCCACATTCCTTCAACTGTTTTACATTTCTCCCCCATGGTGTTTCTTTCAGAAATTGAAGAAGTAATCAATTGTGTGTAAGAGAATAATCTACTGTAAGTAGCAGGAAATTTTTCTCTTCTGACCTAGACCATGAGTCAAATATTAAATTCTTGCTCTTGTGTAATCTCCCCTCTGCCTCAGAGCAGGTATTGAATTACTTTATGTTCAAACTTGACTCATCCTCATGTGCCCTCCGTGGACCTGCTTCTATAGGCAGATGTGACAAATGCAGCACTTCAGGCTTCTGAGATTTCTGTCTGATCCCATATAAACAATTTAGCTAACTGTCATACACAGCTTATCTTTAGTTTAGCTTGTGGGAAACCTTTTTTGACTGTCATGTTTGGAGACCTGGCAAAAACTAGAGCAAGAACTGTTCCTTCTAGTTGCACTCATAAAACTGGTCAGTGCATTTTTGTATTTCCTGGAGCTTTCTGTCAAAGCTGTAAAGCTGCTCATGGTGATGGATTCTGCCTCCTGTTCCACAGATCCTTCTCTGTTGTAGTAAAGTCATGTTCTATGCTCCTAACCCTAAATGACATTTCCAAGTAGTCTTGACTTCACCCCATACCACTGAATTCTCAATAGCTTTTGATTTTTTTGCTTGGTACACTCAGCAATGGCTTCCATGCAGTTAAAGGCTTTTTTTCAGCCTACTTGTGCCCTAAGGAAAGGCTAGGAGTGTTGTTTCCAGGATATAGGCATTGATCTTTTCTTTGTGGATGCGTTTCCTGCCTGCACATGTTCAAGTTCTATGGTAAATGCAAAGATGGTCAGGCTTTGTGCTAGTGCATTTTGAAACATTAATAGGGAGCACTGTTCACTGTAATTCTGGCTCCACTGAAGTCTTGTCATTCTTAAGGACCTGGCTTCTAACCTGAGATTTTTTTATTCTCTAAAAAAATAATGCTTTGTTCTGACTTTTCCTTTCTGCATAATCTTTCCTAACTATCAAAAATATTTTTTCCCTCTTATGGAAAGCTGTTGTAGCTTGGGCTGATAAACTTAAACATTATTTCTGCAATGTTAAAAATACCATAAAGAAAAAAAAAATCATGTCTGTTATTTTGTTATCTTTATTCAGTTTTGTTGGAATATTTCAAGGGTATGGCATGTGAATTCAAACCTATGATGCTTTCTAAAAGATGTGTCGGAGACTGGGAAGAGGAAGGATGGTCCTTTGTACAGACATGCAAAAACAAAATCAATTATTTCTTTCTTGGGAAAATCGAGTAATATAATCTTAAGATTGATAATGCTCCCAATACTTTGATGTTCGTGAGTTGGTAGGTTTTTAGAATCCTTCATAGGTTTTCTTACCACTACAGAAGTACTGGTACCTGCTGTATGTGGTAGGTGCAACAACGAGACAGCTATAAATAAACTAATGGCAATTTTCAAGCAGGAATAAAGGAAGCCCATTCTTAACCTCAATATTTTTTGTACATGTCAATTTCTTTGACTAACACATTATGCATGTATTTCCAACTGTTTATACTTTCCCAATAAAGCAAGCACTTTTATTAACTTGACTGAACACAGAATTATCTTCAAAAACTCCTTTGTTAAAGTATAATTTGTTTCATGAAAACTACTGTATATTTTGTGCATATCTATAAAAGATTGAATTAAAGACTTCATGAGTTCATTCATTTGTGGACCTATCTTGATCAGCTCTTATGTAGGAGTCTGGTAGGTTTGATTTATACCATGGAAGTCTTAATCTGATTTTTTCACAATGTGAGACAACACTGACAAACTTAATTCCACTAGCCTATGTCATCCTTGTACTATTATAATTAGGGACCTCTAGAAGACAGAAGAGCACAAGCACAGCTTTATTCTTAATTCTAGTACCAAATTTTATACTGCCTTTTGATAATCTGGTTTTAATACTTGCTTTAAGGCTTTTTATTCCAATTTTATTGGTTGTCTACTTATTCTCTGCTTTATCGCTGAGAGAAAGCCTCTAGCATTTTCTCTTGGTATATGCAATATATAGTGGTGACAATGTTGTTTCTAAGGTATTACAGGCTTGTATGACATTTATTTAACATGTCATCCTTTCTTTTTCCTTTTCCTGTAAGTTGCACCAGGAATGGTATGGACCCTTTGGGTTTTCAGTTTTCTAAGACAGGACATCACAACCTCTACACAAAATGTATTATTGCTTTTATATAGAAATTTACACATACAAATCCACCTCCCCTTATTCCCAGAGGCGTCATATTAAAGTTTCTCTTAGCAAGATAAATAAACTTGGCTTTTCCCTCTCTTTTTTTAATCCTTTCTATCTCAAGTGCTTTGTTTAAGGGAAGGGAACAGAATCAAACAGCAGCTAGGATTAGAATGATAATTGGTTTACAGCTGTGGCATGTCTTGTGACATGTACCTGTTGGCAGAAGAACTGATGCCTCTGTACCCTTTCTCCAAAGAGTGCAGACAGAAGAAGATGGCTTAACTGCACCTATCTCTTCCCAAGACCAAAGACGTATGCAGCTGTTCAAAAAGTGTGAAAAATTTAAGCGAAGAAAAGGGCAGTTGCTGCCCCAAAATTTCTGTGCACCCTGAGAATTATCTTAAGTAGTTCAGTCCCATATCTGCCACATTGTGGCTTTTTCAAGAGGGTTTTGGTTAATTCTTTATAGCAAAATGATACTAAATATAGAAAAATACTGTGTTTTCCTTGTGAAACAATAACATATATTTAGCACAGCATCATTATCTAGCTCCATCTTCTTTTTGAAAGAAGAGAACAACCCTTCCCTCTGGATCCTGGATGTCAGGATGGAATCAGATCTTAGAAACCACCCATTCTTTCTCCTTGAAACCCAAGGAAATAGTAGTAGTTGGTATGAAGCTGTATTTTCAGTGCTCCTTTGGGCAGTGCTTTTGTAGCTGGAGATGTAAGGTGTCTGTGTTGTGTGTGTACAGCAGCAGATATTATTAAAAGTACTGTAGTGTTTTAAATACCTCACCTCCTTTTCAGGGCATCAGCACTGGTTGTCATGGCAACAGCTGAGAACTAGAAACTGGCAGCTGAAATTGCCTCATCTGCTAGTGACTGTGTCCGTGTCTAGTCCTGCTTCCATGGAAACACAAGTCAGAGCAGCAAAAGCAAGGTAGTGGTTTCCAAAAGCTGCCTTAAAAATAACCCTGAGCTTAATGCTATTTTGTTTGTGATCATCTCAACAACTCTGCTTAAGTAAAGCTCTTGAAGTCTGCAATATTTGCAAGTTTAACAGATGAAAGAAAAACAAGGCATAAAAAAAAAATAAAGGCATCTGTTATCTTTGATTTCCTTTACTGGCATAATAAGTTTTTGGGAGACAGATGGGTTAACAAACTTCATAGCTAGATTAGCAACTGATTGTCAGAATTACCTTTGATTAATTAGGTGCCCTTTCTGATAATTATTGTTCATATTGAGCATGTTAGAAGCTGAGGCATGGTTTATCTTATCTGGTTAACTGGGCCTCATTAATTCTCCATTATTCCTGAGCCATTACATATCACAAAAAAAAAAATAGATTCAGGTAACATTTTTAGTTTTCAAAATAATTAGCTGCAAAAAAAAAAAGTCCAAGCAATTTTCTATGGATTTCATGCCCCTTTTTTTCCCCGAAAAATTGGAATCTATCCTCTTTACAAATTTCTAGGCTTTTCATCTGGCTCTAGTGCTTCTGCTTTGCAGTAGACTTGATATACTTTATATACTTAGAAGTCAAGAGGCTGATAGTAGCTTTCTGAGAAAAGATGTTCAGTTTTGAAAAGGTTGAATGGGTTGCCATGATTTTACTTCTAATACCTGTTATCCTGTTGGCCTTCTCTCCCAGGTATAATGTTTTGTTTCAGACAGATGAGGGGCCATTTTTTATCTTTCATTGTTCAAGCAAATCTCTCATCTGTTGTGATTCTCGATGTCTGGAGAAAGGGTGGCAACATTTTAGGTTATATTTGAATGAAATAACTTTTTCAGCATTGCTCTGAGGACATCAATAACTTGTAGATATAAAATGCTCCAGAATTCAGATGCTGCATCTGATTAATCAGCTATTAATTCAGAGGAAATTTGTGTC
This sequence comes from Chloebia gouldiae, assembly GCA_003676055.1. Classification (NCBI taxonomy): domain Eukaryota; kingdom Metazoa; phylum Chordata; class Aves; order Passeriformes; family Passeridae; genus Chloebia; species Chloebia gouldiae. The sequence goes on from QUSF01000005.1 coordinate 23,831,443, forward strand.
ACATTTGCTCTTGCTGAAAAAATAATATGTAGCATTTGTTTAAAAAAATATTCCAGTTTACATAGTGGAATAAGTAGCTGTGCATCAGAGCTTAAGGTTTCATAATAAGATCCACTATTTGCATGGTAGACAAGTCATCATATCCTGAGCTCGTGTGTCAAATAGTAAACACAAAACCCAGTCTGAAATGTCCAGTCATTTTATTCTAACACTTTCTGTGAAGAGTCACTACTTAAAACTTAGAAGAATATGTTCTACCACTGATTCACCCTTTGACTTAATACCCTGTCTCTGTCTCTTGTAGATCTCAGATGAATTCCTGAATGTTTTGAAGAAGAGAATATAGACAACTCTTTGCCTATGGATTCCTCTGGGGCTTCCTGACCCAACAGAGAAGAGCATAGCATAGCTCAGGTTTTAGAGCTGGTCAGGATGACCTCGGATATGTAGGCAATCAGATGGGTGTTAACTGAATGTTCACTATGTTCTGTGCTTCCCACCACTGATTAATTTGCTTCTTCATTTTTCTTTTTAGCTGAGACAGGTTTTACTATTATTGTGAAACTCTGAAACTGTATCTGTGGCCCTATAGGTTGTAAACAAACTCTATTTCATAAAAAAGAAATATAGAATAGTATAGTGTATAGTATCTCTTTAAATAGTATATTAATGTAATATAGTATGGTTTTTAAAAAGCTATCCTTCAGCCTTTTGATCAGGAGCCAGACATCATAATTTCTTCCCCGGATCCGGGGCTCACTGCATTTTTACTATAATTCTGTATTAAGGAGACATGAAAAACTGTTGGAAAATGCATCAGAACTATGTGCTCACAGGATGCTAGGTGCTTGCTCAAACTGAAAAGGTGGTCACTTGAGGATTTCATATGAACCATGTCTCAGAAACTGAAGATTGGGTGTGTGCTGACATTATCAGTAAAAGGGAACTTTCCCAGAATGAGGTATTGGAGCTCCTGGAAAGTGTAAAGTATTAAGTTGTTGAGTTGTAAAGAAAATTAGATACTGCACAGGTCAGATTTTAATGACAAAGTGTTAGGTTGGAAATTAAATCAGAAAACATATTTGCTTTCTTTGGTGTATATTTCCTTATATTGCCTCTTTTTCTTCAAGCTGTGATTTCTTAGAAACTCCTCCACTTATGAGATGCTTAGAGCAGAAATTATAGAATCACAGAATTGTAGTCCTCTTCACAAGTCCTCTTCTGTGCTCAGGCAACAAACGCTGGATTATTGAAATTGTTCAGCATTGTTCAAATTGTTCAAATACAGTAATACTTGGGGTTGCTGTTTTCTTTCTTTGAAGAAGACATAGAATCAGGTCCTCTTATATATGACTCACCCCTAAACAGATAAGAAAATCAACCTCTCTTCTAGCTTTTTTCAAGAATGAGTAAATCACTGCATTTCTCAATATTCTGAGAAACTTCCTGTCTCACAGAAAATCTTGGGATAGAGTATAAACACAAAGATAGGTGTGAAAGGATTTGAGGGAAAGGCAGTTTGGCTAACAATACATGTACCATTTTAAATCGACCTTATGTTGGTTACCTTAGTCAAAGTACCTGTGTGCGTATCAAAGATTGGTGACCAAACGAGTCTGCCTAATAGAGGCTTTTTGACAGATTCCCCATCATATAGGAGTTTTTAAAATACTGTCATAGTTAATCCAAAATACTTTTAGATTTAAAAAAGAAAAAGGAAATACTGCTCCTATAGGAAACTGATGATACTCTTGGTTTCAATTTCATAAAAATAGTAGTGTTTTTTCCCTTATGGATAGATACAATATCTCAGCTGCATGATCTTGACATTTTTCATCTGTGTTTTTCATTTTATTGAAATGAAGATGCAACTTTCTAAAGGCAAGTGCTGAGAAACTGATGGGCCTGATAGAATCCAGTTCAAGTGCTGAGTAACTAATGGGCCTAAGTCTGGTTCAATATTTCAATGCAATTGTTATTGGGCAAGTTGGTTGAAAACTTTTTTTGTAAGAAAAATAGAATCATATCACTTTAAATTTTTCGATGTGGGAATGGAAATAAGTAATCAAGCCATCTGTAAGTATTGGAAGCCTCTTTCCAAACCTCCCTGTAGAAATTTTGTTGTCTATTCAGACTTTGATAGTGCTGATTTTTCAGATGGCACATCTTTGCAGTTGAAGGTACTTCTCCCAAACTCAAAACATCACCAAAGGAATTTCTTGACTTTTGTTACTTAATTATGTTGAAATTAATATAGAGAAGATGGATATTGCATGAATGATATTAGCAATCAGAGTAGGATGTTATTAGGGAAGATTCTCAGTGCTATTTATCCTGATCCAAGCCATCTGGAGGCATCTGAATGTGTCACTGGAATAATTAAGAAATATCAAAACCAAAATGGTTTTAAATAAATTTTAATGACAAAACTAGTTAGGGGACCATTCCCATAACACACAACAGTCTTTGTGAGTTTCTAACATGTCACAAATGACAACTTTTCCAGGATAAATGGCATCTCTGAGCAGTATCTTTCTGGAATTTTATTTTTAATTCTAGAAAATGTGGGGGTCTTTTGTGATTAGTGTATGAAGTGCCTGACAGATTTGCTTTCAACACTAGCTCTTTCATATTTTTAAAATAAAAGTTCTCTTAAACGGGAGGATGGAGTCGTCTCAATATTTCTTTAATTATTTTTGACATTTAGTAAATATAAGCTGAAAAGTCATACAATCCTAGAATTGTTTTGATTGGAAGGGATGTTTAAAGGTCATCTACTCCAATCTCCCTACAATGAGCAGGAAAATGTTCAACCAGATCCAGCATCTCAGAGTGCTCTTTTACTTCACCTGGAACACTTCCAGGGAAGGAAAGTGTTCCATCATCTCTCTGGGCAACCTGGTCCAGTGTCTCACTACTCTCACTGTAAAAAGCTTATTTCTGTATCTTACCTAAATCAAACTTCTTTAGTTATTAACCCTTACCCCTTTTATCACAACAGGTACTGCTAAAAAATCCCTTTCCTGTTTTTATAGGCCCCGTTTATCTACAGAAAAGCTACTCTGTCTCACAGTAGCTTCCCTTCCCCAGGCTGAGCAGCCCCAGTTCCCTCAGCTTGTCCTCATAGGAGAGGCCCTCTGAACCTTTGAGCATCTTCATGGCCCTTCTCTGTATCACTCCAACAGGTCCACATCTTATCTTTCCTTTTCAAATTCATCTGCCTTTTTAGTGGGAACTGTATGATCCTTTCTAGCATGTGTTCCTTTGCATGCAGCCAATGATACCTCTGTTCTGAGTTCTGCTAAACCATTCCTAGTGCCAGGTACTTGAAGAAAATTCTTCCAAGAATGCAGTATGGGTGCAGTATGATTTCACCAGTCAGCAGTAACCAGTAAGTGATAAATAACAAAGCTGATGCTTTCTTCAGGAGGAAATTATTATGCTTAATGAAAGCTGAGTGGTTAACTTTCCTTAGCTGTGGACATACATATAAGTCTTGATGCTGGTTTAAATACTTAAACATAACTGGTGCCTGCTAGATAAAAATAATAATATGTTTTGTGTGTTTCCTTCTCCCTATGCTTATTCTTTGCACAGAAAAACCTCTATTGTAATGATTAGTTTTGCCTAGTACTTTAAAATATCATAGCTGAGCTAGGAATAATTTTGTTTTTCTTGGATGTGAGATCAAAGAGTATTTTATATGGAAAGGCTTATCTGTACATCTGATAGCAATTCTTAGTGCAGAGCATTATGCCATCCATCTGACTGGAACAACCTTGATTGTCTACTCATAACAAAATATCCTGGAGGACAGTTCTCTCAGAAAGACTATATGTGATCATTATGTCTTAGGGATTATTAAAAACCTGTGCTCTTGATGAAAATTTTGCAAGTTTCTTCAAGTAGTGTAGCCAGAGCCTCACGAGAGAAATTGTTGTACTTACTTTGTCTCAGCATAAGCATTGCCACAGGAAATAGCAACCTAATACAAGGCAGCAGTGTCACGCTTAAGGCAGGTTATCAGGCACATAATTTTTTATTGTTTGAGCTTCTTTGTATTAACATGTTGAAAGAACAACCCTAGGAGTACTTAAATCTATTGACATCTTGTGTATTTGTTTTGATACTGACAGCTAGTAATACTGGAACGTTACGGTAAAGAAAAGCAGAGCTGCCCAGATCTGCTCTATTTAACCAAGAAATTAAAACTCCTATACTATTAGGCAATTACTTCAAACATGGTTTTCCTCCAATGATTATCCTCCAGGAATATGTGCCCTTTACCTGTAAAGCATATGTAACCTGAGTCTATTGCAGTACACTATGTTTATTATAAAACTAAATTGAAAGATAAATGCATGTGAGCAGATTATGCAATATGTGAAAGTCTGTTTTATGCATTTTTTTATGACTTACTAATTATTTATTGTAGCCGACCTTACACGGATTTTACAGATAATACATGTGCTCCTCCTGTGGCTTGAAATCTGAATGTGGCCAGAAACAAACACTTAAGAACCACCTACTCATCTTTTTCACTCTACTCTACTCTGCTTAAATAGACATCTTTTGACATTCTCTTACAATCTCAAAGAACTATTTAGAAATGTATCATTGATATAAAGTTCAATCATCTTAAAATTAGTCAGTTGCCATCAAATTCAGTTTGTGTTAATGTTCAGTGATAATTTGTATTTCAGGAAAATATGACTGTAATAATTTTACATTTATTTAATAATTAGCAACCTTTAAAACAAGTAGATTTTTGAAATGTTATATTTTTTTCTTACATCTCAGATCTACCTACCAAACATATTTCTCCTTTTCAGTTTCAAGAGAAGCACAACATATATCTATGCAAAAAATACACGATCCCTGAGGAGAGTTGAAATTTAAAAAGTGCTTGTCAAAAAAGACTTTATGTCCTGGAAAGAAGAAATTAAAACAATTTCTTCAACAGAAACCAAACTTTTGTTTTTTTTGTTTGCTTGTTTATTTCACATATGAGACAACTAGGGCATAATAATTTGCATTGCTGTTCTGTAAGCTCATCAAATTTAATATTTGAAGTCTAGGAGACTTATGTGCTCATCAGAGAAGGCTAATATAAAATATAAAAAACTCTTGCTTACCACCCACCATGATTTTTTCTTCAAATGCCATTGCAATATATCTGATTTTATGAAACATGGATAATCTAGCACAGATATATAGAAAATTAAATTTTCAAAGTTAAGCTATTTATACAGATAACTCCTCCAAAATGCAATATTAGAAAGAACAGAAACTCCTTCCTTAAACTGAATATCACAATAATAAGTCCTTCAATGGTGTGCCGTGCCTTCTGTTGTTACTGACATTTGGGTAAGGTAAGTCCAAATTATATTCAGATGCTGAAAAGGATGATGACAGTGATATGAGAAATGGAGAAACTATTCTCAATTTCCAAAGAATAATATTAAGATGTCTACATGAAGAAAACTAATGTTTTTTTTGATTTTTCAACCTGTAGAGGTTCCAGGGATAAGCCCATACAGAACTGCTGAACACTTACCTGCGCATGCTCAAAAAGGGTATGAGTTCAGTGAGGCTGCATCCAAGTGCAGGGATATTAGATAACAGAGAATCACACAGAATCACAGAATCACTAGGCTGGAAGTGACCTTCAAGATCATCAAGTATAACCCATGCCCTGACACCTCAACTAAACCATGGCACCGAGCGCCACATCCAGTCTTTGTCTAAACACATCCAAGGATGGTGACTCCATCACCTCCCCAGGCAGACCATTCCAATACTTTATCACCCTTTCTGTAAAATCTTTTGTCTAATATCCAGACTACATTTCCCTTGATGCAGCTTAAGACTGTGTCCTCTAGTTCTGTCAGGTGCTGCCTGGAGAAAGAGAACAACACTCACCTGACTACAATCACCTCTCAGGGAGTTGTAGAGAGTGATAGGGTCACTCACAGCATTTAAAATTTAATTTTACAGCATTTAAAATTTAATTTTTCTGTGAGGTTAGATGGGTGCCAGGTAAGATCTAGGATCAGTTTACTTCCTCCATATTCAATTTCTGGGCACTGTGACACTATAGAAAACTGAATGGAAAAATTGCTACTTGAATGACACCGACATTTTGTGAAAAATTAAAAAACAAAAAAAAAATACCCAAACAAACAACAGAGGTAAAAGATGTATAATTTATAGATGTACTTAAAAATTAATTTTATTTAAAAAATGCATGTAAGTATCTACTCATCAGACATATCTTTGTTGACACAGCAAACATTATGTTATTTCATTTAAAGGTAGACATTGCCTCAGAGAACTATTAGATCAGCTATACTGGTGAGCAAGTAGCCATGATTCAGTCTTTACAAACATGAGGCTATTTATGCAGTATTTGGTCTGGATAGGCTGTGGCAAAATGAGAATCCATTTAAGCAAAAAATAAAAGCTTTTTCTCATTTATTTTGTTGCTTTTAATGGAAAAGAAAGCAACTACCCTTTAATTTTACTGAGAAAGAAAAGAAACTAAGAAACTCGCATTGGTGGTCTTGAGACTTCTATGTAGAAGATATATACTACAATAAAAATATTAATTTATCCTTCACAAAAATTACAAATGATCATTGTTCCCTTTCATTCTTCAAATTATGAGTTCTTTACAGCAATATCTACATATAGTTCATGAGAGGGATTATTGTCCCACTATTTCCAAGGATTTATTTTGACTACTCAAAATTGTAACTATTTTATTTATTTCTATGCCTTTGATTGGATAAATCTCAAAAACAAGAGCTATTTTCTGTAATGGAAAAATAACCTAGTTTTTCACCAAATCAATGTGTCCTTAATCAAATTTTCCATGAACATTCTTTCCAATCACCACAGTAGGGTGTCTTATGTAGGCAAAAATGAGCTCGTTTAAAAATACTTATAGATGTCCTGCCAACCTACACCTGACCCCCCAAATGAGTTAATTCTGAACGGTTCAAATGCAGATATCCTGGGAGTGAAATATATGCTATTCTTATTTTGGTTAAATAAGACTTCTACTGATGAATGATCATCATTCATTGTAGTGGTCCTGGCTATTCATTAGCTTTCTGCTAGTTTTATGTTGTTGGTTTTTTGGTTTTTTTTTGGTTTTGTTTTGTTTTATTTTGTTTTGTTTGTTTTTTGTTTTTTTTTTTTTTTTACCACTACTTTGTTTTTTATCATAGCAGCTTATACGGCATTGTGTTTTTAGGTTTTTGACCAAGACAGTGCTGCAACCACTAATGTTCTAGCTTTGGCTGACCAGTGTTTGCACAGCACCGAGGCATTTTGTTTCCACTGTCCCAATGGAGGTAGTGAGGGAAGTGACCAAGTGACCGTGTGGTGTTTATCTGCCCAACACTGTTGAACTACAACACCAGTGTTTTCACCAGAAACATTTTCTCATTCTGGATGTACAACCTGCATTCCATTTCTGATGACATTATTGTCTAGAATAAGTGTTTTCAGATAAACACAGGGTGTCGTTGATCAGGTCTTCTGGAAGCAAGTCAGATTCAGTGCACTTGGACTATATTGGAATAGTACTGTGTGTGTGTGTGTGTACAACCAACTACGTCTTCAACAAGAGCTGACTTATAGGCATTGTGGTTTGCCAATAACAGGACAGCCTTCAAGCAAAGTTTTGCTTAGAAAAGTAAACTTTAAAGCACATATTCTCATCTGCCAGAGCACCCTCCTCCCTGTGCTTAAGCAGCAATGACAATTTCTCTTAGTGATTTTATTTTTTATAGCCTTATTCATATATTTTCGTTTGGGAAAAGCATGGTCAGTCTGGAGCTATGAGACAAAATATTCTCAGATCTTTTTAAACCAGGCTCTAATAGAAGTATGACTCATACAGTATCATCACCATCAGAGATTTCTACAGTACATGTTTTCTGGGGAAGTGAAAAAAAAAAAAAGGAGAGGAAGGCAATATCATCCTACCAAAACTAGACACAATGGAACAAAAAATCTACTAAAAAAAAAAGTTGGAAGAACCTGTGAAACTCACAAGGAAATCATTCCCACCTAAATACTCTGGAGAGCATTTGAGGCAATACTGTGGCAATTATCTAATTAAGTTCAAACAGAAAAGCATTCCAGAACTTACCATCATGTAACAATAGTTTCTCTTGTAAAAGGTCTGAGAAACATGATTCTTTAGGATATATTCCCAAGGATTCAGAGTTGCCTGGGAAACTAGCTGCCATGTGTGGTTCTTCTCTTTTCTGAGGAAATGTTGAGTCACATGGATTTTCCACGTGTCAGGTTTTAATGCTGACTTTTTTTAAAAGCAGAATGTATCTGTTCAGCAGCACTGGATGATATGGGCCTTTACAGTCAGCTTTACATTCAGCTTTGCATCTGTGGGACTTGCTCTCTTTCAATTTGTATTCGATGCTGCTCACATAAATATTCAGAACTAAATCTTACATAAATGGTTAGGACTACAGACTACAGAATTTTTCATTAGTGCTTTGATGATTGCTTTCTATTCTCAATTGATTTGTTTTGTTATCTGTGATAGCTGTACCAATACCTCATAAAAATCTGTGCTAGCACTGACTGCTAAGATGCTAAAAACCCACAAATTCAAGGAGATGCTGCTTGATATTGACAGGCAAAGCCAATATATTTTTATATATATTTTTTATATATAATATATATAAGACTTTTTTTTGGCCTATTGGCCTTTGAGGGCTGAACACTGAATTTCATTTTGTGTGTTAGCTATATTTGAACATAAATGTTACGTCTTCACAGAAAAAGCCAACTTAAAGTTTCTACACATTTCTTTTAATTGATTTGCAGACAAGTCAGGCAGGTACTGTGAAAATTTCTCTTCTTTGACTGTTAGAGGATCACAGAACGGGTAAGGTTTGAAGAGAGTATAGTGGAACACATTGCAGAGGGCTGTGTCCAGATGGTTCTTCAATCCCTCCAATGAGGGAGACTACATGTCATCTCTGGGCCAGCTGTTCCTGTGCTCAGTCATCTGCACAGTAAAGAAGTTCTTCCTCGTATTCAGACGGAACTTCCTGTGCATCCATTTCTGCCCATTGCCTCTTGTCCTATTGCTTGGCACCACTGAAAAGAGCCTGGATCCATCCTCCCTTCAGAGTCTGATAGATATTGGTGAGGTCCCCTCTCAGGCATCTCTTCTCAAGGCTGAACAGGCCCAGTTCCCTCTGCCTTTCCATGGAAAAATGCTCCAGTCCCTCTACCATCTTTGTTGCTCTCCACTTGACTTGCCCTGGGACCTTCATGTCTCTCTTGTCCTGAGGAGCCTAGAATTGGACATAGCACCCCAGATGGGGCCTCACTAGGACTGAGTAGAAGCACAGGATCACCTCTCTTGACCTGCTGGCAGTGCAGTTCCTAATGGCCCCCAGGATCACTTTGGCCTTCTTGGCCACAAGGACCCACTGCTGGCCCATGGACAACTTGCTGTCCACCAGGACCCCCAGGTCCTTCTCTGCAGAGCTGCTCTCCAGCAGGCTGGCCCCCAGCCTGTGCTGGTGCCTGGGGTTATTCCTCCCCAGCTGCACTTACCCTTGTTAAATTTCAGACAGTTCTTCTCTGCCCATCTCTCCAGCCTCCTGGAGAAGGGCTGCACAGAACTCTGGGGTATCAGCTGCTCTTCCCAGCTTTGTATCATCAGTGAACTCACTGAGGAGGTATCTGCCCCTTCATTCAAGTCACTGATGGAGAAGTGAAGCAATCCGGTGCCCAGCACTGAACCTTGCGGGACCCCACTAGTCACAGGCCTCCAACAAGACCCTGTGCTACCGATTACAACCCCCTGGGACCTGCCATCCAGCCAGTTCTCAATTCACCCCTCTGTCTACTCATTTAGTCCACACTTCCTGACTTTGCCTACAAGAATGTTGTGAGAGACAGTGTTGAAAGCCTTGCTGAATTTGAGGTGGAAATATCCACTGACCTCCCCTCATCCGTCCTGGTACTTGTTTCACTGTAAAAAGCAATAAAGTTGGTCAAGCATGACTTACCTTTAGTGAATCCATGCTGACTACTGCTGATCACCTTTTTGTCATCCATGTGAATAAAAATGGCCTTTAGCATGAGGCACTCCATCACACTTCCAGGGACTGATGTGAGGATGATGGGTCAGTAGTTCCCCGGGTCCTCCTTCTTGACCTTATTGAAGACAGAGATGACATTTGCTTTCTTCCAGTTCTCAGGCACCTCTCCTGATCATCACGACCTTTCAAAGATGACTGTGAGCAGCCTATCTGTGGTGTCTGCCAGGTGTCTCTCAGCACTTGTGGATGCATCTTGTCAGGGCCCCTTGGACTTTTGGATGTCAAGCTTGCCTGTGTATTTTCTAACCCAGTCCTCCTTGATCAATGGAAACTTCTTTCCTTTGGTTCTGGATGGCCTTTGTTAAACAAGAGAGCAGAAATTTGCCTACTGATCGCTGTTCACTGCCTCAACAGAAGGTTTTGTGTGTGTTCTTCATGCCAGTACAATAGCTTTCAACAAACACCAGGAACATCTTGCATAGTGACCTGGACATCAAATGCTGTGTATGATTTTTTGTGTTGGAGCAGACATCTACACAGCAATAGCACATATCTGGTGAGATTTGGTATTCTACATTTGTTCTTGGAATCCAAGGGAGATACTGCAAGGAATCTAATGATTTATGTCTATGCTTAGATATCTGAATCATCCTTTAGATATCTAAGCTTGTAGACAAATTTTAATGATATACAACTGGATATGCTACACTTAAAGCTTAGAAATAAGTGAAAAAAATAAGTTAAATCTTTGCATACTAGCTGTCTCTTCCAGATCCTTGGGTGCCAGGTTGTAAATGGAGATGAAATTTCAGAAATGGACTGTAACCTCCTGAAAAGAATGCTTTCCAGGTAAAGAAGGTATTTAGCTACAGTGGCATTATAATTCTAGTACAAATGCAGTGAACTGTCAATGTTATTGAACTCTATTTGTGAGCAATGAAATGAGTGGTAGTGCTGATTTTACATTCTCACCTTGTGTTATATCCCTGAAGTTTTAACAACATGTCAGCAACACACTTTTCTTTCTTACTCAGTTCAGGTTAACTGGGTCTGAAATATATGCTGAAATACCTGGTTCACTTGCCTAAATACAATTTCCAAATGTATTAAAAATCTAGTTTTTATTTTAAGATCTATGTCATGATTGTGAACACTTGTAGAAATAGAACTTCACTCTTGTCTAGCTATTGTTAGCTACAGACACCAAGAACAGCTTTCCTGTGACTGTCACTTAGATGCCTGATATACATACAGAGACAGACTTTTCAAGCCAGATGAACAAATTCTTGGCAGCCAGAAAATCTTTTGATTTCATTGTTTCTTTCAGATGATCTGTGGTGTTTACATGACTTTAGGCAGTATACCTAACTTTGAATTCTCTAACCAAAATAATAATTAGCTAGAGTAGTATAGAAATGTTGTTTAAGGTATTTTTTTGTTTTGGCTTTATTTTTTTGCCTTTTTCTTTTTTTAAACTTAACAAGACTTACACTTTCATATGAGTTCTTCAACATCTATTTTAAACCAGAATGACTCATACTCTGGAGTTCCCATTTTCTCACCCAGAGAATCTGAGTCTCAGTTCAGAATAAACACTTCCAGATTGCTGCAGATAGGTGAGATGAGTTCAGCCTGTCTTAATTGAATGCATGCAGCCAAGTGGAGCTATGAAACTATACAACAGTGAGGTCTTACAAAGATGTCTGATGCTTCTTACCAAATGCTATTAGAGTCAGGTATATAAAACATATCTAAAGTCTGTCAATGTTTGCTTTTAACTTGAGAAACAAAAGCCTGTGGTATTGTTATGCTAATAGCTTCAAGCTGTGTCTAATCTTGCCTCTCTCTAAATTATCTCTTATGGCTCCATATTAGAAGCATGTGTGAACACATACCTATAAATGGATGGCAGGTCAAGAACATATATGGCATTTTCCCCTAGCTTCCACATATTTCCAACTCAGAGGATTTTCTGAGTCTGAAGCTGTATGTTTCCCTACTAGCATTTACTGGATCTCCCATCAAAATATTTGTCCAGTATACTCTGAAGATATATAAACCTTCTTCCTCCAAAATTTCACTGGTAAACCATCCCAGAGGTCTGCCGCCTGCTCCCTCCCACCCAGGGTGAAACATCTCTTGCTCATTCTGAGACTGACCTCTATTAACTTCATGTTGTCCTATTTTTTGTACAAGAAGAAATAGTGAGCTGTAAATCCCTACCTACAGTGTCTACACGAGGCATGATTTTTATCTTTTAATTCAAAATAATTTCTTAGTCCTTCTAATAAAATTATTCCATGTTATGGGTGCTTCTGTGAACCTTTGCCAATTTTTATGTGTCACTGTTGAGGAGATGAGAACTGTGCACATTAACACTGAGTGTGCATGAGCTGTGATTTTGTACAGTGGCATAATGATGTTCTTTTTTATTTCTTTATTAATTTCCTTCTAAAGTCAAAGACATGATTCACTTTTCCACTCCTAGCAAGCACCGAGCTGATAGTTACATCTCTCACAAACAAAAAGGCTTACTCCAATGGCAACAGACAGCACAGACCCTATAATTTTATATGTGAAGCTAGGTTTGGTTTACCCTACATACAAAAAGAACAAACTCTTTTTTAAAATTTCATCTGCTATTTTACCAGTCAGTCTTTTTTTCTGAACAGGCTGCATTTCTTCACAGTCAGCCCTCATACTTACTGCCTTGTTTAAAGTTCCAACTAGTGAGAGATGCCTCTTCCTGAATTAAGGTGCAATGAGACCACATGCCAAATCAATAGTACAAATTTTATTTAACAGTAAAAGTGAGGTAGAGATATAGAAAGAAGTAGAAGGAGGGTCAGAGGGAGAGAGGTTGGTCAAGCAGAAGACAGTCACCACTCTTGGGTCCAGTGATATCTCACTGGTCTTTCTTCACCCTAGGCTTCTTGGTATTGGCCGTTCAAATTTCTGAGGTAGTTTAAAACTTTTCACTACACATTATTGTAAATAAAAGAATTAATGCTCATTGTCTTATTCTATTGGTTAAATGATTACCTCACTTCTTTTCTAATTATTTCCATGTTCAGTCTTTCTCTCCTTTTGAGTCAGTAGATTCCTTGAGTAGGTAGGCTGTGATCTTCCCCCTGCCAGAATTACCCTTTACTCAGTCTGAGCTGATTTCAGCACAGTTGCTGTGTTGGCTTTCCTCATCCATTATCAGTGATACATTCTTGTCCCCAGCTTTGTGTACCTTCCCTCTTGGTCTGAGGTAACACCTGGATAAGAGTACCACCTTTATTTTACCTCAGGTTCCCCCTGTGGTGCCTTAACTTAACAGTCCAAGCTCCAGGTATCCACAGAGGCTTATTCAGGGGAGGGGCTTTGGTGGTGTCATGGTTTGACTCTGGCAAATGCCAGCGCCCCCATGAAAATGTACCTTCCCAAATGAATGCTGTGAGATGCGAGCCAGAACATAGCAGAGCAGGCTCAAGCCTGAATTTTCTTTGAGTTTATTTGCAATAGGACAGGCTACTCAGTCTTGGAACATTCTGATGTCTTTGACAAGAGAGAGGAAACCATTTTTGTGTACCCAGGAATAAAAAAAAATTAAAAAAGTGAAGAAAAAGAGTGAATTTTACTGACCATTAAAATAAACAACGCTTATCTTCTAAACTCAACACAAAGTGTTTTTCAGTATTACCCTTCTTCAGCTGTGCATTGTCTTTGGAAAGATACTACTGTCAATTCATATTCAGAGCACAAATCTTGTGTGTGCAAGATATAGTCCTATGATGAATTATGAATCCATCTCTTTCTTTCAGGGCTTGTTTCTTGAATACTTTTTTTTTTTTGCTTTTAAATATTTATTGTAAATGGACTTGCAGAAAAGTATAGAAATGTCACATATAATCTACTTTTTGTATGCTGGGGAAGCCCTAGAATGCAAGTCATCTTTCCTCTTGCGTCCTTTCTGTTTGCCTTTGGAGTACCTTAGAGCTGAGCGATGAATTTTCTCACACTCCCAATAATTTTGAGTCAACACGGTGTGCTCTTTTACATCCCTGTCATTTCATGCGGTTGCTAAATAATGTATTGGCATAAGCTAGCAGCTTTGGGTATAAGAATGCTAGGATCAGTGCCAGGATTAGCTCTGGTCCATAATCAAATAATGTCTTCCCAGTTGGGAAGCTATAGCTGTCCTCTTCAAGTATTTTCTTTAAGAACTTCCCTACTCTCTTTAAGTTAATCTTTTCCCTCCTGCTGTGGTTTAAACCTTGTTGTGAGCTAAGCACCACATAACCACTCAGTCACTCCCTGCCCCAGCAGGCTGGGGGAATAGAGTTAGAGAAAGCACATGGACTGAGATAAAAAGCTTAAAATTTGAAATTAAATAAAAATAATACAACAATAGCAACAACAACAGTAACTCTAACTTGTAGTTAAGAGGTAAAGAAAGAGAAATAAAGCCCAAGAAAGGCAAGTGATGCAAATGGAAGGAATTGATTAACAGCAACCTACAAATGCCCAGTCAGTCCCTTGGCAGTGTACCTTCCACCAATGATCCCCTGGTACTTTATGCTCAGGTTCTCCTTGAGCTTTATGTTATATGATATAGAAAATTCCTCTGGTGAACCAAAACCAGGACATCTCAAGAAGAAGAAATGATGAAACTTGATGTTCTGGCTGCAGAAAAAGTTGGGGGAAAGCATCAGATTGAAAAGAATAAACAACACTAGTCAATGTTCTGATTTATGCAACCATACTTTTAAGGCACTGCCTGTGTTTGAGCAGATGAGATTGTCTGACAGTGCACAGTGGGCAAGCTGACTGACATTTCTGAATCTCCAAATCTTTTTACTTGTTCTGAAGCTGGCATAGAACTAGTGCAGGCTTTCACTCAAGCAACTGCTAGAGTTTTAGTAACGGTTTTGTCCATACCTCTAGGTACAGAGTATAGAAATGCTTCTGAATAAACCGTAATCCATGTTCTGCATCTTAGATAAGGCACATTCAAGAGAAAAAATGGTTACCAAATTCACACCATTGTTTCATTTTTCTGCTGATGCACAGCAGAATGGCTTATTGTAGACTCAGTGCTTAAAGTCAAATTAATTGCTCATTTGCATGACCCAATTCAGATAAACTTTTGGCTCTGTCATCAATCAAGATGGAAGAAATGAGGAGCATCTGTGAATTCACCTACCTCACACAACAGAGAGAGCTTTGCTTGATCACTGCAAGTGCCATATGGTGCATGCACTATTGATCAGGAATATGGAGAAATCTGGTATGGCCTCCAGGAGTTACTAGTTGAGGAAAAACACAACTAGCATGGAGATTTGCCCCCTAATTTTTACTCTCACTTTTCCAAGTAAAACTGTACCTTGAGGTCTACAATCTGCAAAATATATGGGCAACTGAGTCAGTGCTGCTTGTCAGTTTCTTCATGCATAAGACTTATATCTATGAATTACTAAATCAGCTACTCACCAGCTGATTTAGCACTCTTTAGTTTTAACCTAGATATATATGTGAGATAACAACGATGACATTAATAAAGGTGTTTGAAACACAGAAGTAGTCCTTCTCCTAAAAAGAAAGAGAAGTACTGCAAGATGAAGAAAACTATTTTGTATCTTTAAAGACCTTTTTTATATGAAGGTATTCATAAACCAGCATGAATCATGGCATGTAACAATTGAATTTTGTAAAAGAAGTACAAATCAATTTAAGAAACACAAAAAAACATAAGCAAAATAGTTACAGAAAACATATGGATTTTTTTATTTAACACGGCTGTGCATCATGCTGCATTCTATGTCTGCCAAGAGAACTCCCAAATGCTGCAAAGGGGACAAAAATAGTAATTTCACAGAATCACAGAATGTGCTGAGATGGAATGGATCCACAAAGATCACTGAGTCTAGCTTCCTGCCCTGCTCAGGATATCCCCAAGAGTCACACAACTTAAATTCAGCCTTTCAGAAAGGGTCTGAGAGATTCCCAGTAAGGAAGCATACCGTGATGCTCTGCTCACATTGCAGTAAAAAGGATTTAAAGCTAAATAAAAGATGAATTCTTGCAAACTGGAAAGGTCAAGGATTTAAAAAGAGAGATTTTAGAGGAACCAAAAGCTGAGGAAGGAAGCTCCAAATACAAGTTCAACTGTCTAAAGACACCAATAGCCTTGATAACTAATTATATTGCATTCTCCAATATAAATTTCACAATATCCACTGCGTAGTTATCTGAAAGAATGAAAATAATTCTTCTGCAAAATGAAAGTTTGCATCCCTGACAAAAGACTGAAGTATTTTTGGAAGACTTTGCAGACATTATTTAGATCCATTTTGAAGCTTTGCCTTAGCATCTTAGTTGATTTTGTTAACTGGGTAAATGGAAGGAAGCAGACTATTTGTGGAAGAATACTGCATGCCTCATGTTAAAATACTCCCGCATAATTTACCAATAGAGGTCTGTTCTATCAAGGACAGATCAAACCTTTCCCCTTTTCACAGACCCCCAAAGGATGCTTCCACATAGGCTCTCAAAGGAAACGTCATCAGTATTTGTCATTTATGCTCAAATGTGCGACAGGCTCAAATGTGCCTGTCTGTGTACACACAGGTTTCCTCAAAATAGTTTGTGTGCTGCAGTGGTGAAAAGAGGCTCGGACTCCTAATGATGAGCTAGTGCTACTCCTATATCCCAGTAATTCCCTTCAAAAGGAAATAGGGACTTTCAGTTCCTGCCTGATTCCCAAGTGATGCAGAGGATTCCAGTCATGGTCTGGAAACTGGCCATCATGATTCCAATCACTTTCTGCAATCTTACTGATTTCAGAAAAACAATTATGGACTTTTCTGGTGCCTTTTTCTATAGTATATATACTATACTATGTTTGGAACCCTTTTTGTTAGTCAGAAATAAAGTTGCAGCTTACTAGCTCTCCCCAAGCACACATTCTTAGAAAAGCCTGGGAAATCACATTTCCATGGCAACACAATTTCCAGAAATTGCAGCAAACAAATGTAAGATGTCTTAAACACTGTTCATGGTATTGAGTAAGTGAAATCACTTTCTGTTGCAAGCTACATGTCTGCAGAACTAAAAAAATTTTTCGAATTCAAAGAGTGAGGACAGTTAGAAAGATGCTCAAGACTGTCCTGTGGCTGGAGAAAGTAAACAGAGAGCTGAGGAGAATCACATCCTTTCCTCACACTTGAGAATTTTACCCACTTTTAATCAGCACCACGTGTATGAGCTCAGACAGGAACACAATTCAGTAATACAGAAGTTTGAACCAATAAAACCAGCGATACTACACTTAGGAAGTCTGCCCTCAGCCCCCTTTTAGCAGCATTCATTTAAGTCTTCCATATTTTAGTCCAGCTCCCTCTTCACATTCTTGTCCTCTTTTTGGTTTCTGTGATCAAGTCTGATATTTTGTTTTCCTGCCTTAGAAAATTCCCTCATTACAGAATTCTTACATGAAATGTCAAGCCTCTCAATCAGTGGCTTTAAAATGGTGCATTCAGATATTTACTTCACTATTCTCTAACTCCTCCCAAGTCTTTGCCTGTCTATTTAAGTTCCAAGCTCAGCAGAAGAAAATCCTTCTCTATAGCTAAAATATACCTGATACAGTAGGATCTCAATACTGCATCAGTACTCAGTCATGAACATGTTTTTAATGTATCCTTTGCCTCTTCACAAATAGAAGGATTGACAATACTGTCAGTTCTTCCACCCTCTCCACTTCTGCCTTCCCCTGCTTTTGAAGGCAAAAACCTCACAGATACCAGAGACAGAGAAGAAAAACCATGACCACAGCCTTCCCTGGCAGACATAATTTAAAAAATGTGCCATTTAAGAATTTATCTAATTTCATTTTGAACAATAGCAAACATCGATGACTCTACTACCTAGCTTTGAAAGATAATTAAATGATTAATTAACCTCTCTGCTAGGAACTTCATCTTAATTTCAAGATTGAAAATGACACACTTTAGCTTCCAGTCACTAGATGTTGTTATGCAAGAATTAAGTATGTTTTGGTACTGCAAATTTCTTCTATGTATAGGAAATCCCATAAACATTAAAACTGGAAAGTGTTTATGACAGTTGTTTGAGCACTCTTGCAAAGTGAACACATAGTAATCATCCTACACATAAATAATTCTTATATAAAATATTTCAATTTTTATGTATCTATATCTTTCCCTTTTATAATTTTTTCCTAATGAAAGAGAAGGCCACAAATATTGATTAAATAATTTGTTCTAATTTTTCATAGGATATTAAATTTCATGGATATCCCCTTATGGATAACAAATTACTGTACTTACAGCAAACTGTACCAGTCCTTAGGTGACCTAACTGTGATTTGGCAGGGAACAGGAATGACTAAGATGTCACTGTCTTAATTCCTGCAATGATAAAAAGCTGGTTTAATAATTCTGGCAGAGAAACTATGTCTTATTCAATAGGTGAATATAGAGGGAAGAAAGGTTAGCCTACTCAGCAGCAAAATGTCCCAAGCCTGAATATGACAGCTCTTATACCCTCAACAATGTGAACAAGACACAAATCTGGTCTCACTATTCCATGTATCATCACCAGCTATGGCTAAATTATTTCTGATGCTCAATAGAAATAAAAACCCCCAAAGGAACCTCAACATGTATGATCAGCTGTGCCTAGGGAAAAAGAATTCTATTCAAGTATTGAAATTGATCAGCTGATATCCTGAGAGAAAAGGTTCACTTGCAGTGAATACCTTGATCAGAAGACTCAAGGTTCAAAATTTCTGGGATACAATACAAGTAATTTTCTTCTTCCCATGACAAAGGAGGAAAAAACTGATTAGAAGATTTCCAAAACTCACAAATTTTGAGGTTTGCCACCATGTCCATGTTTATCGAGCTCAAACCACATGCACAGAGGCACTACAGTTTCTTTTTGAAACTGTGTTAAAACAGATCTTTTTTACCAATACCATACTTCACTTTAAAAGCAATCATTTCAAGGTGAGTAGTTCTTCCCCTATCCCCATAGTAATTACCATCACTGTCAGGAAACTGTACTTGTTTTTAAAACTGCACTTAATTAACTTCACTCTCTATCCATTTTTTTACTTTACGCATTTGTAAGTAAGACTGAAAAGGTTTTAGTAATGTGTCTCTACAAAGTTTAAGGGCCTTTCAAAGCACAGAGATCAAGTAATGTCCCAAACTTATCTTTTAATGTTATTTATTTATTTATTTCTGCCTCCTGGCACCTTTGTTACCTTTCCTTGAGTTTTTTTTCTCCTGTATTTGTGTTTGAAATAGGCATACAAGTATATCTTACTAACTCTGTAAAGTATCTGCCTATTCTGTTATCCTTGTCCATACTGAATTATCACAGAAACATTTTTGCCATTACAGAATTTCTCTTCTGCTAATCATAAATGTTGACATCAAGTTTTCTTCAGATCTTTACTTTCAAAGATGGAATTTGCCTCCTGCTGATATAATTTTTATCACTGAAACTCTGAACTATTACCTTGTCTCTGAATGTATGAAAACACTTTTAGTGAATTGAGACCATTCAGCGAGGTAATTTTGATCATTTTATAATAATCTCTTGCCTTTGCCTTCATAAAAAATTAGCCTTTGAAATATGCAAGATTAACACATAAAGGCTTAAATTACCACTTAATTCCTCATATAAAATACAGTCTACTTAAGAATGCATGCTGCATGCCCCTATAGCAAATGTCTTGGAAAAATCTAAGTGCTATGTCAGCATACACTTTGTAATGTACATTTATTCAAATATGTAATCTAATTTAAATGAAGAAAACTATTTTATTGGCAAGCTCTCATAAAACTTTCCTGTAGCTTTTTATCCACTGCTTTATTTGTAAATTATGAGTAATTATTTTTCACTCTTTTTGTATCATTCTTTGTTTCCTTTTTAGTCCTTCAGCCCTTTAGATTTTTTCCAATGTTTGTCAAACAAAAACACAGTTCTTGGTGTTGGTAGTGCAGCTAGTTTTTTTAATGTTATGATTTGGGAGAACTGTGAGTTCAATGATCTGAAATATGTTTATTTTTAACATACTTTCCCTCACTTTCTCCTTTGCCAAAACTGGTAAATTCTATCTGCATCAGGTGGAGTGAATGTGTCTTCCGACATTCTTCTTAATATAGACAACTATCTCTCAAACCTTTATAGTTAGTCACTTTTTGAAATTTATTTAATCAGCATTTAGCTGTAGCTGTCTACCAATATTCATGTTTTAAATTGCATAGAGCCTTCACCCTATTCACTCCTTAACATACTGTCTCTTTTTGCTTCCCTTATTACTACTAATTCTTCTTATTATTTTATTATAATTGTTATTGCTATTATTTTCATATAAGCTTTGCACTACTGCTCAGAATATGCACCTTAGTGTTTTAGAATTTTGTTTTTGGAGTCCATGAAGAAGCTCTATTTTTTCCTTGAACTTTTCTATACTAAACTGATGTTTCCAATCAGTGGTGTTTAGCTTAAGCTTTAGAAATTTTTTTTTTTAATTTTTTTCCTTTTCCAAAGTCTTCCTGGAAAGTAATACAAGCTGAAGAATGACTATTAATATCTTAGCAACTCTTGTATATCTTAAAGTGAGATTCAGCATTGAAGGAGGGATTAAATCAAAACTGCATTTGAATGCAAGTTCTTGTGATAGTCAAATATAAGCAAAATATTTCTGAGAGCAAGGAGAGCTATTCACCTAACATAGAGAAGAATTCATCTGTTCAGATACCATTTTAGATATCTTAAACTGTCCATTTTGGCCTGCCATGGCTAGTCCGGGACGCAATTATTTTTCTACAGATAATGCGTCATATGTCACAAATTCCATCCCTGTGCAAACTTTTAATGTATTATAGGCATTTCAAGGGCTACCTATGCTAAAGCAAGTGAATCCTGTTCCCAAGTGGTAGCTCAGCTGGATAGCTCTCTGCACTCCATGCAGTCAAGGTCTAGGGTTATCTAAAGGGTATATGAGACATTTCTATGGCACTGGCAGGTAGGACCTAATCTCTGGGAGACAACTGTCCTTCTGGAGACTCAGCTGAAGGGCAAGACTCTCCAAATGTGGTGAAAAGCAGGTCTGCAAACAGCTAAATTAAGCCTTTGATGTCCAGTGACCACAGGGAACACAGCAAAGAATACCTACCCCATAACGGGAGGCCTAAAAATAGACATCTATGTTTGCACAACTCATTTGCAAACTGAATCTCACCATCAATGACACTATAATTAGCAAATTATATTCTATATTAATGTATTATATTTTAAAATGCTAAGAAATATTTATGTTAGCTGGATAAGATACTGTGCAGCATTTCCTCCTTAATAAAACTTTTTTTATAATTCCTGTGTAATTCAAAGAAATGTATAAGTTAGTACTTTTCTCTGGTGAGAAATCACAGATACTTTAACAATGACTTTAGTGTTGCAACCCTTATTCATGAGTAGCTAAGCTCCAGCAACTCCCAATTTTTAGATTATCTTTTTTTTTTTCTTTCTTTGTGGAACTAGACTTCCATTTCCCAGAAAACTTTTGCAAACACATCCAATGAAATGCCTAATATTGACCTGTTTGATACTGCATTTTGCTATAATTAAGTCTCTTATGACTATTAAGAGACTTAATTATAGCAAATTAAACACAATTATCTTTAAATGCTATCTTATATGCCCTTACTCTTGAAAGGTATCAAAATTAAGAACTGTTTCAATTGCCATAATGAAACTTTCAAATAATGTATCTGCTGAAAAAGGAGATACTTCCTCTCATACAGTGATGGTAATTAGGAAGTAGGAGTTTGCTTTGTGAATTTTTCTGTGTAGAATGAATAGACTAGCAGTACAGTCTTTTTTCCTGTTTCTTCAACAATATTTTCTTTGATCAGTGGCATTTTCAGTGAGTGATTTTTGTTGATATTTTTCTGTTGTCAGAGCATTTTCATTGATGTCCTGATCTCAGCTGACACAGATTTTATTTTCTTATTAGTAAGCAGAACAGGTTGTGTTATTGATTTAATAAGAGAATAATTATGATAACACTGATGTTTTCGTTTTTGCTAAATAGTGCTTACTTAGTCTAAGTCAAGGATGTTTTAGTTTCCCATGGTCTACCAGTGAGCAGGGGCAGAAGAAGCCATTGGTAGCATGGCCAGGACAGCTGGCCCAAACAGGCCAAAGGGATATTCCATACTACACAACATCATACACAGTATATAATTTGGAGGAGATTGGCTGGAAGATGCCTGTCACCTCTCAGGGAATGGCTGGACATCACTTGGCAGGTGGTGAGAAATAGCATTGTGTATTTTCATTACTACTACTGTTGTTAATTACATTATTATATATTATTATCATTATCAGTGGTGTAGTAGTAGATTTTACTTCATTTCAATTAATAACTATTTTTATTTCAGACCATCAAGTTTTACCTTTTGTTTTTTCAATTCTCTCCCCATCCCACCAGGAAGCAGTGAGTGAGTGAGTGGCTGTTTGGTCCTTGGTTGCCAGCTGTTGTGGTTTAACCCCAGCTGTTTTCAGTATCCAAGATTGAAAATGAAAAACAATTCTAGAGGGGTCTACTAGAGACAGGCTTCATTTATTTAATTATTGTAATATTTACATATTGGAAAAGTAAATGCAGTAAAATTGCTTATATGTACTATATGAGAACAGAATTCTGATGTGCAAAGGTCCCTAACTCAATGATGTCAATGCTGTTTAAAACTGAATTAAGTGTAACACGTCTTCACCATTTATTTTTTCTGTATTCACTAAATAATTAGAATGAAATTTTCTGTCCCCATCTTTATGTCTCCCTTGAGCACAAAAGAGTTAAAAAAAATCATTTGTATGGGATAGTTGAGGAAGTTTTTATTACAGAGCTACATGTTTGGCAACATCAGCTGTAAAGTAGTCTAGCAGGAAACAACAGATGTTCATGACAACATGGGGAAGGAAAAGCAGGATCTAGTACTCTAAAAAACCCTCCTTATATGCAACATTTTGAGTTGAGGAAAGATAATCGTAAGGGCTGTTTTCCTCAAGTAACATCAAATATTTTTCCAGCATTCCTCTACAGTTTGGTTCTGTCTTCATGTACACTGTGTATTAGCACAGAATGTCTTACTGAAATTTAAATGAAGAAGACATGCTTTCTTGTGGCCATAAATAAAACAGTGAAATTAACACAGGGATAGCTAGACAGAGGGTTAGACAGACAGTAATGCAGAGAACACAGTTCTGCTCAGTGCCTGTGACTGATAACCATCTGAAACATTACTGGAATCCAGAGAACTCATTACTCTTCTATGCAAGCCGTTTGGATGGCAAGCCACACTAACTCACAAGACCTCAGCTTCAGAATAGAGTCTGAAGGGTGCAGATCTCTCTTCAACATAGCTTATGTATGTCACTGTGTGAGGAAAAAGATCTCTAGTTCTTGGAGACATGTTGTACCTACCAAAATATTTCTTACATGTTTCCGGATGGTTTCCTTGGAAACTGGAGTTTCAGCTTGTCTGCTTCTCCCTTTTGTCCCGGCTAAGGTACAAGAAATCATTAGCAAGTTGAGATGCTTGTAGCTCTGACAACTTCACATCATTAGTATGCTAACAAATGTGAAGTAGAAAAACATATATAATTTTCTGCTAGTTCTCCTATTTGTCCTGATGGAGAAATGAGTTGGTGAAAGTCGCAATATCAACCTTTGAATTTGTTACCACTCACAGACCTGCAAAAAGTATGCACATAAATACAGAATTGAAGAGGCTGGTCTTACATGTTACATGACAAAAATACAGGAATGAGCAATTTTTCTAACTCATATATCTCAGACTAATTTATTAGTTAATTGAAAGTTTTAGGAAGTTTCGCCTTTCAGTAGATTATGATACATAATGTTAATCAACACAATAACATGCAATAAATTAAATGTTATATTTTAGGTAGGCTTTGTTCAGAATAGCAGAAACAATAACAAAAAAAAATTTTCATAATGTTCTAATTGTTAGCATCCATGGATGGATTAGAAGAGCAAAGCAGCAAACCAGCTTTGTGTTTTTGCTGAGTTCACTTGCCATCATGTTTTCCCAAAATGCCCTAAAATTTAGAGCAAATAGTTCCAGAATAATAAGAGAAAACATCATTTTCATTATGTCCAATTAATTTTGAAAATAAGGAGATGAACACATACTATTGAATCCCATTTCTTGTCCTAAACCAGCCACTTATTCCCACTAGATTAACAATAAAAACTCTCTTTAGTGCAAAAATAGGAGAGTACTGAATATAAAAGCCTTTGCGTAAAGGTGATATATTGCAATTAACACTGCTGACCTTCTAGGCATTTACAAACTTTACAGCATTTTATTTGTTACCATATTTATTAAAGGACAATATTTTAAATTTTTATTTCATACATCTTTCTCCATGGTAATTGAGCGTAATTGCACTGGGCACCAGACTATAATGCTTTGTCCTGGTTTCTGCTAAGATAGAGTTAATTTCTGCTGAGTACCTGTTACAATGCTGTGGTTTTGGATTCAGGAAAAGAATGGTTTTGATGACACGCTGATTTCAGTTTTTGCTAAGTCATATTTATTATAAATTGAGGACCTTATTTTCTTCTCACATGCTCTGCCAGTGAACTGGTAAACAAAATAAACTGGGAGAGAGCAGAGCTGGGACAGCCAGAACTGACCAAAGGAAATTCCGCACCCCAGAATGTCATGTCAAGTGTATAAAGTCGGGGAAGTTACCTGTAAAGGGAACAGATCTGGGTTTGGAAAAAGGGTTTGTCATTGGTCAGTGGGTGGTGAGTAATTGTATTATGCATCACTTGATTTTTTTCTGCTTATTCATTATTATTATAATTTACAACTATTACTGTATTTTTTATTTATTTTTGGTTGTTAAACTCTTTCTATCTCAACCTACAGGCTGTACTTTGACTCTCCACAGCATTCCATGGGGTTGTGGGGTGGAGAAGGAGGATTGACTGAGCAGCTGTGCAGTGTTTAATTTCCAGCTGGACTTAAACCATGACATTCTTTTAAACAGTGAGCATGAATATTGCTATAAATATCTCCAGGATTTATCTGTGTTCCTATAAATAGGTTTGAAAATGTATGTGTTAATTCCTTAAATTGATACCTCATTATATTAAGGTTACATGTCTACAGAAACACCCACAAAAGTATATGGCAGAGGGTTCTAACCCATAGCAAGTCTACAGTTTATCCTTTCTCTATCTCTCTTCTAACCTTGACATGAAAAATAAATTAAAATAGCTAAAGTACATTAAAATAATTCTAAAGTTTGGTAAACAAATGGGGTACATGGAATGAACCATTACAAACTCATAACAAGGAATATTTAAAACCTACTACAGAAGAACAAACTGTAAAATAAAAGACTACCACATCGGGGAACAGAAAAAAGATAAAAATATTGTCTGGTTGTATTTACTTTTGTTGCTATTGTTGCTATTATTATCCCATGGATTTGGAAAGATTGCATTCAAAACATTGGATATCTAGTTGTCAGCCAGCCATAAGAATGATGAGTCCAGTATGCAGTTGAGAAATCAAAGTAAATATAATAAAGTGACAATTGATCTGACAGAAGTCTTACACTGGAATTTATATTTTTGATTTGTCTAGATGCTAACAAGGAATTCCAGGATAACTCTACATGGAATGACATGGGTTGTCTGAGGCATGTTATTTGTAGGAATGAACAGCTGTTCTTCTGACTCAATGACATTGTGCTACCCTGGAATCAAACAGTCAAAGATAATGACAGAAAATAACTTGCTACACCAACATGTATGATGGATAAATATGGATGTCTACATGAAGACATAGCTCAGCCTTTGAATGGTGCTGTTCAAGCTGTAAAGATTTTTACTAAATATAGTTCCAAAGGATTTGAAAAGAGTCAATGATAAATTATTAACTGTGCTTTCTTATTAAATACTTGAAAATAGACATCCATGTTCTGTTTTCCACTCATGTAACAACAGTAACTATGGTGTTCCAAGCATTGCTTTTCAAATACTTTAGATCTCTTAACCACAACAGTCTGCCCTCTTTTTCCCTCGTCACACAACTTTCAAGGCCATATATCAACTCTATAACAAAAGTGAATTTTTCTCATATAAATAAGAATAGTTACTAATTTTCACCTGAAATTTTACATATACAGTTCAATACTTCAAATAGCTGAATGTTTAAAACCCATATATGATAGTACAGTGTTAACTGTTTAGTGTCTTCACTATTATTCTAAGGACTAGAATAAAAAATTAATCTGTTTAGTATTGTAAGTCACCAGCAACACAAAAATCAAATTTTCACAAGTTAATAATCAAAATAATGGTATTTGGTGTTTTCCAAACAAAATCCCATCTGCTTGAAAGCCTGTTACCACATGAGATTTCTGGATTTTTATACTTTTAGCTCTGAGATCAATAAGGACAAGTTCAGAACATGAACTATACAGAATTAATTATAATAAGATCAGCGACATCTCTCTCATTCCACCTTCCCGAATTATTTTTTAATCATCTGAATTTTAATACAGTCTCTATGGATATAACTTGTGATGTTTTAATGCTGAGCTATGCAGAATTACATTTGATACTTCCTCTCAGAAAATATTGCACCTTAAAAAATAATAATAATAATAAAAAAAAGTGGCAGTGTTGGATACTAAGTTTCCAAGAAAATTCCCTCTGTTTCTTGGAAAGTGACAAGTTTGAGGAGGATGAAGGGTGCAGTGCAGTCATTATTTCAGGACAAACAGAAGAAGAAGAGATGAAACTGATTTATGGTCTTGAGCATGTTGCTGGTACTCATAGCCTCAGATGGGCAATGTACACTTTGCTTACATGTTGCTTGGGAGGAGGTAGTTATACTGCAAACCAGTGGGGCTGTGAGGTTATGCAGCAAAGCTCTGCAGGATATGTGCTGGCTTGTAGCTGTAGCTATGTTAGCTCCTCAGCGTGGTCAGCACATGCTTTTGCAGTAAATCTTCCAAATGTTCCTACTTAGAGCAAAGATGGTTTGTTCGTATTGTGGAGTGGTCTCAAGGCACTGGCTTTCTTTAAGGTGAACTTAAACATGCACCAGGAAAGTACCTTATATTCTCCTGCTGCAGTCATTCTCCCTAAGGGACCAAACAAGGGCTAGTCTGAAATAAAACCCATGCAAAATGTGCATGAGGATATGATGTCTGCAGCATCAACTCTTTGGTCTGTGCATATTCATCCACCTCAAAGTAATTGTGCTGTTTTCCCCCCCTCTCACTGCTCTAAAGGTCACTTGCTTTAACAGATATCATTTCAACATTAACAGACATATGCCTGCTACCTGTCTCCCACAGCACCCTGGAAACTTCTAAATCTCCATTCATTTCAAGGAATTAGCCTTGTCTGACTTCCCGCACCCCTCCAATTATTTTTCTGGGAAATAGTGACAGAAATATAGCCTTAAAAATAAAATTAAAAAAAAATTAATTTGAAGGACAGATAATAGCTATACATATAAAAGCAAGAAATGAATGGATATATTGAAGGTACTGAGCTTGTTTCTTCACTGGCCAGCATGTTGTGAAGTTACTCACAGCTATGCAAACAGGTATAAATTGTTACCAAATCCAAATTAGAATGTCTATATGCAATTTGAACTCACTTTGTAAATGACTCCACAAAATGCTCAACAATGAAAAATGAAATAGACTATAGTTTGCTCTAGTGTCATCACACTATTTCCGACATTCATTATCCTGGAAATTTTGTGGCTCTTTTTCACAACTGTAAACCACTGAAATAGCAAATGAACAAAGAAAGAGACTTTATATTAAAATGATCTGGAGAGCATAGTAAAAATGATCTCACTAAACTCAAATAAGAATTTGAATAAGAAACCCTCTATTATTGCTGGTGCTTCAAAAGAGTACTGGACCTGATTGCATTTTATTTTTCTGTACAGGATTTATAAGATTTTTTTTTAGGTTTTTTTTTAATTATACTTAACAGTATTTTTTACTTCTTTATCTACTGGGCACATTTCTATTCTACATAAATATTGTTACTTTTCAAATTTGCAAAAGCATGTAATTTCACAGTTCAAAGTTCCAGGACAGCAAACAGGATGCACATGCATATTATTAGTAATTTAATCCTAAAATTATAGAAAACTTTTAAAAGAGAAATCACAGGCTTCTGCAAGGTTTTCATTTCCTTTTTAGCAACAGACTGTGTACAACTCTGGAGAACCAAAGCTCAAACTCATTTTGCAAATCTACTTCAAATGGATGTCAGAATTTTTTATTTTCAAAACAATTTCTGAAAAACTTTTAGAAATCAGTTATTATTTCCAGCCTGTAAGTTAGATCTTAAATGCTAGGAAGAGGAACTTGAAGTTATGGTTCCTTCTTGAAACTTGTCAGTAGAATTGAAATACTGCCAGATTTTGTCCTGTGAGTTAATCCATGTCATTTTCAGGTAAGAGCTCTAAATACCTTTATGTGATTCAGAATTTTCTTCTGAGTTTTATAGTGAAATTCTTTACAAAACATGTTAAAAGAGTGAAGAAAACCAAACCCATTAAAAAAAACCAACATAAAAGATAATTTCTTCTGTTAATATCTGGAGTACTTGTTTGTCTGAATCAGCCAAAATATCTGTTAACTTTTTATGTGGAAAACCCTGCAGATGTGTCTTTCATTTTAAGAAAGAGATAACATTTGAAGTCTGCTTTATTTATCTTCTGTTTATTCAACAACAGCATGGATACTGAACTAACTTTTACGCTGTTTTTGGAAGATCCTTATTTGCAAAAAAAAAAAAAATAAACTCCAAACAAATACCTAAGAGGTCCATTCTTGCAGGTCACACACAAGAGAAAGGCTTCAAGGAGTCTACAGACCTCTCTGGCTTCTACTTAGAGCCCCCAGAGAAGAGCATGGCTGTGCAGAAAGGTATAGTCAAATTCCCAAAGGATGTGAAATTGGCATTTTGGATCATGCAATCTTAACTGCAAGGTGTTCTTACCAATATGGACTCTCAAAGTTGTAGTGAAAAGCTATTGGCTTTTCACTCGTGAAGTAAGCAGGAGACAAAATTGGCCGATATTTTATGTACATGTGTATTGGGTTTGCATGGTGAGGCTTTGGAAGCTACAGGGGTGGCTGCTGTCAGAACCTTCCAGAAACTTCCCCCATGTCTAGCAGATCCAATGCCAGCCAGCTCCAAGGGGGACTCACCACTGGCCAAAGCCAAGCCCACCAGTGATGGTGGCAGCATCTCAGGGATAAACGTATTTAATGAGGGAAAAACCTTCTCTGCAATGGCAACTGCAGCCAGGAGAGTGGAATCAGGCTGAGGGGAGCCACTCTGCAGACACCAGGGTAGGTGTGGAAGGTGTAGAAAGAGGCACTCTGAGTGCCAGAGCAGAGATTCCTCTGCAGCCCGTGGTGCAGCCCATGGTGAGGCAGCTGTGCCCCTGCAGCCCACAGAGGTCCATGGGGGAAGCAGAGCTCCACTTGCAGCTTGTGGAAGACTCTACCGTGGAGCAGGTAGATGTCTGTGGGAAACCTGCACTAGGGCAGACTCCTGGCACGACCTATGGGTTTGTGGATAGAGGAGCCCACACTTGTGACCCCATGGGGGACCCACACTGGAGAAGTTCATGAAGACCTGCAGCTCATGGGAAGGACTTACATTGGAGAAGCCCATGGAGAACTGTGTTGCACGGGAAGGACCCCACACTGGAGCATGTTCTCTTTTCCTGAGAAAGAGGATTGGCAGAGACAACACATAGTAAGTTGACCACAATTCTCATTCTTCATCTCATGTGACTGTTCTGTAGCCTTTTTTACTCAAACCGCCCCCTCTTTTAGTATTTTCTTATTTTGTAACACTTGAAAAAACACTAACTAACATTAATTCAAAATTTAAACACAGCTGATGAACTGGTTATCACATCTCCCTTTAAAGACTCGACTCCCTGCGGATCCCTAAATGAAGCAGTTTCTTCATCTAAATGACTATATTTTTGTATCTTAAATAATTGTGTTCACATTGTGGAGATCTGAAGACTCCTGCCAGAGTCAGGGAGGAATGTAGGAGAACCCTGTCATGCACAAATTGTTGGGCCCAATCAGCAGGCTAGAATTTGGACAGACTTCAGTTTTTATAGAGACCATTTCAGATCTTTCTTCCTCTAAGCAGAGGAAAATGTCTTTCACCTTACATATTTGTAAGGTGCTACAAATATTTTTCCCATTCAGAACTGATTTACAAAACACAGCTATATTTAATAAATGTCTACCATTGAGTATGGAATAATTGTCTATTAAAATCTGTGTTCAAACAAAATTTTGTACTTCATACTCTTTGGTAAACTAATCTGAAAAGCACAGAGACAGGAGAGCATTCAAGATCCAGCACCAATGCTTATTAAAAAAAACCCAAATTGTAACCTGGAAGGAAAGGCTGGTCATGAACTTACTCTGGGGCCCTGTGTACAAAGGGTCTGCAATATCTCTCAAAATCTAGTAGAGAATTTATTATTGAAGATGAGCATTTTCCCCTTGGCAGTGCATGCCTCTACATTCAGTGCTAATCACAGACTATATTCATCACTACATGCAGGCACCACCATGTGCTTATATTGCTGGGGAGAGTAATTATACGCAATGACATTTTGCTTGTGATTTGTTGGAGAGTTTTTTGCATGTTTTCTTTGCTGGCTTCTTCTATTAGTTGCTACTGTCTTCCAGTGAACATGTAATTTCCCCATAAGGGCAATATTAGACAAGTGAAATGATTTATAAGGACTGTTTGAACCTTTGTGTACAATCACAAACACAAATCAAGATAAATGTGGTGTGTGAGAGTAAGAAAGTGTGTAATGCTTAGTAAAAGTTAGTGTTCAGACATTTCATAATAAACATAGCAGAACCACCAGAGGAAATTTTGCCTAACAATAATCTCCTGCTGCTGCTTATTTATCTATTTTTTTTAAATTGGTATTTCCTTGAGGCAAAAATGAGTCATATGATGATGAAAACATTTGCCTTGGAATCTCCTCCTAAAGCCCACAGCCTAAATGTCAGAGCAGTTATAAAAACAAATCAAAGATTCATATCTCTAGCGATGCCTAGCATCTGTTGTTTTGTTACAACTCCTGCACTTGGGGAATGCAATTAGAAGAAAATAATTTCCTGCCCTGGATTTTCCCAGTATGAATACAGTATTAAAAATATCATAATTTATTGCAGATTGTTGATTACAATAGTTTTGCTGGTGCTAATTTATTACTTGATATATATGTATACATGCACATACATAAGGAAGTACAAAATATTATTTGCTATATTTATATTGTTATTATAGCTAGTACAATAGACTAAGTGATATTTTAGTCAATCTTATGTCTGTATTACACTAGATGAAATACAAGCATGTTTGAAAATAGCATATCTGTACATCTATGTGTTTGTACATCTATGGTATTTGTGGTATCTCTGGTATTCTAAATAAAATTAAGAATAAATGTGTTTGCAGAATCCATGCCTTCACAAGCTACTAGTGTGTCAGAAAAAGAGGATATGCACTCAAATATGCACATTTCTTAAATAATTTTGTTTAAATACAGTACCAAAACAATCTATATGTCTCTCAGGCTGTGGCTAACACATACATCTTACTATTAGCTGTATGATAAAATTTTCTCCAAGTCTGTTAATAAATACAGAATTATTTGAGGATTTCACATTTTAATGATAATCCTATCATTTCCATTTCTATTAATGTAAAGTGTTATTGAGTGGTTGTTTTTTGAAAGGACAGTTGAACAGTTCACTAGATGGCAGAACTCAGTTCTGTGGAGAAAAATACTGTATTTGAGAATGTTAATTGATGAAATAACTCCTATAATGGTTTAAAAAAAAAGTTACAAGTAACATTCTGCTCTCATTTCCTCAGGTGTCAGACAAGATATGCTGACTTCAGTAAAGGTGATTCAGGTTTACGTCAGTAATAATCAGATTGAATTGTCCCTTTATCTACCCAATTATCTGTCTATCTCCCTGTCTCTCAGTCCTCCCCCTCTCTCTGTCTGTTGCTGCATAGGTAGACAGATACAAGTACACCAACTAAACATTTAAAGAAACCTTTGAAATTTGTAAATATTGTAATACTATAAAATGTAAAATGACGGACTGTTCTTTCTTAGGAAGGATTTTAGCTGACATTGCTAATTTTAAAAATAAGAGAAATATTTTAGAAACATCATGATTAACATGAGTATCTGTATATCCTTGATGCCTTAATATTTATATGCAAAGTTAAAAAAAAATAACTTCTCTTTTATAGAGTTAGAAGACCTCTCTTATACAAGTGTGATGGTTTGGGAATGGTATTGATGCTCAGACAAAACAGAAAAATCATGAGCTGCTCCCTCCTCCAACCACCTCTGGTGAGAGGGACAAAATGAAGAGATCCTGAGTTGAGATATGAAAAATTTACCGGAAACAGCAATGATGTAAGAAAAGAAATTAACAACAACAATAACAGTAACAGCAACAATATAAATAGCAAAAATATACCAAGACAAGGTGATTTACATACAAAGAAATACAATGTCTGACCATCTGGACCTGGTGCTAGTCGGACCCTGAGAGAAAAAAAAAATGACCCCCTGGACCCTCTGTGTGCCACTGCCACCTTTTCTTCCTGAGCACAGAAAATTTCTGTCATGGACGTGAGAATCCTTTACTTCTGTCTCCTGGCAGTGATGTGCATGATATACACCAACATCATATACGTGCCCACATGGTTCTATGCCCTGGTGGCTACTGAAAAATAACACTGTCAGTTGACAAGAAGATACAGGGAAGACATAGATCTGCTGAACATCATGAAGGAAAATAGTGGATTAAAGTAGAGTACTGTTTAATTTTATTAGTGAGATCTTTAATCAAATCTCAGCCTCCACAGCTGTCACATTTTGCGTTTTGAATCATGACATGGAGCAGTTTGCAAGAGCACAAACCATTGGCACTTGCCATTTGGACAAGAGAAAAACCAAAAGCAGCACTTAGCCTCTTAGGTCTATCATCTGCAAAAGCCTGCTAGAGCTACCTTATGGTAAGACAGAACTGTTGAAAGACCTGTGGAGAGAATAAATATCAAGTCCTCAGTGCCAACCTTCCCACAGTTCTCCCCCTATGGTACAATGGTCTTTGTAAATGTTGATGTAGCTGATGAATATAACCGATGAATATAATATTTCCTGCTGAGCATGAAAGTATGGATGGAGAACTTACCAAAGCATAAGGAATGATGGATTTCCATAGAAGATATGTGAGCTGTAAGCTCCCAGGGTCTAAGCAAACCAGGACTACATGTTAGGTATCATCCAGTTCTTCCATGTTATCTAATATCATGTTCAATATTTTTAAGCTATTCTCTTCCATTCACAGACCTGCAAAATAAATAGATGTGCCATGGGATCTCCAAGAATGTACCCTGGTTTTTCTTGATCACACAGGGTAGATAGGTACTCTGTTACAGAAAGAGCTTTAGTTGTTTGCCTGCATGTTACTGCAACTTTGCCCAATGCACTCTGGGTTCCTTTTAGAAGAGGTGCCTGAGTTTAAAGATGTTTATCTGTCTTTTTTTTTTTCCTAGTTTCTGTGCTTCAGGTCAGGTGAAATCTGAACAGAGGAACTATGTTCACAAGATCTCTGCAGTGGGATACTTGTGGTGACGGTGAAGAAATAGATCGGTGAGAACCAGAAATAAACATGTGAGTCAGAAGTGGGGTTGCGTCCCATCACAACAACAAAAAAAGACTTTTTAATAATGCAGAACAGAAGCAAATATTGAGTCTTTGGGCAGAGGTTAGCCTTGAATTGCTGCTAAAGTCAGAAAGCACGAGTGACATAAAAATATGGAGACTGACTTGAGTGGTCTTTCCTTCATATCCTGTGCAATAACTAGAAAGATTAATAGGTTAGCACACCCTTGCTTTGGATCCATTTCAAAGAAAAGAAATTGCAAGTTATTGACTCAATTTCTACTAGTTTCAGAGAAAATCATGCCCTAAAGTACGCTATTCCCAAGTTCATGGGTCAGGTTTACTAGGAAGCTATGCTATTTAGCTGATAGTTTGAAAACACTGTATTTGAAATGGGTAATAAAACACAGCACATAAAATGCCTGGAGGAGATTGTGCTCATACACAAAACTGTTTGGCAGTGCATTTCCTGTGCCCAAAAACTGATGCAGTCATATTAAATGGCATTGCTATATGTCTCTGCATACATATATGGTGCCCATCTCTATTTGCCATTTGCTCTCAAAATTAAAAATGCTTGTAGCAATCATGTTTTTCTAATTCCATCTCTTGACAAGATGGAAAGAACTGAAAACAACTTTAAAATTTTATGTCTCAAGATGCTCCCTGGAGCATGTATTGCAGATAACATTTTCACCAGGGACTGCACAGGGCAATTAAGAGGTTGCAAGTGTATTACATAAGGATTAAAGGTTGAATTCCATTGATAGAATGAAATTGCTTCTACTATTTTACAGCATCTTCAAACAATAAAGTACTCAGAGTCCAAGTGACACTCTAGAGTGGCATATATTGTATATCATCTCCCTTACCATGTATTTTTAAACTAATTTATA
This sequence comes from Chloebia gouldiae, assembly GCA_003676055.1. Classification (NCBI taxonomy): domain Eukaryota; kingdom Metazoa; phylum Chordata; class Aves; order Passeriformes; family Passeridae; genus Chloebia; species Chloebia gouldiae. The sequence continues at coordinate 23,866,294 of QUSF01000005.1, forward strand.
AGCTGGAACAATTTACTGATGTGTAATACTGAATAATTGAAAATATTTACTAAATAGTGTTTACAAAACTTTGTTTTCTACCCAAGTGCTTAGTTATATAAGAGAATAGAGAAGAGCAGAGTCTAATTCTTTATGTTAATCTTTCAAAATACATCATGAGAAATGCATCCTTTATATAGTGACAGTTGGGGATTTTTTATATGAACTATGCCAGTTTCTTTCTGCTTTTGGCCAAGAAAGAAAACAAATAAGGTCTTGCCAGTTTGCCATTAAACAGAAATTAGATGTTTGCTCTGGGCAATGGTTAAAAACAAACCAAACCAAATCCAAACTGGTCAGCTCTGGCCTGACCCAGCAGTTTTTACATGAGTTTACTTTCTGGAAAGGGATAATGCAAGTGTCTTAGTTTGGAAAGACAGGTGTCTGCTAAGGAAGGCAGGAGCCTCCCCTGAAATGGAAAATGTAGGCCCCTTCCCTCTGAATTGTTATAAATTTGAAATTAAGGGGGGCTCTCAGGCAAAAAATATGGGAGCAGGAATAACACTTCTTGATTAGTGAAGAAAATAAAAAGATAAAATGAACAATGCAGTGAACCAAAACAACACTGACAGAGTCAGAATACAACCTGGCACCCTGCTGGACAGGGTGTTGGCAGCAGTCCAATTGGAATTGTGGCTGCAGTACTCCTGGAGTGTCAGGTGTGGTTCTGTTGGAGCAGTGATCCTGTAGAAAAGGGTGCAGTCTTCCTCTGAAGAGGCAGTGGAAGAGGCAGCTGTCCCGCTGGGAAAATCCATCACAGAAAAATCTGTGCTGGTGGGCCAGAATCTCAAGACTATATATGCAGGTAGGAATGCTTGGCTCCTCCCTCTGGACAAAGCATCTCACAATGGATGTTATAGCTCTTATCAGTCATGCAGTGACATTCAGTGGCCCGTTATCAGCAAATGTCTCCCTGGAGGGAGGATTGATTGCGGAAGAAATAAGGAACAACTGCCCACTTAACATAAGACAACTGCCATACAGATTGCAAATAGAATACATCTTGCTTTTTTTTTTTTTTTCAGTCTGGGACAGCAAGTAACCTGATAATGAAACTAAGTAAAAAGAAGCTTCCAGAGAAACAATATGGAGCTGTTTGGAGTGCCAGGCATTTTTTTCCCAGAGCTGTGCAGATCTGTTTTGGAAAGGGCCCATCTCAGAATCACAGAATACCTGAGTTGAAAGGGATCCAAAAGGATCATCAAAGTCCAACTCCTCAGGAAAGGTACCTGTATTTCTAGTGTCACATGAAATAAAAATTAAAGATACACATCTAAGGAGGCATTAGTTGGACTTGGCCATCAAAGGCTTGCATAGATCAAATGAAAAGCACCCAGATGCATGCTGCTTGTTCCCAAGACATCTGCTCTGCTTCTCCTACTTGTGCTTTTTCCTTCCACCTGAGAAAGTGATTATCATTACTTAAATGTGTGTGTCTTACTGTTTCTATTCACAGTCAGTGCATGCCTGCCTTACACACTGATTATAGCTGTTCATTCACAGAATTCCAAAGGTGGCTGCTGAACTTCCTGGTATTAATTGGTATAAATATCTATCTCTGTGGTATACCTGACCCCTACTGACAGCATCAGTGCTGTGACCTCTGCAGACTGGACAGCAACAACTTACTTATGGAGGGAATCTTAAGACTTTTTGAGTCAGAGTACTGAGGGGTGTCCATCTGTCATATGGAATGGGTTTTGTTGCCTGAATACACCTTAGATGCTCCTGTTTGGACTTTTTTTATTATACTGTATAGAACAGTCCCAGTAGTATCCAGAAATAATTTCAAATATTCTTCAAATACTCCTGGTAGTTCTGGAATGACTGCAGAGAGCCAGTGAAAAAGCAGCATACATTTAACAAAAGTAGAAAGAAAATCAGCAAATACTGTTAAGATTTTTCTGCAGTTGCTGCCAAAGGCCTTCTCCTAATAACAAAAGATGCATTTAGTTTCAGTTTCACACATCCACAACTTTGAAAGCAAGTGAATAAGCACAGGAAGAATTTTCTTGACATTATTCATAAATTCATATTAATTTTGATACTTAGAATATCAGTGATTTGACCTTACATGAAATTTTCACTTGCATTCTCTATGTTAATTGAACAGAAGTTAGCCGAGGTACCAGTTTGTACTCTTGCATAAAGACTTATCACGGATCTTTTATGTGTTTGCAATAATTACATCAAGCTGAAAAAGTATCTGGCTGCCATATTCCCCATTTGGTTGGGCATTTACTGTATCTCAGCATTGCTGAAGACCCTGGAGGCATTTTGAACTAGGTAATGCTGATGGAGGCCAAGGTGCAAATTTTCCCACTGTCTCAGGGCTGCTTGTCTCAGGGCACCTTGCCTTTGTAGCAAATGAAGGAGAAAGTAATAAAAATAAATATAATTTTTTCTGAACTTTTGACTCTCTTGGGTAAGGGATTTCCCTGTGTGCTTTTGTATGTGTGTGTCATATCAATAGTTCTTGAGTGCTGAATGACATTTGATTCATTATAGCAATTAGTAATCACTTTGTGTCAACCACTGGATGCTAATGTTGCCATAAACCCAAAGTATAGCAAATGTTAGTAGCCATCAAACTGTGTATCTCATACTACTTAAATTTTTTTTGGCCCCTACCCAAAGTAGGTAGGGCCCCTACCCAAAGAAGGTCACCCTGTGACTCTTCTGGCAACTGACATGTACAAGCAGACTCAAACAGCAATTCAGAAATGACCCAGTTCACCTCACTCTTCCTCAAATGTATAATACATTCAAGACCACACTGAGAATATATAATGGGGCCCATTTTCTTCAAGAAACAATCCAAGAAAATAAGAAAATTACCTGTAAAGTTTTTTTTTTTCCGGAAAAACTGGCCATAACATGCCCAGCTACATACTTGAAGGAATTGACTTTGGAACTAATAAAGGAATTTGATATAATACACACTTTTGCAATGTCCAATGGAATTACACAACTAAATTACATTAATTAGAGCAGTTACAATACATGCTGGTATATGTTGGAATAAGAGAGCTACTAGTCAGTCTGCATAATTAGAACAGATCTGTTCAAATCATTGCATTGTTTCTCCAGTATGAATTTGCTTCGTTCCTGTTCATGGGGAGAAGTTCAGACACTAATAAATAATTTACAACTTGTGCCTCGTTACTCTTGGATAAACCTTAGGAAAAAAAAAGTCATCTAGGCCTCTGCCTGATCTCCTAGTTTGAACTGCAAGCAACATCATTAGACTTTGTCTTTATAGCAGTGTGACATTATGTGGTTCATATTTGTGTTTATTCTGATAAATTTTCATGAAATACATCTACAGAGAATTTCCTTGATAAACATATGGTGTGTCATTTATTTTTGAAAGGGAGATTTTTTTTATATTTGGGTATTTTTTACTTATGTATCTAGTGTATTTTCATGAGGAAATTTTTCCTGGCATATTGAAATTATGCAATATAATGAAAAATATATAAATAGAAAAATATGAAGCCAATTTCTTTATAGGTAGCATGGATGTTTCCCTGTTTGTCCCTGGAGGTCACCCATAAAGGTTTACTTAAAAGTAGAAATTTCTGTTAAGATTTATAGTAAACTATGTGCAGAGGTGAAGCAAACATAATGCTTCAAATTAATTTCAAGCTTTCTCAAGAGAGGGATTTGGAGAAAGGATATGTGTCAAGAGCAAAACCAAGGATATTTCAGGAATTTGCTGGAGCTCTGTTTGTGCTTATTGTTCCATAGTTATATTAGCAAATGCAAGTTAAACACATAAATAAATATATAGATGAAAAGATATTGAGATTTTACTCTTCCTTGTATGACAGAATGTTTTTTTCAAAATTTCTAGAATGTTTATTTGACTTGAACAGAGTGTTTTTTTTGTTTAAAGTGGTGTGTGAAAGCATGGTACTCCAGAGAGGTGCTTTGCTCACTACAAACAAGACAAAGTAGGAAGATCAATTCCAATTCAGAACTGGAATAGGGGTCTTAATATACAAGATGCTGCTTTTTTTTTTTTTACTTGCAACTGCAAGGAAGTGGAACTGCTAAATGAACTAAATATGGAAAAATTATATTGGAAAAATCTATATGTAGTTGTAGGGGAAGGTGGTAAATGGTAAATGGTGGTAAATAAGGATGAAAAAGAATGCCCATTGAGGATCTTCACTTTCTGTAGCATCGGTAATCCATCCTGTATGATAGAAATGCAGGTTCAGAGATGTTGGTGTGTAGAATTTTGGGACTAGCTATTGGCAAAATTGCTCTCTGTATGTCAATCTTGAATTTGGTTTAAACATTGACAGTCAGAAAGGCAGGGAGGGAACTGAAGAACTAAAGGCGTAATAAATTGTTCATGGTTTGTGTTAGATAAAATTAAATCACTTTCACAAGGAATGTTTCACTTGAGACTTTTTGAAGGTTGGTGCTTAGGAAGGTACAAGCTGTAGCCTTTGGAAAGAAAATCTGCACAAAGATTGAGTGTTTTTGATGCAAAGTGGAGAATTTTTAATGTGCTGAAATTCAGTCATTAGGAAACAGCCAAAGGCAAAAATGGCAGCCTGAAGCCCTGCATCCAGTTCTGACTTTGACAGATGTCCCACTAAGTATCTTTATGCCAGCATGAGATATTTATTGTGATCTCACCAAATTAACACAGAGCCAAAAATTCTACTTTCAGAGTTCCAGCAAGATGCTTAAATGTTGCCATTTAGATGCAATTTTTTTTAAGCTGTCGTTCAACTGTATGGTCATGGGGATATAAAGGTGGGAAAATAAAAGGCTCCTTGAAGGACTGTCTGTGGCAGATACTTTCCCTGTATATCCATACTTCTTGTACTGGTCAGCCTAGCTGACACATGCAGGAGAATCTGTAATTCATTGCAGATGAAAGTTAGCAGCATAATCTGTATGAATTAGCACTAAACAAAAGCAGTAAATTCTTAGTCAGCTGCCCTGAAGTCCCATGGAGATGTGTGAGTTCACACCACCAGCTCAAGTCCTTCATCTTGCCATTCTCAGTCTCCCATTGCCCTCCTCTCTCCTCTTCGTTCACTATGCTAACAACACATCTCATATCTGAAGAAAAAGAAAAAGACCTGCCTATGGCTTCAATATCCACTTGGGGTGGAAAAGTTTGGACTGGGCAAAGCACTAGAACATGGCAGGGCTTTGTGCCCTGACAGAGGTTGTCCCTCTGCTTGCTCTGTATCCCCATGGGCAGAGCAAGGCTCTGTGGCTGATGGTGCAGCCTGTGGGCAGCACACAGCTGGGAAACACCTCAGGTACCTTTGTCTGCCTGGCCAGCCATGGGATTTGCTGCTCGAGGCTCAAATGTCAAAATCTAACTTGGATGAGAAATCCTTTCCAGAACAATGCCTCAGAGGACTGCAAATCTATTCAGGCAGTGGAGAAGTGCCTACAGTTCTTCTCTGGTCTTTTACTTATAAATGCTGCCAGACGAAACATGGAATAGAGGATTCTTTCAGCTTAGCTGATAAAATTAAGAAGTTATACAAAAAGTTGGTTAAGGACAGCAGAATAGCTTTGGATTTATCCAGTTTTTAGGATTTTGTTTTTCAAAATGGGAAAGGAGGAAAAGGGGGGACCATCTTCCTGGATCCTATCCAAATTTTAAAAATTTTCTTTAAACATGGTTCTAAGTGAAAAAATGTAGTAAGTGAAAGTACTTTATTAATAAAGATGTTAGAAATTATAATTCTGAAATTTTCAACTCTTTTTGACTTTTTGACTAGATTCACTTTCAACTAAGAATAATATTTTTCGTATGGATACCTGTTTTTTTTAAATTTGCAAAATGATGAAATGGTGAAAATTCTTTACTCAAAAGTATTGAGTGCAACATATTTAAGTACTTTCTAAAGTAAATTTGAATTTAATAAACACTGATTTAATTAATATTTTATACATAGATGCTTGTTTATGTTGATTTTATTTGTAAGTTGATTAGATTTATTTCCAAAGATTTTCACAATTCACGTTTTCTACATTACTTTCCACTTCTGCTACATCTGCTTCCTGCCTTTATTGACTGATTTGAAAAAGAAGAAAAGCAAAATGTCAGAATTTCAGAATTTTAGTGAGTCAGAAATTCCAACTGAATTTCAGGCCTGTATTTTTGCCTCCTTATTTTCTGTCTGAATTCTCTCCCTCAGAATTATTTTTCAATTTCCTGTAGTGCATAATCAGGTGATTAAGAAGCCCAGTGCCAACCATTGCCACTGTACATCTTCTACTTGGAAAAAAAAAAAAGGAAAGTAGTAATGCCTGTGGGGTTGTAGTTAAAGGTTTCAACTCTCCATAGTGTAGATTCTGAAATTTACATTTTCATTGTTTTTACAAAATATTTTTGCTGCACAAGACATGGCATAAAGTCAAGGAAAACCTGTCAGGAGAAACTGAGATCAGGATTTTTTCAAAGTTGTTGACAGGAGGATACCCATAGTAAGCTTTATCAGCCAGGCAAACCCTTAACAAGCCCTGCTTTCCTGGGACTGATGTTACCCAAACTTAATGTTTCAGCTCAACTGCAGAGACTTAGCCAGTGCCAGTTTTCCACCTTTTTTTTTTTATTTTACTTTTAAATCACAGAAGAAATGAAGCTTTCAGCTCTTGTGTAACATGAGACTGGACCAAGAGGTAGACATTCCTTCTGAGAATTAACAGAGGAAACAGGGCTAGCTAAAGAAAGAAGATTCATTTTTTTAAAATATATTTTTCTTAAACTATTTTCTCATTACTTTTGGCATGAGGAGGAATCACAAATATGTCTTAATGGATCATTGTTGAGATCCAGGTGTTGTATATTAGCATTTATCTGAATGACAAAATACCAGAGTGGACAACTGCTTGTGCAGTTTTCCCCAAAAATACTCCTGTCCATCAGAACCATTCTGGAGGCTGGGGTTTTGTGTGAAAATAAATCTACATGTTTTGTACATGAAGCTAAGTACAATATAAAGTATGAAATCTTAGATAATACATAGGTAAACTTTTGCATTTGTCAGTAATTTCTGAGGAGGAAAAGAAAATTGTCCTTATATTAACTATAAAATTACCTAAACATTCTCAGTCACTCCTTCTTGAAAAGGCCTGGAAGACTTTTTAAGTTTTTGTGGAAATCTGCTGACACCAAGATGGGTGGTATTTCTGTATGGAGGTACACAGTTGTGGTCAAAGAGTCATCAAAATTATTCCTGGAGAAGTAAATAGGCAATGACTGCAATACAAATATCTGATCCAAGTCCAGAAGAAGACTTTTTTTTTTTTATCATAGTGCATGAAAGGAAAGCTTCACAGGAGACTTAAGCATTTTCAGTAAAATGGTCTTACTGCTAATTTTCTTGTTTTAATGGTGAACATAATACTGCCTTTCCAAATATGACAGCAGGTTAAGCTGGTCCCTGTAGTATCTCTGCATTTAATTACTCCTCAGTTCCACACCTAAACCCAGTCTCCATTCTGATCTTTCAGACTAATTTCCTTGTAGTCACTCTGGGAAAACGAAGATGTCATTCTTTAAAATCTCTTTATGAGTGTTCTGCACTGCATAGTAGACCTGAGAGTCTTGATCTACCTCTGGCACTACCTGACTGACACAGAGATTGGATTTAGCTGCCAGTAAACTGACATACAGCTGGTGTTGACACCAGTCTACCTTCTTAGCTTCGTATCCTTGGTGCAAGTCACTACTTTTAAGCACTTGAAGCAACACAAAGGATGAATATAAGTGATTTATACAACCAAAGTTTTCACCTTTTGAAATCTAACTTCTCAACTCTTTAAATTATTTTTAAAAATTTTGTGATATTATCCACTTTTCTACCAGAGTTTTACATTCTATCTCTCTGCCTGTCTGTATATCTCAGGTCAGTAAAAGTGAAAAGCAGAAAGCTTACTGTTCGTGTTATGTAACTCTCTTCTGGCAGCTGGCTCCAATGCGCACCTCTGTGAATGTTGCCATGGAGACTCCAATTTAGAAGCAACTGGATTTGAGAGTTTCCAGCCCAGCAATACGTGACAAAACAAATACAGAAATTAAAGTGGTGCCTGCCCTTCAGATGGGAGGCAGGCAGGTCTGCTAGACCAGGCTGGAAGTGGGGCTGGAGGGGGAAGGATGTTGCTTGCACAAGTGATTAATTAATTCATTACTGTCCTTGTTATTCTTCTGTATAATTCTGCTTTTCTCTCCAACTGTTTTATGAAATAGAATTAATGTTAAATGATAGCTCTTGCTGACTGAATTACTGCAGTAGCATCCAATGTACACAGTTTCTACCTTTCCTTTGAAAGTGAGCCCAATATATGCTCTGCCCTCTGGATGATGATTTACTAATACATTAGTTTGTACATCTGAGTTTATATGATATTTGTCTCCTGGTGATGCTCAAAAATATTTGCTTATTTTTGCTTATTCCATGTTGTTTCTAGCCCTTCTCTCAAAGAAGAATTTGACAAAAGTTATTGACTACAAGGACACAAGAAAAAAAGGAAGTGAGAAATAACTTACTAGCATATTAACACAGGGAGCCAGCATTTGCAGATTGTTTTTTCTACTTAGGGGTAAACCAATGCCCTAAGAGTAAATAACTTATACAAAAAATCATTATTACCTTTGCCTCAGCATTTCACAAGACTTATTTTATAGGCAAGACTTGTTTTACAATATTTTTGTGGGGTTTTTTTAGACTTTTATTTGAAGATGTATATCTGTAAATTTTCCATCTTTTGGCTTTTAATATTTTGCTTTGAAACTCAACATCCTGTAAGTTTTGTTCCATTTGGTAGAATGATTGACAGAATTTTGGATTAACAACTGCTGTTTTCATGAACATTTTTATGATAAAAAAGATGAGACTGGAATTCAGTTTAAAAACTCTAAGTAACAGAAAAGTTGGCATTTTTCCACTGATATTATTTTGCTAGTGTTGACTTTAATCCACATTTTTTATGTAGGTCTAACTGCACTTTGACAAAGTCCTTTGTAAGAAAAAAGGGTGGCTTATTTTACTGACAAAAAGTCATGACGGTGCTACTCCATTACTTGTTTGAAAAATAATATGTGCAGATGGAAAATGTATGTGGTGGTTAATCAGTTCTTCAGGTATAATGTTCTTTAAACCTTTAAATGTTCTTTAAACCTTTAATTGAGGATATAGTCAATATGAAAGATCACTGTACAGAGGGAGCTAAGAAGTTAAAGCTTCTTAAGAACAGGATCTACTGAGGCTGCTACCACATGACTGAGAAACCTGGGTGGCTAAGGGCTTCTTGAGTGGCAGGGTTACATCTATCACTTTTGGAGAAGTAGGGAGCAGGAATAGGCAGCAAGTGATCCTTGGTGACCTAGGACTACAGAAGGGTCATAATTCAAGACTGCCTTCATCTCAGATCTTAAAAATTACAAGTGTCTCTTTCACCTTAAGAGATTATTGAGGTTTCTCAATGCTGCAGTTGTGCCCCAAAGAGCCTCTGTGCCTTCCTCTCTCTGTATCATACTGAGATACTGTGCTGTTCTCTGCCATAATGCCTTTGTGGTCTTCCCACAACACTGCTCTGAAGTAGAGTGTCCACCAGAGCACACAAGTGACACAAACCAAACAGGTTCATGCAAAGCACTGCTGTATAACTGCATTTAAGGATTCATATGTTCCCATAGAGCAATGTTCAAAGTAAGAGCAGCAAGAATATGTCTCAGCAACGTACCAAGATTCATCTTGAATTAGTCCTCTGCTCTAAATCAGCAAATGCTCTTTTATTCCAGCAAGATTGTTTAGATGATGGCTCATATTCCCTAGGTAAATAGTAAATAGGTTTGCTTTGACAGGAATTAAAGGCTCAAGGTATTCAGTATTCTGTGCACAGTCAGGCAGGACCTAGAAATGTGAATTATAAAGGAAAGCAAAGAAGCACTCCTGTGTTACTTGGAACTTCGATTGCCTTTATTATCAATGCTTTAAAAATTTGTCTTCCATTGCCTACTGCATCTGGCTCTCTGTGGCCACAGGACAGAAATTCCCGGCAGCTGTCCCGCGGTGGCCGCAGGGCAGACCCCGAGTGGCCACCCCCAGTCTGTGCCCAGACTGGTGCAGTGGCGGCGATCGCTGCGGCCTGGGGAGCGCAGCAGGGCACCGAGCACGGGGAAACCGAGGCACGGGAATGAGGGAAGGACACTTGTCTGAGTCTCCACAGATTTAATCTCAAAGTGGGGCAAAGCAAGTGACAAATCTGAACCTAAAGAGACTACTCTTAAGGGATGGGGGGAACACGGGGAGGACACAACCAGTGACCAACAGGAGGCATTAGGGGAGGGGTGCAGGCTCAGGGCTCCCCAAGAGGAGTCAACACGGAGAGGGAGCAAACCTCACAATTCAATCCTGCTTCCAAGAAGGGATGAAAGACAGGGAACACTCCAGAAGCAAAGGAGTGTGCTATCTGTGACAGACAGGGGTAAGACAAGGAACAAGGGAGGTATAGAGGTGGATTGACATGTGGATTGACATGCATTTTGGCAGGGAAAACTGTAGTAAACTACTCAGGACTGAACCATTAGGGAAGCCAAATGGGGTACATAGAATGAAGTATTACAAACTTATAACAAGGAATATCAAAACATACTACAGAAGGACAAACTGTGAAATAACAGACTATCACAGCCTACCAGCATAGCTTCATAGTTTGAGATTTGAAAAATATGAGGAAGTAACTCAGCAGTTCATTGACTACTAACTGTGGGTAAGTTCTAGAGATTTATTGGCACACTCTGTATATGACCCCATTGCCATAAGTTACTATGAAAGAAGTTTATAGGCTTAATAAGGCTTGTCTAGCAATTTTAAGATACAGTAGTTGATAATGTGCTGGCATGTAATTTATATTTTGCTAGCTGAAATATTCTGTGGCTTCCCGAAGTCTTTGTTACCTGAATAGAATTAAGAAAATCTAAGTTTGTGTTAACTCAGAGTCTACCACACAGCTGTTTTTTCTAATAATATGTTTTGCCCCTTTTCAACTGCTTAAAAATTTTATATTTAAGTACTGAACAGGTATATTAGATTGGGTGAGGATATCTATTGAAAACTTCAAGTAGGTATTGAAGTTCCTCTGTATTTCATATTTCTTTTTTTCTACCAGCTGGGAGGTATTCCTAAGATTTGTTCTCATTGAAGCTTAGAGAACCCTAACATCAGTTACTTGCACCCTGCCATCAGACTGTTAGCAGGTACCAGAAGACTGTTCCATGAGAAGAAAATCTTTCCTGCTGTCTCAACAGAACTGGCTCCTTGCATCTGTGCCACCAGACCGTGGTAGAAGAGAAACAAATGAGGCAAAGCATATGCCAGACCTCATGGATCTTGGCTTCTTGTCATCCCTCCTCAAACAGTGTAATATCAAGCCAATCTTTAACTTCTGTACCCTTCAGTGGCCTCAGCCTTGCACAAAATCTAGGAGACTTAAAAACTCTTTTTATAAAACTTGATGTATATTTCTGATACTGTACATGTTTTTGAGAGAAAACAATGATTAAACATAGCACTAGTTGAGATAATGGCCAGAAAAGAGTTTACAGTAAAAACATAAGATCCCCAACACAGGAAAGCATAAACTCCTTGTGCATATTCTAGGAATGTATGAGGCTGGCAAATCGTTGTAATGGAAGTACACAGATCTTGAATGAAATCATTACATGTATTTAAAACCATAGACAACAACTAAATTTGCAGACCTTCCTCCTTGCCACTCATATATTTAATTCAGTCTCTCCCACTAAGCATACATATTTAATTTGCTCCTTTTTCCATGAATATTTTCAAGACTTCCACCACTAACTTAAAGAGTATAAATGATCCTTATCTTCAAAAGAAGTAGAAAAACAGATGAGAGGGGGAAATAATATTGGAGACAATTAAGACTCTAAGATATAACCTAAGACAATTTTTATTTCTGAAAATGGTATCAGAAATCAAATTACTACTTTCATAATGACTTTAATAAACAGACATGTACAAAAATGTTACCCATGATTCAGAGCAACTGACTTAAAAACAGATTACAGGAATTTGTAAATGAGTATATGCATTAGACAATATCAATGTTTACTTAATCATGTGCAGACCACTTAAGTGATAATAATTCTAGTTGTTTGTAGGTAATCTGAGGAAAATCTAAGTAACACACATGAATTTGATAGAAAAAAGGTATGTATAATGATTTAGAAATATTCATTGAAATTATATGCAGTTAAATGCTATAAATTGAATTACAGATGGTACAAGAATTCTTCAAAGACTGATACAAATTAGCAGTATATATATGTATATATACAGAATATATACAGCACATCTTTTGGACAATTCACTATTCTCATTAATGGATATAATCAATATAATGTATTTAGAGTGCATCTTAATGTTTGGCTATAAACACCATTTTTTAATGTCAATTACAAGGCCAGGATCTATCAAAACCATGCAGTTCCTGATTGATTGATACAATTTGTAGGAAAAATAACATTTTTTCCATAGATTTTAATATGCAAATCAAGATACTTAGAGACATTTGAGAAAGTAAAAAGAATAATGGGAGGTAATGAACGTATATGCAGATTAAGATTAGATTGTATTGCAATTATCATGAGATAAGATGCTGGTTCTGGGTTTTTTTTTTCTGTTCTTTCTCTTAAATCCACTAAGTCTTTCTCAACCTGCAATTCTTTAAAATTATTCAACAATTTCTATGTAGATTTCTTGCTCAAGTCAATAGTAAAAAAAATTGTATAGAAAACTTGTTTTATTATATATTTTCATAAATAGCAAAGAAATTCTACTGTAATTAAGGAAAAATATATGAAAAAAATGCAGAAAATAGTTTTGAACAAAGATATTTAACAGGAACTTGGTGAAAGAAAAGAAAAGAAAAAGCAGTAACAGCAAAATAAATACAGGGAATGTGAACTGTTGGGAGGAAGCAAAAGAACTGTATAAATGAGAACAAAGTGGTTTGGGGAAACTGAAAAGGAAATGAAGGCATCAAGAATATGTTTTCTGGCAGGATCCATGAGTTCAAACATATTATAGATGTAATAAAACCTACAGTTATCATGTTCTAATTGTAAGACAGATGGGATAAAATTTGTAGGAAAATTAATTTAATGAATACTTGAGTATGTTGAAAGAGTGAGAATTTACATTTTCATCTGGTAAAGATGAGGAATTCAATCACTTGGTGTGATTCATCAAAACCGAGATGTTTCCTGGGATGCATGAATTTGCTTGAAGTTCTTACATGCTGTCTTTGTTGTACATGGTAAATTGAGATTTTTGAAAGCTAACAATTGTCATGGTTTAGGACCAGCACTCCTGCTCCCCTCTGTTGAGAAAGACAAGAGGCAGGGATTAGGGACTGAAATTAGGAAAATGTACCAGAAACAGCCATGAGGTATGAACATGAACAGCAACAATATTAACAATGAAGGTATATAAAAAGGAGATGATTTACATGCAGAAATTGCTCACCACTTGACCGGACCTGGTGTGGCCCCAAGACAGTGAACAATGATGCCTGGACTCTCCAGGCCACGCTTTTTTCCCAGCTGCTCACCACACTTGCTCCACAGGAAAGGAATACTCCTGCTCCTAGGAAGCAAAAGCACGCTTTTTCCCACCCCTGGCCATGATGGAAGATATTATTGAATAACACAATATCTTGGACATGCCCACACAGCTCCAGGCTCTGCCCCCTCATGCCTACTGTGAAAAATTAACCCCGTCCTTGGCTGAAATCAGGACAATTATGAAATATTTATATCAATAACTCTTAAAATTTTATTTGTAATTTCAGAGAGCAGAAAATAGGAAGAAGAAAGGAAGGGAAATAAGTGCTCACCACAGTTCCTAGTAGACTAAAAATAACATTTCCTTCCCATTGCCAACACTTAAAGTGGGCTTACAGAGTTGGTTATAAATTGGTATTATGGTAGCAATACCAGCTGGATTAACTGAGAAGCTAATAAAGAATAATATTAGTAAAAGACATGAAAGGACAGAAACACTTTTTACATCAGTACCATTTTGTTTAGTGCATTTAGCTTACTGCTCCATGATATCTTAATAAAAAAAAATCACATACAAGTCCAGGAAAATTCAGGCAAATGGATTAATAGGTAGTCAACTGATTTCTCAAAGTGAGGAAACACACTGAACTATACTAGGGGTGGCTAGCAGTGACAGAAGAACATAAATTTAGCAATGGTGATTTAAAGATGAATGCGATAAAAGATACTTCTCTGAATTCAGCATTGTTCAAAGAGATCCTAAAATACGAAAACCACTCCCTGTATGCATGTACTTCAAAAAGCTGGAATTGAAAATAATGAAATGTTAAAATGAAATGGCACATGAAAAAGTAATAAGAACACTTTAAAGGCTAAAGAAATGTAGGTTTATGTGTTCTACCTAATTATAATACTAAAATTAAGACCATGAGTTGATTTGATCATACCATATACTTAGCTTTACTGGATAAGGCATTCATTCTTCAGGGTTTGAAGACAACAACAAAGATGGTTGGGATTTACTGAAATATGCTGAAAATGGAATAACACTATTTTCCTTATGTCTGAATATGAATAAGCATCAGAACTTCTGGGATGGATTTTCTGTCTTTGACTGTCTTCAGATTCTTAGCCCTTCTAAACACATCAGTTTTTGCTCTTGGTGAAGCAAGAAACTCTTGAATTTGGTAGTCCATGATATGAAATGCATTAGACTAGTTCTGATAAACATTTTTGGTCTTAAAATATGAATTTGAGAGCTTAGGAAACAAAGGAAAATACAGAACTAGTATCCCCATTGTTAATCAAATGAGCATAACAGGGAACATGAGACTGCAGTTCAGACCAATGAGCCCTGCATCAAGTCCAAAGCTTTGCAGTTAAAATACAACATACAGTTTAATCATCCCATTGCTGGGTAAATTAAAAGTTTAATGGCAACTTTTTTTGTATACATTAAATTGGGGAACTGAGAGGTTTCAGCACATGACAAACTGCTATCCATGTCAGTATCAGACACAGGGTGATCACATGCCCTGAGTAGCCTCAGGTCCCTGTGGCTCCCACAAACAGCAGGAAGAAAGCTGCAGCATCAGCAGCAGTTTGGATAATCATGGATCAAGGTAGAAGGGGGTGCTACAGAGCCTGCCTGAACTCAATGTTAAATGCTCTGGTTCCAAATCAATTTCTTTACCATGGTGCAACCATACCTTTGCTATCAAACTCCACTAAACCTTTCAGTATCTTATTGTAACTTGGTCACTTGCTATTGGTGTTAGTCTTCACAAGAAAAATATGGAAGCTGATGTGTCTCAGTACTTGAGGCAGCATTGAAATCTGTTGCTGTACTCCACAAATCCCCACAGAAATACATCCCTGGAGCCTACACTGAAGAACACCTGGTGTACATTCTGCACAGTATATATTTTAACAGTTTTAATTTGAAAGATTATTTTCAGTCCTACTTTACATATTTCACTTATGATCATAAACTTTCATCAGCATTTAGTAACAGGATGTCAAGGCAATATGGCATATGCTTTCTAATTGGTATCACAGTCTTGCATTGAAGTGGAATCTACTTTAAAGACATCTGCCTACTTAGTGTGTTATAAACAGAATATATCTTTTTTCCTTCTGCTTGAAGGATTACATAAGTACTTTTTGCTGGCATATTCAAAGGGCTTAAAATCAATCCTGTAGCTGGATGTTTTAAGAATACTAACACAGGAATAACTTCCCTCACCTTAAACCAGACATCATGATTAAATCTTATTTATTGTTCCTCAGGTTGCATTCATGATTGGTATGCACAAAAAGTGGAAAATGTTATTCAGCTTGTCTACTTCTAAGTCTAGACTTTTGCTTTGCCTACTGTAGTGACGTAAGATAATGACCATTAATGGCGATTATTTAAAACACTGGATTCTAAGAATCTGACACATATTTCTTACCCTCGCTAGTCTGAGCTACCAAATCACAATTAAAATCAGGAGTTAAACTGAAAAGTGACATTCCACATGCAGGACCTTAAAATAACTGCCAGGTTATGTCAATACAGCCATAAATTGCTTGAGTCAAGGAGTGGACTGAAGCCTACTGATCTCTATTGCCTCTCCATGCACCTGCTCTGACAGCAATATGTCAGCCTGGACAGGATGTTCTTTTACATGACTCTCTCTTGTTTTATGTGACCTTAAATGCTTTAGGAAGGACCCTGCTTGGTGACTCATCTGGGCCAGATGATATTTCCACAAGACAAACAAGGTTTTTTTGCTGGGGTGGCGGTGTGGCTAGGAGAGGACAATTGTTCCCATCCATATCATGACCTGATATCAGCTATCAGCTCAGATGTTCTGCTGCATGATCCAAGCCTGAACATAATTACAGCCTGGCACTGAGTATTCTAATCATGAGTCTCTGAGCTCAAGCTTAGTCACAAGCTTCAGATATCAAATAACTACCCTTATATGTCTGTACTCTTGGGAAATGTTTGCACCCCTGGCATTTAAATAGAGGGCTTGATTCCCAGAGATGTCAATCATTAATTTATTTCAGTGATGCCCACTGAGGAATTGGTACTCAGAATTTTTAAAAATAAAGGCATTAGAATTCAAGTGGCAAAATATGAATTAATAGTTTAACTACAGCCAGAAAATGTTTTACTATTTCTTCTTTCACTCTCCCTAATATTAAGGAAAGAAATTTTTTCTCATTATAGAAATAATTTTAGCAACATATCATTAAGCAATTTGTACTCCTGTTGTCAGGCATTTAAGTTATGCTTGCAGTGCAGTACCGTATAGAGAAAAGTGATAATCTCTAGAGAAACTGCTGAGACCTGAAAATATTATGTACTTTATTATGCAGCATTTTTTTGTAAATTTTGTATCCTTTCTCTGATATGTAGCCTGCCTGTATTCATTATTGCTACATAACATAAAGGGTTCCACAGGTCACGGCAGGTTGGAAGGATTTTCACAAGTCATTCATCAAAAGAATCAGATGTTTCATCATTAAGTTTTCTTTCATTCATCATTATAATTATCTGTGTTTATACTCACAAATTCTTTTCTCCTACCCTGCAAATGCTTTCATGTATTTTAACACCTTGACTCAATCAAGGTAAGCTTCTTGTTAAAAATGTGCATGTACAGTTGCAAGTTTATAATGTTTGCTACTAATGGTGCAAAAAAGCCTTTGGCTTTTTAATCAAAGAATTTTTATATGGGGCCAAATCCTGATCTTCCCAGACATGTAGTTATTCCTCTTGGTCTACACTGAACTGATCCTATGTGTAACAAGAAGCTGTTTCAAGATCATTCAGGGGACAGAAAGTTTTCTCTAAACATTTTGAACCTTCAATAATTTTCCTATTTTTAAATTATTTTGTTTCTATTTCATTTTTAAAACATTTGACTAATGCTGTGGGTAGCATTAAACAATTATTAGAGTTCTAAATGAGTGCTTTTATCAAAGAACATTGCAAACAACAACAATCAGCACTGCCTAAGTCTGAAAAGAGACCTTCATATCACAAACTAGAATTTATCTCTTTGAGAACACTCAGTTTGCACTTACCTTGCTTCAAATACATTGAATACTAAATGAAAATTTTAAAAAACTCACTGCAAGCTAGTGCTAAAGAAACAATGACACTCGAAAAACATAAACACCTTTTCAATTTTACTTGAGACGTCATCTCTGCTAGGGAAAACTCAATGCCGAGGTAAATTAGAACAAACTCTTAATATTTTCTGTTCTTGAATAAAAATATGAACACTGAACACTTAAAGCCTACTGTGCCGTCAAACAATCCAAGGCAAACTATGCAGTACATTGGTGTTTCCTAAATGTTAGCCTGTAGGAGACAGAACTACTTCAAATCTTATTTGAAACTGTTAACTCCTCTGACAAATGGAATTTTAAAGAAGAGTCTTAAAGAGTGATTGTACTTTTTCTCTCAGAAAGTCAAATTTCACTCAACAGAAAAGAGAAAGCATAGAGAGCTTAATATATCTTCTGTATAAATTCAGTCAATAACAGCAATCTTGTGATAACTGCAGTTATACAGATAGAAATTAAGAAACTAGAAATCCTTTTTTTCAAATCTATTTGAATGGATAAGAAGTCTCTAGCTAGACCAGCAGTTTACGAAGGAAGAATTCCATTAGGAAACTGGAAAGGATCCAATATGGCTTTGTGTGATGATATGGAAGAGGCATATTGACAACTGTTGGTTTTTAAATCTAGAGAAAGATGGGAGAGGTAAAAGAGGTGAAAATTCAGACATTTTCTTAAAAACAACATACTTTCTTATATTATGTTAAAAGGCAGAAGGAATTTTAGAGTTTAACAGAGGTGTACCGAAGATTCTTGCTTGTTTTTGGCATACAGTGTTTCCATATTTCTTAATCTACAAAAGTACATGATTACAGATTTTTATTCCAGACGCATATGACAGACTAACCTGCATAAATCTCTCTTCTTAGTCAGAGTATTTAAAAATGGATATGATTGGAAAGGTCTACTGTGTCAATGGGAATTAGACTATTAATGGCATAAGGGGATTCATTTTATACAGCTGGTTATGAATTTGAATATTTAAAATATTAGAATGTTTTAAAATGCTTTCTACCCATAATGATAATGAATATTAAGTATGAATAGAAAGATGTTCATGAATAATACTTGCTCTTTATTAACCTCAGTCCCTGACCATTTCAGTTTTAAAATTAAATTATTGTGTGTATTTTTTCCTAAAGCTAATGTCACAGCACAAAGCCATTCTGATATAAGCATTACTGAAACAAATCCTTGTTGAATTCTACTTTTTTTTTTAATTATGTCATTCAGACTTTGTGATAAATAAACACAGTTGTAGATTGCAGATTTTCAGAAGATGGATTCCAAAAGTGAATCACATGGTAGCTTTTCATGTGTTTTTAACGACCATTTTGACAAATAGTGAGACAATGTCTTTAAACAGTGTCAGTGCTTTTGTCTCTGAGACATCTGCACAGTCCAAATCTAATTTTAAGTTTTTATTCCTAAATGTGAAAGAAAATACAGCCTAACTTTGTCTGGCTTGATACTCAGATCACTTTCAGGAGCATAAGAGCCATAATGTGTTCTGCCAGCTGTGAGTCACACCCTAGATTTTAAGAAGAGTGACGCAGGAATTATGCCAAAAAATACCTCTATTTTAGGACAGCTTGGTTCTCGGAATATTCTTCCTGTAGGTGCTCTTTGTCAATCGACCTATAGTAAGTCTGGCTTGTTCCGAAAGGCATTGGCTGCACAAAGTAGCACACAAATCAAAAGTGTTCTAATGCTACATAAACAAGAGTAAAAACATAGCAAGGGATGGCTTCAACTTACCTCTTTCCTAATTTGTTGGAAGATGCTGATATTAACTGGATTAGCTGGATTTTAAAACATAAATGTGTATTGAGATCAAAATTTAACTGGTAAATGAGGCGGTCAGAGTAAAAGATTCATCCTGGATTAAAGCAAAGAGACACCTGTGAAATAGAAAGAATTGAAGCTAATGGAGAAGAGTGTGGAAAAGGAAATGGGAGGTAGCTAGGGGTTACAGACAGGAATGGTAGTTCAGACCTTAGAAATGAAAGGGTGTTTTGAAACAGCTGCTCAGCATCGTGCCCAGGCAGTGAAGGGGTGAAAGAGCCACAGCAGGGCCTGCATTCATGGCAGCTCAGTCCGAGGAGCTGAGCATCCTCCAGAGGACATATAGGCTCACAACCTTCAGGAAGAACAGTTAGTTTTGTTTTCCAGAGGATAACATGGGCTTTAAAACATCTTTGGTGATTTGGTCACAATCTCAGCATTGGAAATAAAGAGGAAAAAAATATGATGAATTCATTCTCTCTTTGATAAACACTTCATTTATGTTACAGTCATCAAAACTAAAATTTTATGTGATTGGTGAAAATTCCTTGTAATATGGATACATAAACCAGATATATGGTTCAAATATTGCAATATTTTTCAGAATTGAAATGTGACAAATTCAGTTACCACTGCAAAGAGGAAGATTAATAAAAAGAAAGGGATAAAATAGGATCAGCAAGAGTGTTTGGGTAGCTTGTCAAGGCTTGCTTCTAGCATTCTAATATAAAAAACTGAAAATGAGATATTCATCTCATTGGGATGAAATTAAATTCCAGTCTTCATTTTCTCTTCATCTTTCCTCTTACTTGCTAGCAACATGTATAGAATGCATATGATTTAATATACACTGTATTTGGCCCTGAGTGCAAATTTGTAAATCAATCAAGATATTTTTATTTGCTGTACTCTGTGAAATATGGTAAAGTATATGTATGCTATATGAAGTGCAAACTGAGGAATTTATATGCTACTTGACAGTACATTAAGCTAAACATTTGATTGGCTTTTATAAGATCCTTTTCAGATCAAAATAAGACTGAACTAGAAATTGTATTCAATTATATACTAAACCAACCAAAATAAGCTCTTCAGAACTGTGACCCTTGGATGTGCTTATTAACAGGTATGCTATTTATTCTATCCACAGCCCTTGGAAATGTAATGCATTATTAGGTTGCGTGTTTTTAAAAATAGCTTGTCCCTACTCTCCCATATCTATCTCCCCTCACTCCTTTTTTCTTTGAGAAGTGTGAATTTACAGCAATAGGTTTGTTTCTTTTCCCCATCCCAATGCTACAGCTTCTGAGAGTTTTCTCAGTTGTCTGTATCCCAGTTATGTCTACTCTGGCTCAGACCAAGAAACTAATGGCCCTGGAGTCTCTGAGATCCATCTCTGTGCCTGTTCTTGGTCCCCAGAGTGGAAGAATGATGCATTTAGGTCTCTTTCTGAGCCTCTCCCACCTGAGAATACCGAATGTCTGGGAGAGGTGGGATGGTTTTGCTCTGTTCAGGAAACTAAATGGAAGTTCTGCACAGAGAAAGGTCCCCCTTGCCCAGATAAATAGTTTTCTCAATTATTAAAACAAACTTAAATGGAACTTTTTGTTAGAATTGAGTTTTGCTTACAGAACGAGCAAAATATCAGAATATTTTACTTCACAAAACTTTAATAATTTTCCGTGGAAGTCACATGAAGATGACAGGATCATCTCAACAGAACTGGTATAGTCAACTCACCAGTTCCCAGAAGATTTGCTGAAAAACTGAGGAGCTGAGAATCACAGTTACCTGCTCCCTTGGTATGCTTTCTAGCTTGGTGGCAGTTTGGAACCTGAAAGACTCAGATTTCTGGGAACCTCAGGACCTACATCTTAGAAACTAGGAAATCTGAGGTGCTTCTCCAGTACCTTCTCCATGAAGACACACATGAACATTTAGAAAAGGTTTCTGAAAGAGAAATAAATTGTGATCATCTGGCAGCAGCCACCTGCTGGGTGAAGGAAGCAGAGCCAAAGCAGCTCCTGTGCAAGATGCCTCCTCAGCTTACAGTAAGGGAAAATCCAGAACCCAGTTTAGCCTGATCTAACCTCGCCTAGGCTGCTGAGAAGACCTCGTGGAGTCTAACATCCTGAAAACTAATTTAGCAAAAGCCTTATGGACTATGAAATTATTACAACACAAAAAACCATTTATTTACATTCCTGTTTTATAATTTTCTGTATCTTGGTTTGGCTTTGTTGCATTGTTGCATTCTAAGGTTTTCCTGTGCTGGAATTAATTAAAATGAACCTTAGAAAGTCTGAACTCAGTTCAGCTCATGGGTCTTTTTTTTTTTTTTTTTTTTTTTTTTACCTCATAGATGCAACAGAGTTGATCATGGCTGGCTACTTTTTACAAAAAAGCTTTCATTTAGAACAAAGATTTTCTTAGAAAACATATCCTAAATCAAGCTTGCTATATAAGCTATCCATATGGGAATCAGAAGCACTAAGGCACTTAATTTCTTTTTCTGTTCTACTGTCCACACATCTTATCACTGACCTCATGCTCAAATATTTCTTTAGAGTTAGAAAGCCAATCAGAGAAGTATGTATTATTTCCCCTATGAGTAGGTTTGGTATTTAGAAAGACAGATTTATTTCTGTGTTAACACCTTCTCTACCATCACTCCAGAACATTTTTGGAAGTTTCTAAGGATATGAAATGCAGTAGGAAAATCATATCATATCTGCTGCTATTTCCTTATGCCATAAGTATTACTTGATCTCTTTTCATATTTCAAGTACTCTGAAGAGTATTGTCCCACACTGACAATTTATTGAATACAGAACCTAGCTAACTTAAATTATTGGGAACTGGACAAGATGAAATTTGACTCCATTTTTCTGGTTTTGAAAATGCAACTCTTGGATAAGTTGGTGTGATCTTCAATAGGATTTTGTTGTAAACTCTCAGAAACTGGTTTCAAACTTAATTTTAATTTTTTAATGAACAGAGCATAAGAGAAATTTCCATTCTTACCCAATGTAGCACACATAAACTAACATTTATCCTTGTTTTGGTTTTTGGCAGAGGAGAATTAAAAGACTGATAATTCATATGTCAATATAATCAACAAAGTGGCAGGGAAACTGAATTAATCTTACTTCTTTTCTACACCTAATTCACCTGAAATATTTTGTCTTAGATCACCTTATCAGATACTTTCACAGGTAGACTACAGTTATATTAGGTTCAGTAAATTTTTAGTCATTAAAATTGTTCTGAAAAAATCTACCTACAATATACCTTTGTTGCATTTTATCCCATTCTCCTCTCCACATCGTTCACTGAGCTTCCCTTCAGAATTTATTCTAAAATCTTGAGTAATAGTAAGGTCAACTAATTGGGACTTTCACATTTTTTTTCTTCATCTGTTCTACAGGCAGATAAATATTGACAGGTTCTTTGAAAAATCCTTGCTATTAAACATTCTGCCTTATATGCCATTGCTATTATAACCTAATACTTCACAGGGTTGTGTTTCCTTAAAATTTTGCAAATATTTGTGGATAAATGACAATAAAAATTTCCTTTGATTCTTATTTCTTGTCATTCCAATTATATATTTCAGTATGACCAAAAATTGTTGATTGTAAGTATCATACAAAGTTTATTTAGTCAATATTCTCTCCCCAGTATGACTTCAATACATGTATACAAAGGAAAATAGAGTACTGTTTTTCACTTATTTTCAGTTTACAATAGAAGTGTCAATCCTACATCTTCCAGCAATGCAAACTCCATGGCCTTGTCCAGCAACCTATTTGGATACATCATCATCTATGATATTGGACATTTCTCTTAGTCTCTTCTCTGATTATTATTTGCTTAATTTGAATCTTCTGCCCATTTTATCATCTTTCATGTGGTCAGGAAATTATTTTCTGTCTCTGCAAAGTTATGTTTTGCAATTTAAACATGGTTTCTGTATCACCTTTGGAGCATCTTTTCTATGGCTAAGTGATGCCCATGCTCTCTCCTCATATATCAAAATACTCTTATGGTCTGTCCTAAGTTTTATAATTAGGCCATACCTTTTCTGTTGTGCAGTACCAGAACCTGGACAAATCTCCCCTGAAGTTTTGTCAAAGCTAAGAAGGATATATTTCTAGAATATATTGTTTTAGTTATTCTACTAATCAGAGGAAAAAGAAAGGCATCACCTTTATTTAATAACAACCTTTAATTGTTGTTATGATTATAGCAAAATAAATATCTCACTTATTGATTTAAATATAGAAAACTATTTAAATAAAAGTTTAAAAGAAAACATTTAAAATCTGAGGAACATTTAAAGGTATAGTATATTGGCTCAAAATGTGCATATTAAGAAATCTATTGCACTATTTGATATATTTCTATGAGAGTAAACTCATTAAATGTATTCCTTTTGTTGCTAAGTTCTGAGGCTTGCTTGCAGTTGTTATCATTATTCTGATAACATAAAAATATTTGATGTATAAATGTAGTCTCAAGAAATTGCATATTGTACTCAATAAAAAATCCATTCTGTCAGTCAAGGCAGATTTGTTAATGTCTACTGAAAGATGGGATAGAAAAGTCGTTATTTTATCTTATGATTACTTTGCCTTAACTCTCTGCCCTAAAGAAAAAAAATAAAATTCAGAAAAAGGCAAATAACTGTGAGAATGAATCATCAAATGAGTTACAGCATAATCACTGATGGAATAATAGAGACTGATAAAGGTAATAACATTTCTCTGTCTTCTTAAAAGAACCTGAAATTAACTGGTAAATACTAAACTAAACCCAAAAGATAAATCTATGTTTAGAGTTACATAGAGAAATTTAGGGTTTCTTCAGACAAGCATTATATATGGTTATAAGAAACATTACAGAATGTTATACTGGAGAATGCAGAAATAGCCAAATACCACTCAATACCACTGTCTCTGTTCAGGTAGCACCATGGTGTACAAGTTTGGCCTGACTGAAGACAAAATAATAACTCCTATTCTTAGTATCTATTCAAAATCCTTATGGGTGCTTTGACACCATGACTCAAATTATGGTTAATCAGTCGCTCACTCTTCCTTGAAGGCTTGTCATTCCTGTTAGCTGGGGATTCCTGATCTCCCTAAACACAAACTCAGATAAGTACCAAATTCATCAATTAACTTTCCTACCTGTCCTGAGGCAGTTTAGCAAACAGCAACGCAGATAAAGAGACATTGCTGAACAAACAGTAAAAACTCCCTGTCCAATTTCTGGGATCCAAAGATCCTACATACAATTTCCTGGACACAGAATATTGCTTTCTAACAAATATCTCTACATGGTTTCTAATTGTCTACAGAACAAATGTTAATTATTTGTCATGTATGAAAATCTTATGTTTTGCTTCATGGATTCTTGGTTTGTTTATAGCTGCCATGGGGAGGATTGATCATTTGCTCTTGGTCTGTGACACTTTAAGTTCCAGCATAGTTCAGTTGAATGTCAGGTTGTAGTCATCATTAACATCTCAATATTAATATTTGCTAGAATAAGAACACCAAAGTAGCTGAGAACTTCCCTGTAAATTAGCATGTACACTTTTTATGATCAGTTATGCATGCTTACACCAGTCAGTTAGTAATACACACGTATCTGTCTATATCTGTCTATCTGTATCTGTCTATACCTGAAAACAACTACTTAAGTTTGTAAATGCATTCTACTTTCTACTATGGATAAGAATTTCAATTTTTTCTCTGCAAATAATGTACCAAATATATATGGACCACGAGCATTTCCAGCATTTTGTGGATGCAAATTGCTCATCCAGCAGGCATCATATTCTAGCAGTCTAAGTACCATGAAGTAGTGTTGTGCCCTGATTATTGGGAATGCAATCAGAAAACCTGATACAAAAATAATCAATAAGTGAGAATGCTGCATAATTACCTTTTTGTTTGATTATAAAAGTGCAGTTAATACCAAAGAGCTAAGTAACTGTTAATTCAGTTTGTGTAAGCCATGAAAATTAGTCAATTTTACTTCCAAAGATTCTGAGGCTTTGAAATTTGGCCATTTTCATTAAAAAAATACCTTAATTTTTTTTTTTTTTTGAAAACTGACTCTGCAGAGGCCTCCTGGATGTAGTGGCTCCTCATCTAGATTTAAACATTATCTGATGGAAAAGATTATTTTCATTCTTTTTGGTATACATCATAAATCCCAAAATGTCAAAAACTCATGATTTTTCTTCTGATCTGTCTTTATTTATTTGTTACTGACACCCTAATCACTGCTTGATTAATTTATCACCAAAATCAATACCTTTTAGATTCTCTATATATGTATATATGTAAATACTTAAAGTAATACTGTAACTGGACCTAAGGAAGGATCTGTTTTATGACCAAATATAATGAAGAAATTGTGCATCTTGTACTGTAACACAATACTTCTACAGGATTATACTGTATTGTAGAGGGATTCTAAAATGATGGAAATATAGAACTCTTTTCATCCAGAAAGCACTTTGTCTCAAATGTAATAATTCTCATTGTTTTATTTATCATATGTTAATCTCAGCACAGGTCCTGAGAATGCTCAGAGTTTGAATATAAACTTACCTAAATCATTCCCTATTTTTTAAACATTTTTTTTCCATTCTTTCAGGCAGTTCCACATACTCTATAGGAAAAAAATATATTTTTAAGCCTAAACTAATTAACTATTGGGTTTCAATTCAGGTTCTTCTGTAATATTTCATCAAATGAATGGGTTTGCATTTGGTAATCAAATGTAGTTTGAAGTTTAGCTTTTAGAAGCAAAACAATACTTTGCCTAATATACAGACAAAAATATCCTGTGCATACCATGGTCTACTACAGGCAGAAGTGACTGAAAATTTCAAAAATCTCTTTTTGGAGCATTTCAGATGCAAATGACCTTTGCTCCATCTTTCTCAGCCTCAATTACTCATTTAGCTTCAGTGAGTCTCCCTTAGAATCACATCCACTTACACATAGTTATATTTAATTTCACAATACCTCTGATATGACCCTGGAATCCAGCTGTGTCAGAAGGTCTAAGTCACAGGCCAATTGTAAGAAATAATTATGGTGAAATAAAGGTAAATAAATGCAAATTACAGCTGAAGAATGTGTTTAGAGACCTCTTTTCTGTATCTTTTATGATTCAGCTGTGAGTGACTAACCTTCACAGCTGATCTCACACAAATTTGTGCCCTGAAAAATTTAACAGGTTATTTATGTGCCTCCTCACATGTGTTTTCTCTTCTCCTTCCTCTTCATTGTGTTGTGTATTCCAACATATAACATGTAGCATGATACAGAATAAATACCATTTCAAGTGAAATAAATCAAACATTTTTGATATTTAAGAGCATTTAATACTGAAATGCTGAAATTATAAGCATCATGAAGCAAGTCTGTGCATCATGGAGCATGAGTGCTAAGGTAGACATGGAGGTGTTACATGGCTGAGGGAAATATGCAGGGCAATATTAATTACATGTCATTGTTGGGCAAAGGCAGACTTCAACTTGTGATGGTAAGTACAGCCACTATTTAATGGACTGCATGGTTCTGTACAAAAATGGTTTTTTTTTTTGTTCATATGAATATTTTATGTTCATTAAATTAAAAGTTAAGTTTCATTGCTTTGTTAGTATGTTACATTATAACAGTATCAGTGACACAAGAACCCAAGAAAGCATGAACAAATTTGATATTTCAGACATCCCAAGTGAATATCCTTTCCGCACTAGGTTGCTTGTGTTGCCAATTCTCTGTTCTTTACAACGGAACACAATAAATTTTGGATGGAACTCAGATATCAGAAATGTGATCCAAATTTTTCAAAACAGCTTCAGATTAATGATAAAAGTGTTTGGGGTTTTTTTTGGTTGTTGTTTTTTTTGTTTGTTTGTTTGTTGTTTTTTTTGTTGTTGTTGTTGTTTGTTTTGTTTGGTTGGTTTTTTTGTTTTGTGTTTTTTTTTTTTCCCTATACTGAGCTTGTAGCATTATTTGGAATCCAGCTACAGGATCAGCCTCCAGCTTCCTGGTGAGAAATCTCTGTAGGTTTGACGCAGGCAGGAGATCTGAGCCTCCCAGGCTGACAGGAAACAAATTTGTACTGCAGCATGGTCTAGAGATTAAGGAATAACTTTATCATGATTTCTGCCCTTAGGACAATCAACTTTGATATGCAAATCCAAATTTAATTTGATAAGGTTTAGAAGTACTGCTTATTGCAATCAGTAGGTAGTGCAATGGATTCCAGTACTTCCCTGCTTATTCCAAGAGAAGAAAGAGAAAATAAAGAGATAATTTAGCAGGTAGCTATGATAGAAGATACATGCAAATATTGATCCCTGGGACTCTGACAGAAGAAAATATCATATAAACTCAGCAAAGTCCTTATTTCATATCTAATGGGAGAAATTCTATTTGGGACTTCTAAAACCATCACTGGTTTCTTGTTGGATGCCCAGAGATGTAGACTATATAGCACTAAAGGTTCATTCTAATTGGTAGTGAAAGATTTCTCTGTCATTATAAAAAAGGTGTACGAATTAGACTGTGTATTTTCTCTGTTTCAGTTGTGATCCAGAGTCACATGCACATGTGTCTTCTCTATTTGTCAAATTCCATTGAAGAACATAATCTTTAATTAAGCAGTTGTGAAGTGTTACTCTTTGCACACAATGGCAATTCTGTGGTTATATTACACAGCTGACAAAAGTACTATTGCTTTTTCTAAATGAATTAGGAAAATCAGAACCTTCTTTACTGCTACTGAAATTTCATAGAAATAAAAATGAAACTATTTCAGTACAACATGAAATATCTGGAGAAAGAAAACAAAATAAGTACTTCCTGTGTTCTTAACACTGGAAATTAAGAATCCATCCAAAGAAATGACACAGGGAAATTATGATTAGAAACATATTCTGTGAAAAACAAATTAAAGCAAGTTATTATAGAGGAATCAATTTGCGCGTTCATTCCTTCTTGGACAATAAATGAAATCAGTCAGTTGGCTATATAAAAAAAATTTCAGCTAGTTCATTCCAGAATTATTTTGCAAAAAAAAAAAAAACCAACAAAAAAAACCAAACAAAAAAAACCCAAACCAAACCCAAAACATTAAAATGAAGACATAAAAATGGTTCTGATAAATACACTTCGGGTGCCACAGTGACTAGAGTAGTATACCGAGTTTGCAACGAGAAATATAAAAAGAAAGACTGTCCTTTTACCAAAAGAGAATGGTTTGAGACTTTGCAAATATCTTCTGTGTGCTGAAATTCCATTTCTGAAGGTTAGATAAGTATGTGGAGCTGATCAATATAACAGCTAAATGGGGCTTTATTATATGTTCAGATGGCTGTAGTAGGTTATGGTTTCCTTGTCTACACATTTACTAATGAAAAAGAAGATGTGGGGAAAGGATGATTTTTTGCCCAGATATCACTCTGAGATAAAGTGGGGTGTGGCTAAACACTGAACTGCACTTGGGACAAGAGAAGCATTTATGGGTCCCCTGGTTTGGTTTACTATCTATAGAAAGAATAGTTAAATGTGGGGAATATGATTAAGAACTATAAATGTAATAAGGAGAGATATAAAATAGTCAGAACTTCTAAAAATGTCTTTTTTACTGGCTTGCAGGACAATTTCCAAAGGTCAATGGAGAAAATGTTAAATTACCTAATAGCTATCATCTGTACCTTGTGCCTTACAAGCATGAGACAAAATTATTTTTATTCCTAAAAATGGTACTCATTCTTTCAATGAGTTACATGATATTAGAAATTCATGCAAGAGTTAGTCTCTCTATTTTAAAACAATTCTGAAAGTAATTGGTTTTGTTCCTACATCTACACAAAATCTAATCTTTAAGCTAAAATTAAGTATTCTTGATTGCCAATGTTTGATGATCTTCTGTGTATAAAGTCTGATACAAATAGTTCAATATGCATTTTTTTCTAAATCAGTTCTACTTTTCAACCAGTTGATTTATATGGTACACTAAGGGTGTATAGTTTTTGGGACATTAGGAAGAAAAATTGGGCAGTTTTTATGTTCATTTCCTCAATAAGATAGATAAAAATAATAAGAGCTTTGGAGCTATGTTTAAACTACAGTAATTATTTTCAGATCTGTAAAGAATATCTGAAAGTATAGATTAATTCTTTCAGAAGCACTTGAAAGTGTATTTTTCCACTTTGAATTAAAAAGAAACGTTATATTTTTCAGAGAGAGATAAAAATAATAAGAAAGAAAATTTAAACCTAAGACAAAAATAAAGTCAAAATCAAATTTTGGAGAAAAAAAATAGAAAGAATTTCAAGATAAAAATTGCTTTAAAAACTCACCAATTAAAAAGTAATTAGAAGTGTTTCACCAGTGTTTCTGGGAAAGAAAAAGAATAGCACAATACTTTCATTTAGGTAAAAAATACATCAAAGAGTGTGTTGAAAGGGCGAAAGGATAGCTAGTTGAAAGAAAGGAGTCAAAAAGAAGTGGTGTTCAGTAAAAATCTAGATTTTTCACAGTGATCTTTCTTTTAATAACCTCATTTTCAACAAAATTCACTTCTAACTGCTGTATGTGGCTTCCATCTATATTTACATTGTAGGTCAGATACCTCAAAGTGATAGTACTATCAGAGCCATATCCTGAACCCAGAGCAGTGGTATACTTTTATCTCTACATAGACATATTCCAACCTGACTGGAACCACAGTATGTAGTCCTGAGAACTGGCATGCAGCTGTGAGTTCAGTAAGGCAGACACAGATCAAGAAAATGAAAATATTAATTTTAAAATGAAGCAAAAAGACTAAAAGAATAACTGACATAAAGAATATTAAATAAATGAAAACACAAAAAGTAACAACAGTAGAGAAATAGATTAACCTACAGAGATTAACAGATTGGTATACAACTGAAAAAAAAGGAAGAAAATCTTTAACATGTCCTAACAGTAGGTAGAATAATTGTCATATGTAATAAGGGTCTTTAGTAACCTAGCTAGTATAGACTAGAAACATAGTATCTGGGACCTAAGTACAAGTTTTTCATTCAGGTTTTTTATCTCATCAGTTTCACTAAATGAACAAATGATATATTTTTCATATATCTGCATAATTATTTAGGTTATTTTCTCCACTAGCAGTGTTTCTCTGTGGAATGGGAGGAAACAAAGGTAAGAAAAGGGAAGTGGGAAATATGATTCAATAAGAAAGGTAAAGTTAGTTTTACTGAAAAGGTAAAACAATGATTTTCAATGGCAAAATATTTCAAGCATACGCAAGGACTATTTGTGTCTAGTCAGAAAATAATTTAAGCTGAAAGAGAACTAGAGATCTCTCTGCTCAAAACAGGATCAGCTCTACAGTACTTTTCCTTAGAAGAGAGAAAATAGGTTAGGTGGTTCTAGAGAGCCAATGTCATTTGATCTAAAGAAAATTAAAGTAATGGCAAAAGGCTAAGGTGTTGGTGTGGAGACAAGATTAATAACTCCTGTTCATGGGGGTGAACTGTTGCTACATGCTCAGAAGAAGAGCTTAAAAATAAAATGAGGATCCCATTTTAATTTCATGGGTAAAAAGTGAAACACACACTTTGTCTTGCAGCTTCAAAATTCCAGTCAGTTCAGGTTTTCTAAACTTAAATTCAACTGCAGAAATTCTACATTAATTTATTTAAATTACTAAATGCAAACCCAGTCAGTTTCCAGTAGTATTACATCAAAATTTATTGTCAGGGAATGTCGAGATAAGTACTTGTAAAAGCATAGGCAACCCACTTATTTGCCTTAAGATTTTTCTTTGCTTCTTTCACATCTTTCCCTCTGCAGAAGATAATTAAACGCTTTTTACATTGCACACGTTTTTTTTTATTATCAAATGTTACTTTAAAATTTGTTTTCTGAATTCTTTTTGCACCTCCACAAGGAAGTGGAAAACCATGTTTGCCATTGTATAAAATTTGATATGAATAAATCATGGCATAATCAAGGGACTGTTCTTAGCGTAAATGTGACAGTCACCCAGGGAGTGAATGATGATTCAGGATCACTGAAGTTGCAGAGATACACAGCTCAGTAGCTTATTTAAAGTTAATATAGTTTCCCTTCCATTTTCAGCAGGTCTGGCTGACAACTCCAAAAATAGTCCTTGGGAAAGAATATACAAACCTGTAAGAGAAAAGGGAAGCTACTGAAAATGGCCAGCATTGCACATTTGTGATGTAGTAACTGGGACGTGATAAACTAGAACTGTCACATAGGAGAAGTGTCATTTGGAGTGAGTGTTATCTGTGAGTCAGATATTCCATTGTCATTGGCAAAGCCTAAAGCTTTCCTTAGCTCAGTTGCACAAGCTTGTTAGCAGTCTATCGTGGCTATCTACAAGGAATAGCTAGGATTCCTTAGCTTTATGTCTCCAAAACCTTTATGGACCTTATGCTTTCCCTTTAAGACTGAAATAAAAGAAAAGCTGAGAAATAATAATTGTGATGTAGAAAGCATGGCTATACACAAGCAGGCTGACAGTCAGTTCTTTTGTTGGGCTCCACCTTTTTTCTTATTTGTTTTTGCGGCGTTTTCTATAAATACCTTTGAAAAAATCTACGAACACTGTAATTTTTGTCCTTGTTCATTACAAATATGAAAGCTTCCAATAGCCTTGTAGCAAGATAAACACAGTTCTTCTGAAATGTAAAACCTACTTAGAATGCCATTAGCTTTTACTGTTCAGCTAGGATATTTTGGTGTGCTTAGGAAAGTGTAGAGAATGTTGAAAGAGTTTAAAAAGAAAAACATAGTACTGGAGTGCATCAGACTATCTTGGCCAATTTTTGGTCATTACCTTGAAAGATGTGATAAAGAAATAGCATCTTAACATGGGTTATTGACTACATGTTTAATGAAAATTAATGTAATCTAAATGGTTGTATTGCACATTTGCCTGCTTTCACTAGAAGTCTTACACCTGAATTCATGTGTTAGCACATGTTATACCCCCAAAATTATGAACAATATTTTGTGAGGCAATTCCTAAACCATAAATGCACAAAAATTCTAAGAATTCATGCTCAGGACAAGGTGTTATTTTCAACATGCAGGAACACTGGTTATTCAAAATGACCTGAGAAAATTGATCTGGAAGCAACTGAAACACAGGTCTCTAAAGGACTGTTCAATACTACTTATCAAAGCTGCTATGTGAACCTGTTTTCCTTCAAAAATATTTTCTTTCACACAATATATATTAAATCAACCTTATTTATTTGCTGGAAAAACTGCAGGAGATACAATAAAAACAAAATATAGCACATGTTTGGCCAAATATGTATTAGAAGTAGAAAAAATGTGGTACATACTGTGGAGGTATGTTTTGAGATAGACTGTTCTATTTCTAGATTTCAGAAAGTACTATACCGCTTGTTTACCTTGACAGGTTTTGCAGTTCTTGGCTGCTGATATGTGATACAATCAGATTTAATTAACCACCAAGAATTGTATTTGCTAGATACTTGAGACATTTCTAGAATAAAAGCGCATTTCCTGTGAAAAAGAGATTTTTAATAAAATTACATTGATACAACTCAGTGAAATTATACTGTTTCACATAAAGTTGAAGTATAATATGCTTTTCATCTACACTTACTACATTTTTACACTCATTTACACTTGTAATATGCAATTGCAAAATGCTGAAAGTAGGCAAAGTTTTATTTTAAACTCTTACCAAATTGATAAAACTGAAAGAAAACCAAGGAGAGTTGGGAGCTTACTGATAGTTACATATTCTTGAATTTGAATCTAAACTGTGCTTCCGCTATAAGCTGGTTCTGAGAAATCATTCACACTGAATACCAGAAAAAAGGTGAAAGCATCTAAGCAGGAAGACAAAGTATACTAATTTAACAAGGAAAAATATGGTCATTAAAATTATTATGGGATATGCTGTCTAACAACTACTACAGTTGCCTTTTTTCATAGATTTTCATTCAGACTAATGTTTCAGTAACTCAACAATAAGTCTTTCATACCAACGTGATGGATTACAAAGCATATTTCATACCACTAAATCCATGCAAAAAGGCTTTAAATGATCCATTTGGGCAGCTCAACATAATTTTCAGCCTTTTGAGAGTGCTTGTTTTGCTGAATAGAGGTTTGCAACTAAATGAAAGTGATCTAGCCATTCTGTTTCTGTCAGAATTCTCCATTTATCACAAAGCCATGAAGAAATCTGATACAATGTGTTATAAACTTGGCATCACTCAATAATCTAAAAAAGACTCTGACTCTTTCTGGATATGACAAGCTGATCTGTCCTCAGCTGTTGTCAAGAAGATTGCTAAATTTTATTCCATAAGCCCATCTGCTATCATCATTCTTTTGACAGAAATGTTAGCTAAAAATGTGGTGTCCATTTTCTCATCATACTCTGAAGGCTTTTTATTTGAAAATTGTCATTAATTGCTTTGCTATCATTATAACTATGTGCTTTATTTTACTTCTTAGTGTGACAGCCAGGAGTCAGACAATTGTCACTGATGAGAGCACTTGCAGATGGAAATGAGACCTTTAAGAGAAAGTGATTTACTATCAGAAAGGGTGATGGTACAAATAGGAAGTTTCTTTCCAGAATAATAATGTACACATCATTATAAGCAGGATATGTAGAATCAAAGCAAAACCAAAAACTATGGCACATAGCAAAGCATGGGGGAATTTTAAGGAGACATGATGAGTCCATTCCAAATGAAAAAAATAGTTTGGTACCAACACAAAAAGATAAAATTGGGTTTCTTTTCTGCAGTAAGTAGTCATCTAGATTTCAGTAATGGAACTTATAAATGCTTGTCTTTAGTACAGAAACCAGAGCACATAATTTGCAAGACAAGAAAATGAATGCTTTCTCTAAGCCATGTTGTACACTATCAACTCTTCTAGTATGTTCATTAAGATGGTTTCATTAGAAAATTGTAGCTTAAGAGACACTGTGAGGCTCATGAAACTGCATTTCAAAGATTACAAGAACAAATTTCAGAGCAGGAACCTTGTTTAGAAACAAGAGTCAGTCAAACACAGTGGCATTGACGTTCACAGACATATGCAATGATGCCACATGGCTTTTATCAATAGACTATATTTATACTTATAGGAAAGTATAGTACAAATATACAAAAGGTTTAGTAGTGCTCCTTTGAAGGAATGAGTTTATTTTGCTCTGCTCTCTGGAGATACATTTCAGATTTACTCGTGTAGGGTATCTTAGTTCTTCTTGATTCTTTATAGATTAAAATTGCCCAATTCTAAAAATGTTTTCCTGATTTCTGTCCAGCTAGTTGAAATTGTGATTCTTATTTTTCATAACCCTTTTGCAATGGTTTTATTTGAATAGGGTTAATTCTTTTCACAGTAGCTGGGATGGGGCTGTGTTCTGCATTTGTGCTGGGAAGTATTGATAACACAGGGATGTTTTCATTACTGCTGAGCAGCATTTACTCAGGGTCAAGGTCAGTTCTGCTTCTCACCTCACCCCAGAAGAGAGAAGGCTGGGAGCTTACATGGAGGACAGCTGATGTCAACTGACCTTGATGCCTTAAGTTTTAGCTTTCTTATTTTTCAGATTCTGTACTGCCTTAGTGTGTGACTCTGAAGGAATATGAAGTGTTAGTAAGTTCTCTTCACAAAGAGAAAAGACAAACAATCCTTTTCCAACTTGAGAACCAAGGACAACAGTTACAGCCTCAGGCCCAGAAAGCACAAACAATGGCAAATTGAACAAACCAGCAGGATGGGATTTCTTAATCTGAAGCTGTAATTAGACAATTAATCCAAATATGCATCTGGACCAAAACATATAAAAAGGTAAACATTCATGACTGGGAGTCCATTTTGTGACTATCTTGGGTCCTTGAGCAGAGCCCCAGCCAGGCCCTTGTGCTGCCCAAGGTGTATCCTTTTAAGGCCTTTTAATAAATACTTACTTTGTTCCTTTAACTCTGTCTAGCCTCTGTTCTGGGTCAACATCTCAAGGCATCCGCCTAAAGAATATAGCATAACATATGGCATCATGCTCAGCATATAGAGATGTCTCTGTCCTTGGAGGCTGCTGCTGGGGGACTGGCTGGGCATTGGTCATTTAGTTGTGAGCAATTGTTTTTAAAAGCATCATTTGCCTTTCTTCCAGTTTGGTTTCTCTCTCCTTTCCATTACAATTTATGACTATGTTTTTTTTTTCAATTATTAAATTGTCTTTGTCTCAATCCATGAGTTTTCTCACTTTTACCTTTCTGATTATGTGGATCCAAATTGTGGATATTATGTAGAAAGAATCCTGTTGAATTTATCTCAAAGAAGTACTTACTAAAACCTGGAAACCCATGGAGAAGGGCAAAGGCTATAGGCCAGTCTCCATTGAAGGAATGAATAAACAGACTCAGTTTCACATATAGGGAGAGACTACAAGAGGCACATCACATGACACCTACAAAATGATGAGTCACAAGGCAAGGGTAAAGAGAGAATATTTGATCAGTGGCTCTTTGAAGGTATGAGTAAGAAGCCATCCAAAGAAGCTAGCATACATGCAGTTCAAAGAGGAGATTCCTCACATAACAGACAAGTAAACTGGATCTCCTTGTTGCAGAAGGTGGTGAACATTAAAGCTTTACATGGTTCAGCCAGAAAACAGACAAACTTGTGGAAGGCAAATCTGGTGAGGATGTTCAAAAGCAGCTTCTATCTCAGGCAGACCCTCAAATGCACATTACTGAAGATTGAAAGAATATTTATTATCATAATCCTATATTTATTACCTGTTCTTATAACCTTTGTGCCCACTTTGAAAGGTGATACTAATCTTGCTCATTAGCTCATTAGAAGTTTGCCCACATTTCATTACATGTAGTAGCACCTCCTTACATATGATTTAATACAGCTGAATTTCAGATTATTCTGAACATTAAAATGATACTTAGAGATTTGAAATATAAAAGATAGATATCAGAGAATTGTCCTTTGCCCTTTAATCAGTTGTGTGACATCCATTTCAACTGGGAACAGCCCCAGCTTTTCAGCGAGACAAGAGGAAAGAACTTCTGCAAAGTAATAACATCCACCAATATGTTCTCTACATGCAGTTCTCCAATGACAGTCCCTCATCAGAAACACTCATTAAATCAGCACCATCAAACTGGTGTGGCACTGAGTCCCTGAGGATATTTGTTTTCCACTGTGCCTCAATGGAGCTGAAAATAATAGACTCCAAAAGCATTCAAAACAGACTGAATATGCCTGTTCACAAGAGACAGCCCAAATGCATTTCTAGACTAAATATTCTATTCCAATCATGCCTGTTGTGTTATATGATCCCTGTGCAGAAAGTAAGAATGATGCTGATGCAAACCCAAAATTGTTGTTAAGGTAGGTGGGTCTGCAGCTGGTCCTGCTAGTGTCACAGAGGTGTATGTTTTCTCCTTCAGTGAAATTATTTTACTATTTATTCAAAACATTTGTAAAGCCCCAGTCCTCACTTGACAAGTCTAGCTAAAAGGAGCTTAAGGTACTATTTTCCCCTGAGGTGGTGCAAAGGAGAATACAAAAAAAGTTCCAAGAAGGTTAAAACTAAATTTCACTGGCAAATTTTATAAGATCAGGAACATGGCAAAATTTAAAGGAACATTCATACAAAATAAAATATTTCAAAAGGTATTGAATTAGCAAACTCTATCTATCCACCTCAAATTACCCAAATTTCAGGAAGATGAAATTTGAAAAAGAAAAGGAGAAAAAGAGAGAAAAAAAGAGAGAGAAAAGAAAGCTACAGTTACCACCTTGGATCCAGCATGGGCTCAGCTTCCCTGAAATCCAAGGACAATAGAGACATGACCATGTGTGTTTTTGGCAATGATGTTTATCGGGGCAATGATGTTTATCTGCTCCTGAGGTCTCCTGTTTCCCCCCTACCCGACCTAGGTGGGGCTTCTGGTCATCCAACCACTGTGGTTCTCCTTTTGGGCTTCAGGGGCAGTGTGTGGGGCATTGCTCCAGCTGTGCCAGTGACTGACAGCCATCCTGGGCTGGACTAGAGGCTCCACGTGGAGCTGAGCACCATTCCATTTGGAAGAAAATGCTCTGCCCCATCCAGCTTCAGTTGTTTTGAGCCAGTAATAATTTTCTCTAGTTTCCCACAACATTAAAGGTATTTATTACCTTATGTCAGAGAGTTTAAATATCTGAATAAATTTTTGACTTTCTGTACTTTTTATAAAGTAGCTTGCTTACAAAATCTTCAAGAAATTGTTAACACATTTGTACCAAGGGTCATCTGTTACTTGTTCCTTTGTGGTTTTTTACTTTTTATTTTATTTCCTTTTCTATATGTGACATTTATCAAGGCATTTTGAATTATAACAAGGTATTCACTTGCTGTATTAGATCATCTGTAGCAGCATCAAACATCTAATTTTTACAGTCAGGGAAACAATGAAAATGTCAGGGTTCAGAAGAAAGCAAAAGCAATGAACATCAATATAAATGAGACATTCTGTAAGATTAAAATTGCCAACAGACATCCCTATGAGGTCAGTTTTACCCTTTCTAATGTTTCAAAAGGATCTATGAATCTGACCTCTCATTTGCAAAAACAGAGTGCTGTTCCTGATACTGCTGGGTAAAACAGGATTTCCTATTAGTCATCTACCTGGAAAAGATGTTGAGTCACTCAGTCAGTGGTTATCAAACTAAGGCTTAATACAACCATCTCCACTTACCTCAAGATATGAATTTTTTTCTTTCTGTTTCACACAAGTAAATCTGTAATGTATCCTTTTAGCTGTAAATTGATGTAAATTTTAAAAAAATGTAAGAATAATCATGAAATAGCTTTTTAGAGAGATAGTTTCTACAACCCAAACCATCACTACTTCCTGTATATTTACAGAAATTTCCTAATGCGTTTCATAAAGCTGACTTCCAACACTGTACATCAAAACTAAAAAGGATTGTACAGTCATTGCATGCTTTAATATAACACCCAGAAGAGAGAAAACCATCAGCACAATAATTAAAATTAATTAGGATGAAACCAGTTCAACAGTTAAACAATTGCGCTATCAATCAAGCTTACCCACAAGATATTTTAGTCTGCTGGGAATAAACAGTTTTCAAAGTCATAAGACCTCACTGCAACATAAAGTCCAGGAGCCCAGACTGACTACAAAAATCATCAAAATAATAAACAGTCTCTGTTACATATATTTTCTGTGTCAGTGACAAGTACAATTATAGGTCACTGCTGGTTTCTTTTCATCAGAAGTGCAGCCTGCTTTAAGGAAAGATGAAAAGTATCTTGTCACTCAGTATTATTGGTCAATATCTTAGCAGAGAAAAGGAATAAAGCATGTGCTGAACAAGCATGAAATTTCATGGCAATAGAGAACTGACAAAGAAGTACTGTATGCAGAACAGAAAAAATGTTAAGTAGCATTTATCAATACATGAGCCATGCACTAAAAAATCTTTTCTGGGTCTGAAAGTCCTCAGTCTTTTAGCCTTACTGTTTAGAGATGCTGGGTCTTTGGAAATTACAGTTATTTCTAATGAAAAATAAATTATTTTTTGCCTGAGAAACGGGCAAAAGAAAAACATACTTTACTTAACAAGAAATGCCGTGTGGTATTTCAGAAATTATTCAGAAGAGTAATTTGATATTCTGTGAGGAATATCATGTTAGATTATAATTTCAAATTACCATCACTAATTATTATCACTAAGAACAGCTTGCCATGGGGTAAATGGTTTATTATAGTGGATCTATATAATTCATGCATTAATATATACACTGTGTTGACCAAAACTTATTTCTTCTTAGTGCCCTCCTAAGGTTTGCTCCTTCTCAGTGTTAAAAACAACCTTATTCCTAAAGCTTTGATAGGTAGGGCAAAAGAAAAACTTCATTCTTATCTTTGTAAAAGCAAGGGCAGGTTGAATTGAGAGTGTGTGAGACTCCTAGATTGCTCCATTCCATTATGACAAGTAAAATAATCCAAGCAACTGACTCAATAAATAAAAATGTTGTGTTTAGACT
Source organism: Chloebia gouldiae (assembly GCA_003676055.1). NCBI lineage: Eukaryota > Metazoa > Chordata > Aves > Passeriformes > Passeridae > Chloebia > Chloebia gouldiae. The sequence goes on from QUSF01000005.1 coordinate 23,905,955, forward strand.
AGAAGTACATTGGACTGAGAGACTCTCACTCTGATTATTTAACTCCTATGATTTCCTGTTTTGCAGTCAGCATGTGAGCTACAGCTCCATAGTCCTAAAACAACTATGGCACATAGATGCTGTGTGGCAAGTCCAGAAATGAGTAACACAGAAATAGATTGGTGGGAAAAACAGCTACCTTGGACTAATACATAAGAGAACTTCTTTTAGTGATACAGTTTGATTTTATTTCAGTTGTGAGCATACCTAAGCATTCTTTGTCACCTATTTTTATTGATGGCAGCACAGAGGGGAACTGTGTAAGTGTAGCAGGTTTGGCAGAGCTACCACATCTGTGGCAGTGCCATGCCAAGCCTGTTCCAGAAGGGGATATTTGTGCATAGTACTTCATTCCACCAAAGGATGCATTTGGAAGGAAAACGAGTTTCATGATGGCCACATTCAATTAATTTACATAGGAAATATCTTTCACTTTGTGTCCAAACAGAAAATTTAATGGCACAATCCAAGTCTCCTTCCTTCTTCCAAGTTCTACACTTCCAGACCTTGCATCAGTTCCAAGCACCATAGCAAAAAGAACATCTTGTAGGCGTACAGAAAAATGACACGGCATAAATAACAGACTCAGGAATATGTCAGCAGTCATCTTCACAGAATCTGTCATACAGGATATGATGCCATCAAGCTCAAGTTGGTTTACTGACATACATTTCAACATGCTGCATTATCCTAGAACATTTAAATCAAACATACAAGTCCCAAGCGATGGTAAGGAAGGATTAAAAAAAAAAAAAAAGAAAAGACACAAAACCAAAGCTTGCATTCTAAACACCTGAAAAAAAAAGAAAAATTGCAAATCCAGATACAATTAAGCTGTAATTTCCAATTGTGTCTACATTACTAATTTCCTCTCATAAATCTTACTAACTTCAATGGCAATTTGCTTTGTCTTAGCAGAATGTGGATATCAAATTATTTTGGGGCATATTCTGGATAATTGGATTCATATGGATTTGAAATGCACTGTCACAAACATACTTAAGCAACTTACACTGTAGCAGAAATATTGATACCTGAATCAGAAACTGTAATTAGTATTTCAATTACACTCTGTTCCCCGATTAATTACAGATTAAAAAAAAAAAATTACCACGTTTCCTGAAAATGAAAGATCAAGCTCTTGTGGGTGAAAAAAGGAAAAAACTGCCCACAGAGAGTCAGCATTAAGTTTTCAGACAAGTTATCACATCCTGCCATGCTAAATTTCTCATAAATCCATGACTGTCACTTCAACCATTTGTCTAATGCTTTCCATTAACACACCCCCAGAACAAGTAGAGAGAATACAATTTATGCTAGAAGTTTGATGGATATTATGTTAAAGGGTATATATTATCTCCAGGTACACTCAAATTTATTAAGTTGCAGTCTATAACCATAAGGTTGTTTCATGGAGCCTTTGTCTTATGACAATAAAAAAAGACATTATTGCTCTTTTACAAGAAATAGGCGAGATGGAGTCATTAGTATTTGTACAGCAAACTAGTCAATACAGTGATTTAGTGACAAGTTTGCATACACTTTAATTATAAAGTTCACAGAAATAATGCATTACCTGAAAACCAAAAGATATATTACCTCCTAATGTAGGTCTACTGAGAGCTATTTCCATGGATAATTTGACCCTAAATTCTCATCTCCACCAACTACGACAGGCTGCCTAATTCACACAATTATTTTAAATTAATAGCTATCCATTCCCAAAACAAAAAGAAAGGGCTGAAAGAATTTTCATGAGGACAATTGCCATCTAGGAAAACCAGAATAGGCATTTAAACCCAACCCAACTGCCTAGATCTTCATGCAGTTCCAGCCAGCATGCAGGGGCTGAGGGTTGCCAGAAGATGTACAGGGCACATCTTTGCTTCAGGAGGGAGAAGGGAAGAGAGCAGTTCTGTAAGAGAGCTGAAATGGAAGCTTGGGTAATGTCTTGAAGCTCAAGGGAGACAGAGGCAAGCAAGGGAATATCTAAAGAACTAGAGTTCTTCCTAAGCTCAGGGATCAGTCTGAGACTAAGTTATGAATAGTAGATATCTTTTTATTTGATTAGTGTTTGAAAATGTTTTTGTTCTTTTAAATGTATTCTTATTACATTTTTTATAGCCTGTTCTGACCACAAGGCCTGCAGGTAGGTAGCAGTTTAACTTTTACCTCATAGATGAGAAAATCCATGCTGAGAACAGTTCAGATAAGGGCAGAACAAGGTACCAGCTGCAAGGTCAGGTACTGAAATACCAAAAAAAAAAGAGAAAATACCATTGGATTTTACAGCATTGATTGGTAAAAAATCAGATTTTCAATTTGATGGGAGTCATCAAAGAGAGATACATAATTTCATTGCCATAATAACAAAGGAGACAATGAAAACTGAGTAGTGTTACTTATGTTTTTCAAATATTAAAAGTATTATTATTTATGAAAAATAAAATATCTTGGCTACTCTGGGAGATAATGTGACATGAAGAGAATTGAGTGAAGATACATATATTTAAGTATTAATTCGTCCATAAAACTGGAAAAATCCTTTAAATTCTTGGTTATTGAAGAAGCTGAAGCTCAATCCTCCTTCTGGTTTGCTTTTTATTCAGAATGCCTATCTAGGACTCCAACAACTGTCAGCTGTACAAACTTTAACAACCCTACATTTCCTAATTCCAAAAACTGCAAAAACATATCTGCTCAGAAAATAAATTAATGCAGAATAACATTGTAAAATAATTGAAAAATTATAGATACTGAGATTGAAATAGTGCTCTGTATATTTCACGTGCCTTACATTTAAACTGCTTTTAAACTTAAATTGTTTAAAGCATATTTACTCTGTTGCTATATTTCTGTAATAATATATACATTTAAATTTTTTACTTTGTTTTTATTTTTTTTTTGTTTTTTTGTTTGTTTGTTTTTCTTTTTTTAATGCACCACAACTAGCAAAATCTCATTAAAGGAACAAGAGCTGACACTTCCGATCTGAGTATGTAATAGTGTTCTTATTTCATGCTGGATGCAAAATTAAGACAAATATTTGCATTGCCATATTCTATTGTTATTTTCAGAATTCTGCAAATCTATACACAACTACAAAAAGATTAGAGGCATGAAAGTCAGCACTTGCTAAGAATTTGCATTGTAAAGTACCAGATTTTCCAACCTCAACATACCTATACTTAAAAAAGGCTGTGCCTTGTTGTCTGTGTGACCTTGATGAGACTTCTACCAAGGCTTTTGAAGCTCATGGGAGAAGGCAAGCCATGCTACAGTACTCCTGCACAGCACCAAATTTCCTGTACTCAGCCCCTCCTCTGCCTTCTTCCATGAGAATCAACTTCACCACGGACACCCATCATTTGACTGGCAACATTCAACTCTGCATGTGTCATTTAAGACTCTGAGCGGGTTTTGGATGTCACTTTCACAATGTGGTGGTGCAGGGTGAAGTCTGTTTTCTGCTGGGAATAAAGGCAATTAGAAGCTGTGAATGGGGAGTTGTGGCACTAGGGCTTTACTGAGGGAAAAGCTTACATAAGCTTTGAAAAATACTTAATGAAAACAGACCAATTTTTTCATGCAGTATTTTAAGGAAGATGAGAAGGTCATTTATCTCATTATTCATACCAAAAGCATAAATCTAATCTTGTAAATAAGTTTCAGCACTTATTTACAGCAAGTTGTTGCATTAGAGAATTGTATGTATCTAGACAAGACAATCCATACAATGTGCTGAAGTGTTGGCAAATTTTGATTTTTTTTAGGCTGTACCATGGTCATGGAAAGTTTTCTAGCATTGATAACTATATGACTGTTGAATTTCTTTCACACTGTGTGGATTTGTGTACACTAAATGTAACAAAAAAGGAGGAAATTAGTACTGCCATAACACTATCAATGCAGCCAAAATCTAATTTCCTATACTTCTTTTTCAAATGAAAGCACACAGAAATACAACACAGTACCTCCAGCATGAGGTAGTTTCAAAGACATTCTGACCATCTAAAGAATCCTTTTACCTGGCTATTTTTGTTTTATACCTACGTTTTCTTGAAAATAAAATGTCTTCCTACTTCCTGCCAACTTCATTCCAATACTCCTCTGGGATCTGGTGAAAGAAAGCACTATAGGTTCTAAATTAAACTTGCTCTATAGCAGTTCATGGATATCTAAAAAATACTTGCATGCATGTTTAATACTGTCACGTCTTCCAATTCACTATGTCATACTTACATTTCTCAGTGATAAGGAGTGTTATAAACATTTTCTAATTCAGTAATGTAAATGAAGCTTAAATTATTTGCAGATGAACAGACTTGGAGATGAGCCCAGAGTATGAAATTTCTGGAGTCTCTTGTATTCTCCAGTGCTGGAGTTATGTGGCAGAAGAGAATTATTTTGTAAAGAGTTTCTGCTATCTAGGTTGAACTATACTGAACACTTCAAGGCACCTATAATACCTGAAAACTATAGATAAACCATTTCACTGATTATATGTTTGTTCTGCACGATATAAATAAGGGCTGTTTAAAATCCCTGTCTAAATTATTGGATGTAAAATTGATTTCAGCTAAAGAATTTTCCCCCTTTTGTTCTGTCAAGGTTGCTATTATTTCCTTGTGAGATTTTTTTTCTTTTGAAGCTGAGGGAAAACCGAGAAGTGTCAGCACAAATTCCAAATATTTCCACTAGGTTTGATTTCTCTAGTGCTTCATCATAATAACTGTTTTCTTTCTGCTCTCATTTACACCCCTTGATGTGAATGACCTTCCCCACTGCTTTGCTTCTCCTGAGAGCATTGTATAGTTGCTGTGATTTAGCCACTCTCTTCTATTCTCACCGGAGAGGTGATCACAGCAGACCAACTGAAAGGCTTTTGGAAACTATCACAAGATGACAAGCAGTCATCCCAAATCTCACATAACTTCTGTTTGCCTGGACATTGTTTTTCTTTCAAATTTCTGCACAAATAGGAAAGTTTTCTTGTGGACAACATATGCATTCTGAGCCAGCCCCCGAGCTGAGGCTGTCAGAACAGTACAGGTTTCAAACCTCCATAATGCTGGGGTGAAGGCTGCCAGTGCACTCCTACATTCATCGTATATGGGGGCTGCTTGCTAAGTTAGCTGCTTTCCTTCCCAGGGAAAACATAGTTTATGGAACATGAACCCCCTCTTTTTTCTTTAAACAAGTGGTATGCAACAATACTGCAAAATTATGTAAATTGCCTTGTCACAAATATCAGATTGATAGTTTCAAAGAGTCTGGAAATTGCCAAAAGATTTCTAGCTCTAGGCAGACAATGCCATTACAGTATGGCTTAGAGCCATAAGACCCTGATAAGAACTCACTTTCTTTAGACTACAACTTTTACAGACTGTTATTTCAGATATATTTGCTCAGCTTTGAGGGATTTATTGGTTTTGGTTTTGGTTTTTGGTTTTTTTTTCTTTTGTCTACATATGGTATGCAGTGTTTAGACTTGTAGGCAATGGCATGAAACCCAATCTAAATTAACTAGAAGCAATGTACCAGTAAAATTTTCAGACTGAGCTGCAGGTCATGGCACAGATGGGCTGCCAAATATTTGCCACAACATGTGGCCAACCATCAGAATGTATTTCAGGCAGAATTGTTAGTGAATCAAAATAGCCAGACAAGCTATTTCAGAGAGATGAATTAAATAGTATTAATTCCCTTCAGGAAGGGGATATAAGCTCAGGCAAGCCTCATTCTTATGTTGTACACGAAAAAAATCCCATGTTATTCAACTTAAACTGATCCCTTCTATTTCAAAGTCTCTTCATGTTTTCCAGAGAGCAGGGGTAGTGTACTTCATAGCTTTAAGGAAATGAGAATATTGAAATATTAGGTAATAGAATCAATCACATCATAGTTACAATTTTACAGAGACCTGATTTTGACAATTTTATTTTGACTTCCTCTTTACTGTTCAGGGAAGATGGGTTTGTAAGTGAACAGAAGACTATACAAGTGGGTGTGTCTCAGGCAGCAATAGAAAAGAGGTCTTCCCATGCAAAAAAAAAATTCTCAAGAATGTTCTCTAATGATATTTCACATCAGCACAACATTTAGGGAAGGATGCTGCAAAAATTGTGCTAATAATTAAATTTTTTGAAGACATGAATATTTGTCATGAAATCCCGGTTTGGAAGATTTGTGGACTAAATAAATCTATATATATCTAGAACTGTGTCTATATAATCTCTATCTCTACCTGAGTAAAAGAAATCACTCTGATACTGCAATGTAAGATTTAGCATCTCACGTAAGATTCAGCTTTCAGGGTGGATCAGCGGGCCAAGGACAATAAGGACAAAGGTATGAGGTTCATCAAGGCCAAGTGCCAGGTTGTGCACTTGGGTCAGGATGACACCACTACAGGCTGAAGATGGAGTCTTTGGAAAGCGCCCAGCAGAAAAGTACCTGAGGCTGAACGTGAGCCGGCTGTGCCCAGGTGGCCAAGAGGGTCAGTGGCACCCTGATCTGTGTCAGCAGTATGTGGCAATGGCACCCTGGCCAGCAGCGTGGCCAGCAGGACCAGGGCAGTGATTGTCCCCCTGTGCTCAGCACTGGTGAGGCTGCAGGTCGGATCCTGGGTCCAGCTCTGGGCCCCTCACAATGAGAAAGTCAAGCTGTTTAGCCTGGAGAAGGGGAAACTCAGGGGAGACCTTATTGCTCTCCACAACAGCCTGAAAGGAGGTAGGAGCCTGGTGGGGATTGGTCTCCTGGGTAATTAGTGACAGAATGAGAGGACATGGCCTCGAACTGCACAAAGCGAGCTTCACATTGGACATTATGAAGAATTTCTTCACAAAGGGTTGTCAAGCATTGGAATGGGCTGCCCAGGGAGGTGGTGGAGTCACCGTTTTCAGAAGTGTTCAAGACTGGGTGTGGCACTAAGTGCTGTGGTCCTTGACAAGATCGCAAGATCATTATGGGTCAAAGCTTGGATTCAGGGATGTTGGAAGTATTTTACATCCTAAATGATTCTGTGAAATCAAACATGTGTTCAGTATGACAAAATAAAGCTAAATATAACAAAGCAAAATGATGATTTCATTAAGGCCTGCAGCAGGATAGTTAACTTACTGCATGAAAGTATGCAGAAACCCCATTTGTCAATTTGAAGGCAGTAGTATTACCTTGAACACACAAAATGCCCAAATGAAAATCTAAGCTGTGATCTATAGGCAGAAGTAATGAAAAGAAAGCAAAATAATGAAACAATTGAACCTGAAAATCTGATTCACATTTTCATCATGGTGAAATATTATTTTCTTCACTGAAACAGGAATGTCTATATTGATGATTGAGACAGAGTTTTGCAGACTACATTTTTAGACTATTTTAGGTGATAGTGTTCTATTACTGCTATCATATTTGTTTAATCATTAGGTAGAGTAAAAAAATGTTAGTTTCAGTAAGAGATAATGCAAAGGTTCTTCTGCTGACAAAGCTGAAATGTTTCTGGGTTTCAGCTGTATCTTGCTGTGGCAGGCAGTTATGAGGCAAGGTGATTGCTCTGCTGGCTCTGCTTTTTATATCACAATTCTGTTACACAAAAGAAAGAAACTTACCTGGATAGCCTGACTTAAGTATTCCCTAGAGTGTCTTCAGCCAGAGGACTGATAAACACCTAGGAAACTAAATTTAACTGATCTCTCAAATTTTCATTTTAAATACCAAAACCTAACTGAACTTGTGTTTACTTGCACAAAACATTCAAAAGGCAAAAGTCTTCTCAATTTCCACTACAATGACAAATTTACAGCTGCTGGTGGGACACTGCCTGTGACAGCAAAGGGCTGCAGGTCCATCCTGTGAGAAGGGATGAGCTGCAGCATCTGCTGACAGACTGAATCCCTCTCTGATCCCACAGGAGAGTGACACTTGGCAGCTGCACCAGGATGAAGAAGACTCCATTTACCTATTTAAACCAAACATTGCTTCACAAGCTTTTCCTTTTCCCTATCTCATTTATTTATTGCTTTCTTTCCCCCTGCCTGCACCTCCTTTCTTCACCCTGATGACCCTGTAGCTTCATTCTGCTACACTTTGTCATGAACAGAGCCATGGGCTGCCTCTGCAGCAGTCTCAGAATGCCACAGTATCTCTCACAGCACTGATGAGCAGATCTGTCTGCGAAGGAAAGGGGGTGCCCTTGCAGGGACTGAAGGATGCTCCACAGCAAAAGCAAGATCAGGGCTAAGAGGGCTGCTTTTCTTGCTGGCAGCACAGGGGGCAGCTGGCAGAAGCATGCACAGAGGACATTCTTACCCACACTTGCCTTGATCTGACTTGCTGTTATTTAGCTCAGTTTCATTCCTCCATGCCCCCTGCTGTTGTCCTCACTGCACTCCCCAAAACCAGCTTCAGATGAAATCATAATAACTGCGAGAGTGTGGATTTCACTGTCACAACTTGTGGCACTGCATTGTTTTCCTCACTTTACTAATGTAAGAAAAACTGGGAAATCAGGTAACATGTAAGATTCAGATTCAGTTTATGATTTTAACATGATTCAGGCTATAAAAACTAAGGCATTAAATAAAAATAAGCAAAATCTTGCTGCAAAATATAGATGCTGCACTGAAATTGAGCTTTTCTAGTTAAGATGTTTTAAAAAGAGAGACGAAGAACCGATAAATCTCAGGGGCCCTGTGCTTGCCTGTAACTGTTGCAGTACATTTATCATTGTTATGTAAGCCTAAAAGGTTTCATTGGCTCTGTTTTCAGTGGCATGAACATTTTCAATGAAAATTAATACATGCATATGTAGATCAGTCCACTGTCTGTAGCTACCTGGTGGGTAATTCCCAGATGGAGATTTCTTTTTCTCTACATTGGCTTTTTTCCTTTTTTTTTAATATCTCAAAAATAGCATGTGGGTTATATAACTAATAAATGAAACCAGAGACAAATCCTAGCCTTAGGCACCACATAGAAGAGATGGTAACTGTCAGCCTTGACTCCCCGGCTGTCAAATACTGAATGGGATGTTAGCTCCTCTACAATGCACAAGCTTGGAAATGTCACCGATACAGATGAGTCAGGGCTATTATCCTGATCCACAATAAAAATATCTCTGTGGTAGCCAAGTATTTTATCTGTACAAATTAATGTATACATTTAAGTATGCCACTGTAAATCACTGATAAAATGCTCTGTAGCAATTAGCCAAAGGCTGCTGCTCTGTCATTTTGTTCTAACTCTGCAGAAATTTCAGAAAGAAAGATTGCTTGGCCATTGGCAGTACATTGCTTGTACTGCCTGTACCAGTTTAGGAGGTACTCCCAGAGTTGTCTCTATGCTACAGAACCATTTCTTTCTATTGTCCTCATTTGCATTTATTTTGGATCTCTACTTAGGGTGAAATTTAGAGAAAGGGGTCTGTATGTTGTAGTAATAATAATAATAATAATAATAATAATAATAATAATTCTGGGTAGAAAATACTGGGTTTTTTGGTGCATGAGCTCTGAATATAATGTAGGTATCCTTCAGCCTTTGAAAATAAGGGAGAATTTAAGATTTTTCTGATGGAAAATATTATTGAGTCAAAAAAATACTGAGGATCACTGAATCACAAAATCAGCTAGGTAGGAAAAGAAGTTTGAGATCAAGTCCAAGCTGTGATCTAACACTATCTTGTCAACTAGACCACAGCATCAAGTGCCATACACAGTCATTTCTTAAACACCTCCAAGGACGGTGACTCCACCACCCTCCTTGATAGCCCATTCCAATGCCCAGTCTCTCTTTCTGTGAAGATCTCCCTAATGGCCAACATAGGGAATGCAGCTTAAGACTGCATCCTCTTGTCCTATTGCTACTTGCCTGGGAGAAGAGACTGACCCTGAGTCTGGCTTACTATCCCTAGGCTTATCTCTGAAGAGCCCGATTTCATCCCCTCCCCACTCTGAACCATGTTTAAAACCCTCTCAATCAGCCCTGCCAACTCATGGTCTAAAATCTTTCTGCCCTTTCTAGATAGATGAAGCCCATCTGACTCTACCAGACCTAGTCCCAAAAAGCTGCCCTATGATCAAAAAAACCTAAATTCTGCTGATGGCACCAGTTCTTAAGCCACTTATTGATGAGTTTCCCTGTTTCCTTTCATCATTCATTACTGCTCCTGAAAGAATTGAGCAGAGCACCACCTGCACTACCATTTTCTAACCTGTCATGCAGAAAATAAAACTATTGCAACATCAATTTTTTTTAATACCACATCTGATTTATTCTTGGAAGATCCCATACAATTTCTGACTGCTTACATGCTGCTTAAAATTGAAAGATCCCATAGAAAACTCCGAGATATTTTGGCTGAAGGCCAGTGTATTTATTACAAAGATAAATTTGCACATGAAAGGTGCAATAGCAGTAAGGAAGACAGAAGATGAAGGCAATGAAGTTCAATTAGCTAATTAAACTTGAAGTAATCATTGTCAGCCTCACAGTCTTGTTATGTAAAAAAGCTAATATTTCTAGTTTGGTGTAACTGGAAAAATATATCTGCAAGTTTTTTCTTTGTGCACCAAATGAATCTCTGATGCTTTAACTGGGTACCTTAGATGATATATCTAAAAATACCAGCAAAAATTTTAAAAATATGATTTATTACTCCTTTTTTTTAATGAAGTCCCAACTGTTAAACTGAATTTACATATTAAAAAATTTACCAGTAAAAGGACATGCATATACGTGACAATGTACCATTGTTTCTTTATTGAGTGTCCTTTAACTGCAGTAAATGACTGTATTGACAAAAAAAAATAATGGCTATACATCTAAGACAAATGAATTAATGGATGAATTGACTGTATTTGCATGCATTTGTCCTCCATAAATTGCAAAACTTAGAAATTGGTACTTGCTAATATTTTCTTTTCTTTGTTATTGTTGCTAATGGCAGGAATTTGACACAATTCTCAGATCTAAAAGACTCTCTAAGGAGTCTAAAGCTGGGAGATATATTTTCAAGATGAACATAGAGAAAACTGAATGAGAAAAGGACAAAACAAGCATGGTATCTTAACAATGTCATTCCATATGTCCCAGTGCTGACTATAACCATCTCGACTTCATCTTGCCCAGAAAAACAAATTCAGTGTTTGCAGAAAACTTGTGGCTCAACATGCCGGAGTAGAAGTTCAGAAGTGTTCCCTGCATTCTTCTCGGTCATTGCTGTATGAACACTTTCCTTTTACATATTAGGATGAAGCATGGACTTCTTCTGCAATAAGCAGAGAAATATTTTGAGCAAGGGGCAGTTAAATTTCAAAGTTGTCTCACTTTGTTTCCCAGACATCACCCACTTTTCATAAGTTATCCACATAGACTTCAAAGGTCACCTTGTAACATTAAGGAGAAGAAAGACAAGGCAACACATTTCAATCAATATGAAAGTATCCTTCCTATAGTCTCTTCCAAACATGGGCACTGTGAAGCAGTTATAAAATAACTTTGAATCCTCTGTTCATTTTTGAAGCAAAGGATAGTGATACATTTCAGTATGTTGAAATGTGCAGATTTAAATTAATTTGGGGAGGATATTTGGAATAAACATCTGAAAATTTCACATGTTCTTCTCAAAGCATGAGTCATAAAGGTAGCATAAAAGGGACATTTGCAGCCCCCATGAGCAGGTTGGCCTGTGTTGTGTTTGAGCTCTCCATAGAGAGCAGCCTACATTCCTGCTGGATTACCCAGTGGTATCTATAGAAACTGTGCTCTTGCATTTACAGATCCAAAAATAAACAAGTAGGGCTACTGTTTTTTTACCTGTCCCTTTTAAGAACAGGCAATAAATAGCTCTCTTTTTCCCCTAAAAATAAAACCCAAAGCATTCCTGAACATTCCCAAATGTTCAGTAAGATTAAAATAGGACAATTCCAGGTCATCATAGAGCACTTAAGAAAGTGCCCCTCATGGTTTATATGCCAGAAAAAAAGGTAGTTTAATTTTTCAGAATTCAAAATTTACTTCTCCATTAAATTTACTATAATTTTACACCAAAAGAAAAGACTTTCCTAAGTCAAAGATTTAATGTCATTAATTGACTTTCCTAAGTCAATGATTTAAACAGAAATTTTTAATTTTCTGCAAATATGATTTTCTTTCAATTCTTTCTCTTATATTCATGCCACCATTAAATCATTTGGATAAAAATATTAAAGCACTTAAGGAACAGTTTCTACTCCTTTGGCCATTGTAATGAGACCTTAGTTTCTAAAAGACTTTGGGCAGATTGAAATAAGAATCATATACTTAATCATAATTGGTTGATTGGGTGAAAACACTGGGCTAGGGGAAAAAAAAAACAAACAAAAAAAACAAACCAAACTGAACAGAGCTTGCTTCTAAGCTTCACCTTTACTTTAATAGTTTGAGGTTTTGCTTGATGCCAGGGCAAGAGCTCATGTCTGTACTATGACAGATGACAATACAGGTCCTTACTCTTGTAATCAAACCATTCTCTCAAAAAACGTTTTCTCCTGCCTGAGGGGATCAATTTCAATAGCTACTATCACCCTAATCCAATAGACTGCTGTCTTTTATTGCAACACACAGGGAAAGCTGGAATCAAGATTTTCATTTCTATTTGCCCTGCATCCCCCACATCCAGTTGTGTGTCCTTATTTTAATCTTCTCCCACGTGCTTTGACAGAGGAAGCCTTGCTGTAATACAGTGTGAACTGTGGTGTTCAGATATTTAAAGGATCTAATGCTATGTGACCAAAGAATGGGAGATCACACAGGAAAAAGTCCTGCCAGAAGGTGTTTGATGCGTGATAGACAACATCTATTTCATCTGCAATATACAGCAAAGATTTATGCAGAAGATGTCATAGTTACTGGAAGTGGGGCTTTGGCAAGAAAGACAGCAGAAGCTGCTCGGTCCTGTGAAGCTTAGGCACTCCTGCATCTGTGCAGAAACAAATCCTTGGGTGCATGGGAACCTTTAAATGCACGTGTAGTGCTCTTTTGGCACTTACAGACCCTGGCATTAGACAGCCACAGCCCAGGTCATTGGTCTGCACCACTACCAGGCTTAGATGTTTTATTCTATCTAAAGTCTTTGCCTATTCATGGAAGAACAGAAGTCCTTAGCACCTTCAGCCCTGCTCACCATTAGTATCCATCAGTGACATATTTGTGCCCTTCATGACTCCTTTCAGTACCAAGCCCTTGAGTTTCTGTCCCATGGAAACTAAGATGGTGGGGTTGGAGGAAAGAACATATGTGGATCTTGTTCTGTTGTGGCATTAGGATGCAACTGAATGGGGTCAGCACCAGATTCAGGAGGTGAAAAATGCTGCCAGCTCTCACCCAACCTTTAGTTCCTTAAAAGATACCTCTAATTCCTTCATTCATCTGGACATGGCCCATATAGTTTCTAAAAATCCTACTTGATGCCTATAAATAAGTATTCTCTAATTAGTATTCTGAAAGTCAGTGTTCAGATTAACTGATTCACTTATTGGAGTGATAAATGAGTCTGCTTTTAGCATATATTGAGGAGGCAGAGACTTAGGGGAAAAAAATGAACAGAAAGACTTGAGCCGTAATGCAGGAGAATACAGAATGGCTGTGGGAACTGAAAAAATATAAGAACACAACAAAATAAGTTGTCCTTTTCCAGGAAATGAAATTTGTGGTATTAGGATTTTCATGAAGAAATGTGACCTTGACAGGAAAGGGGAGGGCTTTTCTGGTGTGCTTTTGTTTGTTTGTTTGGAAGTGGGGGGTTTTGTTGGGAGTGGGGGTTTGGTTGTTTGGTTAGCTAGTTTGTTGATTTGTGGTTTTTATTTTTTTAGTTGGAAAAAAAAATTACAGCCCAGTACTTTAGCAAAAAATTTTACTTCTTTTTCTGGAAGTGTCTGGAAATCCAGCATGCATATTTACTTATGTGACTGCTCAAGCAGGAGTGGCTGCTCTTTCAGGATCATCTAAAAGGCAAGGTTTGAACAAAAATGTCAGTTTGTGGAAGAGGAGGGTCTTTGTAAACTATAAGGTCTATGGGACAAGAGCTATCTCAAATGATGCCCCCTCAAACTCCGTCTGAAATAATGGGCCATTTTTGAGCTTTCAAAATAGATCCATAAAACAGAAATAAAAATTCATCCTGGAAATCAGCAAAAAAGCGCCAAGATGCTGAGAAGATGGGAGGAAGTCCAAGGGAACTAGTGGTAAGTCTGCCACTAAAGGTTGCTACCCTCTTTCAGGGAAAGGACCAACATTTAGGTCTGTACTTCTTCCTAACCTTCTCTGACAATTAGAAGAGTGATAAAGTCCTCTCCTCTCAATAGGTCCTGCTTTATTTTAAGCCCCACTCCAATCACACACAGACCTAATTTCTAATTTATCAATGGAACACTGAGATCTGGGAAGATTTTAAACTACAGTTTTCAAAGTGTCTGAGACTAAATCTCTATAAAAGGGTTCACTGTTTTATCAGTACTCACTACTATGATTCATCACTACTTTGGCAAATAAAGTGCTGAAATATTTTTCTAGTTTTTTCAGGCTTTTAAAATATGCACCTAACAATCAGAAGGATGTCAACAAACATATCAGGATAATTTCAGGCAGAAATTAGACACTTTGAGATGTACCTGATATTGATGTTGGCATTTTGTTGATTCACTCACCTTTTGGATTCTATCCAAGAGATTCTATCTCTCTTGCAAAGTAAACACCTAAACTCGTTTCCAGGAGAAGCAAAAGAGTTGATGGCCTCTTAAGGAAGAGTCAGATAAGCTGTCTCTTCTTACCTGTGCTTGGACTGATAGGAAATTCCAAACACCTACATCCACAGGAAATCCAGGGCTCCAAACCATGCTGTGTGGGCAAATATTGCAAAAAAAAAAAAACAAAAAAACCAACCAACCAACCAAGCAACAACAACAACAACAACAAAAAAAAACAACACAACCAAAAAAAAAAACAAAACCAAAAAAACCCAACACTTCCCTTGAAACAGGTCTCAAAATGTTATGTATGTATAAAGTCTGGGCAACTGTAAGAATAGTTCTCACAGTAGAATGAAAGGACTGAGTCACAAAAGGATTTAGGAGAACTGCTATATTTCCTAACTTCAATATAGCGAGACAGGCATGCTTTCCAACCATTCCTGATCACCTGCAATCCCCAGTTATGAAATTAATATTACAAGTCATGGATGTTTAGAAAACTATGTAAGATTTTATAGAGCCTGTTGTCACTCAAATTCCTTCTACTCTAAAATATTATATTAGTTTTCCTATCCCACACACGTATAAAAGAGATGTTAATAGAATATTTATGTTTGCTAGTTGATTTACTTGGTAGAATTCCATAGCTTTACATTCCTAGGAACATTTGAATACAAAGAAGTTTTTCTTTCACAATACTGTCTGGTATGTCTTATCTCTGATCTTTTTGTACAGAAGATCAAAAAAAGCAATGGAAGATGGAAGAAATTGCTCACACTGTATTATTACAACTTCTCTGAAACCAAGCAAGTCAGAAAACTCTGAAAAAGCTTGTATGTGAGAGAATATCTGTTACAGAAATGTGGACACATGAGCAGCAAGTGGCATACTGTTCATATTTGCCTAAACTGGGCCACAACAGAAATTCAAAAGCTTCTGAGTGTTTTTATTTGATCCTTTTGAAGAAGTTTGACTCCCTGCCAGAAGAAATAGCCATGCTGTTCATGTTTGAAAGCATTTAACTTGAAAAGATAGAAGTACTTCTAAACGGTTATTTGTATATATAGGGGAACACAGGTTCCAACAGAGGTTCCAACTTAGTTTAGGCTTTGATAAGTTTAATTCCCTTTGTCAAGCAACTTGGCAACAGTCTATTTTTTCAGTGGAAAGAAAAATTATATGTCAATAAAGGCCCATTTTTTGACAAAAATGATAAGTCTATAAAGGCCTAATGGGTTTGGATGGCTTTAGTTTGTTAAACACATAAATGACATTCTAGATATCCTTAAAGGAGAATCAACAAATTGTGATGTAACATTGTGGCAATGGCAAGATGAAGACACAAATGAAACAGATTAGATTCTAGTCTGATAGGTAACAAAAGAAGACAGCTATATCATCCTTTTGGAGCACGAACCATAATCGTTTGAACAGCAACATCCACAAAAGTACATTCCCCTTACCTCATGTATTAATCTGTTAATTAATAAAATTAATTAATAAATAATTAAATATGCTTTCTATTGAAAGATGCTCCTTGATTATGTATCATATTATTTCTTCTGCTCAAATTAGCAGAAAGAGAAGCAGAATTCAGTGGGGAATCTGATCATGAGAATGAAAAAAGGCATGACAAATAGTTTTGAGAATTGCATTATCTTTTATTAGCTTTAAGGAAAAATGAGGTTTTGCAATCAAGTTCTTAACATTTTATTCTCCATATAAAAGTCCCACTGTAGGCAAGAGTGATAGGGACAGAAATTACAGTGAATAAGGAAGTTTTTGTTGAGGTAGATAATTGTCTGCATAGCTCCTGAATAATCAGTATTTTGCATTGAAAAACTATGAGAAGACCTAAGGCACCACATCTTTTATTACAGATGCCCTACTACAGACCACCTCAGGATAATTAATTTAATCAATTGGCCATTCCTATCTCACTGGCAAATTCTCTCTGTGGCACATATCACTAAAAGCATCATGATCCACTGATAGTCCCAAGCAAGAAAATGCATCAGGAGATGATGCAGCTCCCTTCTCCCACTGGCTGTGCATCTCACCCGCATCCCAGTGTAGACTGCAAAGATAGCTCATGTTCCTATGCAACTAGTTGTTTACCACAGAAACAAGTCACTGAAAGTTAATCTCAAAAGGTAAAAGGTTTATTTCACAGAGAATTCAGTTTTCCACAGCAGGGTTACATGGACAACAGCTGGCTTTTCTAACAAAGCCTGCAACTCCTTGATAGCTGATGGAGTCTAGTGGAGTCATCAAGGAGCAGCACAGGCCTGATGGCTGCAAGCAATTGCAGTTTCTCATTAATACAGCACTCAGAGCAGACAAATACCATCATTCCCCCCTGCTCCATGGAATGATTTATTATTTTGAAAGTTGTCTTAAATATAAGTTGTTCTTTGCTGGTACTTCTATACTGAGCATAACCTTTTTTATTGATTTCAGAAGTGCACCAATTTCTTTGCATGTACAGACACAAGCTCACACACACATTCCTATTAATAATAGCAGTATTCGTTAGAGGTAGCTAGATATTATGCACACAAATATTTATTGTTTTTTGTTCATCAAAACCCAGGAATTGTTTTAATTCAATATTTCAGGGATATACTATTCCACAGAATTTATTTTAAAAGTAAATTTTGTAACTTTGGAATTTCACAGTAAAAACAACCCCTCTCTTCTTTCTCAAATGTACTTACAGGTTTTTACATAGTAAGATAATAGAGAGGTTAAAAGAATTTCACTGAATTTTGGGTATCACTCTAAATACAGTTATTTGCAAAGGTTGAATTCACATATATTTGTCCCTCAGCTCTGATCTGCAGTTTCAGGCATGACTAACCAAGCAGAGAATTTGTATGTACAGCCAAGCATTTTTGTTAGTGATGTCAGCAAGACTGACATGGAATGAAATTTTGCATAACACTGTCCAATTGTGTCTTAATATGCATTTTCCAATCACATTGGTTAGATGATTTTACAAAATGAATGAAAAATAAATCCTTTATATTGCTTTGCTTAGGCTTGTACCAAGACTTTCATTTTTTTGTCTACATAAAGAATATTTTTTTCATTAAAAAAATAAGTAAAGCAATAAAAGGTTGATAAAATCAAAGTACAGCCAGTTCCATGGAGAATATTTTCTGTTGAGAATTCATTTTGATTGAAGATTTCTGATCAAATTCTGCTATTTTTCATGAGAAAAAAAATGAATCTAATTTTTAGATGTTTTCTTTCCATACTTTATATAGATTTTAAGATGTCAAATTAGTTTCAAAGCAAAGAGTTGGCCACAGTTCATAATCTTGAATGTACTGGGAAAAAATTCTCACTGACTTATCTCTCCTTAAATGTTCATTGTGAGTGCACTATAAGACTGGTGTTTTTGACATCAACATTGGTAGAGAAAGCTGCCACAAATTAAAATGAAAACTAGAAATCTAATACCTTTTTGTTTTTTATGTGAGTGATGATTTTTATTCCCAATGGCAATATAAAAGGGGACCATTTACAGAGGTATTCATGAAAACTTGTACCAACAACAGAAAGTCTTTACAAGACTTCTTTCCATGTAGTCTTTGTTGAGTGCTTGCCAACAGCCCCACACACTGACCATTTCAGCCTCATGCTCTAGGACTGACCCAGCAGAGGAACAAGATGGTTGGTACAGGATTCAGGAGCTAAGTGGGAAAAAAGTTTTTGGAAACCACATCTGTCTGAATTAGTCTTTCCAACATCTAGGAACACATTTGAGTTCTTTAGAAAGTTTATTAATGTATATCATTATAAAATGTAGGAGAAAAAAAAAACTAAACCAAAATTCTATTTCCCTGGCTACCCTTCCTACACTACTCTCAGATCAACAGAACTCTAAGTTTTGATTTCTTGTTGCAAAACTAAATAAGGATTTCTTTCTAATTTACTAGGTGTCAGAATATTGACATTTACAGGAAAAATATTAAAAAGTTGTATTCAAGAAAGTCAAAGAATTGTAATGGTTTGGGATGAAAGGGACCTCAAAAACTCATCTTGTGCCAACTCCCTGCCATGGGCAGGGACACCTTCCACTAGACATGGTTGCTCAAAGCACCAGCCAGTCTGGCCTTGAGTGTCCCCAAGTCTTACAGGAGTATACTCTATCTCAGAGCAGAAAACTGGCAACTATGATAGCCAGAAATACAAGCTAATTTTATCAGCCACATTGCCTAGCACAATTCCATTGCCTGCAATAGGCACTTTGCTTTTTACATATACTGAGATCAGGTTTTCTCACAGCTGCATTTTGAAGGGAGTTTCCTGCAAACTCTTGTCTCCTGATTAGTCCATGGAGGTAAATTGGGCTTCAGGACAAGTGTTTTGATAACCAGCATGGAGCATGCACAAGTGATCTATTTTTCATCCAATTAGGAAAAACAAGATGTGTCTCAGACTTCCTACTGTGCCTAGAAACTACCTCTCACTTGTACTTGCATTCTTTATTATTTCAGCTGTGCTTCTTCCATTAAGTCCATTGTCTTTGAAGTTCCATGTAATTTGGTGTCATTTGTAGCACACTGACTAAAGGACAAGAATGAAAAAAATCTGTTTTCTGTTAAAAATTCTAGCATTATAAAGAATCATGAAATCTGTGTAGAATTTTGCAATAGCTTATTGTTAACAGAGCCACGGTGGCCTACCACTCTACCTTGTCTTTGGGTTTCTCTTAGAGTTTTGAGACCTTTCTTTTCTGCTTCAGTTTCCTTTTTATATTTGAAGAGAGCAATGCATTATAGTATTAGTATGTTTTCACACTCTCAGGGCGCTCTGCTGTTACACACTTGATGAGGGGGAAGTTTACATGGGATAAAATTTATAGATCTGTAGTCCCTGTTATATTCCCCATCGGACACATTTCTGTAATTCTGGACTCTCCCATACAACTGACTAAAAGGAAGTGCTGGTTTTTCCCTAGTAAAATCCTCTAAGTAGGTTGCAGAGGCCAAGAACTTCTCAGTGTTTCTTTTTATTTCCTGTAGTAAGTTTGAACATTGAAACTCATGTTCATGATAGGAGTTTGCCATGCCACCTTCATTGTAACACCAAACTTCATTAACTGCTTCTGTCTGGGTAGTATTTTTTTTTTCAGCTAGTACATCAATATTTTGATACAAGGTCCAGAAAAAAATGAATGCTCAGCTTGGTATCAAAGATAATTTTTGAGTCTTCAGACTAATGCTTGTATTTCTGACAGATTTTACATCCTGACATTTACAGGCAGTGTATATAGCCTAAACAGCAATCTATCTAATGAAAAATACCAAAGGTGAATACACATGATTTCAAAATTGATGTGAGATCTATAGTTAGGAAAGATCTACTTTCTTTTTTTTTTTTTTTTGGTGAATATTCTTTTCCTTGAGTTCACTTTAAATATTGTATTTTTTCCTAAACTAAATAAACAAAATATTTTACATTATTTGTGGGTTAAAAAAAATAACCATCATGTTTAACTTTGCATATCTTTGGTTTTGGCAAAACTATTGAAGAAAATTGCATTATGTTCTCTTGTACTGGCTTTGTTTGAAAAAGCTTTTCCTAGCTTTACCTGAATTGCACACAATGCTTTGTGAAACTAAAAATTATATGCTATATTTTCCTATGTTTCATACAGTTTTAATTCCTATTGCAATAAAAAACTGATTTGCATTAAATTCCTCTGCTTTGATTCCATAAAATGCTATAAACACAGTGGGAATCAACCAGAAAGCCAGAAAATATCATCAGAGAAAAAACTACAATCTATCAATTACCAGTTTAGTTCTGAAACATTTCCTCTCTTCTATCTGATCGTCCTGGTGTGATGATAATATTTTATAATAAAGAAGCAAGTAAAAAGCAAATACAATCATCTTCAGATGCTGTGGATGTTAACATAAAAAATATATGCTGCTGAAAGAAAAATAGGTATTCCAGAATTGTACAGTATGTTAGGAGAAATTTTTCCAATGTCCTAGGCTGCACATAACAAAAGTCACACTACTTTCATTTTCCATACACATGTACAAGTTGCCCTGAGTTTTATAGAATTTTGGATCATAGAATCAGAGTATATTTTGAAAGGATTGAAGGGTTCCAAAGAAACTCTTTCAGTTCTAGTCATTGGCAGAAAGACTTTCAGGACTGCATTTCTCAACCTTTATTTCAATACTTCTAGCTGATATGGTTAATCTTTTCTGGAATTAAGTCTCAGCCAAGCTTCAAGCATTATTTGTCAAAAGACTTAAACCAGCAGTCTAATACAAATACAAAAAGTCTAAGTGAAAAAGCTGCAGCATTTTTATATCTAAACTGGTATGAACTATGAGAAAATAGCAAAAAATAAAATTTCCTGAACATAATGAAAAAAGACAGGGAGATTTTAGGTCTTTGAAGCTGAAGCTCATCAAAGTTTACCAGAGTCAATGAAGTTACTGTTTCCTCTTTTGCACCTTGGTCCACATTGCAGACTTCCCACATTCCCCTTCTATTTTGCTGTAGGTAGGGAGTATTCTAGATTTTCTTGTTTTAAGGAATGCAATGCTATTTTTTAGGATCAGGTCTACAGGCATCCTATACAGGCATCCTAATTCTTTCTGTGCCATGGAAGAACCTGAGTGCAGAGGGATTGGATGTCATGTCCAGTTGGACTTGAGACAAAAGAGGAAAGCTAATGCTGTTTGAGCCCAGCTGGCAGCTACGTACCATGCAGATGCTGGCTCACTCTCCCCTGGTGGAGAGGAGAATCAGAAAGAAGAGGAAAACATCCTGGGTTGAGATTAGAACAATTTAATTATTGAAACAGAATATAATAGAGGGAGAGAGTAATAGAACCCAAGAAAAAGAAGTTGCTCACCACCCACTGACCAATACCAAGCCTATCCCAGAATCCCAGAATGATAGGCCCTGTTCCATGTAACTCCCCCAGTTTATACACTGGGTGTGGCATGCTGTGGTATGGAATATCCTTTAGAGCAGTTTGGATCACCCGTCCCATCTATGCTCCCTCCCAGCTTTTTGTGCAGCTCCTCAGTAGCAGAGCAGGAGACACAAAAAAGTCCCTGACTTAGTGTAAGCAATACCCAGAACAGCCAGAACATCTGTGTGCTATCAACATGATCGTCATACTAAATCCCAAACACAGCCCTGTACTAGTTACTAATAAAAAAATAAACACTGTCTTAACCAAAATCAGACCAACAGAAAAAAAAAAAAAGGAAATATCTTGCTCTCTTATATGGAAACGCAGGTTTCAGAAATAGGCTGAGCTGGAAGTCAACCTGGTGTTTTTCAGGCATACGACAGTAAGTGAAGTTTTGAGGATTGTCTTACATTCACCCAAGCTCTCTGTGTAAACATGGGTTTACATCACTGGTATCTGAATGCATGGGGAGACTGCAAACTCACTTCAAGAAACCACTGTCTTGTGAGTTCTTTAAATATTTTATATCATTAAAGTTCAAGCCCAAACTAACTTAAATGCCCAAGCACTATGAATTTCAAATGTTGTGTAGTCAGAGACATGAAGAAAGTCAGTAAAATTTTGCCACAAGAACTACTTCTCCTCTCACAATTTTGCCAGATTTTAGTGAACTTGATGTAACAGAAATGGATGCCTAACAGGGTTCTCTTCTCTTCATATTTGTTTTGATGTACAGAAACATGAGAACCAAGTCAAAAGGTTAGTTGTGTCATGCCTGGGGATCTGTCAGTCCCATGTAGTATTATGAAACAGAGCACAGAATCTGCGCTTGCCTTCTGCCATGTCATTCTCTATATAACCAGCTTTGGTCTTGGAGTGATGAAACTAGGGACAGGATTTGGGGCTCACACAATAGTTCAGTTTTCCAAGCTCTACTGAACTCAGCCAAGTCCAGTCAAAGGCATCTTATTTGTTCTTTGAGATACTAATTTAGCCATTACAGTGGAATTTCAGTGCTCATGAAAATGAGTTAAACAGTATAAATGGAGAATCACCCTTCCTTTGTGGTCAGCAAGGAAAAAATGCAAATGCCATGTGCAACATTAACATGGAATCACCAAAGTAGCACTTGGAACTATACAACAAATGCCAGATTTTTTTCCTCTTTCAAGAGAATTGCCTTTCACAACTCAGGGTTTTTGGGGTTTTTTTGGTTTTTTTTTTTTGTTGTTTGTTTTTGCTTTTCAGAACTATCACTCATTGCATTTCTCCTCACCACAAAACTGTCAGTTTATCTTCTCTGATTCAAGTGGTTTATGAGTCATCCCCTTATTGTTGTATGCTATACTGTAATTGTTATTCCCATTATCTGGTACATGAGTCATTTTCTTTGCAGCTATTTGTTACAAAGTATAATTCTCATGTCTCTTAACATCTGTTTGAGTTCCTTCTGCATTGATGATGATCATATTTTATATGCATTGGATATTGCTTCTTTCCATCTCAAGCATTTCACTGCACTGTTGTTTACTGTATATTGAGCACTGCAAGGATCACCTGTAGAGCAAAACTCTTCCTCAAAATTTTATTTTACATAGTCCTGTTCTATCCATTTTCCTGAGCCATTTTGTCACAATCATTAGGAAGAGGCTCTGGAATTGTTTGATTTCCTGACATCATATATGAAGATCAAATTTAAGTCAACACTCTCTTTTGCATATGATAAATTATATAGTAAAACAGTGAGTGAAATTTCAGCCTATACTGAATCTAGGAGGATTTTTATACTGACACTGTGGAAAATCATTTGAAGTCCAAATGTCTTAATTTCACTGCAAACTGTGCCTATCTGTAAACGCTATTTCCTAAATGTATCCATTACTCATGAATCTATGTTATACCATGCTACCATGCTGTGCTAAATTTAAAACTGGAGTTGGCAGATATGATGGGTAAAAGCCAGGCTATGGAAGAAGGCCAAGAAAAAATTGCAGTCCCTTTTAATTATTCAAAATAGCAAAGCAGAAGAATTGCGGAAGTTTTATCATGGTTTTGTCCAGACAGAAAAGGTCTACCTTCATGAATAAGTGTCTAAGGAACTCAAAGGGCATGAATATGTTTACCACCACCATAATCTATCTCAGCAGAATAAGTAATCTTCATGTTTAGCTGACCTTTTTTCTTCATTTATAGTCTTCTTTTGCCCTGAATTTCCCGTATTTCTATATACATTTCTATCTGAACAGTATACTTGTCCCCTTTTTCATGCCCATGGTTGATTCAGGCTGTCTCCTTCCAAAACAAGGGAAAACTGCCTGAACCTAAATTTGTTCCTTCTCATAACCTATAGGCAGTACCATCTTATCTTGCACTGCTGGTTTCACTGAACACCTACCATAGAGAGGAAAAGGGATGCACTCAGAGTGTTCAGATATGAAGATAAGGTAAATAAACTCCTATCCCTCAAAGGGCAAAATTGCCTAGAGCTAAAGTTCACTAAATTGTTATATGTTATGTCTAGTATATCAAAAAAAGAGGAAAAATAGACATGGACTGGAAGCATGTGTCTATAGATTTTATTTCTGTATGGCATGTGGTGCGAGCTAAAATTTCATCCCTTGTATTCCCTAATGAAGAGACCAGATACAACAACAGGGAAGGGTACATCATTTCATCTAAAGAACTGCTTTCATTTTAAGATGTAAGAGAACACACAATGCCAGAGGTTGGTTTATATTCCTCAGACAAAACTTATAATGGTAAGCACATTTTCTATATTCCTTTTAACACATGCACTTTCAAAGTGTATATCTGTAATTACCAAATTAGAATAATAGGTATATCACTTTTAAATGCTGGAGTTTCAGAAATATAATACATATATTCATAAGTATAGTTTGTATATATATTTTCCAATAAGCTTATTTTGAGTCAATCTTCAGCAACAGGTAACATCTACCAAAATCTGTCCATGCAAATCCAATACAGGAGGTCATTTAAACATACCAGCATGTTTTAATTTTGCAGAACATATTTATATTACGGACTGTTTTGTTTCTTTTTAATTTTCATGATTTTTCATTCTGCGAGTAATTTATTTATAACTTCCTGCCTGTTTCTATTATCTAATCATTTATTGGCATTCACATGGTGAGAAACTTCACATGTTTTATGGTCTTCCAAGCCACATTGGTAAGAGTTGAAGTTCTGAAAATAACTCATACCATATCTTATATAAACCCTTCCAAGAAAGATTTGGAAGGGAGGGACAGAGACAAAAGGCCTGGTAAGGACAAGGAGATTGCTACTGCAACTTAGTTGCACAAAAAAAAAAAAAATAGGTTACAGACCTTGCTTGTGCAATGTAAAGTGGGAGACAACTCCGTTTTGAACAGAGTAAGAAACATTTCAAAGCAGGAATTTTCTGGAGAAATAACTGAATTCATTGCTATAAAGATATAAGGAAACATTAATTTTGAGCCTTCTCCAAATGCCTGTTTATTATTTTTTCTGAATCTGAAGCTGAGGTTCTGTAAGCAAGAAAAACACTGAAGCAGAATACAGCACTGGTTGAAAAGAATCTCTTCACCTACAAGTTGAAGACCCTTGACTTGCAAAAACCAACATGTCATGTGGCCATGGATTCAAACGAAGCCCTTGAAATTAAAAAGAGAAAACCACCTAAGTTCAAACTAAAATAAATGTATCTCTGAAGAGATATCTAATCTAGTTTACCTAAGCATACTAAGCCATTTTAGGAGGGATAGATGGAGATTTCTAGTTCTTTCTCCATTAATGAAAGAATGCATCTTTTTCAATAGAGAACATACAGGTTTACAGATGCTAATAAATTATTTTCCTCTGGCTCTTATATTAGCAGAAAAAGGCAGTGCATTTAATAAGAAAAAAAAAAGAGAAGGTGACAAGATTTTATATTGAAAGAGTAATCTAGATTCTCCTATACTCATGCTAATGTGTGCAAGTTATGCTATTAAAGCACACTCCTGCCCCAAAACATAATATTGTTTTTTTCAAAAATCACCTAAATTTTGGCATCATGTTAATGATAGATGGCAGACTGTAAATAAATCTCCTAAATTACTTGGAAAGGCTACAATGAAACTAATATTTTAGTTGTCACATATGCTGTACCACAAATAGGTATGATTTAGGGGGTAAAGTTTTAGTTTTACTAAGAGAAACAACAGAAATCCAACTGAGAGTAAAATGACAACATGCACTCATTCCCTAGATGGTCCATAGGAGATGAAGGTTCAGTTTATTAAATGTTTACAAAACCAATTTTGCTTTTTGTGCCCCACAATAGTGTGCCATCCTGAGTAATGGACATACTGCAAAAGGGTACTACAATTAGACACCTATGAAAAAGTATATAGAGAAAGTCAAAGAAAATTAAATTATAAATCTATGCCAATATATTATGGAGCCACATGTCAATCTCTGTCTATAAATGAACACTAGTAGCAATATTTATTTTTCACCTGTGTGACTGCTAGTCCACTCCCCATGAGGGTAACATAATTACTAAGAAATGAACTCTGATATGAATTGCTCTGTGTGCAGCTCATGTGAGATTGAGCCACAAATTGCTGTCACAGTCTTATAGAAGCACACCTATTAGGAAAAGCATTTTGCAAAATTAAGAAAAGCTGGTCGTAAAATGGTTGTATTTAACAAGGATTTCTTGTAACACACATAAAGTCCTGCATTGAAATAAACTGAGTACTCTGGCATCAAAAGCTCACAGCATAAGTAGAAAATGAAACAGAAAGTTGACAAGAAAGGGATCAAACTTGAATTTTTAATAAAACATTAGCTGCTGCTGACTTCCAGCACCATTCAAGTCATCAGGAGATGAGATATACAATAGAAGCAAGTATGACTACAGATGACTTGAACTTTTCAAATAAAACAGCTCTGAAAGTCCTTCAGATGACCTCAGGTTTGCAGCAGTTCTAAGAAAGACAGTTCAGGTTCCAGATGGGTTAATTTTAGATTCCTGCTAGAATGCCATAGAACTACTAACACTGGACAGCCTTTGCCCTGATTAAATTTCAAGGCAAACAGAAAACCAGAGGCCCATTGAGGTTATTTAGCAAAAATAGTGTTTCTCTGAAATGAGTTTTTCATCTTTTTGCCACAAAGAGGATGACTTGTAATGTAAATTAATCAAAGTTCAAGAATGAAAATTAAAAGGGTTTTATTTACTGCTGCCAAGTCCCCTTCAAAACATTTCTTTTTTCATGTTGTTAAATCCTGTTGTAGTTCAAGCTCAACCAGATCCATTTGCTATGCAAACGTATGCTTGTGAAAATCCAAGCACCTATTACAGAAAATATTGATACTGTTGGAGTCTGACTGAATATATTTGACTGCTTTTTGAGTTTGAAAAGCAATTGGTTTTCTTCTCGTAGCAGTATGCCTGGGATATCTCAGAGGACTAGAGCATTCTTGAGCACACCAAGAAGTGTCTTCCCATTAATCAAACCACACCTAACTGGAGATTTTTTCCCAGCCATGCTCAAAAGTCCATGATGCTGTTAAGGCTTTCTGTCAGCTCAAAACCCATATACCACAGTATTCATTGCAGGCACCATTGTCATCTTGACTATAACACAACCATCATGCATATGCATCCCTTAGATCACAAAAATCTTCAGGAAAACAATAAATGACACTCACATATATATTTTTAAAAACATTCACAGATTGATCCATAATTCTATGCTTATATTGTAACCTCTTTCTCTGGACAATCACAAACTGTTCCTTCCAAAACCACTTAGTTGCTGAAGACTGAAACCCCATTCTTAAATCACATCCAAGAAACTTAATTCATTATCTTTCTGGCTCCCTGTGCCTGACTGTAAGAATATAGTTATTCAAGTGTATACATTCCTCAATCTGTCTATAAGGCAGCAGATATTCAGAAATAACTGAAAAGAAACATCTGTAACTTTTCAAGGCTTTTTCAAGGGTTTTTTGAGCTGATGAAGTTTTGCAGTAACCGTGAATACTTTTTCAAAAAGATCCAAAATAATCATATCAGGGAACAGCTCATGTACAGCCACTGCATACTAAAGTGAATTCATTGTCAATGTATATACTAGAATTCTTGAGAAAAATCAAGCTGGCTACAGCTGCTGATAACTCCTGAATATTCATGTTGTTCAGTGGGTGGCTTGGAGCCTGGCAAAAGCAAACAATGAATCTGTCACAAACAAAATAAAAGCAAATCCTTGCACATAATTCTCTTCTGTGCCTTTTTGAATTCAGATAAAGGAGAATAGTACAGTACTTTAAATATGGTGGGGTTTTTTAAAACCAAAAATATAAGGCATAATGAAACACTGGGTGCACTTTGAAATTTATTTATGTGACTGAGATTGTATGAACTATATACATTTCTTACTTTTCTTAGACAATGAAACATATTTTGCACAGAGTGCTGGGAGTATAAAAGAACAGTAATAACTGTGAGAATTTTGGTTCTACAGAAAGCACCCTATCTGGAAACCTGGAAGTTTAGGAGGCCTCTGAAGCTAGAGGCATCTGTACAGCACAGCAGAATCTCAATTCATGACCACTGTGATGTACTGCCATATGTGCTTACAAATCACAGCAGCAGTTAAATGAAAGACTATGTGATATCCATATTTCTGCTTTAGAAGCACCTATATGATGTGACAACAAGGTATAAGTCATTTACCTTTCAGTACTCTGGAATATTTTACAGAAAAAAAAATAAAAACTATCTTTACCAAAAATAACCAATCAAACAATATCTTTACAAAAAAAGAAAAAAAAAAAACTAAAACCAAAAACCTACTAGACCCAAAACAAGAAAAAAATCCAAGCCAAACACCACAATCTAATAAAAGTGCCAAATCAAAGAAAATCCAGCCTAATATTTTGACTTGCCCATTCTGAACTGAGTGGTATGATTAGCACCATACCACTTTATCCTGGATACTTTATTAAGAAAGATCCTTTTATTCATAACTGGGGTTACTCTGCCAGTTTTCTCAGCCCATCTAATTGAAAAAAAAGCTAGCTTTTCTTCATGAGCTACTGTTCTTCATGAATTCTTGCCCAGCCGACTTAATTGACACTCTTTCTGTCTCAGGACTTGAAAAATGGATAATCTCACACAGGAGCTGTCAGGTCCCATTCAACTAATCCAACAAAAATATCCACAAGAAGACACTTTCATTTTCTGCACATATACACCTCTACTAACAGCTGAATTCTCTCAGTAAAGTTCTCTACCCTGGCTATTGACTCTGGGGACGTAGAAGCAGACTTGGGATCTAAAGCCCAGCTTTAATGGTCAGGAATATTTTCAGTCCCTAGGGAACTGAGGCAGCCACCATGTGTGTATCTAACCACAGCACAGATGCATGAGAACATCTGTGGACATGAGAAGTTGTCAGCTGCAGACCCCTTGGGGGATGTGTGCTACTCCCACAGTATTTGACTGGACAGGCAGTAAGTGTGGCAAGGAGAACACAGGGCCTAGAACCTGAATATTTCATTTTTTTCGTGTCCTTTGCACAGGTGAAACACACACACTTGTGACTTAGAGACCCACCTAGTGCCCAGGTAGCATCTGGGGAGGTGAACTAAACCACTGTTAAAAATAAGGTCATCTAAAACAGCACTGCACACCTACATGTGCACAACGGGACAGAGAGCTAAGTCGAAATGAGATGATGCAGGAATTTCCCTTCTCTGTGACACCTCATTTGCATTTTCTTAGGGTGCAATTAGTTAATAAAATAACCCAAGTTAAAAACAGCCTTCACATAAATTCCTTCTTGAGTGATTTGGACCACGTGTAAAATGATGACATAGACATCAGGAGTATGAAATAAATCTTTAACAAAATCCCTGCATGAACAGCTTCACTAGATCTACCAGTGGAATAAACATAAGGAAGAATATTTACTTTAACTTGCCTTTTTTAAAAATTAAATTATTTCTTCCCATTCACTTAATCCTCACAGTTAAATGTACCAAAAAAATATTTGCACTGTTTTTCTGTTAATACTTTATTCAGTCTAATTCATCGTATTAGTTTGTTTTCAAACTGTCCAAGTTTATTTTTATCTGAATAATTTAGTAGATAAGCTGGCACTGTAGAAGCCAAGTTTTCATTATAACAATATTTGCTTGAAAATATTTTGGATTTCAAAGGAAAATGAAAAGGAAAAGGGGAAGGGGAAGGGGAAGGGGAAGGGGAAGGGGAAGGGGAAGGGAAGGGAAGGGAAGGGAAGGGAAGGGAAGGGAAGGGAAGGGAAGGGAAATCTTAAAAAAAAAGAAGAAAAGGGGAAAAAATCTGATTTATTACAGTGCAGTTCTTATACGTTCTGCATAAACATAACGAGTTGATTCCTAAGGTAAAACTAGATTCTAGTGCAGAGAAAATCTTTTAAGACAGCAAATGGAATACGAGTTATCAATGAATGATTCAAATATTATCAGAAAAGGAATTTTAGCTTCCAGTCTATACAGACATCTGTTACAACTTCAAAGGTGAAATTATTTGTTACACTTAGATGGTTTGAGTTTATAATTTTTAATGTTACACTAAGTATAAACAAACAAAATATTTTTCTAACTATCCAGCTGGTATTTTTTTAAAGTCTACTAACTTTTACAAATTATTCTTTTACTTGGTCCCAGACATCTGCATTTTCTCACTTTCCAATAATAGGTGCATATGAATTCACTCAATCAGAATAGTGAGCTATAGATGCTTACAGGAGTTGCAGAGATCTATTTGTTCTGCACTGCAAGTATAAACTCCTGTGTTCTGAAACTTTTGGCTCTTTAGAGCTCCTCCTCTTATGTTATGGTTCCTTCATAGCAGGTATTTCTAAGAGAAATCACCAAAAGACTAAAAATGTGTTTCTAATAGTCCTGATTTAACTTAGTATGCCAGTTAGTTGCTACCTCTCTTAGTACAAATGCCTCCTTGGTGTAGCAAATCCTCTGCTTAAGCAGAAAAATACTTTGAACTTTAACCTACTTGCAAAAGTAATCAATGGTGGATGGAGAAGGAAGGTTATGCTGCTTTTGGAGTTAAGAATGCCAAGACAAGCCTAACTCATCAACCCAAAAGTTAAACATTCTGAGCATATAAAGAATAGTGTCTGTCAGAATGGCACCAGCGGGCATGTGGCAGACAAAATTCCCAATGAAAGAATGACAAGTGATGATACTGATAACTTATCTAAAGTTGATGAGCTATAGGCTGCATAGCTCACCTAGAAACATGACTGACAATCACTTTATACTGTGAAAGGACAGTCCCACTTCTTAAAGACAGGGTCTTCTCACACACTGCTTCTTGGAGTGTGTGTGGAGCTTCCTCCCTTGAGCTGGGACGCTTATCAAATTTAATCCTTCAGGCACAGAAAAACAGATTTGCCAACAGTCATTGGCATGGGTGAGTAACATTAATCTCTACTTATTTATTTTGCTAGATTTAACATCACTGCTTCAATATTGCTTCAATAAATAATGCACTTTATTTTAATGATCTATTCTGCGTAGTAAATAATTCTGATTAAAGTCTTTTAGTCTAATAATCATCACTATCATCATCAATTTAAACAAATAATTTATTGCTTAAACAGAAATATATTTATGTTGTCATTCTTAACCCTGCAGGACAATGTTGTATAAAAGCTCAGTTGCACCCTTTAGACACAGATTGTTGAACAAATCTGGGAATAGAATTGGATCCAGCCACCCCTAGACTCCTCTCTGAGGAGTTTAGAAATCAAGGGAGGTCTTTCTGATCCTTGTGACTCAAAAGGAGAGGTTCCCTGATAAACTTTGTCTGAAATTTCCATGCTGCCTGTGACACTATGTGAACCATCCATGGACAGGCAATGAGAGAAGTAGCTCCATCAGAATCACATCCAGAATGGCTTTCCTGTTTCTCTAGCTGCCTCCCCAACAGTCACAAAGAATCAGGGGGAAAGACTTCACAGTGAAATGTCTTCTTGATGCTGAAAATTCTTTATGCTGTGAATATGCAGGAGGTGCTGGGCTAAACACAATACCAAGGTACTTTCTTAAGGTGTTTTGATTTTGTTAGAGAAAAAAGTATTTGACCACTCCTCATAGTAAAAAAAAATATTAATTCTGTGAAATCTTACATAGTCTCTGTAGCAACAGAACAGGGATAAAGGAATGGCTGCATGCTATAAAAAGGAAAACATTAGACTTTTTATTAAGTGTGGGATTAATATATTCTTCCCACCTAGCCATTATAATCTGCTACATGTGTTAGTGGTACAAATAACAAAGAACAATCCCACAGTTAAGAAAAAAATCCAAAAACTAGTGGATTTTTTTTGTTTGTTTCTCTACATGGGGAATTTTTTCGTCATGTTTCTCTTCAATTGTATATACATCGGTTTCTAATAAATTAAATAATAGACTGGTAATTAGAAGCAGGGATCCCACTTTCCTATAAATATCAAGTTGACTCTGTAGTCAAACAATCAGCTGATTAAGTTTTATTTGTAAAGGATGGGGAAAATAATTCCACCACTCTATAATCTACATCAAAGGAAAACAACTGATGCCTTAAGCAAAATAGAATCTTCATTACATGGCAATTTCATGAAGTTTTGCAATTTAAAGGTAGTGGCAATTCAAAGGTTTAATTTTTAACAAAACAAGACAATGATATGGTAAAGCACAGAATTAAACTTTGATGGAAGTTCATGTCTGTCTTTACCTTCAATCTGAAATAAGAACAATAAAAATCATGCACTGTATAGTATACTTTAGAGCAGCATTTTGAAAAATTTACCTTATATAAATTGAGAAGTAAATCACCATGTTACTAGGGTCATTTCTTTTATTCCTATTCACTTCCTACAACTCTTTGTGCATGTTGCAAATAAATATTTCATTATTTTCAGCTCTCTATGACATTGTAATATGTACAAAAAAGCTCCTTAATGTGGGATATAAATATAAGAAAGTCCAGATTCTGGGCTACTAGCTAAAGCTCTGAATTCAAGCTAGTTGAAAATAAGAAAAAGTCTTCTGTTTATTTGAAATCTCGTTTTTTAAACTCTAACCTTCTGAAGCCTACACAGTAGATATCCAGTACAAACTTCACCCAATATTTATTCTGAGGCATACTTTCTTCTTAATATTTTGATTAATTTAGGTTTGCACATCACTGCAATTTCAGAAAAATATTTAGGTCATATAGAGTGAAGGAAGGTAGCAATCCCTGCTTGGATATACCGCAAGGGAAAAGTTGAAATTTACAAAATTAGCGCAAGTTTTCATTTCTTCTTAGTTCCTTAATTGTATCTCCTATTCCCATAAGGACCAGAGGAAACACGAAAAATGTAAGCATCACCTCTGTCATCTCTTGCATTTATACAACTCTAAAGAAATAGTAACATTTTATAAATATCTGCCTATTAGTATCTCTCATAAAATTCCTCTACGGATGCCAACAGATTCTGAAGTTTCAGCTAGACATGCAAGAATGTGAAGAGAGTGAAGTACTAAATATTAAGAGGGTGATCAGGAAGGAAAATTTTCATTCAGTTAATGTTTTTGACAGAAGTGTACTCCTATTTACTAAAAAAAATACAAAAAAAAAAAAACCAAAAAAAAAGGAAGAGGTTTTTCACCACTTCTAATGAAATAGCAAACAAAAGTGTGTACTTGTTTCTATTCTCTGTAGTCTTTGTGGATTTACATAGGTTAGAGTCAGCAGAGATAAACACATGTAATTCTATGATTACAATCAGAGAAGTAGAGACCAAACAATGAATTTCCCCACTATTCCCTAGAGTGTTCCTTACTCCAACCTTAAACTGTCCTGCAATAGCATTTATCAAGTAACCTAGATACAGAATATTGACTGATTTATCACGCTTAGTTGTTCTATTTCTTATTTTGCAGGAATAAATATTCTAAAGCAGATTGCCATAGATATTAAGAGAGTGACTTTTGAGTGTCAGCTTTCCTTGGCTGATGTTGGACGACAACCATGTATTATGTAGACTATCTTTGTTACAATTCATACCAGACTGAAATAGCCATTCATTTTCAAGGACAATTATATTTCCCTTTTGTAACCAGGTAAAGTCCACTACCAGAACCTCTAAGTGTGGTGTTTATATGCAGTAATTACACTAGCTTCCTTTCATTGCTTCTTCTTTTTTTTCTTTCTTTTTTTTTTTTTTTAATAGGAATAGATCTTCTTGTCCTGCAAATTTGGAGTGTAATAATACAGAGATTTACAACTACATAAGAAAACAATCCACAGTGGAAATGTGAAAAGTATCTAGCTGGAGTCCTCACAGTGCATCTTGAGTCCAAATGGCTTCTCTATAAACACCAGAGAAAAATCTTGAAGTCTTTAACAAGTATTTTCAATAAATCTGATTCAATAATGTGTGGGTGTTTCTATGTCTTGGAAAGTCCCTGATGTAAAGACATCTAATTAGTGCACTGAAACAAAATATCACATAGGTTGTGTAAGAACAATTTCTTATGCTTACTACAAAGAGAATCTCATTTCAAAAAAGTCAAAAGGTGAACTTTGACAGTCGAGAAACTGTGCTTGGGAAGTTAATGATACGAGTACTGTCAGGCTTCTACTAGATATTACACCTATCATTAATGATTTTTTACAAGAAAAAAATCAAGCCTTTGCTGGCTTTCCCTACAAAATGAATGCATCTTAATTAAAGTAGTATATGATGAATCTGGGATGGAGTTATATTGGTATTAACATTCTATTAGAAAAAGCAAGGTTCTCATTAGAATAGGATGTACTGCATAGCATGTCTACTAAAACAGTTGTAGAAGCATGTGAGAATTTAAATTCATCTGTTACAGCAAGATGTAATTCAGTCATTAAAAAAATCTGAACATTATTCCTTCCCTCTCAAGGGTTAAATGCCAACTGTGGAAGGTCCTCATCTTGCAGCAGCATCTGGCTGTTGGCAAGCTCCATGGGCGGCTGTGCTGGCAGTATGAGAGTGGATCTTGGGACCGTCATGTGGTTCAGCTGCTGAGGGCTGTGCTGCCTCGTTGACCTGGATGTCATTTTCATTTGGTTCATTTCTGCTTGTGCAATTGTATTTGTCTATGAAAAGGTTTCTAGATAAGATTAGAGCAACAATGCTCTAATATTCTCATCTCACATTATTGCTATACTCATCTTTTGTTCATTCTGCACATTTTCTTCATACATTTTTGCCTTCATCTCACTACCAATCAACTCTAAATGTCAGTATTTCTTGCACTGGCACTTCTATTAATACATGACAACTCCTTTTTCATCTTTTAGACTTTCTTTCTCCATTCTCTTTTCTGTGGTTCAGTTTCAGTAAATAAATCAGTGGAGTTTTTCAGGAAAAAAAACTAAATATGTTTGATTTTATTTTTCTATTTTTATTTATTCTTTCTTTTTTCTCTTAATCTACTTCCTAAACAGATCTTCTTGTGTTCTCAGGTCAATCTGGGGCCCAAATAATTCAAACATGGATATCTGAATATATTTAAATATTTCTTTTAGAATATTTCCACTAAACTAGGCATGAGATTTCCATTGAAAACTAGAAGAAATTTCTATATATGGTGTACTTTTAAATATGCTGAGATGAAAGCATCTATTCTCCTTCCCCTCACATATGCTCTTTACCAGCACGTTAGTAAAGGTTTGTTATTCCCATTTATTACATGGGTTCCAGGAGAGCACTAAGGTGCCTTCAAGGACCATGCCCTTTACATGACAGAGCATTTTATAAAACTCAGAAACCTCAAAGAGACCTAGACAGCACTAAGTTACTTCATCACTACCAAAGCCCAAAGTTCATACCTGGTTTCCTGAGGGCACACAGTTTTCTGTGTGCCTACATTTTCTATTTGACTTTAAGATTAAGATCTCTGCCTCTGGGTTAGAGGTGAAAGAATTCTGCTTTATTTGGGGCCAAGTTTAACAACATAAACTGAATTTATTAGTAACAATTGCCAGGATCCTTAGCTTTAGCTCTTCATATCTACATTGCAAGGCCACTTTAGTTCTATACCTCTCTTCCACAGAGGTGCGCAGAAGCAGCCAGAAATGAAGGAAGCTCTACTCCCCAGCTTCCAGGACAGGGGGACAACACAGGGTGGTGTCAATTACCCACTGGAAGCACAAAGGAAGGAGGACATCCTTTCCTCCCCACTGCCATCTCCCATGACATGAAAAATCAAATCTTAACAAAAAATAATTACATAAAAGGACAGAAATAGGGAAATAATGTCCCTAATTAACACTACATTTTGTATGTAGAATCACCCACTCTTACCCCTCTTCTCCAATATCCTTCCCGTTCAGTTCAGAATCCATTATGTTAACAAGCTGATTCCTCAGTGGCATTCATTATGTAAGGCAGAGATTTTCAATACTGCCTAAAGGATTAGTTAACAGAAATTGAGCATGTAATTCTCCTTTGAAAATTCGATCCTTACACTTTGCCCTCTAAGAGTTTACAAATCCCAAGTAGATAACGTTTAAGATTCAGAATCACTTCATTATGAAAACTATGCATTTTCATTACAAGACCCTGCTGATTTGTAAGCAAACTTTAAAACTCTTTTACTGAATTAAAGACGTTACTTTGCTAAATTCATCAATTCTGTAGCATCTTTATGTCTACAAAGAGATGTGATTTTTGCATACTTGATGGAAACACAGCTTTCACCATTTTAGAAGGCAGATCAGCATCTTAATGTGTTAGGGGGCATTCAGCATGTCACTCTTAGCAAAGTTCATAAGTACTGGAATGGAAATAATGAATCACTTTATCAGACTAGGCCATCACTGTTGACAATATTGATCTTTCCAATATTTCTACTTTCTTTGGAGCAACCTGAAAATGTTTTAATATTATCTCAAGAGCTTTTTTATAAGATCTTGAGATAATATGATCTCAGTTTATCTCAAGAGGTTTTTTATACGTCGGAAGCAATATACAGGTATAATAAACATACTAGTAAACAAATTCATAGTACATGCATTTCAGAATATACATTATGCTGAAGTGTTAAAGAAATGCTGCCTTAAATCTTAAAATTAGTATGAACTCTAAAATCTAGACATTGTTCACAGCTATCATTTTCAGTAGACTTGCTTGCATTAAAAAAAATGAATTTGCAAGTTGAAGAAAAACTAAGACTCTTCAAGAGTCTGTTAGACACCTAACCAAGACAAATGCCAAGACACATAAGACATTATGAATAAATCCTTGTGGTGTCACAGAGCATTTTAAATTTAGTATCTTGGAAGCAAAGGATTGTGAGGCCTGTAGTTCCCTAGGTCCTCCTTGCCATTTTGAAGGCTGAGGTAACATTTGCTTCTTCCAGTCCTCTACCCCTCCTGACTACTGTGACCTTTGCAAGATGATTGAGAATGATCTAGCAATGATGTCCATCAGTTCCCTCAACACTTTTGGGTGCATCCCATCAAGAACCATGGACTTCTGGATGTCAGCTTGGATTAAATGGTCTCTAACCCAATCACCCCCAAACCAACTGAATAGGAACCAACCAGTATTGTTCAGGAATTTTCTTACTGCTAATCAATCCCTTAAGAGACCTTATATTCATATAAATATTCCATGTGACCCTGAGATGAGCTCAGTTGGTCAGAGCATGGTGCTAATAACACCAAGGTTGCATGTTTGATCCCTGTCCAGGCCATTCACTTATGGGTTGATCTTTGAGTCCCTTCCAACTCAGAAGAGACTGTGATTCTGTGGTATAATAATGTATTTAATTTAAATATTTACCTTTTTCCCTGAAATTTTGATAGAGATTTGTAAAAATCCTGAGGTATGAGCAGATTATGGATCATTTCTAAGAACTGCATTTCCTCCTACTGAATGTTTCATATCTTTATAATTTGAAAAAATCTGAAGGTCCTCCAAAGATGTAAAAGCAGCCTCTCCAACCAGAACCACGATACCAACTCACATCACTGAATGCTATTTTTTTAACTCTGAGCTTAATTCATAGGTTAGCCCTAAAACTTTAAACTTTACTTGAGAGATTATGAGTTTTCTGGTTTCATTACCGATTTCTAATAAGGATGTTGTGCTAATAAACTCACTGTCAGCTTTAAGATTTAAGATAAAACAAATTGTGTTTTGGCCTTGGGGTTATACTGAACTACTGTGACAATACAACAAATTTCATATTGCTGGTAAAAGAAAAACATAAAGAATGGCTTAAAAACTAATGCAAGATCATTAAAATATTTTTAAAGGTTCTTCTTCATTCAGAGCCTTGTTATTTTCATACTTGGAGATAGGCCAACACATCACGAATATGAAGTTGATTAAGAAACTCAGAATCTAAATTAATGAATCAGTCAGCTAGTCTATTTCTCTGCTTTTAAGCATTGATAACATGCATTGAGACATTTTGCAGAAATAAGTCTGCTTGCATGGTTTCATGGTCCCCAGTGCTATCAGGAGGGAATAATCAACCTAAAGAACCCTGGCAGCTTTGCCTGCACACATATGCACACACTTGGTATGACTTTTATTAAAGGAATCACATAAATTTTGAAAGATTTGGAATTCTTCCTAGAAAGTCTCAATCCAGCTCCATGTGACAAGTACTTCAGGGGATAACCCTGTGATTTAGTTGGTAAAGTCTCATTTGCTATTGACTCCTTAAGAAATACCTACTGTCCTCATTACATCCCTCACCCTAATCCAAATCAAAACATTGTGAGCACGCTTTTCTTTCACTATTGAAAATGGTCTATAAAACATGCAATAAGGAAAAAAAAGAGTAATTTAGATTGTGCAGAAGTTTAACTAATTGTATCTTTGAATTCTAAAATCAAGGAAGCACACATGCACTGGTCCAAGTTCTGACCTCTGAAATAGGAGGAGGAATAGATACTCTGTAGTCCTCCTCTAATAGGTACTGAAAGAGTGTACTTCTGAGAAGTCCCAAGGATAATGAGAACAATTCATAAGTGAGGTGTTCTGTTTTATTCTGATCCAAACCTTTTCTTAAGAAACCCATGGAAAAACTAAGATGATCCTCATTTATTTCTTGTTACATATAGTTATATAGAAGCTCCTTATAATGCCATAATTTCATATTAATTAAACAAGACTAAAAACAATACAAAAATGAATCAAGAAGTATTCGCTTGCAATAACCCTCAAATATTTTTAAGTGCCAAACATCAGGCAATTTATTTCCAGATGACATTTTAAACTAATGAGTATCAAAATGTCATGCTATCCTTGGAAATGAGGTATTCCCACTTAGCCAGTCAGAAAATTACTATGTCAGTTTGAATGACCAGCTTCTGTGGAAAATCAAAGAATTATCCACCAAGCAGAAACAGAAAATCCCCAACAAGAAGGTTTCACACCTTTTTGGTTTAATACTGTGCATCTTGTAGTCCTTTGACTAGAATATCTGTCTTACTAGCAAATTTTATGTGAATGCTTCAATCAACCAAAGCTTTTAATATATATAATATTTACAGAATAAATAATTATATTAACCTAAGTAAAATATAGTTACTATAGTATAAAATTATAATAATGCTATTCCACATTTGGAAATATAAAATATCTTTCTTGTTCAGCTTTGTCTTACCATTAATTTACAAGTTGCTGATAATATAAATTCTGCTTTACTTTTTTTGTGTTCTAGCAAACTCTGAAAATCACATACACCTTGGATTTCTTATCTTACCCTCTGTGAAATCAAACATGAAAACTAGCTATCACAGTAAAGTATCTTTACAAAGCACGTCTCAGAGTCTACAGCACCAGTTCTAAAAAGAACTTATTTCCTATGAGGATAGAACTTGATTGTTATAAGCAGAATTGACTCTTGGTCTCCTCTACCTTTGATGATCATTAATGACATTTTCAGACAGAAATGGACAGATATAGTAAAAAGGTGAATAATTTGGCTTTTAAAACTGATGTTGCTAGGGGCTACATTTTCTTTCATAAAAACCTCTGCAAATGTGAAACTCAGTGTTTCAGCTGGATTCTCTTCCATATCCAGATATAAAGTCATCAGCATAGAATTCTAGATAAACAAAATTGCAAGCATGTCTTTAATGTTTAAATAAATAATTAATCATTAACTGCTTCTTCTACTGATTTTATCCAAATCTTTACAAAACTGCTTTTATAGTTGAATGCCTAGTATGACCTTATTAAATTCTTTCCAATACAGTATTACCATGTAACACGTGGATATAAATTTATAGATTCCACTTTTGATTATTCCACCAAGGACTTCAGGGAATTAATTTCTCAAATTGTGTTCAAGTTGTTGCACTGAAATTCTTGAAGAGAGTAACTGGAGCAGACCAATTAAGGGAATAAAGAATTAATTTTCAACACCAGTAAATTCCAGCAAAAGAGTAGCTTTGTTTGATGATTCACTGACTGCCTAAATATGCAAGAAAATAATTTTTGGTAACATTAAGATCCAAAGAAAAGAACATTTTTGAGGATTAGGCTGAATTAGAGTTTTGACAGCTAAGAAACTGTACAACAGTTGAAGCTCTATTATTTGCTTTTGTACACACATTGAATGGCAACCTCATGTACAAAAAATTACAAAAAGAGTCATGTGGTTTGGTTTGTTGGGGGTAGTGGGGAGATAGTGCCTAATTAGGAAATTCCAACATTTAATGTAGCCAGAGTATGCTTGAAGAGCATTGCCTGTCCAAGGACCTTTGTATATGACTAAAGCTGTAGGCCATGCCAAGCAATAAAAGCAGATCTCTATTTTTTTCTATATCAGGTACACACGTGGTGAATGTCCTTCCTCCTATTAGTCTACTCAAACACATCAAGTTTTCCTGGAAAGCTCAAAAGTTTGGCTTAGTAGAGACAGTAAATGATTAACCTTCGTAGGAGGCTTGCTAGAGGATGTATCGTATTTGCTTTAAATTTGCACGAAAAATTAAAACCCCTCTCACAAGCAAAGCCACATACTAGTGATAAGTGTCATAAAAGATCAATATGAAAAAATTTAGTTCACAATTCAAAGGCAACTTCACATCCCTGATGAAGACTCCAGTCTGTCTCAGAAAATGTCATCCCTGACTCACAGCTGTAAAGATCTCTCAAACCAGTGAGCTATTGATAGTTCAGTCCCCAGAGGGCACCAGGAAACAGTATAATTCTGTCACTAATTCAGTCCTGTCTTCTAGGGTAAGCAGAGAACAAATATGAAGGAGGAAAACTTGGTTTGGGTATTCAGTCACTAGATTGAAGCTGCTCTGAGTTGGAGAATGAAAACTGACTGAATATTTTGCTGCAGAACATGCACTCTTATGGCAGAATGCTCTTTCAATGGATAATATGCTTTTTGGGAAGAATTTAAGATAGAATACTGGCAGTTTGTAAATAACATAAATTACTAATTATTGTAAGAGACAAGTTTTACTTTCACTTTGCTAACTTAAATCTGTTGTGTTCTTGAATAAGAAACTTAATCTTATAACACTATGGTAAGATCATTCCCTACAAGAAACTATCTAGCACCTGCCTGTTTAAAGTTATTGGTATGTTTACCATAACCATGAAATTTAAGCCACTTAGGCATATATGGAATTCTCACTTGTCTAAATTAAAAGGGTTTGCCTGTATCTGTCTCTCCATCTGTGAAATTTGGAATGAGCCAGCCTTCAACATGCTTTATATAAACTGTGCAGAGTTAGAAGGAATGAAAATTGATATATCAGGAGTTCCAGCTTACACTATAATTTTTCACTAACACCATTACCCGCACAACATTTAAGTTCAAATCAAATGCGCAATATTATCCATGTTTTATTTATGCAGACTCTGATAAGGGTTGTGACTACACAATCTCAGTCTCTTTGGCTCAGGGTCACCCTTAGAAATACCTAGATAGAGACAGTCTAAGACATTAATGCAAAAGCATGAGGGTGTATATTCTCTGTATAGCAATGGAAAGGCCCTGAGCTGAAACTGAGCAAGCTTCATGGCACGTTTCATCTGAGACGGGAGTAATGTGTCCCAGGGAAACACAGCACTAAACTAAGAAATAATAAAAAAGAAATAAAAAGTAGAGAACCTGTGGGCAAGTGTGCTGACAACTCCATGGAAGCTGTCATTTCTACTTCTTGGATTTACCTTTCTGTGCCACACTGTGCAGTCCTGACTAATCTGAAATTGCAAATACCTGGAGTCGGGGATCCCCAGACTCCTCATTCAGTCTAATACTTAATAAAAATGGTCACCAGTGAAGCTATTAGTAAGAGTAAGTAACAGTCTACCTGTGGATTTTTCCAATTGCTCTCTGGCAACTGTCAGAGCAATTAATGTGTTCAGTACCAGAGATGCTTCCCCTGAAGAATTTCTTTCAAGAAACAAGTTTCTTGTATTGCCAGAATAACTTGTCTTGTTTTACCCTTATAGACTGAGCTATACTTTAGCCAAAAATGTCTGGTGCAGGAAAAAAGAAAAGACTCAGGCATTCAGAGTAGGTAAAACATAACATTCTTTCTATATAAGTGGTTTTTAATTTAGAGGAATATGTGCTCTAAATACCTAAATGTATTGTTAGCATTACCAGTAAAAATTATACTGCAGTTATGAATTCATTACAGCTAGTTTCTTACTTTTCCCACTCTGTCTGTTTTGGGAGATGCATAGTAATTTTCCCCAGGTTTCTGCAGCAATTTCATCACAAATATGCAGGCTGCTGAAGCTGAACCTCCAGAACACTGGACTCATTATTCTTTAATAGAATCATAGGGAAATGTGTAACAATGCAGGATCATCAGCTTCTCTCTAAAAAATTTCCATCTTTCAGCTGAGCGGCAAGAAGTAGGATAGAATTAAATATTAAAGTTTTCCAATCCTTAGGTTCAAAAATATTTCCAGGTTTTGTAAATATTTTTAAAGTGCAATCAAGATCACAGGCATTTGGAGGAGGGAATGTAGTTAACCAGAAATCCTCAGTATATGTCAGCTTTAGTTATACCTCCTCTTGACAATGTTAACCACTTCACATTTAAAAGTTCATGCTGCACTTTCAACAGTATATCTTATGGGGATTTTAAGACCCAAATTATCAAAAGAAAAGTCAAATATCTTTAAAAATGTAAGTAAATTTCAAAATTTAAAAAAAAAATGTTTATCCATATGAAAATATTCTTGCAATAAACCAGAATCTTGATATGAAAATTAGACTAGCTGAAAAACGCCTATGCCAAATGAAAATTAAAACTCACCAGAAAAAAATATCAAGTAAGATTATGTTTATCACTCACCTTTTTTTTATTAGAAAACAGGAAATTGATACAAGCTTGTTGGAGGCACTTTTCTGGAATTTCTATGCTTAAGTTTTTGTGTAACAGAGGCAAAAAAAAAGCCCAAAACAACAACAACAACAACAAAAAAGCAATATTTTTTTCATTTTATGACAGTGCAGATTTTGTATTTTCAGTGAATACTTCACAATAAAGGTAAAGACACAGCAAGATGAAGCAGAAAGTACAGCACAGAGCACCAATAACACATACAGGGCTGTAAGCATTTCAAAGGAAACATGTTAGTAGGTGCCAGTTTCTGTCTCTAGTCTATGAGTGTTATACCTTAAATTATTTAACTTAGTGTGTAATATATGTGAGCTATGAGGATATATAATTGCTTGAGATCAATTCTTCCTATAAGAGCATTGGTCCAAAACGGACCTTAGCTTTAAACTAATGGGGTGTGTGCTGGGGAAGTGGAGCACCATGGTAAAAATCCAAACAAGAAGACCTCTAACACATTAGTACCAATATTCAGAGAGGAAAACGGACACTGTTTATACTTCAGCTTGTGAACATGGAAAATAGTATGGTTCCAAATATGTTCACTTTTAAAAGAATGGAAGGAATATAGCTCAAACACATGTGCAGCAGAGTGTAAGTACCCAAGACAGGCAATGAAATCTTAATCACCATTACATGGCTTGGAAAAATGGAATTGCTGTAACTACATGTTCTTTAAAAAGTGTGAATTCTTGATAAATATGTGAAGACAACATCAGAGCTAGGAATTTTTTGTTCCCTTTCAATTAAGATAATACTTGAATTAATCTGTTTTCTGAGCGAACACACTAAATGCTGGTTTCTATTAAAAATGTATAGAAATAGATAAGTAGCCATAATAAGTAGCTGATGTGTTAATAAATATAAATGTTAATTGGAAATGAAATAGTTCTCTTTTTTTTTGGTAGCATAAGAGTATTACAGAATCATGGACTCATTTAGACTGGAAAAGACCTTTAATGTTATTGAGTCCGACTGCCAAGTCCACCACTAAATCATGCTCCCCATGCCCCAAATCTACATATCTTTTAACTATCTCCCAGAATGCTGACTCCACCACTTCCCTGGGTAGCCTGTTCCCATGCCTGACCACCCTTTCAGTGAAGAAGTTTTTCTGTTTTGTTTAAAACAACAAATAAAAAAATCTGAGTTAAAACTCCCTATGCTTCTATAATGCAATGCTTCTGAAAGAGATTCTCAATGGTGAGGCCAAAGAGAGAAAGATCTAGTCCTAAAGAGTAGATATGTACACCTGTGGTGTACACCTGTGGTGTACATATCTGCATCCACAGAAAAAAAGTGTGGGCAATGTTATTTAGAACAAAATTTTCAGCAATGGTGTTTTACTTTTATGCTGCTGCCTCAACTTTGGAATTAGTCTGTACACATTCAAACTAGTGAAGAATTGCTTACATAAAGAACATGGCACATGAAAGACAAATACAGTCTTGGCAGAGTTCACAGACTGACAGGCTGAAACCCTTGCTTGCCTCAATGACAGCACTTCCACCACTTTGATTTGAGACAAGGTTTCTTTCACAGACATTAGGACTAGAATTGTTATTAAGATTATCTCTTCTGATGCAAAGCACAAAAAGACCTGTCATCCTGCAACTCCTGAGCTGTAATTCAATCTTATTTTAAATTCATCAAATGATTGATTGATTTATTGCCCTTTGAAATAAATAGAAGAGAGGAAAAAAAAGGCCATTTTGTAAAAAAAATTGTTGTTGTTTGATGACCATGGATAAATTTTCAGA
Organism: Chloebia gouldiae; assembly: GCA_003676055.1. NCBI lineage: Eukaryota > Metazoa > Chordata > Aves > Passeriformes > Passeridae > Chloebia > Chloebia gouldiae. The sequence continues at coordinate 23,950,847 of QUSF01000005.1, forward strand.
AGTATTTTGGAGTTGAGTGGTCTACATTTTTATTAATTTTGGCATGGAAGTCACACAGGAGCATTTGAAATTATAATTTAATAGCCAATTAGGACATAATATGGAATTTTTTCTCCCTGCTGCTGACTGAAGGCTGTTGATATTGTCTTGTGCATAATTTAATATATAGAATCAACTCAAATAAGATGAATTGCTATATTCATTATGGTTTTCAACTTATTTATGTATCCTTTGACACCTAAAAAACAAACATATACACATGAAATAAATAGTTACAATCTTCTGAAACTATGCAAGTCTGTTTTCTAATTACTTACATGACTCATTAGAGTGTGATGACAGTGTCAAATTCTATCAAAGAATGTCAAATTGCTTGAATCATGACTGACCCATGCAGGCTTAAGCAGCCTGGGTGAGGTAATACAATTTGACATGAAACCTCATGCAGTGTCAGAAAGGTCATTGTTTTTCTCTACACATTACTTGATGAATCCAAGCAAAATTGTATGTTGATATTCTCAGTGGTGAAAATGTAAAATATTGCAGCTTCATTGCTGCTACTTAGGAATCCTATATAAGCAAATGAAAGACTTAAGGTGTCTGGATTTACACTTACAAAAATGAGGTAACTGATCCTTGACAGAGAAAATTCCTACTGTTTGTTGTATGCTTAAAAAACTGTAAATCCATATAAGTGGAGAAACCACCATATAATTATCCACTATATTTCTGCAATACTTCTCACAGTTTTAATTGTATCAATGAAGGAAAAGGCAAAATTTTTAAAATATTTGTTGCCTTGCTTTTAAAGAAAAAGACTTCATAGAAATAAGATCAAGAAAATGTAGTGCTTTACAATAATGGTTTGACAAAGAAAATGAAAAGATTTCTTTCACTGGTATATCATAAGGTTTTTGCAAAAACTTTCTTGAAGCCACTTTCAAGATTTCTAATTACAACACACAAATTTGGAAAATCTATGGTACTATTTGCTACTTGTAGAAATAATATACCTCCCTTTTTTTTTTCTTACACACATTGTACATCTCATTTCTTTTAAAATAGTGAAACTTAAAATGTTCAGCAGAATACTAGAAAGTAAGACAGTGCTTTATATATCTTTCTAATTTCTAGAGAACCACATGTCTGTTACACATCCCACTCTTATCATTTTTATCTTCGTTAGCAATTCCCTTGTCAGTATTCTATAAAAAAAGTACAAAATGAATACTTTTTTAGAAACATAAACTCAGCTGTCTCAGCTGTGTCTGTCAAACTGATATGTACCATCTTTATTTAGAAAACCAAGTCATCCTGTTGTTCCATCAGTGAATATAAATATTGATATTTTATGTAAACAAGTGCATAATATATTACATCGGAAAAATCCTTGTCACTTTTGCTCCCAGACTATATAGCTGAATTATAGTTAAAAGAAGTTTAGCACAATAGTCGAATGGTCCCTCTTTTATGATCTTTGGTAGAGCTTTTCAAGGTAAAGTTAAAATACTATTTAAAGGAAGCTCGTCTAGTAAATTGCTAGAGAAATATAGGATTCTGTGAAATATATATCAATATATGACAAATGTGTAAGACTGTATCGTCAAAAGTGTATTCAGTTTGAACTCAGGTTTTCTTGAGGAGCAGTAATTTTTTGAAAATTATTTGAAGTACAGAAATTTTACACAGGCCATTAATAACAAGCATTTTGGTTTCTGATTCATGTAGACCAAATTAAAGTTATCCCTCCAAATTTGAAAGGCAACTTATTCCCCTGAAAAGCTGTTTTGGGGATGTCATATCGTAAATAAGCAGGTAAGTATATTCTAGGTTAGAAAAAATTTGGGTTATAGAAGAGTGAGTTGTCTCTCTCTCACATTCCATGAAAGAATTCAAAATTTTATATTCCATACCCATATTTGAAAAAAATCAAAGACCTGGAAAATATTTTATAAAATGAGATTATTAATTTCTAATTAGATGTTGTTTTTCTTATTTTACCTATAGAATCACAGACTCATAGAATCATAAAGTCATAGAATATGCTGAGTTGGATGGGACCCATCAGGATCATCAAGTCCAGCTCCTGGCCCTGCACAGCTGACTGCTAACTACTTGCTTACAATAATTTTAAAGTCTGTGATTTAGCTGAAAATAAAAAGACTGATGCAAAATGCAGGGTTTCCTTCTCCTTAATAAACAGGACATTAAAAACAGGAAATAGATAATTTTCAAGGGTTACCTTTAGCAACATTCTATGCCAATGAAAGTGATGTTGACAATACAGAATATATGAAGCATCTCTCCATTAAATCTTATAGAGCTTCCACTGACCAGAGGACTGACAGGTAGGGCTCACAGCAGGAAAATCTTTATCAGTGTGTGTTTAAAAACAATTTACTCTCTGATTGTCCAGGTCTCCAAGGACAAATTTAGCAATGAAAATGAGAGGAAGCACTAAAAGTGTTAAATCAAATTAGAGGATTTTGTGTGTGTGTGTGCAAGGCACTTGGATAGCCTCTTTGGAGTTCAGAACAGGTGAAGTTTTCCAAATAGGCATGTCCTAGGCATGTCAACAATATGCAGAGCAATTAACATAGCTTAATGTATAACAGGAATTTTTAATGGAGCATTACATCATCAAATTTAGCAATTTTGTGATGAAGAATATAAAACATTTCATAAGTTTAAAGATCCAGACTCAGCAAAGACCAATTGTTACAGTATCCTGAAATAAAATGGTTAGTCCTTTTATAAAATAATTATCAATATTTGGAATTTCTATTAGGTAATTAGTATTTGTGATTCTTACTGAAAATCGTCAAAGCCTAACAAATTTTGACTTCTTGGTTGTCCATCACGACACTGCACTTTGTCTGCATACAGAAACTCATAATTCAGAGTCATTTTGTAATTTAAACCCTCACATCATTGCCTCTTTTAAAGTCATGGAAGTGATAAGGGGCTATTGCTAAAGTGTTTTAGACGCAGAACTTTTGGAAAGCAGCAGCTCATAAATATTAACACCAGGTTTAATATTAATGATACAATTTACAATATGGTATTAAAATTTAAATGAACAGAGTACTGTGCAAATACCAGTTGTGCACATGAATATAAAATGGAGTATCTCATATGGGAATTTATTCTCCATCCCTGTGCAATTTTAACTGCATATCTCTTGGTTTACAATCTGCTAAGGAAAGATCTAACCAACAGACTCAGCTTACTCAAGCACCTTCACAAATTTTTTGTTTAAATATTATTTTCTAGAGCTGAAACTTTGGAAGTACTCTGGTTTTACAGTCAGCCTCTTAGAGGTATAGTATAAAGTATTTTAAAAGACTCTGGAAATAGCCCTTTCATATTAAAAAAAAAACCAAACCAACATTTATAAACAAAGACCTAAAATATTACCTGTGTGCATTTTTACAAATGTCATTACTTGATGCACTTCTTCAAAACTAGGTGACATTTTTCCAGGGTCTGTATTCCCAAAGGACACCACACAGACTTTGTCATGGCAGCTGCTGCAAAGTTATACATGAATACTGTCCAAGAAAGCATCGTTCCTCCCTGTATATGGACCGGGCCAGAACAGCAACTCTTCCAGCATTGCCCACTGCAACAACCAACAGGGCACATAGGCTCTGAGGTTTATGATCCCTGCTTAAAAAGGAACATATGGCCATCCTACATCTGTGCATACATCTTCACCACAGGAGCACAGCTTCTGTGTGGAATCAGAATTCCTTCTCCCTATATTGTTCCCACAACTAAATACTCATATATTGTGACAATATGCCTCTGCCTGACCTTTTGCTACTTCTGTGAAACTTCTGGGTCTGTTCAGCTGCTACTTCCAGAAATAGAGGGTTGGGTGAAGGAATTCCAATTTTTAAAACAGAAATGGGTTTAGTAATCTATTATTATCACAGAATTTCTTGAACTGCCTCTGCTGTCAAAAAGCTATGTTTTGGTAGAACACTGAAATCAAATTATTGGGATGTTTTTCCTCACCAACTACAGTACTAATAACTGTGTAGGTAATTGGTATGAGATAAATAACTGCAGTATTCTTGACAGTTGACACAAATGGTAGTGCTGCAGAGTAAACCCTTAGTATGATCAGAAATGACAGAATCTTCATTTTATTGAGTAAATTAGAGTGTACATTTAGAGATAAGTATCAGTTTAGTGTATCAGACTGTTCTCTGTAAGGAAAGTTCAGTCTGAAGTTTAAATCCTTCTCTAGATTTGCCAAATGGGGCATCTTCATGCACAAGTTCATCAAAATCCCTTTTTCTACAGAGTATGGATAGGAACATACAAATTGGTTTCACATACAGATGAATTTTTTTAACCTGCACTCTTTTTCTTCATATACAAACTATTACTCTCTCATCATTAAATGATGGCTTAATCTGCAATTTGGAAGCAAAACTTGCACAAATAAATTTGGGAAAGTCATTGAAATATCACATATGAAGTTCCTCTTTATTTCCTTTTTTCCTTTTCTTTTTCTAGCTTTCATTTCTTTTCATTTTAGCTCTTGATCCATGTGGCTAAATTCAATGTGTCCTTATAGTGCAGAATATATATATTGTTCATATATAATATGTGTGTATATATATAGATGAAATGAAAACCTACTGAATAGAAACTGTGGGCTGTGAATTCAAATTAGCTTTTGGGTTTTTTTCCATGAGTATTCTTTTATTGACAGTTATTCCTATATAATATGTCAAATAAATGACTTGAATTATAAGCCTTATTATAGATTCCTTTTCTTTGAACTATAATATTCCTGATTCTGTATTTTCTCTCATAAAGAGGAAAAATAAAATAAGCATGTAACTAAAACCTAAGATAAGAAAAAACCTAAAAATATTATTTAATGGAGAACATTGTATGGCATGATTATGTTCATTCAGTATCATGTCATGAGCTCCTGAGGTGAGAATGGGCAGCTCTATCATGAAATAGGTATATTCTGTTACAGTTTTGTGTATATTGGCATAAGATAAAGCTTAAGTTGTCTTTGTGTTGGAAAGAAAGAGAACTTTTTGTGCCATCAAGTGAAGACAGAGTGGCTTGGGATGAAAAGTGAGAATTCAACAAATTCTGATATTGCAAATTTTTCATGCTGGATATGTGTTTTTTACTCTTCATTCATCAATACTGTACCTAGATAGATCCTGCCTTTTACTTTCATGAATTACAGGATTGTCCCTTCCAGCTTGTGTCTCCACTGGAAGCACTGTACAGCTGTCTCAGCATCAGGGTCTGAAGGCCAGAACAGTGCATTTCAGGCTCTAGGAAAGAAGGAAAGTTGTCTGTCAACCTGTTCACTTTGATATTCTATGTTACATCCATGCAAAATTAGCCCTGGCTTCCATCATTTTATCCCACTGCAGCTGGGATCTGCAGCCAGGGGCTCCGGCCACCCATAAAATACTGAAGGGTTTGGGCTGATCTAAATTTCAGCATTACAAAGAAAATATTACAGCTGTATTCAGGATTTTTTCTCAACTCCTTCTAGAACTAAGTGGATTTTAGATGTTCCACAGGATCTCATTGCTCTCATCTAAATGTTTCCTGAAAGGCCATTTATGCAACAGAGAATCCTTTCATTCACCATCTCTCACGTAAGCATGGTCAATCTGTAAGCAGTACCTGCCTCCATGTGTGTATTGCACAGCTCTGCCTTAAACAACAGCTTCTGTGATGAGCTAAGCTTCCTAAATCAATAAAATCCCAGTCACTGGGTGAAAAATGTTCATGTACTACAGAAACAATAGTTTCTGACTCTGTCAGACCAGAAGCAAAGCTTCTGCAATGGATGCATTCAGGATATGTTATTGGTTCTGTGTGAGCATTTACAAATCCACAGACAAGACTTTGTCCATTCTTCTACGAGTGTGAATCTTATGACACTTCACTTACTTTTTAATATTTTTTTTAGCAGCAATAGCAAACAGAAGCAGTAGCAGTGTGAAACTATCAGGATTCTGACTCAATTGTAACAGACACTGACATTCCTACACACCAAGTTGTATATTAGGATAACAAAATACTTTCAGAAGTAAGCATAGAGGTCACTCCCTAGGGTAGTGGGCTCTGGCTATCTCTGGAAAACAATACAGAAGCTCTTTATTACATACAATGTAGCTTCAAACCAGAAGTTCAAGAAGAAAATGAAAAATGGCAGTTTTCACAGATAAAGGGAAGTTTATGGTTTCGACCTTACAAGCAGGCAGTATTGAAATCCCATTAGGCTGAATCCTACTAAAATGAGAGAACAAATGGAAGTATTATTGGGTCAAGTCATTGGTCCAACTTTGGCAGAGCATTAATAGAAATTTCCATTATATATAGTTCATTTTTTTCCTCCTAGTCAGACAATCATTCCTCTGCATAAGAACCTGTAGCCACTTAATACATATACAGTTCAGGTTTCACTTTGCAAGCCCTAGCCATCCTTTCAAAAAGAAAAAGACCCCCTCCACTCTCAAAAAAAAACAAAACAAAACAAAACAAACAACAAAAAAAACCACAGTGAAATTGTTCAGGGCCTTGAACAACCAAAACTTGACCATTTATTCTTAAATATTCTCTTCAAGATAGCAGTGTCCAGTGTCTAATAGTACTTAGGCATAAACATTAATTTGATATTTTTTGGTTTTGTGGCCACAAATGGAAAGAGTGTGGCCTCGTCCTGTAATAAAATCATCTTTCCCATCTTCCAGCTCTTCAGCTCAAACACCAATACCTTCTCCAAGTCATGGATGTTGTTGCTCTGGCAGAAGGAAAAGGTTCATCCCTCCTTGCTTCTGTCAGGCATATCCCCCCAATCAGCAGTTCTTACTATTTCAAATATCTGCAAAGATTAAGAAAAGCCTGGGCCAATTTTCTTGCAGAGATTTGGAAAGAAGAGAGAAATTCTGAGAAGGAAGGGGCTGAAACCTCTGCCAGCCCATAATTATCCACTCATTCCTGTAAGCTTTGCTGTTACCTTCTAGGCACAGGCTGCAACTCATAGCAACTTCTCACCAGGATTTCTGCATCTTCCTATAAATGCCTCTAAACTTCTGTTTTGACATTAGTTACAGTCATAATGAGTAATGGGAAGTAGCTATTACACATTTTACAGAATTCATGGAGCATGTATTTGCTTTTGGCATGCAGTCCAGCAGAGAACTGCAAGATTAAGTAGTTACATCTTGCAAGCTGAGAGGCACATTTGCTGTATCGTTAATAAACATCATGGCTTTGAATGTATTTAAATTAATATAATTTGTTAAATCTTTCTGAACAGGAAATCAATTTAACTAGGGTAGAGACAAAAAGTTAATCAAGTTTAGTCAGAAGAAAATTGGCCTTTTCAATTTTGTTTACAGTAAAATAACTCCATAGATTTTTAGCAAAAAAGAAAAATAAGCAAGCTGAAATAGTGAAGTAAAATCTGAGTTGCATAAAAGACTTCTGAAAAGTCAGGAAGGTGACAGGATCTTTACAGATTTTACTGAAGTTTCTGGAATTATACAGGGAATTAAAAGTATAGCTTCTGTTTGCACTAATGGAATGTCAATGAAAACACAGCCCTTCAAGTGCTCTGTGCTCTGAGGAGTTCGTGCTGTGAAAGTCTCCCTCCCAAATAATTTTGGTTTATGTCATATGCCCAAGGCAAATCAGTAGTTTTTTCTCATCACTACCAAAGTATTGATGTAAAAACACAGATATAAAACATTCATCTACAAGGCAGACCACCCCCTGAAAAAGCAACCATTTGTTCTGATCTGTCTCTCAGCAGTCTTAGCTGAATGGCTGTGGCAGAGGAGAAGTATTAGGATTTTTAAGTGTCTTCATTTTGCCTTTTGAAGAATTTATGAACCAGAAATAGGTACTGGCAGGGACCAAATCATAGAGAAAACAGAAGCAAGGAATAGACTTTCTGGCTATCTGCTGTAGATGGTCATGAGTAATTTGTCAGAAGACATTTCCTGATGGTGGAAGACAGCCTTATAATATTTATTTCAATAATAAAAAAGATAATTATTTTTATTTGTATGTTTCCACTTTTTAAAGCATCCCAAGGCATACTGTTCACAGTCCATGTCCACTTAAATTCGTACCTGAAATAAAGCAGGGTGATAACTAACCTCAGAATGGCTGTGGAGGGCATTCTTTGCAGATTTGCCTTTTCTCCCTTCAGCACCTGGAGCAGCAGCAGCAGCAACAATTTGGTTTTTTCTTTTTTCTTGCTCTCTCATATGATACTCTCTCCCTGTTTACAACAGTCACTTTCAGATGTTGCATACAATTTATCTAAATATGACTAGTTGCCAAAGTCTTCTTCTGCATTGATGTTATTTCTTGATTAGTTAGATATATATAAACAGACTATTTATGTATATATATTTTAAATCTTGATGATTTCTAGTCTGATATTCCAGATTCATAGCAGTGATAAACCAAACTCCTCAAACTACCTGGCCTTGCAGTTAACAAAAGTTTTGTATTTTGTATATGCAAAGCAGAGGAAGGGGGACTAAGAAGATTATGAGTTTTGTATTCAGCAACTGTTTTTTTTCAACTTGACTTCTGTCATTTCTTTGCCTATAATCAGGATTCATATTATTGTCTCGCCTCAGATTACCTTTCTAACTTTTTCAAATAATTAAAATAGAAACTCTAAAATTGAACTTCAGAAGACATATCTCCAGTACTTTTTTCTTCCTTTAATCAATCACTGAGAGGAGACTGCAAAGTAAATATTAATCCTCATTGTTCATTTCCCCTCACATTAATGCTTTCACTTCTATCTTCACAAATTTACACATCTCTTACAAATCCAGTTCTTGCTTCCTTTTACTTTTAATTTTCCAGGTTGGCCCTTCTTTCCCAGTTTTTTTTTTTTTGTGTGTGTATTGACCTACATACATTTAAGCCTTAATTGATTTCTGCAATATTTCTGTAAAACAAAAGATTTTCTTTTATTTATTTTTTTAAGTTCCATGCTTTATTCTGCATCAGGTTCAGACTCTACGTCCTTGCTTTTGAAATTCTGCACAATATCCTTTCCAGAATGGTCATGGTTTCACCTCCATCCTCATGTCCAATCACTACACTATGCCATGTTTCCTCCTTTTTTCCTTACAAAAAATTTGCACCTTTTGTCTCTTTTTTTTTTTTTTTCACCTTGCTCAGCAGGTTAAATCACTCATTCCTTTAGAATTTTTCATGATTGATATTTTGGAGCTGCTATTCCAGCAGGAAGACTATATATATGACCCCTTCCTTTAAATTATTCTATACTAGTGAACCTGATTTCTAAGACTACAGTTCCCTTTTTCACAAACTGTCTAGGTATAAATGGTAGCCATATGATTAGGAAAACTCCACCAATGCTTAAATCCTCACTAACAATCGATCCTCAGTAGTGATGCTGAGGAAAGAAGTTCAGCTACAATTACAGAATTAGAGCTGTATTGACTTTTTACTTGAGGCTCCAACTCTCAGTAGACAGCTAAAGCGATTCTGGTACATGGCAAGATCATAACCCCTGATGTTAGAGCTACAATAATTGTAATTACTGCCTACAGAAACATGTTATTTCACTTAATCCTTCATGATTTCAGTAGCCATATTGAGCTCATTTTTGTAACGATGATTCTAGTGACAAAATTTCTGTGGATGGGGAAAAAGCTCTTCTGACTGAATGTTTAATCTCTTTCAGGGTTTCACTGTTGATGAGTAGTTTGATGTTTCTATCTAGCATTTCAGATTTTCTAATATGCCTGTCTTTGACAGTTCTTCATCTGTCCACATACCCTACCTTGAATCATACTCACACAGAGCACAGCAGGCCCCCACAATATCTTCTCTCTTCAGTGGCATGGCCAGCAGATCTCTGTTGTACCTCCCACGGTGTGGCTGGAGGGTGTGTAGAGAGACTGAGGACAAAACCCTACTGGGATAGCAAGCTGCAGTCCTACTTGTATCTATACTGGCAAGAAATCATGGGAGCAAATTATCCCCACAACTGCAGGTAGATTTTACCTTACAAAAAGTCCCTTTGGCTCCCCCTAAAAGAGAACCAAGGAGCAAACATACATATGAGCATACATACAAGGCAGATGGGCAGGAGACCAGGAATTTGAAATGATGCTATATTGAATGTATCTCACAGAAAATCCATTGTAAGAGTCAATCAAATTGACTTTTGGAGCTTTTTCCTGAACTGAAGACAATCCTTTTTTTTTTGTTGAAATCGGTAGATTATAGCTCATGAATGCTTGAATTCCAATCTGAAAGTATGCTAGGGGAAAATAAGTATAGGAAATACGGATGAGATGACCTGACATGAATGACCTGTCACAAATAGGTCTCCCCATAGTGTGGGATACAGCCTCTGCATTCCATGGGACTGGTGGTGAGACAAGAACTGTCAGCCAAAACTGGGGAGTTGTATCCTATCAGTGTGGAAAATACTTAGCAGTTCTAAATTGTGAGATACATAAAACCTAGCTTTATGTACTGTGTCGTCACTATCAGAGGTTTTTATAAGAAAAGCTGTGTAATCTTACACAATTACATATACATTTATAATGTATATTAAAATGCTATTTGCTTTATGAACATGTTTCAAGTCAGTTCTTGTACACTTTGAAGTTGAATGACCAATGCCCTGATAGTACCAACCTTACTGGCACTAGTTTCCAACAGAGAAAATTATACCTTATGGACTAATTAAATGTCTAATCTCCTTAGGAAAAAGATCTCCCTATTCTTTATTTGATTCAGATTTTGAGTAATGGAAAACAAAATCAGCAGGCAGATTTTATTATTGTATTGGGGTTTAGGAATAGTACATTTTAAAAAATAAATGTTGGGCTTTATTTATTATTTAAAAGCTTGGAAAAAAGAAACAGCTTAAATAGTATAAATGTCTTTTCCTTTCTGAGAATTATGCTCCTAGGTGCTTGTAAAATTTTAACTACATTTTCAAAGCAACACAGGGAAATTCAACGAGCCAGTCCCTACTATTTGAGAATCTTTTAGTTCTTAAAATTATTACATTGTAGTTTAAATACTAATCTACACTCCTTCCTCTCATCTATACTTCAGGCCATTTTTTCTATACTTTTAGAGTACATGGAGGACAATATCAAAATCAAGGAACTAATATATGTATTACATATAATATATTTAATACATGTAATTGTTTGCAAGATCCAGGTTTGGACCATTTTAATGATTATTTGCCTTTCTGATTTTAGAGCTACATTCTTTTCCAGAATCATTGTTGTGACTTTTTTTCCTCTATCCTTAAATTAAATTTATCTGAAAATTAACCAGAAAAAAATTCCTGCAGAATTATCAGCACACTTTTAGACACATATGGACAAGTATCGCACAGACAGCCATGGCAGGAATGCATCCAAGTAATCAAGCAGAACAGCACCAAACACGCCTCCAGGTGAACAGGCACAGCAAATTTTTAACTCCCTGGCACCAGGCTACATACTAAAGTATTATCAGACACATCAATATAGTAGAAAAGATGGAAAGTGGGTGCTCTGTGCCAAAGGCCAGAGTCAGTATTATATCATGCTTCTGTAGGAGTGAGAAATCACCTCCCTGAGATTACACTGCCACTTTGTTGTCATGACTTGTGAAGGAAAACCAGCCACCCTATTTTTATAAACCTATAAAGCACTGAAGTCCCTAATGGGGCTGCCTGCAGCCTGCATAGATGCACACAATGTATTGCATAACACAGCGCAATAAATTCCAAAGGGGAGAGCTTCAGCATCCCTGGCTGATTTCCCAATAGGTCTGGAACCTTATAGAAAGAACAAGATGTTCAGACAAGAAGTGAAGAGCACTATGTTCATAATAGCTACTGAATACATAATGACCAACAGAAAGGGAAGAATAAATATATAGAGCTATGTGCAAGATATGCAGCAAGTCCTACCTTGGCTTGCAGACCACTTAGAGCTAAATTCAGTGCCTGCTCTGGCAGTAACACAATTAGTGGTCCAAATGCTGCAGCCATGAATACAGAGGCTGTAGTTATCATCTACACACTGCATGCCAAGATCATTCACTTTGCTGAGAAGAGAACTACAGTATCTAAGTGGCCCTGCTGAGCCATTCCAGTACCAAGGCACACTGCAAAGTAGGCCACTCTCAGCATGACTATGGTATTTTCTTTTATATACCTATCCATATGGTAAAAATAAGACCCAAATTTTGCAAAGAGCTCTGTACAAATAGACTTGCTTTTTAAGCTAAACCAGGTCACTGTTTTGTTGAAGCAGTTTCATGCTTAGGAATTGCACTGAATTGAAGGCACTAGCTGTAATGTCAGATACTTTATTACATGATTTTCTGGAAGCAGTGATCTGCATATCCTTGTAGCACATCATTATAGATGAAAAATTATACCTGCAGTTACAGAAGAAGGCTAAATTAAGACAGGCACTAAAGGTTCCAGTTGCTAGTGTCATTTGTCACTGCATAAAAATCAATGATCACTTAGAAAAGACATCTTATCTATGTGTAAAGTAAAATAAAGATACAAAACACTTTGAGAATTCTCTATATGAGTCTCTTGACATCTCAAAACTTTTTCAGGAGTGAAGAACTCTATTACTATTATCTTTGAAACCTACTGCTCCCCACCTGGGATCATCTGGGAAAGGCATGAGAGGTCATAGCTTTTCGATTTCTGTGTAATAATCTCTGATTCTGAGAATAGTCATCCCTGAAAACCAGGTCAGTAATATGAAAAAAAATCTTCAAATATACATTGTAAGCATGAGATAATAAAAGTGTGTGCCCGCTGAATCAACATTATGTTAAACTACACATTTATCAACACTCATGACAGTTCATGAATTTTTCTTGAGTATCTTGACAGTAATCCACTGGACACTGGTTTTCTCAATGTCCTTCTTGAAATGGCCCAAAAGCAGATGAATTTCAGGTGTGAACTCACCAATGACAACAAGGGAAATAACTGCAAAAATTTTCTTTGGTCCACTGGCATTTTTCTTTTTAATGTTTCTCTGAGTTTCATCTAAACTGGTTTGTGAAGTTTGTCTTATCTGAAATGAGAGCAAAATATTGGCCAACACTCAAACTGGCATCCACTCCCACTGTTCAGGTTGTCATTGACAAGTTTACTACTCAGTCAGTCAGTTCCCAGCCTATGAAGGTTTGCATAGTTATTTTTCTTAGGGCTGAGATATTTATACTTTTCATATTGAACAACATGGGGCTACAGCTGTCCATTTTTTGTATTTTACTCTGGTCCTTCTGGATCAAAATTCTGCCATTTGGCATTTCAATCAGTTTTCTCCTTGATATACCATCATCCATAAATTTGCTGAGAGTGTATTATGTCACATCATCCAGCCTGCTGATGAAGATATTGAATAATACCAGCTCCAATATTGACCCTAGGGTGTCCCTGTACCTCTGCCAAATGAACATCAAGCTATTGATTACTGCACAATGAGCTTGGCAGGTTGGCAGTACAGCTGATTTTCAAACAGCACAGCAGCCCATTTGTGCAGCCCACAGTTCCTCTGTTTCCAGCTAAGAAAAGCCTGGAAGCCAGTGTCAAAAGTATTGCTCAAACTCAAGGTGCATTAACTCATTCTCCTCTCAGCGTAAATTTGTTTTTTTCCTTCCAATGTAAAGCAAGCAATGTGGTCAAGTTTTACCCTGGTAAAACCAGTGGTACCCAATTTAATTCCTTTCTTTCTTGGAAATTAATTCCAAGAGGATATGTTTCATGACCCGGGACTGAGGTGAAGCCAACTTCACCTACACTTCACCCTATTTCACACTTCCCTATTTCCTTCTGGCTGTTCTTTGGGTGGAAGGAACATTTGCTTTTTTCCAGTCATTGGGAACCTTGAGTAACACAACTTTTCCTTAGGTGATAAACACTTCTAGTGTTATCTCTGGGCACCTATGATTGGCTCTCCTTGGTAGAGCTGGGTGCATATCCACAGTTTCTGCCTATCCCCTAATGTTTTGGGTCCCATTCAATCTGTTCCCTCCCTCAGTCCTAGTTCTCTTTTTCTTTCATAAAGGAAAAGAGCAATTCATAACATATTTTAAAAGTGTGTTAAGCTCAGCAGCCCTATGAGTACTATTGATGTCATTTCAATATGTTTTCATCACCCAGTTGAAAATATATTTTTTCAGCTGGAAAACATATAATTTCCACTATAGAGATATTTTACTATTGGCCATGGAAATTAATGCAACAATGCTGCTTTTGTTATATAGGAAATCTGAGCAGAAGTTAGGAAAATCCAGTGAGGCAGCACTATTCCCAGACAGTGCAGCAATGTCATGATATAATTTTATCAAATGAAAATAAGAACAGATATCCAAAACCTTGAGAGAAAGTGGGTAGCTTTCCATTCCGTCTGAATGAGGGGCTACTTCCACAGTATTCTCTCCCTGCTTCTGTTTCCATCATACAGCTGTTGGAGTTTGAGTACTGCTTTTATTTTGGTTGCTTGGAATTATCACTCTTAGTGATCTGCCAGTGCAGCCTCTGCATTCAGCCTACCACAAACAATAGATTAAATCATTGATTCTGAATTGGTGTTATGATAGAAATATGAAAAACATAAACTATATGAGGGATTTCAGCTGAAATATGCAATTTCTTTTAGGTACTTTGTCAGAAACGGATATTCCAGTATAAAAGAATCTAATGAATTTACAGAAGAGTCTTACACGTATTGTAGGTTGAATGAACCAAGCAATGACATATGTTCCATAAAGAATTCCTGTTTTTCATCTGCTTTGCGAATAACCTAAGCTGGACACAATTCCATCAGAGGAGAGTGAAAAAAACCAAAACACCACATTTTCCACACAGAACTAAATAAGTAAAACATGAGTAAATGTTAGGAAGGACACCAAAAGGTAGCTGCATTCTGACATTTATTTGTATATATTTGGATCCCTTGCTATAAACCCAGTAGTGGTGTGTTTGTCATTAGCTGTGCCATTACCAAAGGGATCATCTTCCATGGAAATTCTAGTCTGCCCTCTGCTTTAATAGGTAAATCCCATGCCACAATTATCTCAAGGGAGGGCTGACATAAACTACATGGCACCTGATGACATCCCCTTCTGCACTTTAGATAAACCATGACATGAGTCAAAGTGATTTATGAATGCCACACTATCTCACAGGACTACACAGTGCAACTGCAAAATGTGGCTTTGAAAAATCTTCCAGTTTTTCAGGATAAGAATAACAGACCAGAATTTCTCTTAATGAAAAGATATTAGAATTTTATCTTAAGATGTTTCTCAAATTTGTAGTCACAAAAGAGAAATAAAATTGATTTTTCTTTTTCTAACAGCTAGAAATACATTTTATTCTAGGACTTGCAGTCCTCCCAAGAGTCACATTTTTATATGCAACAACACAGAGGAAAATGCACATAGAAGTGAGCCTCATAGGGCTAAAATGAATGAATTTTTAGCCCCGTAAGAATAACTGGAGGGAAAATATGCTTAAAAACTAACAGGCATTAAATATATGTGTGTATATTCACATATTTTAGTATAAATCTGTGGGGTAGTGTGGAGTCAGACCTGTCAATGACAAAATGCACTCTCCCCTAATGTATGATCCAGAAGATCTCTTTTCTGGGACTGACTCACACTGTAGGTACCTGAATTAAAATTCTCTTTACACCACCTGAAACTTTCCTTGTTTTTCACTTCAACTGTTTGTGATCTTAGAAATGTTTGGTTTTAGAGAACAGGAATTAATTTTTGAAAATTGAAAGTTTAAAGACAAATGTCCCAATAAAATGTCCTGTCTATGTTGCAGACCATATAGAGGAACCTTACCAGATCAAATACCAGGAAAGTGGTTACTTTAACATACAGGAGAAGCTGAACATTCTCAAAAAGTGACCTAAAAGATATAAAGGAGAAAAAGGGAATGTTGAAAAGCCTCATCGCCTGTTCCTCCTCTAACAAACTGGGTGCAATTACTAATAAACCCCCTAAACATGCTACTGGAACTAGGGCACAGGGTAGGATGATGAAACCATAAACCATACTTTATTGAACAGACTCCAGTACCTTTGTAAGCTACCTATAAATCATTATCACCAAGCCCAGCACAATAGCTATTCAAATCTATGCCACTCTACTGTAAAAACTGTGTGTTAGGGACAATACTGGAGCTATTTCTGGATAAGAAAATAATCCTAGGGACCAGAAAGGTATTAAAACCTAAAAAACCCCTAGGGACCAGAAACACATGAAGGCCTCCACCTAGAGACATCATGAATTCAAGCAACATGGCTACTGACTGCTTTAGTCAAATATACAGTACAACCAAAATGCAATCAGTACAGGTTTTTTTTCTGCCTTCTCGAGCCCAATGTTCAGCACCAAAAAATGTATTTGTCCTGATTTAGGGCAAATTTGGGAGAAAACTTCTAAAGCGGTTCTAGAAAGCAGATTCAAATGACCCATCTCCTAGCTGGTTTGGAAAAAGATTTCCTTGGAGAAAAGTGGAAATAACCTGTTTATTTAAAAGGCAAAGCATTCACCAGTACAAAAAATGAACAACTTGTGCTTCAAAATAGGTAAATCTTTGAGCACAAATTAATTGCTGTGAATTTTGATCATTAAGACTGACCATAAGTCACGAGCAATCAACAAACAATATTATAGCCCTTTCTCAAAGCTGTTCTAAAATTAAAAGACCTGTAGAAAATAGGTTGCACAAAATGCACAGTAATATTTTGCAACCCCTTTGAAAAAGCATGAGAGGTTTGCCTCTCATTACTCTTGAAATTTGCCCTATGGATTTAAGGAAATGGGTTGAGTCATCACTTCTGAAAAGCCACCAGAGGAGCTTCCTGGGTTTTGAAAATCATTAAAAATTTAATAACGTAGATTCTAATATGGACACTTGCTCAGGTGACAATAGAGGTCTTTGATATTCAATTACAATAATGAAAGTTGAAAAGACACCTTTGGAACTTGCAAAAAAACCAAAAAACTGGCAGCAAGCCAAAATGTTTTGGTTTTTTTGTTTGTTTTTGTTTGTGTTTTTTTTGTTTTTGTTTTTATTAAATAAATCAATTATTATTTAGCAACTAGGAAGCATCATGGGAGTTTTGTGCTGAGTGTAAAATAGAAAAAAGAAGGAACAATGACTAACCAAAACAGAGAATCAACACCTTCAGTACTGGTAATATCCTAATGCAAAACTTGCATAATAAGCTAACAAAATCGGCAACAAAAGAGAGAGAATGAGAGAGAAAAGAGACCTCTGATGCTACACCAACACTGCTGACCTGCATGCCCTGCTAGAAGGCTCTCAGGCTGCTACAGGACAGCTCTGCCTGCCCTGTTGAAGGCTCTGGAGCAGCTGCACTCTATCACCCTTGCCTCGGGGCCCACCTGGGACCTTCCTTTCTGCGACAGACACGTTGCATCCAATGTTCCCTTCTGTTCCAATGCTTCAGTGTGGCAGCCTAAAGCTCAGAGACTTGGCGGGGCTGCTGAAGTGTTGCAGCATTAGGGAGCAGTGAGCCTGCAAATGTTAAACTGCACAAAGCCAGAGCAGGATCAGAGGAGGCAAACCTGGTGCAGGTTTATCTGCTCATCTATACCATACATGCATAAATAAACTCAGTTTTTGTTGGAGATTCATGATCTCTGAAGCCTCAAGCAAATGGGTTTGTTTCAGCAGGAAATAGCTGACTCACTCTGAGAGAAAACTTTGGGGTTAATTAGCTGTCACACTAACACCGTGGGATCAGGACCTAACGCCACCTTGGAGAGCTGACTGATCTGACAGCATTAAAATTCTCTGTTAAGAGGTCATCAGATACAAGAAAAAATAGAGATGGATGCAACTGCAAGAAAAACTCAGTTAGGTCAAGAACCAGTGTGCACCTCTAGAAAGCATGGGAAGTGCTTCCAGGATAGAAATATTTGGCTTGTGATGTCTCTAATGTCAGATTTTGACAATTCATCTGTGTCAAGCTAGGCACCTGCAGTTCATTTTTAAGTGTACTAAAGAGTATTTTATTCAAATAAAATTAGGATTTCAGGCAATGGCTGCTGATTGATCACCTCAGCAGGCTTAAAATATTTTATTAAGGGAAACAGAATTCTGTGATACAGAATTCTCTGATACCCCAAGCTTTGAAAATCAGTATAGAAGAGCTATGAAAGAGCTGAAAAACTTCTTCAAAAAGAAGATGGGAATATCTAAATGTTGTTCCTGATTTGTCTGCCAAACGGACCTGGATAAATTGACAAATTTCAAAATTATCCATTTTAATGACATGAACATTAAATTAGGAGAAAGTGAGAGATAAAAGGATGTACTTATCTGTATTTTAAACTGTGACATTTTAAATGGAGGAAGGAATCATTGCAGACTGAGCATGTCTTTCCAATATGTAAGAAGTTAGAACTCTTAAGGAATAACTCTAGGCCTTGAAGATGAAGTTTGACTTTTTTCATGGTTAACTCCATCTGGCATTTACAGCTGGGGAAAGGAGGAGGAAAAAAGGTAATACTCAGAGTAATGGAATTTGTCATCCCAACTCACCATCATGTGAGCTGAAGCCCTGTTTTCCTGCAGATGGCTGCCTGACCATAGGAAGTAGGGAATTAATTCCTTGTTTTGCTTTGCTTGCATTTGTGGCTTTTGTTTTACCTATTGAACCCTATTTATCTCAACCCACAAGTTTTGTCACTCTTAATCTTCCAGTTTCTATCTCCCAGCCTGACAAAGCAGAAGTGAGTGATCACCTGTGTGGAACTTAATTGTAGACTGGAGTTAAACCATGTCAAGGACGAATATATTCTAGTCACAAAGATAAATTTTGGATATTTTCAATGTTTATCCAGTATACCCATAACATATTGGAAAGTCTGATATTTTATTTTGTGTGTAAAATTGAAGGATTTTTAAGCACTGTTTTTAAATATTGAATTTTCAGTCACTTAATAAAAATAACCAGTCTTACTCTTACCATGTTCAGGTTTAAAGTCACATATGAAGTAATCATAATAGTGTCTCATTTTGTTTCTGCTGCAAAGTGCTAGAAAATGTCTTGTTGAGTTAAATGCGTGAATAAATATCTCTATAACCCAAAGCATTTATTCAATTCAAGAACTTCAATGTTGCCTTAGGCAGGGTCTTTATCAGTTTAAAAACACATTAGATTTTCTCAGTTGTATTATAATGCAATTGTATTTAAAATCTGGGATTAAAAAATAGAAAAGAGATGGAAATATAAAACTTATTTTAAATGTATAACCCTCTGTCTTAGTTCATTATTTCTTCTCCTTAGTGAATGCTGATCCCTTGGGCTAGCAAGGGACACATTCAGACCACCGGCTTTCTTTCTGCTGTATAATCAGGAGAAGAGCAGAGGCATAGAAAAGCTCCTGTAGCAGTAGAGATTGAAAGAACTGTGTTTCATGCTGAAAAAAAAAAAAAAAGAAAGATAAAATGATCCATGATGGAGAAGGCAGCTAAGGAACTTGAATTCATCTTTTTCCATAACAGAGAAATAACGAACATTCCATGAAATGGAAAGTTAGGAAAATCAATACTTAGAAGTGAAAACATTTCCTACACAGTTAGCAGTGAAGCTCTGCTAGAAAGTACTGTGGAAACTAAGAGCTTATCAAGGCCAGTGACAAGCAGGAATATGCACAAAGGAATAGCAAATCTTGTACTTGAGCACCACTGTTGTCTGCTGAAGAGTAAACTGTTTTCTGGGAGAAGGGAAGGAGCCCGTGTCACTGAGTTCTGCAGCAAGACTTGTGTCCTTTGACCAGCATGCTTTGTATGTTACAGTCAACTTGCAAGTAAAAAAAGGATCCAAGACTAACCTAAACTCACAGTTTTAAGGTTGACTGAATTGGCTTAAATTTTCCATAAATCCTAAGGCTGATGAACCAGTAGTATTTATTTCTGCTTCCGTGCTGTGCATGAACCTCTATAGCTTTAAGCAGACAGTCTTCTGAGATAGCTCACAATTAGATTATTGACATGTATGTGTTTTCTGACCCAGACACTTTGATTATACAACTTGTGGTCATGAGTCAGAGTTCTCACATCCTGAGAAAGGAACTTTTCCTAGCTTTTTGTCACAGTGTTGTGTTGTTTTTTCCACTGTTTCAATTAATTCAGTATAAAGTAGGTAAGTTTAACACAGAGTTTCACATCAGTTGAGACTTGAAGAAAACACCAGAATGATATGCAGAGTGCTAGATACGGTTCTTCTACAACACAAAATTGCTGTCATTAACATTTGATTTCTGGAGAGTATGTGCTATTTAGGAAATCATAAATCTTTGCATGCAAGGGTCATTGTGTCAAAAATCTTTAAACTTTTAAAAGCCATATGTTTTTATTCCCTATTATGAACCTGGTCTCACACTGGTCTAAGTTTTAGCACAGTGAGAAATTTTGCTTCAGCTCATTCGTAGGAGAGATAAAACATTATTTAACCAGTTTTAGAAAAACCTATTTTTTTCCCATCTTGCTTTCTTGTACACTTATCTTGTACTTGTCTAAGCATAATTTGCTTGCATTTTGTAAGATCAATAAAAAAACATTCTGTATCTTTTCACTTTAACACAATGAAAAGATGCCATCATTACCAAAATTTATGGTAGCACTTGACACTTGATGTTCATGTAGCATGACTATTTTTAGGTAAATTTAGGATAAAGTAGAGTCATTCTATTTAATTCATTAGCTGTCTGCATTTCTGTGAGTGACAGGAGAATCAAAGGCATTGTAAGGCAGTATTATGATAACATGATTGTTCCAGTATGAAATATTTGGCTAATTTAGTGTGTATTCTATCTTTATTAAAACACAAGAAGTAGACATGCCTGACTTCAAAAACAAAGAGCAGACATACTTTATGACTTGGTGTCAAGTCACAGGCACTTGTATAAGGGTAAAGGCACAGCAGAAAATTGTTTTTCCTATTGTGATCAATGACAACATGATGAAAGACAAACTCCACAGCTTTTATACCGTCTGAGTGTTCCTGCTGACTTCAGTGCTAAGTATTCCACTAATGAGCAATGAGTGAAGCACTGGGAGCTGATTGTGGAGTTTAGGGATAGCTTCCCAGCTAATAGAAATCACAAGTAGCTCTGAAAGCAATGAAGGCTTTCAATTCAAATCCTGATTTCTGAATTCAGGAAAGAATTACATCCAATATACTATTATTAGTTGTAGCAGTAATAACAGTAGGAGAGGTAGTAACTGCTGTTGCCACTGCTATTCCTGTTACTACTAATCTTACATTGTTTTGCTTTAAGATTGTAAGGGCTATTAAGAAAAGTACTAATTAAGGTACCAAATTAAAATATATTTCAGTTTATAAAAATTTGCACTTACTTCATTTAAGATAAAGGAAAATTATGCAGCAAATTTAAGTTTATGGAAATAATCTCACTTTTTATATAAACAGTTCATTTTTTTTCCACCCCTCAGAAGTCTATCTCACAAACTAAAACCTGCTGGATTAAATTGTTAATTAAACCTCTTTGATCAAGGAAAATCTAGGATAAAAATGGCAGTAAGAGATAAAGAGTAAATGGAGACAATTCTGCCCACACCAAGATCACAAAGTGACCTGTGCACCAGAAACACAAAGAAAATAGAAGGGCTGTATATTTTAAGGCACATTCCTGCAATCTCATATTTTTATATTATGTCAGAACACAATTCCAAATTCCACATGGTTACAACACAGAATTTTGATGCTAGGATAATGACGTCACCATCAGAAGCACATCCATGATAATTTATTTGATAACTTACTCTGTATAACTTTTCACTGTGGACTGTAGGGTGAACACTGCCTTGATATAGCTTCAAAAGCCTGAGATGAAGCTCTTACAGTAAAACACATAAGGTAACCAGTAAATAACAGAAGAATTGTGGATAACACTATTCTCATCACACAGCTCCACATCTTTGAGGTGCTCCTCCATGTAAACATTAAGCCATACCCTTTACCTTATCCATTGGGGTCAGTCCCATTTTGACCCATCTTGTTCATTCTGAGAGATCTGTATCTCCCATTATCCTGCCTCATATCTTTACTTCTTCTGATGTCTGTTCACTGCCTATTTACAGGATGCTGGCACCAGGTTCCAGCATGCCACAGTGAAAGGCTCCATCAACCAGATGGAAAATCTCTTGGCAAACAAGTTGTTACTTACTTAGTCAAGTGGATCCCATTTCTTGCCAAGTCCATACCTAAATCAGGACAGACTGTCAAACTACCTGGGGGAGAACATTAGAGTACCTGAGGATCTGGTGCAAAAGATGGCAAAAGTTCAGTAGTGACTTATTTATAACACAATCACCTCTTTGGCCTCTAATTTCTGTTTGAAATCAGCTGAAAAACAGGAGAAGACGGCAATCTGAGATTTTTTTTTTTAAATTCTAAAAAGGAAATGCAGAAAGATGAACTATTTGAAAATGCAGTCCACGTTGTTTTAGCTGATAAAAGGCATGAGTACATTCTCTGTTGATTTGAAACAGGTCACTGAAGTGCAATGAGTCAGGGTAAGAGCCGCACTTCTCATTCTGTGGGATGCTGACCTAATTAGGGAAAACTGATATAGTGCTTGAGATACTGTTAGGTTATAGATTGGTTTAGAGGTACCTTAATGCATTCCCCAATTTTCTCTGTGTTTTTGGCTTTCATGCTAAATTAGCCCAGTCCTGGGTCACTATTAAGTGAGACATTTTGGAACAATTTCTTAAGATGAACCCATGTCAGGGCATCTCTTAGGTGTTTTTGAAGTCACCATTATCACCTTTAGGTCCTTTCAGAAGTGTTCACTGGAATACAGTAAAAAATATTTTACACATGACAATAATTAATTTTATTACATTTATCATGTACAATTTTGTTAATGCTAGTTCTGTCTCAAAAGCCAAATAAATTCTGATCTTCCAATTAATTGCACCTAGACACAGATATAGGTACATGCAGATGACTGCCAGCACAGAAAACCTAATCTCTCCCTTTCCTCACTCAAGCACAGTCCTCAATTTCTTTTTCTGGGACAGGTTTCTACAGAAGTGCTCTTTTTCATGACTTGTCTTCTTTCTATTCTGATGCTGCCTGTAATTTCTATGTGGCACAGTTTGCTGCCTTCCACTCAACAATAAAAATATTAAGTTTTCAGGTTTTACAGAATCCTGCTAGCTGATTAAAGATCAGGACGACATGCACAACACTCACACTTGACAGGTTGGATTCTCAAGTACCATGTGCCTATTAAGTTCTATTAATTTCCATCTGTGGGGTAAGAAAGGTGGTGGCTAGTGAGGATCAATGTCTTCTCCATTGTAAATAGGCAGTCTGCTTTTGTATAATTTCAATAGTATTTGTCTTTCACAGAATCACAGAAAGAATTAGGTGGGAAAAAAAGCCCTCTAAGATCATTGAGTCCAGCCTTCGACTGACCACCATTGTGTCAACTAAACCACAGCACTGAGAGCCATATCCAGTTGTTTCTTGAACACCTCCAGGGATGGTGATTCCACCATGTGTCCAGTACGAACAAACCTGAATGAATGACCTGATGGAATAAAGGTCTCAGGGATAATTCTGCACAAATCCAAAGCTATATTTTAACATAAATCTTATTAAGAAATACAAAGCTATTCATAATGTCAATGAATAGAAAATTACATGGGAAAAGATTTGTGATACATATGGAATACAATAAATCTAATAAATATAAGAGAAAATAGTTTTATTTCAATTGAGCAATCTGAGTAACATAAAAATAAATCACTAGTTCTGCTTCTAGTCATAGATATAATCTATATTTAGATATATTATCTTAATTATCTTTTCATCTGAATTTTAAAATAACTGTATATAGAGAAAAATAATTTACAAGATTTGCTTATGAATTTTCAGTTATTTTGATACTATCAGAACTTCTTTTGATGTCATCTGCAAATTCCCTCACTATCACATTAAACTCAAGCCTGAACCTCAACTGACATATCTTAGTTAATTTGTACCATATGAATTTACACTGTGAATAATCTAATATGCTCTTTTATTAACCACTAATTATATTTTTAGTTCAAAGTAAGCAGCCTTTAATTCAGGATAAAAATGTAAACACTAGAAGACTTACTATGGCACTTGCAAGTACCAATTATGAGAGTTTGGCTGATAACCTTTTACAGTGCCTATTATCTTGGTATGCAAATGCTTCCCAGTGAAAGCACACCTGCCTTGTAATATGCCAAGGTACTTTGTTTTCCTGGGCTGCTTTAAAAGCAGCGTGGGCAGCAGGGTGAGGGGGTGGTTCTGCCTCTCTACCCTGCTGTTATGAGATCCCACCTGGAGTTCTGTGTCCAGCTCTGGTGTCCCCAGCCACAGGAAGAGCATGAACCTGTTGGAGTGAGTCTAAAGGAAGATTTTCCAAGATGATAAGAGGGATTGAACACTTCTCCTTTGAGAAATGGCTGAGTTGGGGTTCTTCAATCTGGAGCAGAGAAGGCTCCAGGGAGACCTAATTTTAGCCATTCAGTTATTAAACAGTACTTACAAGAAATATGGTGACAAACTTTATAACAGAGGATGTCACAACAGGACAAAGAGTAACAGTTTTAAACAAAAGAAGAGTAAGATTTAGACTAGATAAAAGGAAGAAACTTTTTACAAGGGTAGTGAAACACTGGAACAGATTGTGCAGAGAGGTGGCAAAAGTCCCATCCCTGAAAATACTGGATCAGGCTGGATGGGGCTCTGAGCATTGAGATCTAGTTGAAGGTGTCATTCCCCATCATAGTGGGTGTTGGACTAGATGAACTTTAAAGGTGCCTTCCAACCCAAACTATTTTACCATTCTCGGATTCTGTGATAAATTTGTGGCTTTACTGGATGTGACTCACTTGGCTGGAGACAGAGCTACTTAAAGAAGGAATACGTTCTGAAACAGAGCTACACCTACTTTTTGGTAATCGACAGATTGCCCAACAAAACTCTTTGCAGATCTTGTGTTTAATTAGGACACACCATTTTGCAAACAGAGGCAGCATTGAAGATGGTTTCTGTCAAGTTTCAAGGTCTGTGTTGGGAGTTAGGTATGAATTTGTTGTCCAGAAGCCAGTTCCAGTTTTACTAGTGATGGCTGATACAAACACATCTGGAAGTGAATAATCATGTCTCACCCCTGAAAGATGAGCAGCCTCTCTCCTGCCACTATTTACTTGTGGGGTTTGACTGGACTTAGCAAAACTTTTGAAATGCATTAGGGAACGGTCACAGCCAAAAAACGTTGGGAAAAAGAACAAAAAGGTGGTGAGAGAATATTTACAAGGACATAAAGCAATGAAGAAGAGAGAGGGTCTTTAAATTGAAAGAGGGTAGGTTTAGATTAGATAATAGGAAGAAATTCTTTACTGTGACAGTGGTGAAACTAGAACAGATTGTCCAGAGAAGCTGCGGATGCCCCATCCCTGGGAAGCTGGATGAGCCTTTGATCAACATGATCTAATGGAAGGTGTCCCCACCTGTAGTAGAGGGGTTGGAACAAGAGGTCACTTCCAACCCAAACCATTCTATGATTTTATAAATCTATAAGTAATACTGAGATACAGAATGTGCCTGGAATGCATTTAAACTAATATTTCTGTACTTGAGAAATTAATTCATTTCATAACACAGAAATTAATTCTGAACAACTGTCTCATATGTAACAGAAATAAGATCCTGGGCCTAGTCAAGTTACTCAGACGGCATGGTGACTATCGTAGAATTATAGAAAGTTTAGGGTTAGAAGGAATGCAATAAACATTTATAAAACTAACCTGCAGTACTATCACTTCTGGTGTGGTAGCAAAAATATCCCACTCTCCTCTGTGCTGATCAGAAGGCAAAGACATTCACTCAGCAGCTGCTTTTTCTGCTACTTGCTGCCAAAGAGATGGCACAACTAACAGCTTCTGGGTTCTGTTCCAGCTTTTATGAGACACTGTTCTCTAATGTTCTTTAAAACTGGTGAAACAACATACTTTGCCTAATCTCATTCTCTGAAATAGATGAACTATTTTGTCTGAATGTTTTGAATAAAATTCTGTCTGATGCATAAACCTACTGTGGAAAATTTCAGCCCAAACATTTCAGTTTTGGCCAAGTCATAAGCATTTTAAAAGAATGCCAGACATCTTTAACTTTATAGGGGAAGTTGTCAAATGCTACAGTCACACCCACCACCCACATACACAGACGTGTATACATACACAGACATCTCATCAGCCATACAGCAAAAGAAAAAAGAAATGGTTTGGATCCTGTGCTTCATTTTTTCCCAAACCATTTAAAACTTGTGATTGTTAAGATTGCAAACTCTAAGCTTCACTGCCTTGCAAAGCTGTGACTGTGATGGAAGAAGGCATGAAAAATAAAGAGAGAAGATTTCCAGTCAAAAAATATGTCTCTTGTAATAGAGTATGAAATTGCACTTTATAAAATATTTTTCTATTAAGCATGCAGGTTTATAAAATTCCCTAACAATCTTTATTTATATTATTGTGAAGTAATACACTTACAGCTACATTCCATTTTCATTCTGAGCTCAAAGAAATTTTTTTTCAAAGCAATATTTTTCAGAAGCTCTCTGCATATTTCAGCACTACAGTATTATACCAAGATAAAAGAAAAAAAATTAATAAACCTTTACCAGTATTTTATAATCACAAAAACTAGAAAATACGTCATAAAGAAACAAGCTTGAATATTTATATTTGAAGAAGTCTGTGACTGTTTTCCTAAAGGGATCAAGAAATTAAAATGTTTACTAATAATTTCTATTTAATATTAATCTTTAATGACATGCTTCACTGAGACTTTCTTTTACTAAACAGAAATATGTGTAGGATTTGCTGTAGTATACTCAGACATTTCTTTTGACATAAATATGCATTAAGAAAAAACAAAAAATATGCTTCTTCATTTTCTACCTCCTAGATTTCCTCCTTTGAATTGAAATAAAACTGAGCCTCTTACTAGATAAGGAAAAAACCCTGTCTTGAGTGCATGCATATCTGTACAGACACTTGGTTTCAAGGGACTGCCTACCTCCCTATGTTCAGGCTCTCATAACAATAGACATCATGTCATGTTATCCTATTATTGTTACCCAATATCTGTCATAAATGCCAATGTGTATTCATTTTGATGTTCCAAGCAAGGACAATAACAAGAAGAAAAAGGTGGCGTGAATTATAGAGCATCCCACAAAATTAATCTCTAAAGGCTCCTCAACTCAGTGTTTTCTTTCCTGAAAAATGTTGTACAGTTCTATTTGTTATCTCTAGAACTGACATAGAAATCTCTGTCAGTGAAAATAAGCTCTTGGTGTTTTGTCTTTAGAAGGGGTACTTCTGGGCATGCTACTGTGCTACTGTAGCCTCAATAGTTTTCCTTCTCATCTATGATATGTAGTTAGCACTTCCAGACAGACAGCTGCATAATAAGTCTGCTATTGACCTAGAACAAAAGATTCATACCATCTGTTATCTTGCAGCATAAAAACTGGTCATGATTTCATTTGAACTAGTCTTCTGTTTCTTACTGAGATATAGCTTGGAAGCTTAAAATTTAGAGCCTGGGAAGTTATAGCTGTAGTGTCATTATTCAGGGAAAAGTAAAAGAATATATAATATATACTAATGTTAAACCCTATTTTCTAATTGTATTTTAGGTTATGCCACTGAAACCTTTCTCATCTGCCTTTATAATTTATAAATCTTCCTTGAGTTCTAGATCTGCTCTGTATTACATACAAAACATTAATATGCTGTCAGTACTTCCGTAAATTAATGTCTCAAGCTCCAAATGTATTGCTTTCAGCTTCCTAATATCCCTGGATCATATTCATTTTCCAGGAAGTGTTTTTATTTCACACAACAGTCTACTTGAAGCCTCTAATCTACAGTATTGGAGGTTTGAAACTCTGACTATAGACACAGGATTTAAAAGTGTCCATATGACCATTACAAATATTTTAGACTTCTTAGAAAGAAGCAAAATTTTAAAAACCCACAAAAACAAAAACAAACAAAAAACCCCAAAGCCAAACCAAAACAAACACAAATCAGAAATACAGTTAAACTCTTGAATTGGTGACCAAATGCTCTTTCCATTTTAGGATTGCTTCCTTCACTCCATAGTTTTTAGTGCTGCTCAAAAGATTTGTTTGTGACCCTGAAAATAGTAACTCTCTGTTGGGAAAGAAAACCAAAAAGGGGAAGGGAAGGAAGGGAAGGGAAGGGAAGGGAAGGGAAGGGAAGGGAAGGGAAGGGAAGGGAAGGGAAGGGAAGGGAAGGGAAGGGAAGGGAAGGGAAGGGAAGGGAAGGGATTTTTATGGGGAGTAACTCCTCCTTCTTAAGTGGTGCAATAACTCTGCCCTACTTGACCTGCAGGTAATTTTGCAGTAGTCCACTGAAAAGGCAAAAAGATGAAAGAAAGGGTCTGATCATCTCCCTGTCTGAGTCCAGCCACCAGTTTCTGAGTATTCTCTCTTATAGAAGAATTCTACTTCTCTCAGGGAAGAAATACTAGAGCCGAATAAAGATAATAAAAGTTGAGGCTTACAAAGAAAAAATCGGGCTATATTTTTTAATGTATTTTTATTTCTCCCTCCCTCTCTCTCTCTCTCCCCCTCTCTCTCTTTTTAATATTGATGCATGGCTCCTGGGCATTCACTAAACAATTTCTATCTAACAGGAAGAGTATTGTATTTTGCAATAAATGACCTGACAAATAGAAAATTATGCCTAGAAACTGAAACACAATAGTCTCTAAGCTCAATAAAGATGGACACTGAAATAATGCAAGTCTTTTCTTTCAGTGAAAGAAGTGAACATTATTCCTTACAGTTGTATGGTTTCTGGGTACCCTCACCCCAGTCTTCTGGGGTTTTGCATAGTTAATTTTAGCTACTCTCTGTTGCATAACCGTTCCTTTTAGCTTGTGACTCTGGAGTCAACCTCAGGTCAAACTGCATCCTGCTGGAGGCTGACATGTAAATACGAGACAGTGTTTCCTAATCCAGATTCTTTGGAAGATCAGAAGAAGTGCTACATATTTTGTCTTCCGTCCTTCTCTTTAAAGTACATTACTTAATATGCAATTTAATTTTTGAAAATATCTTTGATGTTCCTTGAATACACATTATTATTTCTCACTTTACTGCTGAAATAAAAAATGTCCCATTTCATGGAATAACCAGTGATGCTGTATTCCTTTAATATGGTGCTGACATGTAGCACATTAAGGTATCTATTACACACACATTAAAAATAATTTTATCCATTAAAAAAAAAAACTCTTAAAAAAATTCTTTAAGAATATGGTGTACAGCAGTGAAAATTAAAATTCCAATGTGTTTCATTATGATAAAACAACAGAACTTAACAATCTAGTAAAATGCTGAAAAGGTCTGTTTAATCCAAAAAACTTCACTACGTTATTTAAACTGAAAAAAAAACAATACAAGTTGTCCTACAGACATATATTCAAATATATAGGGAGACAACTGATTCCCTCATAGGGAAACAAAAGAACAAACCAATAATTTTTGAGATGAGGAATATGACAAAATAAGGAAGCATCTTCTACACATGGTTAATCACCAAGAAATAATTTTTTTTTTAGTATGACGCTTTGCTGTAATTTACAATCATAGCACCTAGAAATTTCACTTTCAGTATGCAAGCAGAAATATCATCTTTATTTTTTGAATGTTATATAAACCATAAAATTATCATTTCCAATTTGGTAAACAGAGCAGACAGCAGTTGCTGTTGGGTGTGATTGCAAAATCATAGGTCTCAGCCCTCTGAAGTTTTCCTAAGAGGAGAAAATCTGAGCCCTTCTTCCTGCTGTTCCATGAATTTTGCTTCTGTTTCTGAATAATGTTCTTAATACTTCAGGATCTTCAATGAGTGCAGATGAACTTTTAGGAGATGTGGCCTTACTTAAATCTATTCAGTAATAATGTATATAACTCCTTGCCTTGCTAAGAACTGACTTGTTGCTACCATTGACAATATTTGGCTGTTCCCGAAGTGTAAAATTCTGAAAATGATTAAGTGTTCTTTAGATGTGAATGCCTGGATTATTTCTGTTCTTTCACAAAATTTATGACAAGTGAGACTAATTCTGCTCTTGCACATTATTCAGATAGAAGAACTATACAGGAAGAATCCCTCCAGCTTTTTTTTTTTATTCTCATTCAAGGAATTCAGTCAAAACTCTTTAGTTTTATTTTGTAGGTTTTCTTCTTTATCTTTTTGACTTCCTGATTTCCTTAGAGATAACTGTATTTGTGGAAAGGTGATCATTTTTAGAGCTGCGCAGAACTCATAGAGTAATTCCCCCAAATGCTTAAATAAGTCTAAGTTTAAAACATTCCTATCTAACAGACTGTGCTGATGTGATATACTAGTTGGGATGTGAATTTTTAATTTAAAGAAATATTTTAAATTTTACATCCATCCATGTTACTTCAAAGTATGTGAGAATATTTCTTCCTTAATCCCAGTAGTGAGAGGGGAAGAAGAGAGCCTTCATCCTCTTTACAGTTTTAGTCAGATTGTCAGGTCCATCAAGTCTTAAATACCAGCTATCATAGTGCCAATCTTTGTTCCTGAGACCTAGAGCAGCACACACTTTCTGAAAGCTGGATAGCCAAGAATACAAATGTTTTCTTCCAGTGTTACAAAACACCTATAACCAAATAAAGCTAGGTAGGATGAGAAGAGGTAGAATCCCACTGGGGATTGGTACAGCATGGCACAAAGCATTTGTGAGACAGATCTGGGGGATGAATGCCAGAAGCATTTATTTTCGTACTTAGATCTCAAGACTGATTCTGTTCCTGGCATCTTCTAAGAACATCTTTTAAGGATGCTTGAGCATAGCACTGTGCTGCCTTCTCCCCCCTCAGTGCTCACTTTTCTCTTCCTCCCACATGTTTGTACATCACAAACAATCACACTTCTCTGTACTATGCAGAGTCCTTTCTACATAGCTGTTAAGAGAATGCAGAACTGTAAAAAAGCATTTTCAAATGCTGTGGATGGGTAGTCCCAATGACAGAAGAGGAGCTCATCCATCCTTGTTATGAAGCTCAGTGTTTATACCAATGTACCAATATGATGAAGTTACTTGTGTTGTTTTCCTGGGAAGATTACCAGGTTTAGCTCAGAATGGATATAGGATGTATAAGGAAATCTGTCACACCCTGACTAACCAATATACACCTAGATCATTTACCAGTTCTTCTCTGTATGTTTTTATAATGTACTATTTCAGTTAACAAATTGGGAATAGCCCTTGTTTTAATAAGAATATCAGATACTTGCTATCTTGCATTTATGAATAAGGCATGTTCAATTTTTGTACTGGCAATTACTGCTAGAGCTTAGAGACTTTAAAAAGATTCTAAACTTAATTAGCTTGGAAACATCTCCAGTTGTTGACTCTAATGATCCCTTACATAAAATAGCACACCTAAGTCTGACAAGGTATTATTTGTCTTTACAGCTGAAAAATGTTGTTGGCCAATCACAGTATATATTATAGTTTGACTTTTTGTAAGAGTTTATGATTTTTAATTTTTTCTGAAGGCAAGAACTGAAAATATATCTTAATAGAAATTTGTGAATATACAAAATCACAAAAAAATTGTTTTAGAGATTGTGTTGCTTGACATTTTAAAGCATTAAACTGCAAAATTATTGCTTGCAGCAACTATAAATATTTCTTGCCCACTATGTTTCCATGGCAACTGTGTTAATTTATTCAGAGACCTTTGCATTATTTTAATTTAAGAGACACAATAGTATCTGTGCTAAAATTGTTCTAGATTTAACATTTTGATCCCGTCTGAAAATAAAATGTGACATGAAGTATTTTTAGACGTAAGCTACATTATTATACAAAGGGTGGGTAAGATGTTTAAAATTTCTTCTTGTAGATTTATATTGCATAGGTTTTTATATGTAGATATAGAAACACACACAATTAGTCCCAGAATAATGGCTCAGACATTGAGAAGGTAAATCTATTCTAAGTCAGTCACAGCCTCTGAACAGAAATCACTCACACCTAGAGTCATCTCAGAGATAATACTCTTTGAACATTTTCAGTTATCATCTTGTTTTATAAGGAAAAAACACCATACTTTTTTTAAAATGTTCAGAGCAATGTATCACGCTTTGCTTTCAAGTCTTTAAATATGCACAATATGTGAGAAGTTCTTCAGAGACTAGCATTTATACAACATTTGTTAATGAATTTTAGGATACTGAAATGTAACATAACAAGGAATTGTTTGACACGTGCTTGTCCTTAAGACCTGACCAACACTTGATATGAATAGAGGGAGCAAAGGTGTAGCACGAAGATATTTATTTTTCTCCTCCTTCCTGCGACCATTTACAACCTCAGAGGCTGTCAGAAGCAGTGTCTTATGCTCAAAATGGAGCACAGAACCAGGGTCCCTTTCAGATTCCTGTATCTTACAAATATACCCAAATACCCTCTGATCATAGGCTTTGAAAACTGTTTTCCCTTTTGTTGAATGAATGCAAACGTATCCTGGGAGTATTGCAAGTTTTATGCAGCTGTTGCTCATTCTCTATGGCTATGTAAGACTTCAGCTTCCAAAACTGTCATTAAAAGCTTTGTGTGATCATCAAATTCCTTTTAAATACGGGCTTTTTTTTCTCTGCACACAAATAAGAGTAAATTGATAGGTGTAAAGGACATAACTTCTATTAATACTGATTTTTTATCCTGAGCTCAGAATCAAATTAAAATATTTAAAATGTCACTGCCTTTTTTATAAACATGGGTATAATTCTGTTTATTTCAGTTATATGAAAAGATAGATTTGAAGTTGAAGATCACTGACTCTTGAGAAACCTTTGTATTCATACTTTTTGACTGCAGACAAGGATGTTTCTGAAAGACAGAATAATTTTAATAGAAAATTCAATCTGCATGTCTAATCCTGTGCTGCTGGTGACAAGTAGCTAACACAAAAAAATTGTACTGGAGTATTTAAAATCCTTTCTCTAAGAAATTGTAATAAACCAGTTAACAACTTACAAATTCCTACTTCAAGAAAATGATAATGAAATGTTCATCTACTGAACATTTCATCTACATCTGATGATGTTCATCTACATATGCTCTTCATATGTACATAGGTAGCTGAATCTTAAAACCTTCATCAATTTAAATATATCAATTAGGAAATAACCTTATTATTCAGAGTCCTCAACAGAAATATCTTCTTTCTCTTTAATTACTGCAACTATGCAAAAGTAGTTTCATTCAGCTAGCAAGTGAGAAAATTGCTCAATGTGTAATTTTTCATTACTGCAGCAGTTTTAAAGACTGAACCTCCAAACATACTCCCAGTGGGCTGCATGTCTATGTGATATTAAACAATTATGAGAAATAAGCCCAGCTGCAGAATTAGATGGCAGTGTTCAACTCAGATGTTATTTGATTACTTGCATTGATGATCACAGTATAATCTACCAATCCAGCAATAGTGTTTTGTCACTTATCTTGTACATGCATATGTTTAAGGGCTCTATCTTTGTTATTTAGATGACAAACTTGTCAGAAAAAAGATTGAATATACAGAAAAACAGCTATTGCTATGACCCTCAATTTACAGCCAGATAATTGAAACAGAAAGATAATAAACAGCAAGTTTGACTCCACTTCCTCTAAATCTTAGTTTTCTTAAAGAAATTAATTTTCTTGCTGTCTAACATTTTCTCTGGTAATTGCTTTTTCGTTGTTTAGGCTGAACACCATCTATGGATTCAGCACATGGGAAATAATGGCAATTGCAGACAATTGAATTAGCCTAGAAACATATTTGTGCTGATGATTTCCTACTCAAGACTTTAGTATCTTTATATGGACAGCTATTAAAAAAATCACTGGAGAGGAAATAACATACAACGTTTCATCTCTGCAAGAAAAAAGTTTCATAGGTATAATTAAGTACTCAATTTCAACAGTTTTCAGAGTCATGGTGTAGATCCATCTTGGGGACTGATGCATGTCAAAAAAACTCCAACTTTAAAGCCCTCTTTACTGTTCCTCTTAGACATACGAAGTATCTTAGAAGAAGGTAGCTGTTTTTCATGCTCTAGGATCAGCTTCATGCTTTCAGATCAAAGAGCTGGGAGAACATTCAGATAGACTATCTGCCAGGAACCATGCCCTCGTATAAAATCCTACAAATTCCAAAAGTATGCACTTCAGAAATTCATATATTTGCTTCAATCTCAGCTTTCAGACCAAAGTATTAAACTGCTGTGTATGATGTATTTACTTCCAAATTTACTTCATATCTCTTTAGGGGTACAAACTATTTTCAGCTTTGTGTGTCTTCAGCAGTCAGAGATAAAAAATACCATGTATCTGTCAAACTGTTAGAAAGTCTTAAGCTATCACTTTACATGGGGGATCTCAGAGAGCTTCCAGTAAACACCACCATTAATGATCACAGAATCTAGTGGCTTTTGAAGCTTCCAATATGTCTTTGGATTTCCATTTAAAATAAACAGATAGATTTTTTTTTTTAAAAATCCAGAACAGGGACCATAGTGAGTGTCTAGTACAGCCTTCTGCTCAAGATGGGAAGAACTTTGATGTCAGGTCAAGTGGCTCAGTGCTTGATCTAGTTGGGTCTTACTGATCTCCAAGGATGGAGACTGCTTAACTTCCCTGGACATCATGCTTCTCTGCTGGACTATTCTCATGGAGTAAAAGCTTTTCTTTACATGCATTTCCATTTTTTTTACATTTATCCTGGACCCTTGTTTCATTCACCTGCTATGCACAAGAAGTCTGGCTCTGTCATCTTGATCACATCACCATGGTTAGGGGAGGATGCTGTTGTATGTCCTTAAAGGATGTCTCCAGGCTGAACAATCTTCTGTCCCTTAACTTATCCTAACAAGTCATGAATTCCTGTGAGCCTCTATTAGGTTTGCTCGAGTTTAGCTACCCTTTCTTGCACTGTGGAACCCAGCATTGGCTGCAGTATCTTACTGTGATATAATCATCACTTCCCTCTTGCCTATTGCCTCTTGAATTCAGCCTGTTCAAGCAGTCAAGGAGGCAGATGGCTTACATTCATTCTAAGGCACACAGCTCACATTCAGCAGATGACAGGTTAAGTTTTTTAAAATTTTAAAACCAAAAGAAACTTTGGCAGTGTCTTTGGCTGAATTAGTTTACTCAATTATTTTTCATTTAGATTTGCACTGCTGGATTCCATTGGCTCTGAGATGTTTCTCAGAAGCTATCTAGAAGCAAGGTGGCCAGTAGGATCTTAACTCATAGGGGCAGCAAAAGGTTTGGCTTCAAGTGAAGCCCGTTGTGGGAAACAGTAGTACCATTAGAGACTAAAATTTTCCTTGTTGAAATCTGTCAAAAAAATTGTACTTTCCTACTTCAAATGTGTATGTATAGCTCTGAAGAAAATAATAATGCCTGTTTAAAAGTTGAAGAGATTTATATACATATATATGTGCATTTGCTTTATCCTGTCCCATCATGATAATTGTCTTTTTTTTTCTCTTTTTTCTTCCTACTTGTTTTTTCTCCCTTTCCCTTTCTCTTTCCTCTTCCTTCTTAATTTCCCTTTCTATTTTGATCCAAAACAGTCATTTTTCCACAGGAAGTGAACTGAGCTCTAAGATATTACATAGAACACCATAGCATACTTGCATAATAAAGCTTTTGTAACTACTTTAAATTTTATTAGAGTCAGCATTGTTGAAAATCTCTACAATCTTGGAATATTCATTTTTTTTTTTCAGTCACATATTTTGTGTGCAAAAATTGTGTTACATAGACCCATTTTTAAACAATTAACTTTAACTCTGGCCAGCTTATCTGTCCACTGAGTTCAACTGCACTGAATAATTAATTTTAGCTACATTCTGTATTGTAACAAAGAAACGTCTTGAAGGTACAGTTACTAAATCTTTCTCAGATAAATATCTGTTTCTCAGGTCTTTTATTTTGACCAAGTTGGAGGTGCAGTAATTTTGCCAGTGACAACCTTAGTTGAAAGCTACTCATATGAATATATTCAATATTTATTAGAAAATTAAGACACCAATGAGATGTACTGAGACCCACAGCTATTTTGCAAGTAATTTACCATATCAAAAAGTGTTGCTCTGACTTTTAATTGATTTTCAGGGGTTCACCAGCACTTACATAAACAATTAGGGAGGGAGTGTTGTGCTTCTTTCATTTAAAACACCTGACTTACATCACTATATTGTCACTCATTTGTGAAGGTACCATTAAAGCAGTGTAACCGGAAATTACTCAGACTAAATCAGTGCAACAAAATGAGGCACAGATCTTAATTCAAGGTCTTTTAGATATTTCATTGCTGAACAAAATGTATAAGTATGAAATAACATGTGAAATAAAAATTATCATGTGTATTTCCAATTTCAAGTCATTAAAGATACTAAACAAACACAGAACGGTTATGGCCAGATTGTGCTCTCTGTCCTGTCAGTGTTACCATCGCTCCCTGGAGCAGAGAAGAGATGTTCCCATGGGATGATGATGCTGCCTGGCAGCTGTCTTTCAGATGTCCAACCAAGATGTCAGTCAGAGGCTGCTTTGAACAGGAGATGGTCTGGCCCATTTAAGAAAAGATGATTCATAATTGCAAAGGCCTTGAAGTCACTCCTGACATGGTAGGCTACACAAGTCAGTATTACAGCTGATAAAAACTGTGGAAAGGAAGTATTGAAGAGTATTTCATGTTTTACTAGCTCATATTTTGAACATGTTTTCAATCATGAGCATTTCTTCTTCTATTTTTTTTTTCCAATTTTTGAGATGAACTTAATTGCATCTTGAGGGGGACATGTTTTTAATCATGCAGAGGCTAGAAAATTAAAAGCACAACAAATTTCTATTCTATTTTAACACAAACCTTATAAGTTTATTTATAAAATTTGTGTTAAAAGAGTAGGAGAGCATTGCTATAAACAAAGCTTACATACCTGCACTAACCTGCCCTATAGCCTGAACACCATAGTACTTTCACTGATCAGCTTTAGACTACAGACTGTCACTACAAAGGCTTTAGGAAGGGTATTTTTTCCTGTGATAGTGAAGCCAAAGTGATTTTTACTTTTATATATTCTTCATATATTTGTAGCTCTGTAGACTATTGTTGTATAGTTATGTAGCTCCTAGCTAACATCAGTATTTTTCCTACTGTAATAGGCAGAAATTAAAACTACACACCAAAAGTTGCAATCCTAAAAGAGCTGTTCTGGGAACCAAGGACAGTTTCTCATAAGACAGTTTCTCATAACAACTAGCAGAAGGTGGCTTGGGAAGAGGGTTGAACCAAGTGGGGGAAATTACCTCATCACCTATGCTTCTAACTGGGGATTCTTGTCAATTATACTCATTTTCTAAACTTATAAAACTGTATTTGTGCTGTTTGGGGTGGGCATTTTTTCATTTTTTCCCCTGAATATCTCCAATTAAAGACTAGCTTTTATATTACTTCCTATATCAATATTATCTTGAAAGCGTGTTATTTCTAGATCTTTAAAGCATCAATTCTTCCTTGTGTGTTCTTTAGCATGTACCAGTTTTTTGCATATTAAAAAAATATTAAAGGACAGAGGAGGAATTAAAAATTTTTCAAACTCATTGACTTTTGTGGTCAAAAATAATCCTGAAAATATCATAAAAAGTGAAGTGACAAAAAAAAAAGGCAAATGAAACATATGCAGTGTGCATTCTTTGGGCCCATGCCATTTTACTACATGGTATATGCAGTGACCATGCTTCAGGAACCTCATGCTTTAGAGGTTCCTGGTTCTCTACAAGTAAGCTGCAGGCCCAGGGGATGTCCAGGGAAGGTACAGGGAATCAGATCTGCATTCTCTTGCTGTAGAACCTCCCCTGGTCCCAGAGCACTTCAGGATGCTGCAGGAATGGTGAGGAACTTATGCAATGCTGCAAGATAGGCAAGTACAAAAATACAACACTTGTAAACCTGATGGATATACAGCTAATCGTGATTACCTTTATATGATAGCAAACTAAGTTAAAGTTTGATAGCTATTAAATCGGGTGTGCTCTTCAAATTTTTCTTTGCTCTTTATATAGAAAGATGTTCTATATGTGCAATTTGTGCACGTAAACAATTTTTTAGATGAAGAAAAGACAACTGAAAACACCAGTGACAAATATGTATGGCAGGTTTTCTTGTCCCTCTGAAAGCCTGCCACTGAAATATTTTGTCATCCTCCCTATCAAGTCAAATTGTGATATCTGGTGAAAGAAATCACCAACAGAAGTCACAACAAAACTGTGAAGAGGGAGTTTTCATTGTAGGATGACCAGGCTTTCCCTGGCTGTGCTTCAAAATAAGCTAAAAGCACTAGAGGATACTGAGAAAAATGTGTTTGGGAGCATCACCTTTGAGTATATTTTACTTTTATTCTTCCAAAATGTTGTAAAATCTCCTTTGGTCTGTCCAAATACTGTCCTAATAAAGCTCCTAAATTTCTAGCAGTTTTATATAGCTACAGTTACACTACCATACATGACCTACAAAATAATTTTTAAAATATCTTTCTGCTTGTGTTCTGCTAGATTTATTACTGCCCCAGATACATGCTGCAGGCAAGAAAATTGTTTGTCACAACAGAAAGCAAGCAAATTCTTATAAATGTTACTGTGAACAACATTTGCCAAGCTTTAGATAACCCTTGGTCTCTAAGTGTCAAACTGCAAGTGCATCTGACTTGAACTCTTGATTAATCCACTCAAAACAAGAAAAAAATCCAATGCTATATTATAAACAGGGTTATACAGCCTCTTGTGAACAATTCTGTGTATTTTTTCCCTACCTAGATAAACACATGTACAAAGGGAGAATGAAAAGGTTATTAAGGTTAACAGTTATTTTCAAGTACTTGTAAAGCTAGGTGAATGAAGGGAAAGAAGGGAGGGGGAGGAAAGTGAAGCAGGTATGGAGGTAGGGAGGAAAGAAAGTAGTGGTGGACAGAAAAAGAAAATAGTCTGTACCTCGGTCAATGGAGTGCAGAAAGCAGAACAGAAAGAAAACACAATACGCTCCCTGTAGTGCAGAACTCTGATTTTTGCTGGGAGTAAACAGACATGTGAATGAATCAAGGAGAAGAACAGGATGCAAGAAAAGAAGAGGATTTGTCACGGGTTTGTATAAGACCAGAATAATGGAAATCTTCATGTAATGAGAGATCTTAGTCTCAAGGGAAGCATTACAATTGCAGAAAGGTAAAACTTTAGAAGCAATGTTACAAATTTGTAATCTCTGTGTAAATTCCAGTGCATAAATGAAACCCAAAATTACATTAGATGCTTCTATCCCATATATGCACTATATGCCGTGGACAGCCATCCACCAGCATGCCCTTTTGAGATTTAACAAAAGTAAGGGTAAAACTACAGTAAAATAAGTCATACTACAGCTCTTGGCAAAGAACTAAAGGAGATCTGTCTTTGGAAGACATAAGGGAATTTTTTCTAAATTCTAATGTGGGCTAAAGAGGAGATTTTAGAAGCAAAAAACCCAAAGGAGTTCCAGGTTACGCCACTGAGAAGGTGCACTACATTTCCCAATGTATTGTCCAAACCTTGTTGTCACAGAACTTTAAGTCCAAGCTAGTTTCTCTAGTATGCAGACATGATATAACCCTATAAATATTGAGAGAGAGTAAAGAATGAATAATCCAAATAGGTTAAGGGATAAAAGACTTCCTATATAATCTATCTCTTGGGCTATCAACTACTAGCACCAATTTTCCAGTGGAGTAAGGACATTGAAATCTTGAGTGTTTTCTTCATTATTTGTAAGGTTATTGGTAATGTCTCCATTTAAATATTTCCATATTTTCTTTTTCGTTCCAGACAAAAGCAATAATTCAATTGTAATATAAATACATGTACTGATACTTCTTTACTATATATTATTTATTAAATAGTCCATTTCAGTGCATCACCATTTGTGTGAGATTAACTTGGGCAGTATTGGTAACACATTCAAAATGTCTTGAAATCCTTCCTAATGTACCCAGCTGATTAAGAAGATTGTGGATCAGGTCCCAGATCAGTCATTGCTTATTAAAAAAATGACATGCAATTGATTTTTCAGCTTCAAATCAAAGCAAATCCTCCATCCTTTTCTGTGTATGCTTCTGATTCCTTGCCGTGTCTAACTTACTAGGGCATACGTCACTCATGCCTTGTTTTCTTCAGAACAGAAATGATCTCCTGAAAAACACCGACACTGTGGCTATATTTTAACAATGATTTCTGTCTAGATTCACGGAAAAATAGAATTATACATTGCAATATAAGCCTAAAATTAAGTTAAATATGGTGCATCTTATAAAGAAATGGTTTTCTTTTCCTAATTATAAATTAAACTGAATATTACATTATAATATCCTTTATTGGTACTTCTGCACCAATGTGTGAGAATTTTTCTCGTTAACATCAAGCATTTAAGTAGCTTCATCTCAGCATTTTTTCTTCAATGTTTGACTCCTTCCCCTCTTCAGGTCTTTTAAAAATATCCATGAATAATCCATGTCTTTTCCTGTTCAGATCTTTTTTAAATATCTATGAATTAACCATGTTACCCAACACAGTACTTTATTCTGGGCTCTGTAAGAAACTCCTATAATTATTGAAAGCAGCACACCTATGTTTAGTTCATCTATCCAAGCAAGACGGAGGTATTAAAGCCCAGAGAGGGTTTGATGTAGACCAAGATAAGCACATCCATCAGTCTAAAATGCTCAGTTATGTAGCTTGAAATAAATAATGGAATGAATTGGAAATGGCCAGAAAAAGGCGGTTTTACATTGCCATGAAGAAAATACTGCTGAGTCTTTCTCTGTCTTTGGGGTTAAGATAGAGAAGATGCAT
This sequence comes from Chloebia gouldiae, assembly GCA_003676055.1. NCBI lineage: Eukaryota > Metazoa > Chordata > Aves > Passeriformes > Passeridae > Chloebia > Chloebia gouldiae. The sequence continues at coordinate 23,991,976 of QUSF01000005.1, forward strand.
CGCTGGATTTAATTTTGCAGTTCCTGATTGGGAAACTAACATTATTAATTTCCCAGGCTGCTTATTAATTAATTTTTTTGTCACGGCAAACTAGCAAAATAGAATTATCAATTTGATAAATGCTCTAGTTGGATGGAATATAAGGTTTTATTGAGCCCACAGAATATTATCTTACTCATTTTAGCACAAGTTTCTAGCTCTGTCTAAGGGACAATATCTTGGATCAGAACACACTGTTATTGTTAATAAAAAACCCACAAACAGTATTATTAATTTAGCAAGGAGTAAACTGGTATATGGTTTCACATATCACGTTCAAACGCACAAGCATGTATTGTTTGTAAATAAAAACCTCTTGCAAGCAATTTCTGAAAAGCAACTTCAGGAAAAATTGATTTAGTGAAATCTCTGATATATTTATTACAGTTTCTATTTCCAGTTAATTGCCCAGATCATTCCTTTGTACATCAAAGCTCTGTATGTCACACTGCCTTGCCCTGACTGCAGGTGTGGGTGAGATGGAGCATTCCCCTTCCCAGCTCACTGCGCTTCCCGTGCTCCTTGTGGGGCAGAGCTGAGCAGGGCAGGAGGACTCAGACACTCAGACTTCTTCCCACTCCACCAGCACTCACAAGGACCACACAGCTGCTGCTGAACCCTCAGGGACATAACCACAAAGGCAAACAAATCACATACAGTTGGATCCACTTAAAGTAATACAAATAATACTACAGCTGAGTCTGTAGCTAGTAACCCTCAAAAGTTCTCCAGAGCATTTGGAGCCAGAGTTAATTTAGTACCCATCACAGCAGAGGGTCTCATCTTCATTAGTCCCTTGGCTCCAAATGGAACAGCAGAGCTGGAGTTCTGCCATGATCAGGAGACTTCTTGAGGCAAACAAGCTCAAAGAGTGATAACCTGTCCCAGATGTGTTAGTCCCAGAAAAGTTAAACTTTGGCCAAGTTTAGCTGCCTCCACTAATTCTTGTACTCCTTCTTGGACAACACAACACAATCTCTCAGAAGAACACAACACAATCTCTCAGAAGCAAGACAGAAAAGCAGAAAATCTAAACTTTTAAAAATATTTCAAAATTAAATAATATAGATAATATTAAATATATAGATAATTGTGGCAGAGTAATACTCATAGCCAGTAACCAACTGTCAACAAGTTCTCAGTGGTGAATATCAGATTGCATAAAGTAGCTTCAAGTTAAAAATAAATAATTTTTAAATACAAAAAACACAATCTTTTAAACAAATTTAATTACTTTACCAGACAGAGGATAAGCGAGGGGAAAAATAAGTTTGATGAGAGACTAGAGAAAGCTTATACAGTGTGAAATTTTTTTAATTTTAAAAATAATTCCTCCTTTCTGAATCAGTGACAGCAGTATAGAGCTTTTGATGACAGTTTTTCCTGTTTGTTTCTTGGATTTGATATATAAATAAAAGAGGAACATGGATTCCAGGATTTTTGTGAGATGTTTTTAGGTTTTGGGGAATGACTGTATGTAAGTTACCTGTGCTCATAGCCAGCCCACCTCCAGTGTCATTTCAGTAACTAAAAGAAGCATATGTCATGCTAATTCAAAGAACCCATGGTTCTGCTTGAATTGTAATGCACATTTGAAGGACTAGTGCTAAGAAAGGGCCATGCTTGACAGGAAACATAGAAAGTGTAAAGTGTAATATCTAATCAAAAATTAGTGAATTACATGAGCTATCAAGCAAAGAGTCAAATTTAGGAAAAAAAGGAACCAGATCTAAAATAATTTTCTGCTGTGAAATTCCCAATACTATGTTTAAGAATTTTTCCACAATAATAAAAGAAGTATAAAAGGAAAAGTTTTTAATAAATTTGTAGGATAGTAAGGGTGTAATTCAGAAATAAAAAAATCTACAGTGTAGATGCCAAAAATATCAATAGAAAACACAGAAACCATCTCTGCAGAGTCAGAGTGGACCTAACAGGTAGGTATACACTCAGAAAACTATGAAGACACGGATTTTTTCTGGAATTAGGTACCCTAAATTACCTGTCTTTAAATACATAACTGCTGTTTCTCTCAGCCTCTCTACAGATTGTCACTCTGCAAGGACACAAAGACTCCCCATAACTGATGTTTTTCAGCTCTGTGAGTTCTTTAGGAGTCTACTTACTTACCTGTGGGATTTTTGAAATGCATGGCTAGAGATATTAAATTATATTTGGACAAAAATTCTATATTTCCCTTTCCCATGTAACTCTAAAATGCTGATGATACGGAGCTCATAGTGAAAGTCTCACTTGCAAAATTATACATTTGTCCCAGAAAAAGCCTGTCCTCTGTTTCAGTCTCCCTAAGATGGTGGCTGAACTAGAGACATAGAAGAGTTGTTAACAGATCTGCAGAGGTATATCTGTTTTGTTTAGTTCTTCTACTATTGTAAAGGTTCTGAGAAAAGCCCTCTTGTGAAAATAGAAGAACATAGGCAAAGAAAAGCATCTTGGGCACAGTATGACAAACACTAGACAAAAAAAACAAAATTCTAAACCAAACCATAACATCTTCTTCTTTCTAAAAACACGCCATTATTTATACAGGACAGATTTTTCAAGGGAATAAAAGTCTATTCAATTAAAAAAATATTTTGAAAAATTATATGTCACACAGCTGTATTTCTACTGTACTGGTATATCTGTCAAAACTGTATCTGAAGGTTCATGAAACTGCAATGAAGCCACAAAATCAGGAATAAAAACCTGGGCAGACATTGCAAATAAACAAGAAATTTAGGAATATTTTAGAAATCATCAAATGCCAATTACTTTGCTTTTGTTTCATATCTCTCTAACCTGCATGCATTTGAAAATCCAGATAAATGTGTTAATCAATTCTTGCTTATAAAACAAAAAGACTTTTCTTTATAAGTCACCAGATGGGAAAACATGCAATGTCATATATTCTGTACCTCTGCATGAAGAAATCTGCGTTATTTCATTTGAAAGACTGAACTACTAAATTTGCTTACTCTCTACAGCTGTTCTCCAAAAGGAGAGGCTGTCAAGTACTGACAGAAATGAGTTAAAAAGCACAGAATCTAGGCAGTCTTATATATGTCTGATTATGTGAGAGGGAAAAAGAAAATAATAGATGCCTTTGTACTTTTTTGATGTAAGAAAGAAAAGCATGATTTGTATTAGGACTTTTGCACTTGATTTGACTGCAGTTTAAAAAGTGATTCTGAGACTATGGCAGTCTAAATTAGAGACATTTAGTATAGATGAAAATTTTTAATTTTTATTCTGAAGCAAAACATGACAATTTGGAAGAACATTTAATTTAGAGCGTTGGTAGGTTCAAGTTTCAGTGCATGTGGTAAAGATTAAATACTTGAATAAAAATTGTTAAATGATAACTTTTGATAATACCCTTAAATTGCTATTAATCAAAAATGTTTGCACTACAGACTTGATATTTGAAATATCATTAAGACACAAAGACCTTTTCTCAGAGGTGAATTCAAAGTATAAGATGGTTCTTAAGTCTACTGGTGGAAAATACAAATTTAATGCACTCTACTGGATAATAGATATATATTATGCTCTGGTTTAACCCCATCCAGCAACCAAGCCCCATGTAGCTACTTATTCATTTCCCCATGAGCAGGATCAGGGAAAGAACTAGAAATGGAAAAGCTGGAAAACTCATGGGTTGAAATAAAGACGGTTTATTAGGGAAAGCAGAGGCTTCACATGCAAGCAAACAAAACAAGTAATTAATTCAGTGTTCCCTACGGGCAAGCAGGTGTTCAGCCATCTCCAGGAGAGCAGGCCTCCAGCACGTGATGGTGGCTTGGGAAGACAAACCCCATCACTCTGGACACTCTGCTTCCTCCTTTTTCCCCCTCCTTTAAAAACTGAGCATGATGTCCCATGGTCTGGGATTTCCCTTTGGTCAGTTTGGGTCACCCATCCTGGCTGTGTCTCCTCCCAGCCTCCCACACACCCCCAGCTTCCTCACCAGAGCAGCAGTATGAAAAGCACAGAAGGCCTCAGCTCTGTGCAAACACTGCAGTAATAAAAACTTCCCAGTATTATCAACCCTGTGTTCAGTACAAATCCAATACCCAGCCCAATACTAGCCACTGTAAAGAAATTTAACTCTATCCGATCTGAAACCAACACAATCAGTTCTTCTGGAAATATCCTATTTAGAGATCTTGATTTATGTGGATCTCCCTGAAAGTTCTGAGAATTCCAGAACAACTCAGGCTGCTACTGAAGGTTTCCTCAGTAGGGTAGTTCCAAAATTGAACACCTCCCAGTAGGCTCCTAGGACAGAATGCTAAGATGGGAATAATACTAGAAGTATGAATTCCATTTAAAATCTGGACTTAATTGGATCTCTTGGATTCCTACTAAAACTGAAGCAAATTCAGGAGTCTAGAATAGCAGTTTATCTTACCATGAGAAAAATTAAATATCTGATAGGATGAATCACACTTTAAATTTCGTTGACTCTGCTGCATATATCCCCATTGATTGCACATATTCCCATTCATTACAAATGAAGAAAACATTTGAAAAGACATTTGAAAAATGTCTAGGAAAATATTGTTACATTTTTATATATTTAGATAAGCTTGACATCATCATCACCATGGTCTTAAAATTGATAGATGGTAAACATTAGAGTCCTTTTATTTTAGTGTCTCAAATGGTCATTTTGAGGAGGTATTGTTTGACTACTTAAAACCAGTGAGTTTAATCACAGAATACTGAACACCCCCAAAAAATTATCTCTGATAGAGATGGAATATAGTAAAATTAGGAAGACTTTTAAGGGTGAAGAAAAGATGCATTGATAGAACTGACTAAGCAGGGGTGAGACATCATGAGCTATATCCTCTAATGGATAGCAGGAGGGGGTGGATGCTTAGGATCCCAAAGAGCTTTGCAAAGGTTGTGTAAGGATTGTGGACTATCAGATCCCTAAGCAATAACATAAGGTTTCAGGAAGAAGCTTAGTAAGTCTCCTGAATTTTGCAATGATTGAGAAGAGCTTTAACACACTACTAGTGAGATTTTTATAGCTTTGTGTAGCTGTTAGAATCTAGAAAAAGAAAAATGTAGCAACTTTTGGGATTTTCCCTTCCAAAACTGACAAGATACAAATATATAGGTTTCAAATAAATTTAATTTGTTTACCTTTAAAAACAACTGGTTTTAGTAATGGTAGTCCTCTTCCCCTGAATTCACTGCTGTGTATGAATAACCTTAACTTCAAGATGATTAAAGCCTTTTTTTCCCTTCCTGATCCCTCTTTGGGGATTCAACTACAAGAGACTGTGCCAGCTACTTACAGAGCAATAACAATGCTATAAAATGAGATAAGGATCTTTTTTTTTTTCCTGTCATGCTTATATCTCTTGCAAACTTCAGGAAACCAAACACACTGTTTTAAGTTAAATTTTGTGTGTGCTTATAGTTGGAGAGGGAAAGTTTCTAAACTGAGAAATGCCTCTCATTATTTCTGAAGATAGACAAGTCTTTGAAGAAATAGTTTTTGAAGTAAGTGTTTAATAATCTGAAAAATCATAAAAATGCTGAGAATTCAGCACAGGAATTTTGCACATTAAAGTTACTTCCATTTCTTTAAAACATCCCTCTTAGGTTCAAAAGTTTACTTCAATGACAATGTGTAATTAAAGACTTAAAAGTCTGGATGATTGAAATACTCTGGAGTGCAAAATTGCAGGGAAATACTGGAAGGCAGCCTTTACAGAGATCTTTTAAAGTCTGAATTTCTGCTCCTCTACACAAAGTCAAGAATAACATCTTATAAGAACACACAATGAAACAAAGAAAGAGATTTCTTCATACTGTTTTTGATGCTCCAGAAATATCTGGTGCAGGTCACCTCCAGTTTAAGCAAAGAATATTCATGCTATCACAGTTTTAGAAGACCCAGATTTTTATCATTATACAGGCCCTACAGAAAAAGGCAATCCCTCCCCAGAACCTTCAAATCCAGTCCTGAAAAGAGAGAAACAGTGGCTTGAAATGACTCTCTAGGGTCACTCCATTAGTCATCAGCAGTGCCAAGAATAGAAAACAGGTTTTCTTACTCTGTGCCTCAGACCTAATTTGTAAGACTATATTGTTTTCCAGTCAGAATGGTTGCCAGGACAGTATGTAATCATATAATGTGGATTTCGCTTTTCAGCCCCTTTGTCCTTCCCCAGACTAATGCTTTCACACTTCACTTCAGGTCTATTATAATTTCATTTTTACCCTAAAGAAACTATCACAGTACTGGTCTTATATTCAAAATGTTGCATGAAGATGCAAGTGCCCCTTTTCAGTGACTCCTATGTTAAATAGGGAGAAAATTGTATCCTTTTCCCTTCAAGTAATATTTTCCTTTGATTTACTGATCCATTTTGTTTTATCAGCTACCTGAATCCCCATTGGAGACCATTTTTACAAAGTAATTGTTTTCAGTGAGAGAAATGCGTTTTGCAAATTTTCAGCCATTCACAGAACTAGGGAAAAATTAAATTGGGTAGTCATGATTTTGCCTAGAAAATATAAAGGCTATCACTGCTCAGAGGATCACAAAAAAAAATTAACTCCTATTTTGAAGAAAGCTATATTCTAACTTAAAGCATCAATAAAAAAATCAGGAACCTAAATTAACTTCCGAAAAATTAGCCATCCCTAACCGCTCACTGTATGAAACACAATGGGAGCCATAACTCCTCAAGCTGCTGTAGTATAGTAATGAACTATTATAGTTTTCCATTTTAAAAAAAGGTTATGCTAATGTGAAAGAAAATTGCTCTGCTGTTTGAATGGAAATAATGCAATATTGCTCCTTACTTCAAAAGCAACATTCCTCAACAAATAAACTGGCCTTTATCTGATGAGAATTCCAACAAGCAAGGTGATTCTTTAAATGAGATCAGCTAGTGATAATGTCATCTTAGCCTTATCTCACCCTTTCTCAGTGAACAGTGAAGTGAGAGATTATTTTCTCTTCTGGTGTTTGTATTGATCAAATTAATTTTTTGGTACACCTTATTATGTACACAAGTCCTCATGTTTTAGCTGTAAGTGAACTTTGTCCTTCTTACAGAATTACTACATAGAATAAACAGCAATAATGGAGCTTGTGGTTTTTCCTATACTTACATAATGAACTTCATCCAAAATTGTGATGCGAGTCAGCAATAAGGCAGCAAGCCACCCTTTCCCAAGCTGCACTAAGCATGGTATTGACCCCATTTAAAGAGCAATCCAAAGAGACTGGGCAGATGATAATCCCAAAGAGAAGGAAGTGTTTCTGACAGGCATTGTGTCTGACAGGGCTGAAATGCATTAACTCTGATAGCAAGGAAGCCAGAGTGACAGTGTACTACCTTCAATTGAGTTGACACCTAAAATGCTTTGTGTTGCCAAAACCACATTTCATTGGGTTGTATATAAGGCAGAGTTAAGTTCTCCATAGAATTTATACAGTCAGCTAAAGAGATTGCATTTTGTAATATGAATATATGGATTACAAGCAAAGCAAATAAAGTCTTTGAAAAAGTTCTTGTCAAAATATTCACTTCTCCTGGGGAAAACCACTTATGAGTTAAATCCAATGAAGGTGGATATCAAATATCTTTGCAGAAAGTTTGCATGTACTTCTCTGACTTTCCTACACTTACATGCTCCCTTTAAAACCTACTCACTCTCATTCTACCCACATGTGTCTACTATAATATGATTAACCTTCATCTGAGAGTATATAGCAGAAGCAATCCTAAATCAGTGGTAGATTACATCCATGAGCAAATATTTGCTCCATTAACTCTAGTAATGATTGAGGGTGTTTGGGCATCAGGAATCTGACTATTTTTGAGAGAAAGGGCTCTTTCAGTCCTTTAAAGGTCAGACTCAATCTGACAGTGGAGAACACAAATTCTGAAGTTTGCAGAGAATGCTCCCAGTTTTCTGACCTTTGAAGCTGTGAGCTGTTCAAGTACCACAGGTTATGTCAGTTTTATTTGTAGCCTGTAGGGAGAGGTATGGGTTTCACCTGCTCTTCTGGGCAGAAAATATTGTGCTTGACCTCTTCCCACTTACCAAATGACATGCATTTATCAATTTTGAACCAAAAAATCATGAGTCAACCAGGTGCCTATCCATTGTAATGACATCCATACATTGTGATAACTCTAGTATTTGAAAATAGAATTATAAAACAGTTCATCAGAATATAAACCCCTTCTTTTTCTTTTTGTTTATTGGGGAAAATTTCTTATAGCAGCAGACTGAAAAACTGATTATAGTTTTCTATTAGACTTTCATTTTATATTGCAGTTATTGCCTTGGCCACATAGATGTGTAGCTGTTCAACTAGTTGACACATTGATCACTCTTTTAAAAAATACATAGTGAATTATGGTCATAATTTAGCATAATTTTATTGTTGCTTTGGTGGGGAAGTTAAACATTTGTTTAACACCTATTCATGCTAAAATGCTGTGGAATAGCTTGTAAAAGACTATAAAATACATAATATAATTTAGAAGTCTGACTGTACCCTTTGTTTCATTTGCACATTATTTTGAGATCATCTACTGGTCTTTCAGTACCGAAATGGAGCTTATAATAAAGATGTGGGCAAACTTCTTAACAGGCCCTTTTGGGGTAGGATATTGAGTAATGATTTTAAATTTTAAAAAGCATAGATTTAAATTAGGTGTAAGAAGGAATTTTTTTTTTTTACAGAGGGGTGTAGGCTCTGAAGCAGGTTGCCCAGAGATGTAGTAGATTCCTGATACCTGGAAAGACTGATGGTCAGGTTGGACAGGACTCTGAGCAACCCAAGCTAATTGGTGATGTCCCTGCTTATTGCAGGAGGGTCGCATTAGATGACCTTTAAAGGCTCCACCCCATGCTATTCTATGACTCCAGGATTTAGAAGGCAGCAAAATTTTCTTTTTGGATTTTCTGTTCTAATGAATCAGATCCATGCAATTGTCTCTACAGAGCCAAAGATCTGCATTTCTTTGAAAGTGATCAGGTGTAAAAATATCATGAAGAGCTTTTATAACATATTAAGGGTAATTTTTATAATACTAAACTGTGGAACAGGTTGTCATTTTTACAGGTTTCATTCACTTAAACTTTCTAATATGGTTGGTTATGAACTTACTGCAGATCATGCACTAATATCCATGTTAATATTTGCTTATAAATTCTAATAAAGTAGAGGTGAAAATCACATTTTCAACAGTCTCTTCCTCAGCAGTATTCAAGGACATGTACAAGTGGGAACAAATATTTGTGTCAAAACTGCAATATGTGAGGAAAAAATTAATTCCACTCTTCTGTGAACTCACAATTAAGAGAGATCATGTATAAAAGTGCCTCATACAGAAAGTGAATAAATTAAGAGCTCTAATGGGAATACTGTGAACTCATATGGTTGTGCTGCAAAATATTTATGGTAAGCTATACATTTAGCATTTTATTGTACTTTTAAGACCAATTTAAAGACTGTGTCACATTTCCTCTCTACATTTTAAGACATGAGCTCATCTTTGAGAAGATAAAATCTCAGCTGTGTTGGGATAAATTTTGTTGCATACACACATATGACCATTAGCTCTTTTGAATAATGAAATATGAGTGCTGGTATGGTTGATATGCAAAGAGCATATAGAAGAACAATACACAGAGACACGTGGTAAGGACAGGATGCCTCAATGCATCAACCACAGGACTGCTTCTCACACCTCAAACTGATGCAGAAGAGACAATGGGGCACATCAGCAACTAAGGCTGATGTGAAGAAGGGGCCCACAAGCTGTGATTGTTCTTCAGCTGCTGTAGGAGTGTGCCTGTACTCAGGAACTTCAGCTCTGGTGTAAGTAAGGCTCCAGTCCATACAGCTCAGCCTGAGAAACCTCTGCAGCTCTAGGGTACAGCTTGACTGTTTTTAAACCAGAAATGTGTGGGCATGCAAATCCTGTTCATGTCTGCTGCAAAGGCAATTGATTTATTGTAAGCATTCTCCTGGCTGTGGTTTGCATAAGTAAAATATGAAGAACATTCATTACTCTCAGTATCCATTAGCTTTCAAGTAAAATGTTGTTTCCTAATGCAAAAAACAACAACAACAACAAAAAACCACAACAATCAAAAAAAAAAACCCACAAACCAAATCAAACCAAACAAAAAAAAAAAAAACCCAAACAAAAAAAACCCAAAAAAAACCCCAAAACCAAAACCAAACCCAAACCAAACAAACAAACAAGGGAAACAAGATTTAGGGACTAAATAACAAAATACAAGGGCACTATAAAAGTTACAGGATAGGACAATTTTTACCTTTATACTTTACATTAAGAAAGGTTCAGATGGGAGCTGGAACAACTTCTGCTTCTGTGATGCATAAATTGATAGCCACTGATAGCTGCGGGCTGCTCTACTCCTGGTCACCTCTGAGCTCTACAGGTGTCAGCTACAGCAGAGTTGTCATAAGGGACAGGAATTTTTAATGCTTATTGTTTCACAGTTCTCTGGTATTTTTCTGGTTAATTATGCTTCAAATGAGTTACTATTTTAATGATAACCCTAATTCAATAGTATTAAATTAGAACTGGCATGGAGCTCATTGCTACTGTGATTATGATATAGTGGTTAGAGACAAATAAAGTTTTTCCAAACAAGGTAATTCATATTTGCCCTACACACAGTTGCATATTTTTCATATTACTCATCCTTTCTATATAAGCCTTTATTTTTATTTCGCAAAGTTCTCTTTCATCAAGTATTCTCCAAGCATGGGTACTGAATGGCATGATATTGATGCAGTAGTTCATGGTCAAGATATTTAGATGTTGTTTTTATTATTATTAATATTATTATTATTTTTCTTATTTTTCTTCTTTTGCCTGAAACTCAGCTGCCTCTTCAGCAGCTGTGGGCCAATTACTTCTACTGACATTGAAAGGTGATTATTAAGCCTCAGGTCTGACAGTCTCAGAAAAACTCAATTGGTTGTTCTACTTAATCTCATTTATTTCACAGCTTCTCTAAGCAGGAGCCTCCAAATATAAAACTTCTCAGAGCATAATAAGAGGTAGGTGTTGATTTTTCAGAAAAAAAAATATAAAAATAACTATCAGGACTGCATCAGGTTCCAAAATGCTTCTAATAGTAAGAGCTACATGGCTCAGCCTCCTTTTACAAGTACTAAAACCACAAGAAGTTTAATTTGCTACTTGCAAGGTTGCAATTATTCCTATGCATAAGAAGGTACAAGATCCTGTTGAAGGTTTTCCAGCAGTGGAGACACTTCTATCTCTCACTGCTGTGTGTTTGCCAATGCCTCAGTAGTTATATGCTTATGGTTGCCATTCCTTCATCCAGGCACTCACAGCTTTTCCCTCCTCTCCTCAGCTGCTTATTTCTACAAAGCCTTTGAAAACTTAATTATTTTTGAAAGTTTTTCCACCTATCAAAATTGAATTGCAATTAGTCAGTGAATTCAAATGTTATCAAAGAGGGAAGCAAGACGCTGACAATGTAATCACACAATTCTTGTTATTGCTGGCAATCAGGTCAAAAATCTTAAAGAAAAATTGTGGAACTGGGAAAGCACATGTTAGTGAAAGTGGAATAAATGTCTGATAGTTAATGTACCTTCAAGGATAAACTTGTTCTCAGAAGCCAAGTACTACAACAAAGTCTAGTTCTAACTGCATTTCTTGCCTTTGAAATTCCCATTTTTTTGGTCTACTAAAAGATAGCTGAGGATCCTTCAAACTCCCTCTTGAGTTATGCAAAAGTAATGTTTAATGCTTCAATAGTTTCTAAAACAGATTAAAAAAGATACAGATAATAATGATTGATACCTGTCTCCTTCTAAGTATCATCTTGCTAATTTCGATTTAACAGGTCACATTCTTAGACAGTTGATTGCTTTTACTATCTAATCAGAAAAAACTGCACAATTCCTCCAGATATTTTAAACCAAAACTTCCAGCTGACTCATAAAGCTAAAGATATTACTTTCAACTGGCTTTTTAAGACAAAGGATAAAGTTATACCTTTTAAAATACTGTATATATATATATATATATATATATATATATATATATATAAGATTTATATAAATATATATATATAAAGGTAATATATGTAAAGATGTACTATGCATCTCTATAAAGTTTATGTACATGCATAAATGTATAAATCTTTTTGAAATTCTTATTACTCCAGGGGAATAGGAGTAAGTGCAATAAATATTGCAACGGTAGTCCTGGATCACACTGATGCTTAAAACCTTATGCATCATATGCAGGCTGAAATCTGCATTATTGATGGACCCAAGATACATTACATGATATAAGGAAGAGATACATAGGACTCAGATGTTCTAAGCTTTGAGGAGTCAGAATTGCTTAGATTTTTATTTATAAGTGCAAAGGATTATTATTAATTGACATTCAGATAAATTATATGAGTACAGTTGATTAGGGGGGGGGCTCTTCAGAAAAAGTTGGCACTGCCTCTTAAATTAACATTGTCTATAAACAGTTTTTTCTAAGAGTTTTGATCTGATATAAAATAGACTGTAGTTTGTGTTCAGCTATAAATGTGTTTGAAGTGCTACTAATGGCTTATGCACAAAGGAACAAACAGTTGTATAACCCAACATAATTTCTAGTATCTTTGAATAAGATTCCATGTAAACATCTTAGGGCATTATCTAAGCAAACATTTTTCCACTTCTCCTGAAAATAATGCAACATAGCCTGTTTTTCCCTTTTCCTGAAATAGTACAATGTACTTTCCTAAGTTGTTTCCAAGTCTAGAGAAAGGTGAGTTTCGACTGGAGTTCAGCTATGATAATTCTGCAAAAAAAGTAGTTCTGTATTTTTTACCTTCTATCTGTACCTATCACCAAGTGTGAATTCTGGTTTTGAAAAATTCAGTTTGCATCCATCTTCAGCAAATAATGGGAACCATCTGGACTGATTGGTATGGAAATCAAAACTAATTGATCCTGCCATTTTTGAGCCTTTTACAGAACATGAAAATAGACAATATTGTGCTTTCTAGAGCTAATCAAATCTGTACATCAAATTCCTCAGTGGTAGGTTATAAAAATATTTGGATCCCGTTTTCACAGTTAAAAGATCTAACTTCATAAAGTACAAATAAATTGTTTCTTAATTAATGGAATCTGCTAGCAGAGTGTCAAAAAATAAATCTAAATGCAGGTAAAAGAAAATTACTGATTTTTTTTTTCTCTATATATACTTTCTCTCCAGAGTTTTTCCTGTCTTAGCCTAGATCCTCTTAGCCTAGGTCTCTTCCATATTTTTCCCAGTCAACAGCTCTTCACTGAATAAAGCATTGCTGACCCTACACAGAAATTTTCTGATGGTGAGAGATCTCATCCAAAGGCAGCAGTATGCCTGTGACAATCACAATGCATTTTTAGGGCTGCAGATTTCTATCTTCTCTTCAGACAAATAACCACCCTATATATCCTATATATATGGAAAAGGACAGCACATCATCTCTTTGCTCTGAGCTTCATCATATCAACACAACACTCAAAATTAATCAAACAGTACAAGTTCTAGAAAATACATATATTTAAGCTAAAACAATATGTAGAGAAAGAGGTTAATGCTTGAGTAAGAGTTCCTATATCCTGTTGAGAAGCAATACTAATGAGTAAAGTTACAGATTTCTTAATGCCCTGAAAAACAGAATTGTAGAGTGATTCGGGTTGGAAGGGACCTTAGAGACGATCTAATTCCAGTCCCCAGTGATCATTCTTTTCAAACTTTTGACCCTTGCCTAGCTCTTTGACACTTGATTTATGTAATTCAAACTCAATTTTTACTCCTGAATGATATTAAGGGGAGAAGTGTTTGTCCAGTTAAAAATAGGATTTTATGTTCCTCTACGTGATGATCATGCATGTAAGAAAACCTATTTTCCTGTATAGTCTGTATTTTCTAGAAGGTGAATCATATCAGAAATGCCAGGCTATCTGCTCTGGAGAAACTGGGAAATCACTGCTTTGAGATGGTTTGATACACATTCCATAATTTCTCTCTTTGATAATGAAGCAGGCACTGGTGCTAATCTAAAAACCTTCAAACATATACTCAATATGAGAAACTAATAAATCTAATACTTCTTCATGCCTCTTTTCTGGTGAACAATGGCATTTGGGTGAATGTACTAGGCCAGAATGAGCCAAATTAATATGTGTTTATGACTGTCAGTTCATTGATGTAAGGAGTATCTAAAATCCAGGCAGGATATTGTCATCTTTTCCTGAAACTATTTTTTCTCATTTGAACATATTAGTAATTTCAAAGATATCTAGTTGCACAAACCTGCCCCTCCCCCCACAAATGAAGCAGAAGTTCTTTTTTAATGTTTTTCATGCACGTATGTGACTTGCATCTTACTTTGGCATTGCTTACAAGAATTTCTAGTTATTTTAATAAGCTTACTATGACAATACAGAAGTTCATTTATCAGTAAACTGCAGAATGTGGGAAAAACACTGCACATAAATAGGAGAATACATAAGCATGAAAAGCTAATGGTCCTCACAGGCTGAGCAAGTAATCTTGATTTTTAAAAGCAGAAACATATGGAGATTTAAACTCTTTCAGGGAGGCCAGATGAAGAATCCAGATTACTGTCCTTTCTGCAAATGCAGAAATATTTTTTAAATTATAATTTCAAATACCTAATGTGCTTTTGAAGGATTTAAGTGGATTTAATGTCTTTAAAATAATTAGTAATTTGTAGTCCATCAGACAAATATATACATTTTCTAATGAGGAAGGACTGAAGAGCCTTAGCTTAAAGATTTGTGTTTTCTATATCTCCACAAACAGACATCTCTATGGGGGAAAGATACCTCAAATATTTGGTCAAAACTTGCCCAGGATTTTCAGCTCAGATATTAAATCTCACTGAAGGTAATCAGATTTCATGTTTGAATGACAGGTTGAGGGACCTCACCCTAAAGCTGTATAGTTGGGTTTTTTTAAAAAGAACAAAAAGGGAGAAAGACATAATTTCTGAAATTTTTTTTCCCATCTGGGGAAAAAAGAGTGAGGACTGAGATAAAATGTAATGTTCACTGCTCTAAAATGGAAATAAAGACAAGATATATTTACATGAAACTTTGAAGTAAATTATTCAGCCAAAATCAGCACCATTGTAAAATTCATAATAGATTTGCAACTAAAATGATGCAGATTTGGTTCTCCAGCTCTGATTACCCAGTATGTTTACAGGATGGCATGTCAGGTTTTCTGAAATGGTTGCAGTGACAGTGGAGTGCCTCATAGCTACAGCTATGCCTTAAGTGCTGAAAATTTTTAAATGAAGAAAACCTTAGGATAATGTGTCCTAATGAATAAGGAATATAGAAAATACCTCAGGGACAAGTAAATTTTGAATTATTAAGTCAAACTTGGCAAAAAATATCTGCCAAAAAAATATTGGTTTTTCCCAGCTGATGAAGACAAAAACTGTGCATGTAAAAGCTTAGTCTGAACTAAGCTAAGCTAATTCTTAAAATCCTACTATGGAAGAAAATCTGTGAGTGATTTCACTTTAGAGTGTCTTCTGGATATCTGTAGCATTCTAATCAGTAATTTCTTCTGATAGTTCTCAGGATTAGACACTGCTTAAGTAATTTCAGCTCCTTCTCTTTGAGTTCAAAAGAAGATCAGAGTAATGATTTAAGCCTCTCTGGTTTGACGAAAAACAAAATGGTTTAAAAAAACTGCACCTGGACCCTTCTCTGGTTGAATATCTTTGTATGTATTTAATCCAGCCCAGAGTATCTCTTTGCTCTCCAGGGAAAATCAGCTCATGTTGCTCCATTAAATGCCCAAATTTTAAGTTATGTCACCATTTCAATAACCAATTATCTGATACAAAAGAAAAGTCAAATGGGGATAAGACTGTTACTGTTAGAAAGACAAACACAGGAAATTCAGGACATTTAAGAGTCCTACAGTTCCAGCACTGCTCTTAATCTACATCTCAGTGATGGTCATTTAATGCATATCCTTGCAAAACGATTGGTATAAGGAGAATTGGCAGAATACACTGGAAAAAACCCCTATGCTTTGAATAGCAATTAAGTGTTACTTGATCTTTATCTAAATAACAAAAGAGAGATAAATGTCTAAAATGTAGATCATGATCAAATAACTAATTTACAATATAATAATAATGAAAGAAAGAGGTTTGGTAGTATGGCTTTAGCTTGGTTGCCCTTCCTGATTAGGATGATGTTAAAATTATACAATGAGTGATAAGTATTATAATAAATATGATTAAACTATCTCCAAGCTAAATTATTAAAATATATTTTACCCCTTCCCTTCAGCATAAATATTTACTAAAATTCAGAAGTTTCTTTTTTTGTAGTATTTTGAAGAGAAAGAAGGGAAATAATGCCACTCTATAGTAATTATTGACCTAGAACTCTCTTGACTGAGGAAACTGTCCTCATTTGTGAAAATCACAAGGTCATTTATATATTATGAGTTTCCAGTGCTGTTGTGTTCATCTCTGTCAGTGAACCTGAATTTTCGGTGAACTTTATAACAAAAATAACCTATCCCAAACTTATTAAGTTATCCCTTCCAGAAAGCTGACAACTTAGATAATGCATAACCAATTTCTGTCACCTAGCAGAACTCACTTTTTTCATTCCTTCACAAATATATGATGATTTAGGTTTGGGGAAACAAGCTAATCTTAGAAGCCTCTGATTTGATAAGAGGTTTTGAACAAAATTTTGCTAACTTTTGACAAGACAGCTCAGGGCTAGATCCAATAAAAATGCATTATGTTTCTTCATTGTGAAGCTCTGAAAAATTGATTTTTATATTGGATTGGACCATTGGCTTGTTAAAGAAACTTAACTTGATAACAACACCCTTTATCCCCTTAGGAGCTATCATTTCATGTTAGGAGGACTGAAACAGTGCAGCATATATAAGGAGTATTATCTAGCCTTGTGGGGTCAAGGAGTTATCTTGCAGCACAGCCTGAGTCACAGGGCTGAGCACTGGAATAAGAAAGCAGGGCAGAAGGTTCCTCAGGGGCCAGAAGAGAAGGAAAGAAATCTTTTCCACTCTAGGATATAAAGTTATAGCAAAGCTCTTCAGCAGCCATTTAGCAAGGCTAATATTCTTGTCTCGCCATTTATAAAGCCACATTTCTTTCATTATTTTCAATTGCCAGGGATACAAAAAATAAATATAGACAGGGATGAACCTGTCTACTGTAGCTCGCTACATTCCTCTCTTTGGTTTGGTAGTCAATATTTGTTATAGTTCTCTGCTCAGACCATTTGAGTACTCTTAATCCACTTGAAAAGGCTTGTTTGCTTTATGTTATGCTGAGATCACAATTTCATAGAACACTGTTCCTGGCCCAACCTTCACATCAATAATATAGTTTTAAATCTGTAAATATGCTCTCATCAAGATTTACCTACTCATCATCCAGATTGATTTGTTTTAACATAATTCCTCAATAACTACTTTTTTGAATTCTGATTCCCTTGAAATGCACATTGCAAGGAAGGTGTAATGGTAAGAAACAGTGGACAGTCATGCATTTGGTGACATAAGCTCAAAAGTAAGATGAGGAATATTTATTCATTTTTACCTTATAAATATCTTTGAGATCAATTTTTAAATACAATGTTCAAAGTATTTATTGTCCACAAGGTATTTCTACTGTTAAAAATCACTTAGGAGTGGAGTAAGCACTTGCATTGAAGAATTCGTGGCTCATTGAGAAGATGTGAAGAGATATATATGCTTTTTTTCTCTGAGAAGCCTGGCCAATGCAAATAAAGATGGAAAAATTGGCTCCTGATAGTTAAGTTCTTTCTCAGCTTTAGATAATATTATATGTTTGAGCTTTCCTGGGGAGGCAGGGGATAGACAAGGCAAAGAAGACTTGCCCTAGGCATAAACTGCATTTACATTCTTGATTTTTAGAACATTTATTTTAACAATATATATGATGCAGCAATTTTGAATTACATATGGAAATGTTTTTTAATGATTTTGAGTATTACAGCTAACAAATATACTACAACAAAAAAAATTTGCTTCGCCATTTTAAATATGTTTTACCATGGATTTTCAAGCAAACAAGTGTGGGGAATTTCTGTCCTCAGTACTAGAGCAAAACAGCAGGCTTAATGGCAAAACATGGGAATATCACACTTTGGCAAATTGTCTCCTGTCTCCATAATAGAGAGAAAGAAGAAAATTACTCCAGCCTGCCTGAGTGCCAAGGATGCTGCAGCTTTCCTGGCTGGATGGTCTGCTATATATATTTCTTAGGTATATATATATATATATATATATATATATATATATATATATATATACACCTAAGAAATGTATATAGCATTTCCAAATGAGACAGGACACAGACATGCTCCTTTTTCAAGCACTTGGTTACCACTCACAAGAGTATGGACATGGGCATGGTTTGCCTTGAAGAAATGAGGAAAGCAACAAGAGCTGGATGCTTAATGAAAGTGCACACAGCTGCTGCTGTCCCTATATAGCTGTTCTGATGTGGCTTAAAAGACAAGGCATTCAATGGAGAAGGGGGAAAAAAGAAAGCAACTCTTGGATACACAGATGTAAAAACTTGCAGATTTAAATGACTAAAATCAGTGGAACAATATCTGTTGTTCCAGCTTTTATTCAAATCTTATCTGCTTTGCATTCACTCTATATTTTTAGTATGCAGAGAATGTTTTACAATGTATGTAAACTCATATAAATTGTGCAATGTTGTCTTTGAAGAAATTAAATTGTCATTACAGTTAATTTTAAACTCTTATGCTAAAATGAATTTATATTTTATGGTAAATTAAGAGAAAGAGATTCTATTCCTTTTGAGATTTGTGGTGATCTTTCTTTAACTCATTTGCCACAGAAACATTATTTCACATTCAGTGTAATTCTATCAGGTATACTTGTGTATAATAGCTGGGAGAGCATGAGAAAACAGCTTATGAATCTTTAGTAAATTATATTCACCCCTTCTCTCGGAGCTACATGGATCTTGCCTGCCCTCAGCTGGATTTATGAAGGGTTCATTGAAAAGTGGTGGTGAGAAATGTATTTCAAAGCCAACAATATATCATGTTGTATAAGAAATAATCTTTTCAGTCTCACCAATGGCATTATGTTATAGCTAATAGAGAAGAGAGTCCTTTTGGGAATTTCTGAAGCTAAAAATAAAGCAATCAGTAGGACAAAGAATAAAAATAAAGAAAGGTCAAACAAAATGTTGGACTAAACAACGCAGTAAAAGAATAGGCTTTCTGGTCCTTACCGTGTATAGGACAAAAAATGTATTTATTTCAACTGAATCAAATACCATCTATTTTGCTGTCTTCTGGATATATGAGGTTTTTCTTTGGTCCCTGAAAAGGAAAATCTCTATAGAAATAACAGAACACTTTGTGAAGAAGCAGTGGTCAGAACTGTTCTACTGAAAAATACATTCACTGGGCAACATCCAGAAAAGCAATCAAAGACTATATGTTCTTCTGTGTTAAATATGTTTCTCAAAAGATCTGAGACTAAATAGACACAAAGCCCAGCTAAGCTTTAGCAATAATTGCCTGGTTTGTAATAAAAAATACCGGTTACCAAGAAGGTCAAACTGTAACTTAAAAATTAATCAGTCAGCCTTGTACTCCATATATTTTGTCTCCTTCCCACATCTCCTTTCCTTGTTATCCTATGAAAAAGTCATTGATGAAGAGTGGGATTAGGAGAGGAAAACAAGAAATCCAAAAAAATCCAAAGCCAATTATAGGTTTTGTCAAATCCTTGCAGATAACTCATTTTCCCTCTCTATTACTGTTTATGTTTCTGACATTATTCTCCACATTACATAAAAGATTATGTATTTCTATTCCTCTTACAGTCTTCCCCTGATGTTTTCAAATAAAGTACTTCATGAAACAGAGAACTGATCTCGGATCTTTTGAGATCCTATGCCTCTGAAAATCTTTTTCGTGATATTGGATTTGTTTATCTTGTTAAAAATGTCACCCACCAAAAGTCAAGCTTCTATATGAAAAAATAGTTTCATTATGAAAACCATAATTTCGTTGGTAAATTAATAATGCCACTGTCTCTTCCCTCATTCTTCTCCTCCTGCCCATCTGAGATGAAAGAGAAGAGGATGCCCTCATATACCTGACTTTCCCATCCAATATTTGGAAACATAATCCATTTCTGTAACTTATCCTTCTCATTTGCAAAACTCCCATGATATTTCACCACTACAGGTCCTCACAGCTCCCCAGAACATATATGGTGGATTGACTACATGCCACATAAAAACAAGACCACCACCTAACTCCTTAGGTCCATCAAAAAGGCAAAATGTTGGCTGAAATAATAAGAAATAAAATCACATGCTGCTAAGGTCCTGGTAAAATCAAATCTCAACCATGTTTATTTATCTCTTACTATACTCTTGGAAAAAAGGAACAAAAAGAGCAATGGAATATAATGAAGAACTACCATATACAGGATGCCAGCACCCTTCCTTACTTCACCATATGTTGGGGTCTTGAGGAATATTTTTATCCTATTACACTATACTAAAGATTTTTCTTACCTTTCCAGAGGTTTTTCAACCATCAGGATTCCAACAGAAACAAGGATGAATAGGAGTATGCTTCTAATTTTTCTGCCTTCCTGCAAAGGCAAGATGAAGATCTTTTTCTTTCTGCTTGTGTAAATTCCAAGCTATCTACACCAGCAATATTATTAGCTGCTTTTCTGACATTCTGTTGAGATGTTCAGGAAAAGGTTACAAATTAGATTTCAATTATGAGAACAGTAAGTGAAACATGCTAAGGAAACCCTTTCACATAACCTGAGAATCACAAAGGTCAGGTTGGAAGGGACCACAGTGGGTCATCTGGTCCAAACTCCCTGCTTAAGTACAGTCATCCTAGAGCACACAGCATGTAATTGTGTCCAGGCAGTTTACTTTTTAAACAAGGAAGTAGCAAATCTTTCCTGAGCAAGTTCTTTTTCTGATCCCACACTCTCAAAAGAAGCAGCGTTCAAACTACCTGAATACAGTACTATAACAGTGGAATAAGAAGTCAAAGCCAAGAAACCATTAGACCCCAATCTGATTGATTCCTCTGATGTCAGACATAAAATTTCAAAGATAAAGAGAATGGTCTTTGAATACCAAGAAGACTTAATCAGTACAAAACCACAAATATTTTTCTCATGAAAAAAGCTGCACCATTCCTGCCACAACAAGAAGTGCAAATGCAGTTTAATTAAAGTGGTGTTTAGCTGTTTCAATGATCACATGGAACTTTTTAGACATTCCCCCTGTTGTCTACATATGAACATTTTCAATCTTGCTCATGCTGAGAGGCACACACAAGAGCAGAATGTAGGAACAAAGACAGTGTCATACCCAACCTTCTTCTCAGGGGTGTTCAGCTTTTTTTTTTCCTTTGGGAAACCAAGAGAGGTAAATGTGAAACCACTGTGGATGAGCCATTTAGTGCAAGTTCAGAACATGACAGCTGCATGTATCCTGTACTGACTGGAGATTAAGTACTCCAAAGATTACTCAAGAAGACTCATTTGCAGAGATGAATTAATCTTTTTAATCATCTTCACATCAACACAGGAATTATCACTAATTGAAAGATTTTGTGCATAACCACTATTAAAAAACAGAGACATTGATAAATCTGGGCCCCGTGAGCTTTGCGTACCCTCAACTTGCACACATTCAAGATACAGAGACAGTTACTTTTAAAATATACGTGGTCCTAGAAATGTGAGGATGTACTCAAAGGTCAACAACCAGCAGTAGAGAAGGCTATTCAGTTACTCACCAAAATAATCAGGCACTTGGGAAACAGGATTTTTGGAAGCAAAATATTTCATACTGGTATTTTTTCCTTTAAACTTTTATTCACCAAGATAAGATTCTGAGTCTTCCTCATTTTCAAGTATGCCTAGCATTTTTAGGCTTAAGATGTTGCATTCAAGGCATTTATGTGAAACTGACTCTTGCTGAAATATATGTACACTATGACACATCTTAGTGATGTCTTTAAATATAATTGGAGCAGGAAGTACTTTGCTTTTATGTTGCATCATCAGCTGAAGATAGAAAGCTTCACTTCTTAATTTGCATGGTACTTAATTTCCTACCAAATGCAATGCTATCATCACAGAAGCACTAAATATTTCACAGCAAGTTTTAGTGAAGCAGCTTGGATTACACTAAGTCAGTAAAAGTCGGTTTAATACCGACAAACCCATACAACACCCATGATCTGTAATTCTGTTTTTTGGGAGAACTTGTTTGCTGAGTTTTGCAGAAAGCAACATCACAGGAAAAATTTAAAATGCTTAAATACGTTAAAAAATCCATTGTAAAGGATTGAACTCCTGGTGCTTGGCCTTGTGCAACCGATTATTCCACTGGGAAATCTGTGGAAGGCACTGTGTTTGAAGAGTTAGCAATCTTGTACTCAGGGTGTAAGGAGTCCATAGATTAGCATGAACAGGGACTGTAAGGGAACCTGCTGGTGTGTCCCATGCCAGCCCCCAGCACTACAGGTATTCTCTCAGAGAGAGCATCCAGTCTATCAGGAGACAATACATGGGTTGGATTTTTACACAAGAAAAAAGCACCCCAGCATAGGAGGTAGGAGGAGCCCCTCTAAGGCTGGCACCTGTGCAGAATGCCATGAGAAATCTGTCTAGAACCTGTTTGGTGCTGCATGAAAACAAGGTTCCTAGCATCTGAAAGGATAAAAGACTTACTCTCTATCAGTATTCCTCTTTTTATTCTCTTTTATTAAGATGTTGCCAAACCTTCTCATAGAGATCCTGAAACAATCTTCTCACCACTATCAATACTTGTGCAGAAGAGTTTTTTATTTGAGACATATCACAATTATGCAATAATATAATGGCTTATGCTATATCACCCTAACCTAAAAACTTACAAAAAATAATATATATATATATTATTCAGTAGTATACATCACTGCAGGTTGAGAGGCATTAGGTAACTATATGAAGTTACTGTGGCAGAAAATGCTTACAGGAAGTCCATATGGGTATCTAAAATGTAGTACATGCACATCTTGTCTCTATAAAAGCCCTTGCAAGTGGAGGCACAAAGTGCTGTAAAAGCCAGTACGCCCTAGGAACAATCTGCCTTTGCCCACCAGAACCCACCCTTAAATTTTCCTCAAATACCTTGGGTTTGTTGATGGCTTTCTCTCCAGACAAATGTCCACCTTAGGCCTGCTGTATTGTTTGATCCCATGTCTCCTGGCCTAAAGCCATCATCTTTCACCAACCTTCCTTCTGCCCTCTGATCTAGCCTCCAGGCTTTGCTTCTCTAGCCTATATCTTATGTAGAGCTCTTCAGCAGTGGCAGCCCACCAGTGGCCATTTCCAAGTCAAACACCCTTCTTTTAGGGTTATTGACCCTGAAGACATTCTAATCTCATTGCAAACAATACAGCTGTTACTCGTACAGCTTTTTAGCAGACTTTAGTACCTTGTTTTTTTAGGTGATTACACTTAGCAATGGTTCTTCAACATTAAAAAGCCCACAGTAAATATTCCAAAAGGAAACATTTTTCAGGTTTAGATCAGCACTATTACACATTAGTGTCCAATGAACACAAATGCATGCTTCCTTGAGTATAAATTAACACTCTAATAAAACACATACTACTATATTTAAATCTTCAAATAAATGAAAGAAATGCAAGCCTACTCTAGCAAATGAACGTTACTTGATACTTGAAAAGCCTTCGTAAATTGATCACAGCAAGAGCATAAAAGATGAGGAAATACTGTGGTTATATTCAGATGTAAATTTCAAAATTTGTTTAAGTTATTGACCAGAAAGGGTCAAACAATAGCAGTCACATCTGATATTAGTCAGAATAACAGTGCTAATGAGAAAGATACTAGCTTTGAATGACATTTTACTGTACTTATATACCCATAAAACATAACTGTAATTTACTGATTTGAAAATATTCCTTCACAGCAAGAGAGCCATAACTAATGGATGTCATGACCACCTCCAGTACTTGATTATCTTGTGGCTAGGTCAAGGCTCATTAAAAGTCTGATATAATTTTCCACTCTTTTGCACTAAGCATGTAGAATTTTCTTTTTCTTGGTGTTCATATAGTTCCGTTCTGTCACATTTGCACCAGATGCATCATAATTTGATGAGTAGTTCAATGAAAACAGTGGGAATGCTACCCAAAAGAAAACAGGATTTCAGGGTTTAGTCCATGGAAAAAAATTCTTTAGACTATGGTTATTATGAAACATTTTAGTAAATTAAATGCTTATCAAGAATCCACTAAAGAATAAACTATTTTATAAATCATAGCCCTATTCATAGAGCTAGGGTAGGTTTTGGCTTTACAATGCACACCAGGCCTACAGGACTTCCAAAGTAAAAATCTTTCCTCATATCCATTGTATTATCAAACCTGAATTTTAATCTTAGAATCCAGGATATGTGAGTTTTTAAACAGATTTTCTACTTTACTTGCTCCCTGCATATTGATTTGAAATAGTGAGACATAATATATCCATGCCACAATAGGACCACACATTTCAATAAATGACTATAATGTGACTAATGTCAGCTGCTACCAAAATTATTGATAGTGATGAATGTATCTGTATTATGGCATTAATGCTTATTTTGTGCCCCCCTAGACTTCTTTTGCATTTCTTTCTACTCCCTGTCCTTCATGTTAGGAAGAATAAGAAATTTCAGCCCTTGTCTTGCCTCATGTCTCCTTATCCAGGAGTTTAGTCCTGACCATAGATATCAGACCCGATATCTAGGACATATCAGATGAGTGTAGATGAATGAGGAGGATGGAAAGGAGGAGAGACCCAAACATTCCTGTGTGCCTTCACAGTCTATCAGCATCACATGACCTTTTGCCTGAATGTATTACTGTATCTCAATACTTCATTATAAAAGTATAGTTTATATTTGAAACTATATCATGTGGTGCTTTTAAAGGAACCTTTCTCCTTTGTACTTAAAAAATAATAAATTCAAGAAAATGGCAAAAGCCTCCATAGGGAAGAATGAGTGATGAGCAATGGATAAGAATGAGCTCTGGATGGGCTTGAAATCAGGTATTAATAGATTCCAGAGGGAATTTTCATGTCTACAGATAATTGATAAGTAATGAAAACCACTTTGGCAAATCCATCTTGGAGTATGTAATATTTCTTAACAAGTGTTAATTGATTATTAAAAATTTGTTCAGCTTGACGTATTTTTTATTTGCCTCAGGATGAACACTGCACAGTTGGCTTTATTTGGCAGTGTGTTTTTCCTCCTTGTAAGAAAAAGTAGTTTTCTTTTACAGCATGTATTCACAGTGAAATTCAGAGTGAAAAGGAAAAATACAGAACTTTTTTCATTACTCAATATCCAAGTGAAATAAACATTAATTTAAGTTCTCCATATCTGTGTCCTTTCTATAGAGTCCACACAATCAGAAGAGAAAAAGGAAGATACATAAGAAGTCTCTCAAGATCTCTTCCAGCTCTCATTTCCCATGACTTTTGTGGGCTGTTTCTGAGATGTGGTAGACAAAAGAAGAATAAAATCAAGAAGCAGTAGCAATCACATAAATTGAAATAGAAAAGGAGCAGTCAAGAGAGATAGAACAGAGTTTTACTACCAAGCTGTCATTTCAGGTTGAACCACAACAGATTTATCTGGCAAAAGCAGTCCTTATAGTGGTTACTGGGAAAACAATTAATGTTTAATAACTGTAGGACTAAACCATTAAAAAATAAAGATTCCCACTGACAGCAAATATACATCAACAGTAAATTCATATTATTTGCTTAACCAATTTAAGTTCTATACTTACAGATATTTAAAATTTCTTTTTCTTTAAAACTTTTGGAAAAGGAAGCAGTTCAATATTGGCCTGACACAGAGCTAGGAATTCACCAAAAAATAAAATAACCTGATGATATTCCAACAAAATAGAGCAGAGGAAAAATCACTATGCACTTCAAGTAAACACACATTACGTGCTTGGTGAGATATTCAAAATAATGAGTACATGCTGACTTGTACAAGAGGCCCACATACTTCAACTTGAATATACTTCACCATAGCTAATGCAAATGAAGAAAAACTATCATATTTAGGCATAAAGGAAAAAAACCCCAAACCAACAACATATTATTCTAATTCATTATGTAAACAAGAGGCATGATTTCCCCTCACAGCAGTGTGGCCATAAATTCCAGATAAGAAAAATTTTGACTTCCACTGGTCTGAGATGAGAATCAGCCTTGGATGACCTTTGCAGGAGGTAATACAATATTCTTTGTTATATAAACACAATTTGAAATATGGATTCTGCTGCTTCCTAGAGAACTGTTCAGGAGCTGCACTTAGGAGTAATGCTAAGTCAAATTCTGTAGTGAACCTCAGGTCCTGTGGCAGTTTTTCTCAGCTGATGCCCTTTAAAAATGGTATCATAAAGAGGCTGAAGAGGTTTTTGTATGCTAAGTATTTCTTGACATGGTAGTGTTAGGATCTGTATGATTTCTGTTAAAAGATGCTCTTAACTTGTATTTTTAACATTTTTCCCCTGTAAGTTGCAGCTTTTATTTTCTCTTTAATGCTTGCTACTCCTTCCTACTGAAGGTATCGTCTTTCCTGGCCTCCTCATACTCTATATATTTCAGATTTTAAGGACAGTAGATTTCTCAAATATTTCTGTAATTATATTTCAAGATTTAACTGTATAAAGGAAAGATATTTTGGTGTTCCTGGTTGTTAAAATCCTGTTTTGACAGACTTCCATCACATACACAAAGCAGATTAAACTAGATAGAAGAGTGAAGGCAGGTACAAGCTAAACCAGGTAGATGAAAAAGGACTAATTTGAGGGACTTTCAGTGTCTCTAGTGTTTCTTCTCTTCCTGAGTAGAGCCACTCTGAGATTAATGGACCTATGAACCATCACCAGAAAATACAAAATTCAAACTACTTTATTATAAAATACTTTGATTGAGATATCTGTACAACAATAACATGAAATTTTCGGTAGCATTTATTCATTTCTACAGCATTTATTTTTAGGTGACTGACAAGATTTTTAAAATTATATTGGTTTTTTTCTTTACCAGCATTTCTTTAAAATGTAGGCCTTCAAAATAATTTGACTTGCTTCTGTTGACTATGAAAAAGGGTGCCAAACATTAATCTCAAATTACCTTGGAAATGTCAAAAGTAAAAGGGAAATAAGACATTTCTAAAATCTGTATGTTGAAGACAGCACCAACAAATCAATGACAGCTAAATCGAGCAAATAAAATCTTTGTATATTCATTTACTCAATGGTTTTCAGTCTCATGTCTGACAATGCTGTAAGATGCATAACAGTGAAGGAGGAAAGGCAGAGCTTTTTAAGAGAAAAGCTTCTCTGGGTGTTTGAAACAAATGAGGAAAAAACCCTTGAAAATTTGAATTTACAGTCTAGGCATATACACTTCTACTTTGAACCAATTCTTGAATGTACTTATTTGCTGTAATGACTCCAGTTAACAATACAAGAATTCAAGGTTCTTAATCCTATTTTAATTTGCAAGGTTCCTTTCAATCAGTCAATTATATAAATTGAATTTGAAATATTAATCTGTTTTCTACCCAGCAGTTTCCCTTGCCAAAAATATCTGCCTAATATCAGTGCAGATTCTCCTCTTATGAAATGATCTGAATTAGATCCTTAACATTACCTGGCACTACCTCCTCAGCCAACAATGCTTTGTTGCTATTCAGGTTTGGTGGTGTTATTGCTCCTTAAGCAACTCAGATTCAACTGCTTTACCAGCTAGGAAGACCTTGGGCTGTCATGCATCTTGCAAAGGGTTTTGATCCTGTAGGAAGCTCTAGATACACCAGGTGATTAGATTCTTAATGAAGACTTCTTATTCACTGCTCTGCTTCAGGTTAAAAGTGTTTTGTAAGCACATTTTTCTCCAAATAGAGAATACCTAATGCAAATAGGCATGAGTTGGCTGCAGCCAGGCCAGCAATTAGAGGTTCAGCCAGGATATAAGAGCTGCAAGTGCACATCACTCCTTCAATGCTTAGTTAATTATTTATATATAGTGGAAGAATTCCAACAAGAGAGAAAAAAGGTACTCAAATTAGAACACTTAATTGTTTAATCATAGGCATTGCTAGAGGATATAGATTGCCATTCCTGAGTCGAATTCAGCAGAAAGGGAATTTGATTTCAGGCCAATGTTATATTTGCTAAGATAATGCATTTCTAGGATAAGTGAAGTTTTGGGGGTTTTTTAAATTTTATGTCACAAACAGAAATTGAACATAGAAAATATATAATTGTGTGAGAAGTTTATTTTCATGAGACCACAAGATAAGAAAGATCCTTATACAATCCTAGAACCATTTAGGTTGGAAAAACCTCCAAAATCGTTGAGTCCAACCTTCAGCTGAACACCACTGTCTCAACTAGACCACAGCACTAAATGCCACACCCGGTCATTTCTTGAACACCTCTAGGGATGGTGACTTCATCACCTGGGCAGCCCATTCCAGTGCTGTTGAGAAGCAAGCAAGAAAGCCTCCTGCAATGCAGTTGCAGTATACACCAGATTCTCTTTGCCTGGGTACAAGGACAGTTTTATGGCTTACTGAGTGTGCAATGTGCATTTCAACTCATAGTTTGAACCACCAATATACATTGTAAGTCAATATTAAAGATAAACCAACAGCAAAAGCAAAGTTAAGTTTGAATTAAAATTGTGTTGTTTTGCATTGCTCCTGCTTGTTCTTTGTACAAAATCTGCTAAATCAGTGAAAACTTCTAGGTACATCAGTGACTCTATAAATAAGAGGTGTTCTGGAAAGTATATAAAGTATTCTGACTAGCAGGGATGTTTTAAAAGAAAGAGGGCTAAGGGTTAAGGTCAGTGGTCCTTTTTGCCCTAAGACAATACCACGGGAAGCATGACTGTGTCTATGTTATCAGCAGTAGTACACATGTGCCCTAACATTTACAGTCAATGCTCGCAATCAGACATTTGGGACTTAACATACTCATAACAAAATAACAGCATATACCATCTGCTGTGGGTGTACACTTCAAAATATTGCTCTAGTACACACACATTTTGTAAGTATTCATGTCTCAAGGCAAGTCCCATTTTGATTTCTACTTTGCATATCAAACTACATATTTCACTTAGGTTACCCATTTTTTGTTATCTGAAAGACTCAACAAAAGGCTTTTTTTGAGATAACTCTTAGTTAACCGAGTGAAATTCTGGGTTTTTTTTCTGTAGAAACTGCATGCAAAAGTGACCTATGTTATTCTGGTAACTCAATGTGTGCCATCATTGCCATTTGCCCAGAGAAGCCTGTGGATGCCTCATTCCTGGAAATATTGAAGGCCAGTTTGCATGGGGCCCTGAGCAATCTTGTCTAGTGAATGGCATTTCTACCTGTGCCTGAGGGCTTGGAATGAGATGATCTTTAGGCCTCTTCCAACCCAGACCTTTCTATGATTCTATGATCTAAATGCACTGGATGAGATCACTGAACAGATGATTACAGTACAGATTTGGTCTTGCACGTGTCATTGCTGTCTGTTGCATTTTTTTCAGCATGTCCTTGGAAATTGTTAAAGTTCAGAAGTATTTGGGTTGACTGGGGCAGCTGCAAAAATTCATATCGAAGATTACAGGAACTCCCTTCAGGTCCAGGACAGCCATGTAGCTAATGTTACAAAATTTATTATTAGAATAGATGTTTTAAACATTACTGCTAGCATTACATTCCTTTTTTCAATTTTTTTTGCTGTTTTTATTTTTATTAAAGCTACTTCAAATATGTATGTGCGACTTTTTTACTAACCTAGTAAAAAAGAAACATCCTAGAAATTGATAGTGAGTTTGTTTCCTGAAGCACTGATTTTTCTGTTATGCTAAAATGCAAGATATTGATCTGTAGAGTTCCCTCTCAATACTGAAATACATCTATATATTCTGATGGCATTTTTGGTCTGTGTTTCACATGGGTCTGTGCACTGACCCATGCATTCATGTTGATCATCCTGTAATTGATTTCTTCTGGATATTTGTGACTATTGTAATTGCTGTTGGAGGGAATAATTTTTTACTGTATTTGTGATAAATGTTATCTTGTCTTGTGTAAAGGCATTTTGTCTTAACCTTTTCTGAGCTGTGATTTTGCTTTCATTCTGTCTGACTACCTCCATGACATATTTGGATAAAAAACTATACTGAGCATAGAAGTGTGGTGCTGGTGCTCACTGTCTGGCAATTCTTTACTAGGAGAGATGCAAAAAATTTCTGTACGTTTTTTCTTTGCATAGAATTGTTAGAGTTGCAAATGACTTCTAAGATCATTGAGTCCAGCTGTTAAAGGAGCACAGTGTTCAATACTAAACCACTAAACTACTACCCAAGTGCCACAACTACACATTTTTGAACGCTTCCAGAGGCAGTGACTCTATTATTTTCTGGGCAGCCTGTTCCAGTGTCTGACCACTCTTTCACTAAGGGACTTTTATTTAATATCAAATCTAAACCTCTCTTGGTACTCCTTGAGAGTACCTCTTGTCCTATAACTCATTCCTTAGGAGAAGAGATTGACACCCATCTTGCTCCTGCCTCCTTTCAGGCAGTTGTAGAGAGTGGTAAAATCTCCCCTGCACCCTGAACCTACTTTTTCCATCTCTCTCAGCTGCTCCTCAAAAGCTTTGGGCTGCAGATTCTACACCAGTTCCATTACTTTTCTCTGGACTGACTCCAGCACCTCAACATTTTTCTTGTAATAAGAGGGCCAAAACTGAAGGCAGAAGAGATGCAGCCTCACGAGTGCCAAGTACAGGGGGAAAGAATTTGTTTAATTGTAAAATATCAATAATGAGACCAGCTTCTCCCATTTCATTTTGTCATTCTAGTGTCAATATGATTGGCTGCATGCTCTGTGTTCTAATATAAACACTCGACTCTCCTGCTGTGAACACAATGAATTTCTCAAACTATTTAAATGTAGTGTAACATACATTATAGTCCTCATTTTGATTAAGTCTTCCAGAATTCACATAATAGTCAGTATCACATTGTACATTCTCTCAGGTCCCCTGTGAATCAATTCAATTAATGCCTTTGCAAAGGAATTGGTTCATTGGTAAGCCTAAAAATAACTGCAAGCAAGAGAGTTTAATAACTCACAGACATTTAGGAAGGCTTACATAAACAATAAACACTAAACTTTAAAACAGCCAAAATAGAAGTATTTCCTAATAGCAAAGAGTATATTACAGTTTTTGAAGTGCATTTAGTGAACTAAACTGTAGAAAATACCACTATTTTCAGAGAAAATCATTGAGGTTCAGCAAGAATTAAATTCTTATTCCTAATGCTATTTGAAAATCCTTAGGAAGAGTTTAACTAGTAATATTTGGTCTGCTCCTTTAAAATATTATACAGTAAAACCTGCAAAGTATTAAAATAAGACTGAAAAATGAATGTTAAAATCCCAGCTTTTAGCCTGAGCTGAACTTTTTGAAGAATGATCCTTCTTTGACACCGACACACAAATTTTTTTTGTGTACCAGCTGGATTTCATTGCCATAGGAAAACTGTCTACCTCAAAGGCAAATTCAAGGATGAGTCATTCAGATCTTTAGCAAGAAACACAGATGGAAAAATGCCACAGCTGCACAGAGCTGGAAGCAGAAAAGTGCATGACCTTAATGAATATGCTTTTACATTTGACAGATTCCATCAGAGAACTTGCAGTAGCTGCAGAATCCCATGGCACCATAAAAACATTTTGGCATTGTTTAATCCCACTATTGCAAGGAAAAGGGTGAGATTAGAAAAGTAACATGGAAGCTGCTTTCTACACTTGTTGCCTAGATCTGATATGTTCCTGGAACAAAAATTCAATATAGAAGTGCAACAGCCATAAAAATGCATGTTTGTTTTTTTCATTTCCTTTTTGTCCATTTTTTTGTTATCTTCCATGACTTTTGCCTTCCAAAGCATTTTGTTCTATCTCTTCTTTGTTTTCATTCCTCAGCTCAAACTTTTGCAAATTTTTTCCAATCTTCCAAGGAATCTCCTCTCTTTCCTTGACACATCTGCTGCAGTTCAATAAGGAAAAATATGCATGTGAGATTTAATAACCCTGTGCAGCAATCCTTGCCAGAGGGTTATTAGAGAGAAAGTGGCCTTTCAGCAAAGAATTTAATGTGTGCAGGATCCATGGCCAGGCCAAAATCCCTAGCCCTTATGTATCCCAGGGCAGGAGCAATGTCTGAGGGTGCCTCATCCTCAGAGAAGACAGCTCTCACATCAAAATTCTGGATGTGCATCTAAGGAGGTGGGCTGGCAATGAGCAGGGAAGAGCTGTTATCTCAGTAAGGGCCATGACAGATTCAGTTCAGATTCTGACTTATTAGTTGTATGCACAAATGTTCACAGCCTATTACTAAAGAAAGCATTTAATGCTCTGAATCACTCCCACTGTTAAACCAAAATGAATAACACTCCCTTCCCTCCACATATAATGTATTGCAATGAGCAGAATCAGAGAAGAATAGTGGGTGCAGATGGTTTTTTCTACCTACATAAAATAAAATACAGAAATTTCTGTTCATAGACAGTAGTGGAGAGCAAGGAAATATTTGATTGGGCACTGTTTAAGAATAATCTAAAAATGGGAGGAAGGGCAAAAAAGACATTGTACATCCTCTGAGTAGTCTTCTAAGAGTTCAGGGATTGAAACCTTAAATGTTAACCTACATAGATAAGACCCTGATCTTCAAGAGTAACCTTTTCTTTCCAACATCAGTTATTTGGCAATGACATTCTAAAGAATCATTTGTCCTGCTCAGTAATACAGCAGCTTTCTTATATACAGAAGAAATGTTACTCACAAGTGTCAATATTTCTCTTTTATTCAGAGGAACACATCTATATATCACCTACTGGAATATCAGAGCTGATGATACTGATAAGATAAGCCAAATGCTGAAAGCTCTGCTGTTTGAATAGAGAAATAAGATTGATATATACTGAGGGTCAGTTTTGGTAAAGATTCTATAATTTCCATGCCCTCTATTTCCCTTACCAAAATACTTTTACTTTATTCTCATCAGCTAGACATTATTTTATTTTCAATTCCCGACTTGTTTCTCTGGTTTTTTGCTGTTTAAACAACCTTGATTTTGCATAGCTTCTCATGGTAAATCACTGTTTAAAACTGTTTGATCCCTAACTCTGATCATACCCCAAAAGGGACATCCAGAAGCTATTTCTTCCATAGTATAACTAACACAGTTTAGAGATCCTATTGGAGCTATTACTTAGAGCAGCTATCCATTTATGACCTGTTCTAAGTAAAGTTTCTCTAAAGAAAATTGCTGAGATAAGAGAATATTGTGGAAGAACGTGGAAAAGCTATAGAGCCATAGTGTAAAAAATATATTTACATAAGATCAAATGTACCTGTAATGCAACAACACTGAAATCAGTATTTTACACCAAATTATGAGTTCAGTCCTGACATATTCTGTTAATAAGTTTCATAGTCATATAATTACAAGATATAATTCTACAGTATTCCTACAATTTACTTCTATTCACTAGAAAGACTGGTAGGGGGTAGGTTTTTTTGCAAGGGAAGATAAAATATGGATTTCTAGGTCACAGGGTTATAGGTATTTTTGAAAATCAATAGCATAACAGATTTTTTCAGTTTTCAAATCTGTGGTTGGTCCCAGTTTTTGCCTGGAATGCATGAATGTTGACACAGTGAAAGTCCTTCTGAGGACAGACCTGGATCCAGGAATTCTGGAGGGCCTCCAGCATGCTGCACATCCAGCAGCACTCCCTTGAGGCTGACTTTGTCACCTCTGTGATGCAGAGTATCTAATATTTTCTGATCTGAAAGATGAGAGTTAAAATCAACTGCTGAATCTGCTGTAGGTCTCCATGGTTACACTACAGTCAGTTGCTGCTTTGTACACGGGAATAGATGGAATTTTTAAAAACTGAGGCTGCTTTTGCTGAATGACAATCTGAGTTGTGACTTTCTCCCCAATACAATGAAAACATACAAAATAATTTTCATGAGAGGGTAAATGTAAAGTTAGTGCCCATTATTCCATCACAGACTGACAAACTGCTCAGATAAAGAAGTGCAGAGGGCAGGAGTTCTGGTAAGGAGATCAGCTTAAAGGTTTTGAGAATGAAACCTCATAAGGGCCTAATAACAACCTTTTGTGCAGACTCTTTTTCTTCCCAATGTCCTTCCTTTGCAGCCTAGACCTTTGTTTACTTAAATCCTGATAAAATAAAATAAGCTTTACTTAAAGCCTGATTCATATAAATTGTTCTACATTAACCTAAGGATATAAATTCAATATTATAAATAATAATAAATAAATTGTTAATTAAGTGCAACTCCTGCACTACCAGTGCACAGATCACTGACAAGAGTGAAGAGTAAAGGTATTTAGGAGCATGTGTTCACCTCATTTTACATTAACTGAAGATGAAGAAAATCACAAGTAGATTTCCCCATTATTGAATAGGGAATATTACTATCTTTGTAAAAATATCACTGGCTTTTATCTCAACAGCTACAAGGGACCAGCGTGTCAGCCTTACATTTTGAAACACCATCATCAAAATGCCCTCTAGCAACACTGACTTAGTGGAGACAATGCCACCTACTGAAAAATTCACATCCCTTGCTTCAGGACACTTTCCTTCATCACTAATTGTCAAAGCAGAATTGACAGTGTTACCTAAAGAGCTGCTAAGTTTAAACTGCATCAGTACTGTTCTCAAAAGAGATGAGGAACCTCTTCTTCTCATCTCTCCTTATGATGGTAGCAGGGGAAGAACACAAGCTATTTCCAGGCACACACATTTAATAAAAAGCCAGCATAATGTAAGCCCTTGCCTTAATTTCATTTTCTCTTGAGATTTTTTTTTCTCCTTCACAACTGGAGCAAAAGATGCTTTCATTTCTGTTCTACAGCTTTTTATCTTACCTGAGAAAAGACCAGATGAACACACAATCTGCAAAATAACAAAATTATTGTTATTTGCTCCAGAATATAAATAACTGAGATTTCCTCTATAGGACTAACATTGCTAAAAGGTAGTGGGTCTTATGGGAAAAGTGACCACTGAACTAACATATCCTGAACATACACAGCAGAAACCTCCTCCTAAGATCTGGAGTTTTTTTAAAGTGTATCTTGAGCTGTCAAAATGGCTTGTTTAAAAAGTCTTAACTATTAAAATAGGATGCGAGATATCTTATATAACAATATTTAAAATAAACTGCATAAAAGCAGCTCAGGGAACTGTGTAAAGGGAACTGTGTAAAGTTTTAGCTATGTCAGGATTTTTGCTCTGTTAAAAATAAGCCATTCTACAAAATACAGTATAAATAATCAGCAGCATAATCCTCCAATTCTTCATCATGGGAGGAGTTCCCAGAAAGTTTGCCTAAACATTCATGTACTTTTCTCTCTAACAGATCAAAATATTTCCACCAAAACAAAAAAATTAATGTTGCTTAGCCAGACAAAAACAGACATATACAAAAACCTAAAATAATGGTAGGCAATTCAAAACATTCATAAATGACAATAAAATGAGATTTTGCTGTTCTTTTCTTTTGGAAGTCATTCCTTCTGAAGCAAAATAAATAGCATAGGAATACTGCATTCCTGTACGATCTGACAGTGCCCAGTTTGATATAAAATGTCAGTTCATATCCACCTTAGAAAGAATAACATACAGACATAAGAATTAATGTCAGGGTTATGTTTAGGGCTATTCAGAATATTATTTCTTCTCAGTTCTCCTTCTTATAAATTATGCATGACAGATGGTGATGTGTTCTCTGCCTGCCTGTGACTGATGTGGTCAGTACTGCAAAGGTACAAAGGAATCAAAATCAATCCTTTCTCTGCTGAGTAAGAACATGAAAGGCCATCCACAACAGTAATTCTGTGGTTTGCAGTTAATTTCAGCTGCATTTTTATTTTGCTTTTTAAATAATTAAATTAAATATTAAAGCAACACACAAAAATTCTTCCCATTTTCTTTAATTTTATGTGCTCTTTGGTTAAATGAATAAACTGAAATGCAAGTGTTATATATAAAATTGCTAGCATTAACAAACTTCCCAATGAGTGTTTTTCGAATGAGCATTTTTCCTTCTCCTCATGCTTTTAAATGAGCTCTTTATTGCCAGCCATTGGGATTGGATATGTGCAATTGCAGATGACCACGATGATCTGACAGAAATTCTAAATATTCTTTTTTTCCACATAAAGGGTTTATAGTGAAACAATTTATCCAAATAGAAGTCACTCATTTGACACAAGCAGTGAGAAGAATCAAACTAAGAGTACCATACCCAGGTTTATATATAATGGGTAAGAGCAAAAGTGACATATGCATACTTATGCATATATATTGTACAGATTCAGCTCAAAGGTTAGAATTGTTTTTCAGAGCTGTCTTTGTCCACTTTATAATTCAAATCCCATTTTAAGAGTCAGGGTTATTTCTCTGTTCATTTACTTTTGCTTGCTTCTCTTATGCAGTGCTATATAAATGGAGCTTCTGTAAAATGAAGCTGTGTTTTGTTGCTGGTGGCATTGATAAATAAAGAACAAGATACTATAAATATTTTATGGAGTTCCTAAAGGCTACATTCACTTTCAGATCCTTCTGCATCAGAAGCAGATTCAGTGGGAGCACGTTAGTTCATTTGAGACTTGGTCTGTTCACTTTGTTTCATTATATTCACATAAAATGGCAGTAGCTGACCTTTTTTTTCCCATAGTGTTGTTACAAAAAGCCCTACACAACAACTGCAGTCATGATTATAGCAGAGCAAGATGATGTCGTCACACGCACAAACAGCAGAAAAGAATGTTCTCAGTGACAGCTGGAGTGTTTGTTCAAGGCTAGGAAGCTATGTTATACTATGTTGTGTTTGTTATGTCATGTTATATTGCTGAATAAAGTACAGCCATGCAAACAGCAGGTGGTTCTGTGCAGGGATTTCAATGCATAAAACTTCCTGTGTCAGAGATCCCCAGCTAGGTGGATATGCCACTGGCTTGTGCATGCACACATTGGCCACAGCAGAATGAACTTTTTGAGCTTTACCCAGTCTGACACTGTCTTTAGAGCTCAACAGTCATGAGTCACATAGCCTGCCACAAAATGGTGATTTTATTTGGTATGTTGCTTTGCTACTCAGGTTAAGTATCATTTGACTAAATTATGATTACAGTTATTGAAATGAAAACCATTAGGAAGCTAATGAAGGACCTATCCAAATATCCATGCTTGGCATTCCCATGGTTTTACCGAGAATGGTTGGATGTGCCTCTAAGGAGCAGAGCACTATTTCGATTTTGCATTCAGCAAGAAATATAACACAACCCACCCATTGATCCATATCTACAAAGGAATGATTGATCCAACCGTTACCAGTTGAAAGTGTTTTCATGAAAGAGGACCAAAATATTTTGAGGGTTTTGTTATTGTTGCGTTTTTTTGTGTGGTTTTATAACTAGGTCAGCATTATTTGCTTTCACACTGTATAGTGTCACTTCTGTCCGAAAAGAACTTACTCTACTAAAATCACAAACTTTAGTAACATTTTGGTTTAATTAGTATAATTCTCAGCTTTTCAGGTACTTTTGAAGATTTTCAGAAAAAAAACTTGTAGAGCGTGCAGACATAAAACTGGATTTATACTATTTTCAAACTTCAGTGATTTTGTAACACTGTTTTTCTAAGGAGATATCACTCCCTCTTTTAAAGGGTCTGTAAATGGAAACAGGTAACTGATTGTCTCCAGTTTAATTTCATTAAATTCATAAGGGGCTTTCATTAAATGAAAGGTAAATGCTTTCATACTTGAAGGTGTAATTAGACATAACATTCCTTTCTGACATTAAAATAAAAAAAAAGCAGATTAAATACATCCTAGTAGACTGCTTACAGTCAGGTTTTCGAGCTCTACATTACTAAAAGTAATAGGATTCAAAGACCTACTGCTACCTTAAAAAAATTTTTAAAAAGAAACAAAGTTATCCATGGTGGTCAGTCAGCCCATTTGGTGAGTTTTACTTGTTGAAAGGACCAGGGTAAAGAGCATGAGTAGCAAAAGCAAGAACATGCTGTAAAGGAGAAAAAAAACAAAGATCCAGAGGCAGAGTCCACCCTGTGCACCCTACTATTGCACAATGTATCCCACTCCATAACTAGTCACAGCTTCTTCAGACAGCCATCGACTGTCAGAGCAATCAAGGTTTGAATTTCTTTTCTGCATCACCAAGGAACAAAATATATAGCAACCTAATCTCGTTAATGCTGACAGAAAAAAAATATGAATCTGCCTGCCTTCAAACAACATGTCCAAGAACCGCTGTTGCACCAAGGGTAAACATATCACTCACCCAAATCCCCATCCCACTTACATAACTCCTGAACCTGTATCTGCTGCTCTCTCCAGCCTACTGGTACTTGCATTGGTTCCAGTCCTGCATGTACCATATAGTAAATAAGTATTATAAAACACGCAAATTTAATCTGTTAATTTATTTAGAAAATAAAACCCAGTTCTCTCCGCAAGCTCTCTTGCAACACACCAAGTTACAAGAAGGTGTTGTGCAATATGTTGCAGAAGCTATAGTTGGAACAAGAATTAAAATCCATAAAGATCAAAAGGATAACGTTGGTCATCAGCAATTGACTTCCATTGCTTCAAAATGATATACAGATTCATTAATAATAAAAAAATATATAAATGAATACCTGTTGTCTAAAAAGCATCTTTGATAAAACTGTCAACAATATTTTAAGGCATCATAGGTTTTTAGGTTTGGGGGTTTTTTACCTGTTCCACGCAGCAGTTGAGGCTCACCATCTGGTGTGAGCTGAGATTTCAGAGAACAGCCAAACTGGTCAGAATCATGGTGATTTGCCAAGACATTAAGTAGAAAATGCTTTGGGAATGCTAAAAATAATTGTGGACAAGATATACCACAACTATGAAAAGAAAATGAAGAGTTGAAAACAGAAAAAGAAATTAACACAGAGAAATTCAAATGAATTAACAAATACAAATTTTTGATTGTATTGCCATAATTTCTTAAAGAGAACTGCTGAGTAATTAAAACATTGTTGATTATCTTCCAGACCAACTAAATTTTCCATGTAATACTTCCTATTCTGTTGGGCCAACTTAGAAAATGACTAAATATTTGTTTCCTCAGTTTCGACAGTTGCATCATAAGCTTCTCTAAGCTTTTATCTATGTTAATTATCTTTTTTTTTTCTCAAAAATACATTTCAAGCTAACCCTATTATAAAACAGTGCTTTAGAAAGCCATCAAAAGCAAAGTTTAAAGAATCATCTGATGCCTCTTTTCTTTAAGAGTGATATTTCTTTCTGATCACAGAAATGTCCCAATTCACAGTCATCTGGAGTTCCTACTTGACTGATTTTTTGAAACTCTCAAGTGTTCAATAAATCCTTGACTTCAATGTTAATTCTCTGGCTTTTTTCTGATTCCTGCTGAGATGCAAGTGATTACATATTCAATTAAATCTCAATGTCTGAAGATCTAACATTTTATTAAATGGAAAAGTATAGCTACATAAACTATACACACACAGATATAAACATACAACAAATACGCCACATTCGGGTTTTTCATAAGTAAGCAGAACATTTAACAGACAAATATTTTTAGTCTCCCAAATGCACATTTTTGTCATGCTATGATCTGTGTACATGTGTCAACATGATTAAGCTATTATTAATGTACATTCTCTGCTTAGCTTACTCTTTTTTAAAAATAGTTCCTATTTATCAAAGAACATTTTATTATAGCTTCTGTTTAATTTCCAGCATTTTATGAGTCTTTTGAACACAAGAAACTCTATGATCAGGTCATCACATGGCTATAGGTGTGACATGGAAAACCCTGAACCGCCATTCTGGAAGGAGGAGCAGCATGGCAAATTTAATGTTTGTTTCAAATTAAACACTTTTCCAGCTACAAGATTAAATGCTGCTTTAGGTCAGTATTAAGTCCTGTATTTACTCATTGTAGATAAAGGGATCTCCAGGCCTGTGATAGCCACAGCAACATATAATATTTGTCAGTATTAATAAAGAGAAAAGAATTGTCAAGGACAGAGCTTATATGACTCTTGGGGAATTAAACCCTCAAGTCCTGTTGACAGAAGAAGGTAGTGAGAAGTGTTTATTTTCCTGTCAAATCCCTGACAGACCTTTGTGACACAAGCAGCAAGGTCTCACCCTGACAAGGCAGGCAGGCGAAGGGGCGTGTAGGAGAGGACTGCAGCAACCTCTTCAGTAACCTGAGCAGCAGAATGAGCACAGACCACAGAGTGATTGCTGAATGCTGTCCCTGGCCTGAACCTGTGCTTCTTGGCCTCCTCTAAAACTGTACTAACTTCTGCATTCTCTAGTATTTACCCTCTGCTCTGAGAATAATGAATATGAAGCTGCTTTAATAATATGGTCTTGTTGCCCTTCTCCTAAGCCAAGGAAAAAAGACTTCTGCACTGCAGTTTTTCCCTCTGTTTCCTAGACAATAGTTTTGTCATGTGTGCAGCTACTATTAAAGGTAACTACACTTATTACTGTGCTTCATGTGAGTATTATTTAAAGAAAGGAATTTAACTTGCTACATACAGAAAGAACATAAAACTTCTGGGATATAGTCTACTGTCTTGTTTTCCCAATCCTTTTCCCTAACCCATGAGCAACAAAAAGCACAAGAAGTAAATTACTGTAGCAGTCCAATTGTCTGTTTTTCTGCTGTGTTGTTATTAGTAGGCTCTGCTGTTTCAGCTTCCTCACAAAAGTATGAGGGCAGAAGGTACACTCCTGAACCATTTGTGCACTGGCCTAATGTCCTCAGCACAAATTCGCAATTCCGAAGGTATGGCACTTGGATGTCTCTGAAAATTTAGGCCTTTTCCTTATGATCCTGTCATAAAAAACTGCCAAAAAGACCTCACTAGAAATCAATGGAGATGGAGAAGACGCAGTAAATACACTGATATGTCTGAAAGGTAGCATAACAGATCCAGAGAGAGTATTTTTATTGATGGCTAATGTCTGCGGAGGGACACAGATAAGTCAGTGCCTCAAGCAAGATTCAATTGCAGTGACTGCTGCTTGAGAAAAGATGGTGAAAATATGAAATGCTTTAGAACTTTGCATTGCCTCCAGAAATTATGTCAATATAGAATACATCTGTATTTGTGATATTGTTTGAAGATAGTTTCTGGTTTTAAGTTTTACATTTTGTGGTGTCTTAAACTGGGAAACTACTTCCCAGTTGCAGATGCTGTTCTTAAAATTTAGCAGGCCAACAAGAAGGAAAGGATCTATGCATAAATACCTCTTGACATCTCCATGAAATTTATGTTTGTTTTAGGCATTACCTGCTGAGCCTACAGAAAAATTCTCCTGGAGTCTGCTCTCTAAAGCTGTCATGTCTGGCTGGGTAGCAGCTAATAGAGCTTTTGTTCTATTCTGAGAACTGCAGAGCTCTCTCTGAAGGA
The DNA here is from genome assembly GCA_003676055.1 of Chloebia gouldiae. Taxonomy (NCBI): domain Eukaryota; kingdom Metazoa; phylum Chordata; class Aves; order Passeriformes; family Passeridae; genus Chloebia; species Chloebia gouldiae. Next base: position 24,033,825 of record QUSF01000005.1, read on the forward strand.
GTAATTTTGCTTCCTTATTGCATTCCCATTGGATGCCATATCAGGTTCCTACCATGCATTCATAGGTCTGACAATCCACTGGTTCTTGGGCAATTGTTTCATTTGCAACAGATATTTGATGGCTCTGGCAGACAGGCATAAGGAAAGTGTTTATATCAGTGGGGAAGCAAGACTACACAAAAGAGATCAGAGCAAAAGGTTCAAACAATCTGCAGTCAAAAAAACCCCTAAGGAATTAAGCAAGTCAGAAGTAATTTTGAATGAAGGGGTTGGAAATTACAATTAGCTCCTTTTTAGATGTCATATGCTCTACAAAGACAGACAAGTTTAGGCCCAGCCTATGCTCCTATTAAAGCTAAAATTCTCCTCAGCAGGTATAAAAGAACACTTTCAGTTATTGTATCTGACATTTAATGGGTAACTGCCTTGACTGTGCTGCTGAAAGACAATGAAAGGCAACAAAGCACAAGTCAGAAGTAAGCAAACACTCACTTTCAATTGGAGAGAGAAATTTTACTTACCCCTGTGCAGAATGAACTACCCTTAAGTAACACCATGTTGAACACCCACACGTGTGACAGAGCAGTTCCAACACATTCATTTCAGTTTGCATATTTCAAGTATGTGTAGTAATACATAATTACTAATAATGCATAATTATGGAATAATGAAGGGATTAAATAATAAACCAATGTCACTAAGTCTCACATATACACACTCCAGGTTATGACTCTGCCTGTGTACCATAAAAATTGAATAGCCTTTTGAACTGAAACCCTCATATTGGAGTTTGATTTCCAAATACCACCTTATTTTAAAGTCCTACAGCTCTTCAATTCTCTTAACTGAAAATGGCCATTTGGATGCATAACTGAAACAGAGTCCCTGTTTGCAATTGATAATTACTGCCTGGGTGACAATATCTGCCTGAGCTCCTGTGCATCCTGCTGTGGCCTTCCACAGATCTGGATAGCCATGGTGCATTCAAAGCCAGAGCAAGGAAGGCAGGTCCCTTTCACATCCTTAGGCTTTCTAACAAATCCACAAGGGAACAGGGTTTCACAAAATCCTTTTCTACATGCACATGAGACATAGCCTTCAACATACATCATCCGACTTCTAACTACTGCCCAGGGTTCCTGTTCAGTTTAGGACTCCCAAAAATTATCTTTCCACCTTAACAGAGGCACTACATTTCCAACAGGGAAAGTGCACAAATGTTTCACATATGAGCCTTTAGGAGACTGAGAAACTACAGAAAAATGCATTCAATTTTTGAGGTCCACAGGAAAGAGCTAAAGCTCTTGCCTGCCCACAAAATAACATGACATGTGTTTTGAAACAGCTTTAATCTATAGGAAAAGCACAGTGCTGCTGGGTTATTACAATTGGCAGTTCCCAGATTCACTTTTCTCTGTTGAGAGAGAACTCTCATTCCATCATTAATTTTTTTTAATAAATATCTGAAACTCTTAGGATAATTCTAAGGAAAAACAAAGAAACCAAAAACCAAACTGAAAAAATGGTTATCTTTGTTTTAGTGAATTAACTGTGATGCTTATTTCATATATACTCTTAATTGTAACTAAGTAGTAACTGTTTCTCAGCAAGTGGGTGAAAGATTGAGCATGAGTTCTTACAGATATATTCCATATAAATAGCAAATAACTAGATTTCTGCTCAGTGGCTAAATTGTGAATCTCTCCACAAAAGATATTTGCAGATGAAGGACAATTTAGTTTGACTTGGAGATACTAATTCTAGTAAACATACATACTTTGATTAATTTTTAAATTCCTGAATAAGAATTTTAATCAATTTCTTTAATAACTTTTTTTTATATTTTTAGAAAGAAACTCCATAGCAGTAAATCTTACTGCCAATTTTTAAATTATACTTAGCTAAATTGTTGAATTAATGTTATATCATTATTTAACCAACTATTTTTTCAGGTCCTCTAAGATCTTAAGACCAAAAACCAGCTCTTTTAGGTCAGACCAAAGGTCTGTCATCACATATGTGCTTCCAAGGCAGGTCAAATATCATTTCCTTAGGGACTAAGACAAGAAGAACATGATGAAAGTTTCTGATAGTTTCTATCAGGAAGACATTAAGGGAATTCTAAAGATTGTACAACTGCATACATTTTTAATAGATTTTCTTCTATGAACTTTAATAGTCACTTTTAATTTATACATCCTGCTTCAAGAAGGTCCACAACTTATTTATATGCTGTACCAAAAGTAACCTCCTTTTGTTTGTCTTGACCTATTTTCCTCTTAACTTAATTAAATGACACTTTGAATGAAAAACCCACCTGCACACTTTATTATGTGTTTAATCAATGACCTTCTCTTCTAAGGGTCCCAGAATATCATTTTATTGACTCAAACATGAATGTAGTGCTGAAAACACTTCCTTTTTTTCTGAAGATTACCCTGCCTTTCAGGATCCTGCTGATTAAATAGGGAGGAGTTCAGACCTTCTCTTCCTCAGAAAGCTGAGGCTGGTTATAATGGTGCTGCTTATTTTGTCAAATTGAATCTTGTTAGCCCAGAATTGAACTAAAATCAGTTCTTCAAAAGGCCTTTAACAACTGATCTGACAGGAGAGCAGCATGGAACTTGCTGTTGACAAATACCTTTCCAAAATATTACAGGATTGTTACAAAGGTTTGCATTTACTGTGCCATTGATGTGAATGTGCAAACATATGAATAGGAAAAGCTGGATGACAAGACATTGCTTTTAAAGAGGTAACTCTAGAGTCCAGTCAAAGCTGCACTATGGCAATGGCAGAAGAAAAACAGAAAACTAACTAGTTATATTTTTATGTCAAAAATCATTTAAAAACCCCAGAAAAACAGATAAATTTTAAAGAATCTGCATGAAATAATGAAAATCACTAACTCACAGATAACATCAGTTTATGGAGTTACAGAGAAAAAAGGGATATGTTTTTGTAATAATTTCAGTAACAACAAATTCTTGGGGTAACCTACAGGAGCTGCTAGAAAAAAACAAGTAGACCTAGTGCAACTTACCTTTTATTTTCAGAATAATGTTCTTCTTTGATAATTTGGTTCAGAAAATTACTAAATCAGCCTCCTAGAACAAGCCACCTCTGCCTTCCTATAATTTTCCCTTTATTTTCCAATAGATTATTTTGTCCTTTGGCCATTTTATGAAGAGGATGGTAGGAATACACACAGCAGTCTCTGTCAGGAACACTAATGGGTAGTAGCTAATTATGCAGCTAGTGCCTTCAGCTGGAAGTATCCAACATCAGGCAAGGCAGCCTGACTGTGGTGGAGTCTTATTTAAATCTCACACCCAGTGTAGGAGGGTATTTCCTTCTTGTACTGCATGGAGGGAGGAAGGAAATCAAACATGGTAACATACTTCAGCAGATTAATGAATGAACCTGTTAGAATTTCAGCTCCAACACTAATGTTAGCACTTTCTGCTGAGCAATATGTTTCATGATCCTGTCCCTGTACAAACTGAATTTGGCAGAGAAGGACCAAAAAGCCAGTGTGATTTTTAATGGACAAATTAAATAAGTTCATATGCAAGTAACTGTGATTAGCTGTGGGACAGTGTGTTGTATCTGTGTTCATCAGTTGGAAGACATATACTGCAACTTATTTGGACAAGTTAAAGGAAAATTTACAAAACAATTAAAAACAAAAATTAAAGGTGGGGGGGAGGAAATCATTGCAACAACCCTTCTTGCAAATATTGAATATTTTCATTGATTTTTTTTCATAAGGATTTCCCCTTATTTAATCTATAATTGTCAGCAGGTATGCCTTAGTGTTTAACAATATACATGCAAAATTACTACAGTAGAAGTTGAGAAACAGAGTGAGGAAATCTTTACTTACAACACTATAAACAGGATATATATATATATATGTATGTATATACATGTATATAATAGGTATAATATAGAATCAGCACAAGAGGTGAATCAAACATAGAATTTTCATCCACTTTTAAAGTATTTGCAACCATCTTCTATGCTGAAGAAGGTGTGTTTGTCAGAACAAAACAAGTTGAAGATCCAGCAGATGACAACGAAGGTGATTAAGGAACTGGAGCATCTCTCTTAGAGGAAAGGCTGAGGGAGCTGGGCTATTCAGTCTGGTATCAGACCTCATCAGTGTCTGTAAGTATCTGCAGAGAGTGCCAGAGGATGCAGCCAGTGGTGCACCTTGTCAGTGGTGACAAGGAATAGGCCTGGGCAGAAACTGATGCACAGGAACTTCCACCTGAATATGAGGAGGAGCTTCTTTACTGCATGGCTGAACAAGCACTGGAACACGGACACAATCCTGTGCCCTGTGCTCTGGGACAATCCTACTTGAGCAGGTAGGTTGGACCAGATGACCACTGTGGTCTCTTCCAACCTGACCCATTCTGGGATTCTGTGAACTTGAAGAAATCAAAGTGGTTCTCTGCATTGTGTTCTAGGCTCTATAAAATTACTGATCACAAATCGGAGAGCTCAGATTCGCACCACCTCGCTTAATTGTGAGAAAATTAAGTAGCAAAAGAAGGGCTGAAATATAATTGTCAGTCCATTATAGAGCTGATGTACAAGAAGAAAAGACTGAGAGACAGACGTGTAGATAAACCAAAGATAGTAGAGGTGTCAGTAAAATGTGAAATTAATCAGAACACTAGTATGTGACTGCAAAAGCTATGGATTCCCTAGTATGTAACCTTTTTTCATTTTAATTTTAAGACACACCATTAAGTAAATTGGTTGGCTTGAAATAAAATATTTTTTGAAAGTCATCCTTTTCATGGAAATTGGCACATTTTCTTTTTCTAATTTCTAATATTGCTGTAAAATATTGTGGTTCAGCATTCTTTCATTCTTTCATTTTTTTTCTTCATAAAGACTACTAAATCTTACTTCTATTCAAAATAGTCTAGCCCACTCTTTTTCCCTCTTTTTGCTGAAAAGAGTCTATCAGCACAAAATTCACAATTTTAGGAATCTAATGTGATTTTAGCTGTCAGTATAAAACTGACAACAAGAGGTCCCTGTAGACAGCCAGACATTTTTAGTTGATAAAAATAATAATTTACACTGCATTGTTTCTCTTATATTTGCCATGGGAGTTCCCTATTATTTTAAAATCAATTTTCATTATTTTTCCTTTACTTTATAGATATTTTAACCCACTTTAATGCCACTATTACAGATCATAGGTTATGATTTTGCAAAGATTCTTCCTATATCTATCCACAGAGCAAATCTAAAAGAGAACAAGCTTAATGTTATGCAAAAATAATGAGTGCACAGTGAATCTATACAGAAACTGTCGGTTAATTTTTTTTATTGCAATACATTTAAAGGTGGAAAATAAATGCTATTTGTCATTATTTTTGTCTTCCTACATTTTAAATTTTGTTTGCTACTTTAAAAGTAATATCAAAGTTGTTCTCTTAAAGATGCACTGCTCTTGTATGAGTCCAGAGTCATTAATGGATGCCTATCAAATAGCCAGCAATTCATACAGAACATACACAGTGCTCCAGATAAACTAACCATTCATGGGCCAGAAAAAAATATGGTCCCTAACCTAAAAATTAGTCTCCCCATCATTTATGCAACTAACCTATTTACTTAATTTACTTAAATGATTAATATCATTCTGCCATTAGTAACAAACACACTACTGCAGTTTTGTCTCCTTATTGAAACTAGGTGATGAATAGGGAAAAAAATATAATGACCACAAAATTTCTAAGTATCTCAAGGGCACTTTTAATTTTATGAATAATAACTTATGCAAATAGGTTAAATGAGAGACTATTCTGTCAAGGTTTTTCCACTTCTCTGTTTATGTGGCAGATGGTTCAGATTTACTATTAGCATATTAGTGGGAAGCTAGAAAGAAAGAAAATTTAAATAGCTGTTAATCCCCCGAAGGAAGCAATAGCAGCTTTCAGGAGGGAGTTTGTTGAGAATTTATAAGGTGAACTAAAAATTTATAATGCAAAGATTTTCATCTTCATCGAAGATGATTTTTATCCACTTCCAAACACATCTGAGGGATCTTTACAGTACCAGGTAAAGTAACATTTTGGTAGCTGAAACCAGACTCCTCTTTCTGCTTAAAGTTACCTATTCTTAGTCTAACACAAGTATTTGTTAGTTCATTGATTAAATTGAAGAAAATCAAGAAAAACAATTACTGAAAATAATTTATTTGAAAATACTTTAAAATATTTAAAAACCAATAGTGATATCTACCTGTGCTTCATATCTATTTATTCCGTGAGCTTGTCTAATTTTGGCAGTACAAAAGCACTGAAATACATGCACACCACTCAGAATCTGGCAACCAGGCTTTAGGCAAAACCTAATTGTTGGCATTTTATTACAACAAAAGTGGTTGTGATTTGAGTATATGGGCAGATTTATATTCTCCAAAATCCTTACTGTTCTGTTCATTGCCAGCCTTTTCCTTGGGAGTTTTCCATAGTTCATAAACTTGATCTGATATCAGGCTATTGATTCTTAGCTCTTGTCCTAGAAGACCTCTTTACCTGTGACAAATTTTACAAAGATTGAAGTCCTTTGGACATTTTAAAGCAAAATATAATGCTTTTCTAGACAGTAACCAGAATTTGCTAATAACTGCTTCAGTTCTAACTAAAAATAAACAATTTATTTTTTATTAAAGAATGTGCTAAAAAGGTACTACTTTGTCTGCGGAAAAATCAATTGGATTTTTTCCCCCCACTGACTATTTTTCCATCTGTGGAATTCAGTAATTTGTGGGCAAAGCATTATTCTGCAATGGTTAGGCTACTCTAAGAGATTTTGGGCAGAATATTAATATTATAGTATATCAGAAATGCTTATTTACTGTTCACATAATTCATCTCTTAAACATATTACCCAATTCCCTGTGAGAAATATGTTGAGACAGTGAAAATTAGAATACAGAATATATGGAATCATGCTCACCAGTAAATGGAAACATGAATAGCACCAGCTTTGTAGAGATACCAGAAAATGTTCTCTGAGGCTGTCAGGTATCAAGAGACTTTTAGAATATAAAGTAAAGATTTTATCCTTACAGTCCATGCAAGAAAATGCTAAGCTAGCAAGACTGAATTGTACCAGTATACAAAAATAGCAATGTAATACTGTCAGTCACTAATACAAAGGCAATGTAACACCACGTAGAAACACTATTTTCCTTTCAGCCTTTGAAACATTTCAAGAAATCCATAATAGAGGCCATAAGTCTAAAATTCAATGACCTAACTAATCATTTGGCATTAGTCAATCATGTTAATACCTCAAGTTACTGGAAAGCTATTATTAAAAAAATCAATAAAACTTTGCAGTCCAAAAGAACAAGAAACTTTAGTAAGTCTAACAGTCCAACTGAAAAAACTACTTTAATGAAAAGAATCTTATAAGTAAAAATATGCATTTAAGTAGCACATTCATTTTCAAATTCATAACTTAAGTAAGTTCATACCTCTAATGTGATCTCAAAATGTCATAGGTGGTTTCTTGGTGCTTACATTACTTTCCAGAAATATTAAATGACACAAACTAATAAAGTTAGAAAAGGGAATTCTAAACTGATTTTATTGTAACTTAAGACAAATATATATGGTGAGGAGTATTTTGGGATAGAGAGAATGAGAATCCCTCATAACTCATAATTTTTGCATGTATCAATGAAGGCATAATAATTAAAAACTCTTTTCTGTAAAAAAAAAAAAGCCAATATTTTTTTTTAAAAAGTGTTTCCATGAATATAGTGTTAGTGGACTTATTATTGAGACAAAACATCTTCTGTATGAAATTACTATAGAAAAAGGAACTTGCTAATTAAAATTACATATTGTCCTTTTTTTTTTTGCCCCTGTTTCCTGCTACTTTTATTTTCATATGTATTTATTGTAAACAGCTATTTAGCATTCACAAATATGGATCCCAACAATGGAGAGATTAATATATGCATTAATCATTCTTAGAGAAGTGTTATTCATATTTAGGAAATTTAATTGATTTTATTCCTGTCTTTCATGAGAGTATGTAAGAACTTCTGACAGCCACTGAAGGATTCAATTTTTTTGTAGGGGATACTACTGAACTAGTAAATGGCCACAGCAAAAGGAATTTCATTTTACCCTTGAGTATTAATAGCTCTTGCTAATTTCCAAAGTAATTTTTCACAGTTTATTTCTAGGCTAAGAAAATGGAGGAGAGTTCTCTGAATAAGGAGTGCTCCATTAGTAAAAAACATCCTTTATATGCCTAAAAGGAGCAACAGCTGAAAAACTTCCCTGAGTATTCAGGAGTTACAGGAATTCTGTTTCAAGTCTTGCCTAGTTTACTCAACTAGTAAACAAGTTCTCATTTATGCTTTCATTATCCTTAGGAAGAAAATGAAACTTGCATAAAATAACAAACAATATAATGAAGATCTTTATAAAATGTTGGTGTATTCATTATGTCACTACTATACATGTCAAGTTAGTACAAGCAGAGATTATGTTGAAAGGCAATATTTGTTCTCAACTTTAGCTTATTTAATTTAGTTTGTAATATTTTTGCTCTTTGTGGGGCTTCCACATGACTGATCAGACAGTTTATGTTCAAAGTAAGGTGATTTAACCTCTTGAAGGCTCAAGTTTTTTCTAATCCTTCAGCCCCTCTTGGTCCTTCCCAGACTTCTACAATTGTCAAAGTTTTGATCATATTAATTAAAAATTTCATGTATTCTCTGTGCTTCAAATGGGCAGTGAGTTACCTGAGATCACAATACAATTTCTCTAGTAGGTGGCCAGTGTCTCAGAGGTGATTGTTGGAGCAGGGATGTCTGGACCTACCACCATAGAAACAAATCAACAGGAGGAGCTTTTGAGAAAGCTGGGAAATGTCTACTGAGGGAAATCTTTCAAGTGGGAATCACTGAAAGTGTTGGAAAAAACAATGAGTTGAATCTTAAGGTTAGGGATGAGTGTAGGATTTGACCAAGCTTTAGCAGAGAGAGAAAAGTTAGAGTTGCAGTTGAAGCGGGGCTAGAGTGGATGCCAAAGGGCTGAGAGTTGTAACACCTTTTCTCAGGAGACTGCTTAGTTTTAGGGCTAAGTTTCAGAAAGACACAAAAGCTAGGGCTCCACTAGACAGGGACTTCAAAATTAAGTGGTGGGCTGGAGAGAGTTTTTTCCTTGACAAACTTGTCACCTGGACCAAAGCTGAGACTACTGATTAACGCTTAGCCAAGGCCCTAGGTGGTAGGATTCAGGAATTAGGGATAAAGTTAGAATGGAGCCAAAGCTTAGAGCTGGTGCAGAAATGGAATTGGATAGAAGTGGGCTAGGGAAAAAGCGCAAAATATTGTCTACCTTGAGAACTTTTTCATGTGGATGGGCAACTCTCAGGTTCTAGCTCTGCTGAAGGCTCAGGATTTGGGTGAGGGTCAGGGCTGAGAGAAGCAAAGCCTGGAATTTAAACTCTTGAAAGGCACTACCAAAAAGAAGAGCTGTTTGAAAAAAAAAAAAGTTTTCCCCTGAGAAGAATTTCCTGCTTGTTGGTGGGCCACATAAAGAACACACTTGACACTCATGGTTAGTTTCAGTGTTAAGAGAGACAGACAAAGCCTTGGAATGGTGCTGGAATGAAAATGAAAACCACAAAAGTAAAGTGATGGAGTGGTGGACTAGAAGTTTTAATCTGAAAGAAATTTTCTAGTAATACTAAACATTTAAAGGAAAAATAATTTTAACTACTTTTTCTCATTGTGTTTTTTCTCTATGCTTGTTCTAGGAAATGAACTTGTTGTCAGGAATGCTTCCAGATCAATTGAGCTGAAACATATTTGCATAAAACTTCATTCTGCTAGTTGTGCTCATCTGGCTTAGCATAAAACATATGAAAATCAAAGCAGCATGAATTTGGAACACACACACAAAAAAAGCATAAGTAACAAAGACATATTGAACTAGGCATCATTTGTAGGAGTTATGGGCAAATAGTTTCACAAAGCTTAGAAAAATTGCCAGCTTAGAAAAATTGACAAATGGGAAAATAGAAAAAGGACACCTCACCAAATGCATGACACAATGAATTATTCTCACAGTTATTTCAGCGGCTGGTGCAAGTGGGAAATTAGAAAAAAGCAGTGCTCACAAAACAACACAGAACTAAATCAAGAGCTAAATACAAATGCTGTATGGCACCTGAGTAGCTACAAGGACTTATGCACATTCAACAACTTTGCAATGCAAACAGCTGCTGAAGGAATTAATGCATTTATAGTGAGCTGTATTTTGATGAAAACACTCTCCTTGCTTTCAGAGGGAGACAACACTCTGAATGGGTGGTCTGTTATAGCCAAGTTAGGCATTACAACCATTAAGGCAATGAAGTTGAAGGCAGCTTGCAGGATATGAACCAGCTGGTACCCAATCTTCCAGGTTCTGGCTCCTGATATAGAGAGCGTTTGGAAAGATGTAATTGTGATGTTTAGTGTAGAAACATGGCAGTGGACACATTGCAAATGTATGTATGTAGCAGTTCTCTACATGTGCAAATGGTCATGCTTGGAAAGGCAGCAAATGGCTGCTCTGACCTGCCTTCAATAGTTTTGCTAGGTAGTATTTTATGATTTTCAGAACAGTGTTCATCCTACACTCAGTATTTGTATCAGGGGATTTTGCCAAAACCTGAAGAACATCAACATATGAATACAGGCAATCCAAGAGTCATCATTCTGTGACACAAATATTGGGGTCCTCTGCAGCAAGAAATAATTTTCCTAATATAAACCAAGTGAATTTTTAAACAACAAAGCAGGTAAACTCTTTCTACTGAAAAACTCAGCCTTGAATAAAACCCTGGAAGTTATCGTTTTCTTATATTCTTAGACATTTGTATCACTTTCAGACTATACTACTGAGTTTTACAATGTCTTAAACATGGATGCCAAAGCCAAGTTTAAAACCAACCCTTGCTGCACAGCCAATGAAGGAGCACCTACTGTTGCTGTGGGTATTTAACATCAGCACCTTAAGCAAACTCTCTTTTAGACAGTGAACATTATTTTACTGCACAGTGAAGGAGCTTTGGGCTTGACTGCTGTAATAAATATATATGCCATTTCTGCTTCTCCATCACTCTCAGCTTTGCTGTTTGCATTCCATCAGACAAGATATCCATTTGTATAAATTTCTCACTAAAGACTACAGCAGACCTACCATCTTACTCCTGAATTTTCAGTAACAGTGGTTTCTGAAAACTGCCATTTAGTTTGTGAAAAGACTCTGGCATTTCTGCCTTTAAAAATTTACAGCAAATAACATGTGCTCCCTTAAAGAGAAGAACTTAAATCAGGTTAGTTCTAATTTAATACAAACAGTCATCCAAAAACCTACAAAGAGAAGAAGCCACAAGTCCACATGTTGGGAAATTTGAGATAGCTGTTTCTGCTTTGTGAGCTGCAAAAATTTCTGAGTCTTGCTACAGAGCAAGTGTATGAATAATTTAAGATTAAAATACAACAGGCCCCCTGAACTACACCCAGACATCAATAGTTAGTCTGAGCCATGCTGACAACACCCACAGCTTGATGCTCTATTTAGTCAGCAGGACTACTAGGTCACCAATGTAGGTGGTGGCTGAATGATTCAGAGAAGTCATCATCTAGGACTGCCAAAGTGACTGTTCATTGTTGATAGCCAGACAGGAACTCAGAACCAAGAGATTTCAAGGACAGCTTCTGAAAAAACAGATTTTATAATAGCAGAACAAAAAGTACCTCCTCTAAAACTGTAAATGTATGTAAATGTATGACACAAATAATGAAGAATAATGTTTCAAAAATAAAGCATAAAAACTCATATATGAAACAAATATATATTTTGTTTGTATCTGATCACAAGATAATTCTACATTAGAAATCACTAACAGATGGACAGCTCTCTAGAAGAAGTCCTTTAGAAGAAGTCCTAACTCTCTTACCTTTTCCAGAAGAAAATAATCAAGATTTCAAAACATCAGCAGAGAGGAACCTCCAGATACAGACCAGTTCAGAAAAAGAAAAAGAACCCACCTCAGAGTATAACTACTTTTTTAGCACCTTTGTTATAAACCTTTAATACCTTTGTTATAAACCTAAAATTCAGAATGGGAAAACAGATAGACATCGTGTTGCTTGCAGCCAAACTTACTTTCCCATACATGCCCCTTGGAAGTCTCAGTTATTTTTCCCTTTTTGTGTTTCTCACTTTTGTATCTCCTTGTTTTTCTGTTTACAATTTGTTTCTATTTCCTTAGCCTAAACAAATTAAAGATAAAACCCTGGAAGTTATGTTTTCTTATATTCTTGGACGTCTGTATAATTTTTAGACCATACTGCTGAGTTTTACAATGTCTTAAACATGAATGTCAAAGCCAAGTTTAAAACCAATCCCTGCTGCACAGCCAATGAAGGAGCACCAACTGTGGGTATTTAACATCAGCACCTTAAGCAAACTCTCTTTTAGACAGTGAACATTATTTTACTGCACAGTGAAGGAGCTTTGGGCTTTACTGCTGTTATAAATCACAACTAATTATGCTAATACATAGGGCATGAAATTAGCTGCTCATCTCATGCCTGTGACATCTATTAATCTGTATGTTGGCTTATTATTTGCATTCTGATGTTTACGAAGACAAGACAGCTTTCCACCACAGTAGTACTGAACAGCTGTTGTTTAATTCCCAAAATCAAATCTTCCAAACTCCTTTATGAAAAAAGATTTTGGTGCCTCTCAGCAACTCCTGTGGGATATCTCAGCAGACATCCCTGCCCAGGCAAAAAGTTGAGTGGGTCAATGTTTTAACAGATCAAAATCAGACAGGATAGGTACTGTATGGATTAAGTAACTCTGCCTCAAGATTTAGTAAACAACTCACTATCAGCTTAGAGCAAGCAACTCACTATTGCACTCTAGCAAACCTACATTTCTCAATGCTGCTCTTTCCATGAGTATATATTACACTTCTAGAATTCACTTTCATAAGTGACAAAAATTACAGAGCATGCACTGTCATCAAAAGCACTTGCACAATGGCACCACCTCTCCCAGGTATCTTATTCACCACTTTTATCAGATTACACTCTCAGAATTCATACTATAAAACAATTATACCAAACTAATAAGCAATTTTAGAGCTGGTAGCATGCCAGTTATTAATGTATCTAAATTCTGCATAGTTATTGATGAAAAAAATTCCCATTTATATAATGTCCTGGAAAATATTCAAGTTTCCTGAAAGGACTGTAACACTGATGGCTGTAAATCAGCCATTCCTATGCCTCCTGCAGCTGTGCCTCTGATTCCTCACTGCTTCATGACAGGTGAAGTCTGTCATGAAGACAAGGGGCATGGGCAGGGAGTCTTACCAGTTAGACACACTGAAGGATGAAGACACAGGGAGAAAGGGGAGAAAAAACCCTGCTAATATGAGCCACTGTAAAAAAAAACATGAAACCTTATCCACACAGTATGTATAATCTACATCACAACTTTAAATGTGTTCTGAGATGGACATATCATGATTAATCCCCCATACTTTGAGTCAGCAAATAAATCAAGGATTTACTTCTGCAAAGCATTTCAGACTTTTTGTAGACTAAAAGCTGCTGAGATCCTGGCTGCTTTGCTTGTATGTGCAATGTCTGAGGCTTGTTTCAGGACAGCAGCAGCAGAATATGGGCTGCAGGTGTGGCTGGGGAGAGGCCAGGGGTGCCCTGTGCTGGACACAGCAGGTTCCAGCTGGCTCCAAAGGACCCATTGTAGCGCACAGCTGAGCCCTCAGCCAAGCTGCTGCCACCTCTGCGAGGAGCTCCATGGCACAGTGGATATTCTCTGCAGCCCACGGAGACCCCACACTAGAACAGAGGAAAAGCAGGAACAAGGAGTGGCAGAGAAGAACCTCTGTCCTCTTGGCAGCCCTGACAGCCCTTCCCATGTCGTTTGTTGCCTCACTGCAAAGAGTGTGACCTGTAGTGACAGCAATGGGCAAGGAGAGGAGCCTGGAGCAAAGGAATGGGGTTTCACACGAGTTCTCTCACTCCTGATCTTTCTTCACGTCCTGTCCCAAGCAGACAGGAGTAAGCTTGGCAGCCAGCTCAGGCCACCTCAGCACCTGTGCTCACAGCTGACCCTGCTGCTTCCAAAGCAGCCTCATCTGACCTAGGTGCAAGCTGACATCAGATTTACTGCTGTGCTGTGTATTCCTGCCCCTTCCCTTGGGCTGTGCTGGGTCACTGGGGACAGAAAGGCTCCAGCTGGCATCAGCCCTAGAGAAGATCAGATGAAGGGGGCAGGAAGGAAGCGCTTTGACAAGTTTATGCGAATGAAGGGTCGTGTTGAAGGGTCCCATCCACTCCCCTTCCCTCCTGATTCATCTCCCTTTTTCTAGCCAAAATTACTTATTAAATATGTAATCAATATTTAAAACTAAATAGTCACCAAATTTTATTAATATAATCAAGGAATTTGTCTATTTTTAAAGGCTTCAAACACATGGAAAATGTGTTTTCTAATATTTGTAATAACATATAAAGGCTTAATTAAGAAGTGTGGTTGAAATTGTAACAATGTCAAAGAAAAAATGGCATTTAAAATCTGGGGTGATATTGCATAATACAAATATTTTTCCTGAAATTCCCGTGAATAACAAAAACACATGTAAAATGAGAATTCAAATAAACATAGCTGAGAAAAACATTAGTGATAAATATGTAATACACATAATGTACAGTTGTCCTCCCACTACTTCAAATAAACGTTACAGATCTCGTTTTGGTTTCCCCTATTATTCCCTGATCAAAGTAATAGAAATTCTGCTCATTTTGTAATTTCTTTGATGATTTTCTGTAGCCTTAAGCTGTTCACCAGAGGAGATCGCAACATGCAGGCCCAAGTCACTAGAGAATTTAAGAACATGTCTAAATTTATGAATTATCATATCACAACAGAGGAAACTGTACACATGCTTAAGATTTCAAAAGCACTTTGCTTTTTAGTCTCACCCAGAATATACCCAGAGAGGGTCACTAAAATGAATGCAGCTTGCTCATTATCTGCAAATTTCAGAAGCTTCTTATTTCTTGAGTAATTAAAACAAAAATAAAATGACAGTGTTTGTTAACAACTGGTGCTCCTCAAGACACCTGTGCTACTTGCTAGCAGGAAAAAAAAGCAGTGACTGTGGTCCTATATCCTGTCATATGGTTATCTATTCCCTTTGATATTAATCACCAGAAAATAGTCTAATATATTGCAGTAAAATCAATTTAAATTAACTGTATAAAATAAATTTTGCTGTTGATCCTGTGAACATTTTATATTTTCCCTAGCCTTTCAGTTCCAGTGAAGCATGAATGTTATTTTGCCTGTGTAATTGAGAACTCCTATTCTAAAACAAAATTCATTGAATTGGTACCCAAGTGTAATGTAATTAGTAACACAACTATTAAAACCACAGGAACATCTGTGCATAGTGCAAAATGTCTATTGATAGCATTTATTACATATTTCTATGTAATATATACATAAATGAAGATAAAGCACTTGGGAAGGTTTTTCCATGTGCTATTTTTAGCATTTGATATTATGTAAACTCAAGATAATTCATTGTTCTATCCAATCAACTCTAATTATAATACACAGAAAATACACAAAATTATGTCTGCAAGGGCATCTCCAAGTATTCTATTTTTTTTTTAATTTGATAATTTAGCAAGGAGGATTTTCTAATTTTAATTGTATTGTTTAAAATTAAGTAGGAGTTTCTGATGAGTTTTTAATCTGTTTGAGGTTTCCTCAAAAGGTACTCTTTGTCATGTTAAGGCAGAACCCAGAAAGATATGGCTGAGAATTTATTTCCCATCTGTTTACCATGCAGAGCAGCAAACCATTAGATGATTTCTGCTGAAGAATACCCACAACAGTCTCTTGTAAGTCATTCAGACTAAAAGAGTAAAATGTCCTTATAGAAGGCTAATGGCACAAATTTTAATATTATACAATTCTTCATTTCCTAATGATTAATAATTGAATGTTTCATAATAAACACTGAGATTTCTTTATTTACTTCATTACAAGATGAGAAAATATGTACCCCATTTCAATACATTTTCCAAGGATAATTAAGTGCAAAAAAGTTCTGAAATCTTCAAAATCGTTCATAACATGCTATGTAATTTCACAATAGGTTACAGCTCATAACCTATTATGAAATTGTACTGTTAGTATTATTTGTTCATTATATTGCTCAATAAACTAAACCACAAAAAATCTAACTGATTTACTCATGGTCAAAAACTCATCAGAGTCAGTGGTCATAACCTCCAATTTTCTGTTTTCAGTTCAAGTTTAAATGTTGCTCACAAATTTAAATCTGGTACAAAAATACTTCCAAAACATAAAAAGGAGCAGAATAGTTTCAGCAGTGCTGTGCATTTGGCCATTTTGTATTTTAAAACACCTCCAGTTCAGTCTTTTACCTTCAAATGCAGAATCTGAAAATCATTTTATTGATACTCTGGGGAGAACAAACAGCAAGAACCATCTTTAATTAAATTCAGAACTCAATGGACTTCTTTTTTTGTCTGAAATGAGTTGTTCTGTTGAGCAATTCTATAAAATGTTTATCATCTGGCAAAAAGAAGCCTTTTGTATTCTCCAGGACAACATACCTGATTCTAGATCTAATGCCTGAGGCTTGTGAATTTTACATTTAGTTTATCTATATGAATCTAACCATACCTACACCACAAAAATTCTGGCCAAACTCATGTAATCTTTTACTGAAATCAAAATGTATAGGTAAACGATTCCCCTCTTACCAATTTCATCCACTGTTTAATTCCTTCCTCTTGTGGATTTGCACAAAGATTTACTAGAAAGATACCTAGAGATGATGTACAGATTCTGTGTTAAGGAATGAATCCCATCCTATCTGGAACAAAGTCCTATTTTATAGTAACTTTTGCAGAATATTGCAAAACAGAGCTTGTTTACAGAATGTGAGAAAGAACATTCTGTGATTAGGGCAAGGCGGACATCTACTCAGCTGCTCTAATTTAGATTATTCATATGTAAGAGAACAATTTCAATATGAAATAAGCAACATTTTAGATATGAGAAAAACCAAACTGAAACTAAAAGTGTTAGTCAACATGAATGGAATTTAACTTAATTTTTTATGTGGTATAAGAAAAAATATCAGTTATACCTTATCCATAAAGATGTTCTATCTCCCTTACAGCCAAAGAATTATTGAGTTTAATGCCTCTAATACTTCCTAGTGCCAGTCTTTCTCTGAATTTTAATTCCAGAGAATGAACAAAAGTAAAAAAAATATTAATTTAAAATAAATTTGTGTCAGTCCATAAGCTGCTTTATGAATAAATGGAAGATTTACAAGTCCATAATCATTAGAATTCTCCTTTGGTTATTCCCAGCATGCTCCTGATAAAAATGATATAACTGCTATACTTCACTGATCATAACAAAATAGATATATAGCTCAGCACTGAAATGCTATCTGTGATTCTGTCACTTGTGCAAAGGATTGTAATTATATGCTGCAGAAAATGAATTAATGGAATAAATGAAGTATGCAGATATCTGTCAGCCCTGACAAACAACTTTGCTGTTCAATTAGCATAACTGCATCCTTTATTAAAGAACTGAGATCACTCATAGCAGTTAAATGCTTTATTTATTTAAGATGCTCATTTATAAAACAGGTCTAGAGAAGTATAAATTTATTTTCCTGAAGCCTCTTAGGGACAGAGATGGTGTGGTTATGTACAGAAGACAGTTTGTACATGTTTTTAATACTGTGGGCCACATCTCTGATCTGTACTGTTTTGTGAGCTGCCTCTTCACCCATTTACATGATTTGACATTCCCATGGCAACTACTGTAACTGCCAACATGGAAAAATACTAGTGGCATATTTAATGCATTTTAACTTAGCAGTAAGAACATCATCCCTTTTGGGGGCGAAATGCAGACAAAGCAGCTGGAGCTTGCAGTGAGGAGCCTCAGAACATACCTGAGTCTGCATGGAGGGAGCAGACAGAAGCACCTTGTGACTCCACAAAGTCCCCAAACACACAAGCTGTTTTTCCAAGTATCTGTGCTGCAAAGCTTTGTAAAATGCCACTGGCAGATGGTTCCTTGAAAGAAGGACTTGAGGATAATTACAAGCTTGGTGTCAGCATTCACACGGGTTTTGGCCAGGGAGTGCTGCTGTCTGAGAGTGTGCAGAGAGCAGCTCACAGGAGAGGTCTCCACACATAGAAATTCTCCCCTGTCTGAAGCCTCCTGTCTCTGCTGCTCTCCAAGGAAGCTACTTCACACAAAAAGGGTTTGAAGCACCAGTCCTTAAATAAAGGGCACACCAAATGCATATCTTACACTGAAGACTTGAGTAAGAGGGGGAAAAAACCAAAAAAGTGAAGGGAAAAGATGAGATAAACATGGCCTTTTATAATTTAAGAATCAAAAGTTTTAAAGACTTCAGTGAAACCATGAAAATCTTGTCTCATTCTTGGCATCCATTGGCATATCTTCAGGTCTGTGTTTTGTGTCTCTCCCTGACAGTAGCTAACCCAATGTGGGGGAAAAAAACCAAACTGAGACAAAATGGCATAAGATGATTTAAAATAAAGACATAAATCTATATTGATGTTTCAAGGTAGATAGAAGGAAAAAATTATTTCTACCCATATTAGGAAAAAAATTGTTAGAATAATTTTGCAATAACTTGTTATCATAAATCAAGAACACAAGACTATTATGAAAGAAACATAAAATGGAGCTAACTCTTTAGTACCAGAATAGTACTCAAAGACCATCACTTGCAAAATGACTGGACCATTCCTACTATTTATCTTCTGCCGCCATCTGGTGGCTTTTTCATTCAAAAGTCTGGTAATAAACATCTTTAGGTGAATGATCTACATAGAACCTGAAAAGTTGGGATCCTTGGGAAAAGATTGACAAAACAGTCAATCTTTGGGTGAAGCAGCATGTTTTCAGGTGAGTAATACTGACAATAAGTTAACACTCTGCAGTTTTTGTAAGTAAAGTTTGCTTGCTTTCTTTGCATATGTGTGTAAATATATGTTTCAATGTGTGTAAATATATGTTTCAAAGACACTAATGGTCAATGGTGAAACAGGTAAAAGTGTTCTTCCTGAAGGACAGAAAAGCACTTCCACACACGGATTGAAGGGTTTAATTGGAACAAAATTATTCTCATTGAGAAAAACAGCTGGCAATCCTTGGTGCTCCTTTCAATAATGAATTAAAAGCTCATTCAAGGGCAGCTTCTATCTTCACAGACCTGGCATGAAAAAATTAATAAAAAGAGAGAAAAAGGAGACAAAGTGCTGGGTAAGTATTTTATGGCTATAAGACAAGGAGAAAACTGGATGATTCCTGCATAGCTAAAGACAGAAGCAAAGAGGCCTGTGATACTGTTGAGTCAGGAAACCAGGGCCAAAGCTCAAGTGGCTTCATCACACCATTATCAACCATTTATGATGGTGTCAGCAGAGGATGAAAAGCACAGCCCACACCATAATGAGTGTATGTAGTTTTGCACTATTCACATCCCCAGCCATGCCTTAAAGGCATCTGACTTGGTTTCATTGTGATTCACTGATGAGAAGACAGTCCATGAGCAACAGAAAACAAAACTAATCTGGAGCACTGCACAAGCCACAAGTCACTCCAAGCTTGGATGAGATGCAAAGGTTGATAGGAGACGATCTCCAAGCTAAGCGTGATTAATCTGAATTCAGATTAATAATGGAACACAGCAGGAAAATTGCTTTCATGATTATCCAGCATTTTAACAGATGGATGCACAAGAATCCTGCTCTGGTAGGAAACAATAAACATGCCCACACAGTCTTGGGTAGAAATTTGGGTTATTTTCTTTACTGTTTAATTTTGCTACTAGCTGTATATAGGTCCTCCTTTTTCTTATTCCCAGTGCGAAGTGCTAAGCTGCTCTCTACTTTCTACTTTTGCCAATTCTTTCCTTGCCAGTAATTTTTCTTGTTCAATTTGCTGAGGCACCATTTGACTATCAAGGAACTTCCCATCTCATGCTGTGTAAGAGTAACTATCCTAATATCATTTAGGGAAACAAAGATTTAGCTTACGTTCCTCCAGAGTTTTCTCAGTAATGTTCTGAAAAAAAAATAACATTCAGTCTTGATGACCACCTGTTCATCATGCTACTCCTGGTCACAGTTCTTTCCAGTGAACCTCAATAAAGAACAATCTGCTTGCATGACTGATACATATTTGGGTTAGGCTGAATTGCCATGTTCATACACATCATCTGAAAAACTGAAGTACTTGGAGCAGCTGTGAAGGCTGATGTGGAAAAACAATGTCAGACTAAGTGGTAAGAAAACTTTTTCTTTGCACACCGCTGGCTAAGGTTAATTTCTGCAACATATAAAAATATGTCAGTTCTTATAGATCACACAGGATAAAAATATTTTTGTAATCTTGTTAGTGCAGAAACATAAATGTTAAATCTAGAAGGAATATATTTTCTTCTTCTGGTGAGCTACTTGTTATTTTAATCATTTCAGTTACTAGAACTTGATTCTATTTTTAACACTTAAATTATGTAATAATTTACCATACAGTGTTGTGAATCTTGATTTAGGATCCTGCTGGCTATGCAAATTTGTCACGAATGACTGATTTAGATTACTCAAAGAATCATTGTCAAAGGTAATAGCAAAAATTGAGTTTTCTGGTGTCTTATGAGAATAAAATGTCTCAGCAGGTTAGCTGAATTTATATAACAGTGCCACAGATCATTTCTTCCTAGGAGCTTGTCACTTTTACACAAAGGAAGCACTCTTAAGATACAAAATAAGTATGTGAAGGATTTTTTAAACTTAATATAATTGTTCATTAAAATACATACATACATATATATACATGAAAAAAAAATAAAGAAACTTGGCCCAACTTGATTTGGTTTTAATTTTCATTGTTGCCTTTAAAAATTGTGTGCACTTAAAAATGTATCATTTAACATGTAGGTAATTGATATATGCAATAATTTTCTCCAATAAGTTATTTGGTTTTGTGACATGACACATTTTATTTGTACAGTTCTCTTTACTGATAATCACCATAACATCTGAGTGTCTCCTTATGCTTACATTGTTTGAATGCACAACTGAAAAGTAGGGAAATACTGTTTTTCAGGTTTTACAGATAATGACAGAAGCAAAGTGTAGTTACCCTGTTCTCAGACTTTCTTTGTTCTATCACTGCTCATTCTGTTGAATGTGCTGATTTTTTCTGCTAACAATAAATTCCAAAAGGTATAAATATCAGAAAACCTACTTAGAATGAAAAATACAACTTAAGTAACAAAAAAGTAATTCAAATATACACATACAAAAAAAAAAATCACTCCCATTAGACACTGAAGAGAGACAGGTAGATTGAGTTAATATTCAAATTACTGATGCGTTAACATGCTAATATAATTTTTTTGCTCATATGTATTCAGTTTAGGTGAAAGTATATTATTAAAGCTTCAGGGAACTGTACAGTTAGTAAAAAGATACTAAGTAGGCCAAAGGATAATTCATAAATATCTTTGAGCTAATACATAAAAGTTTTAATATAAATCTAGAATAAAAGCACAGGGATCTATCTCGGTACAGATGTCACTGATACCAACACTTTACAAAAATATTGTTTAAAAGTCAAAATAATTCTGAAAAGCATAAAAGGTAACAGCCCAGAGTAAAATTCAGCTTTTTTAACTTCTACTGATTTGATCTACATCCTTTAAAAGGCAAGAAAAAATGAGACTCTAAGGACCAGACACAAAATGGAACTGCAGCTGGGAGTTTAAAATTAGTCTTGCATGGACTTTGCAACCTTCCACACTCGGCTGCTGTCTGGCCCTAAGGGACATTTTCTTCTCTGAGCATTTCATTCCATTTATCTTCTAGTTCTCCAGAATTCTTCCAGTTGCACTTCAGTCTTCATAATGCTGAGGAGTTTCATGATTGCCTTATGCCTGTAGTGAGACAAGCTATCCCTCTTCCTTTTATCAGCAGAAGGACTTCCTCTGACTGGCCATCTGAGCAAAACCTTGCCCTTACAAATGTCTTCATGAAGGACAGCAGCCAGGAGGGCTGGCAGCTCTTTTAATTGGTGAGGCACTGGAACAGGCTGCCTGAAAAACTGGTGGATACCCATTCCTGGAATTATCCAAAGCCAGGTTGGATGGGGCTCTGAGCAAGCTGGTCCATTGAAAGGTGTCCCTGCCTATGGTAGGGTGGGGTTAGAACTGGGTGATCTTTAAGGTCCCTTCCAACCCTCACCATTATGTAATTCTATACTGCACTTCAGTTCTTTAGGGTATGACATGGGAAAAAATCCTCTCCATTGCCTGGAAGCAGCAATAGAAAGGCACCTTCCTGAATAGCCGTGTGGCAATTTGAGATTCCATTTTGAGGGACAATAGTCTACAACAGTACTCAACCCTGCTAGGGATAAGTCTGCACCTGAAGACTAGATCTCAAGCCCTACTTCATCAAATAATTCAAAGTTACTCTTCATACAGACATTGGAAAGCATTTTCAAGCAAGATAAGCCTTGGACATATTTCTCTTTTACAAAGTATTTTGCAAAGGCTATAGGAGCACTCACAAAAAAGTCTCCCTATTAGCACCCTTACTGGGAAGGAAGGAACAGGCCTGACATATGTGTCTGCTCCTATATCCTCCTATTTGGCATAAAATATAATCTTTGTTGTTAGTCAGCTGCTGTTGAAGAGAAGTCCTTTTTCTAAATTTATTTTAAGGAATGTCACCAAGGAAGGAAATGCACTCTTCTTTTCTCCACAATTAATGACAAGAGACTAAAAATATCAGTGTCATATATTCACTAGTAAATAATTCCCTTCTTCAGGAACATCAGTCACTGGCTGAGCAATCTGCAATTTCTCTGGAACCTCAAACAAAAAGGGTCTGCTCAGCTGGAATAAGTGCAGCAGGCAGCTGTCTCATATTGATCTCCATTGTCTCAATATCTAACTAAGCACCTCACAGTGCTATTTTTTATTCCTTGTACTTTGGGGCTATTGCAGTAAAACCACTACTTAAACATACTTAGTGACAAAGATTCATTCAGCTGGAATACAGGAAACCCAAAATGGTTTGTGGTCTCCCTTGTAAGATGAGTTTAGTAAATGGAAATGAGGTATCTGAAGATCATCTTGCTCTAACTGCATTACATTCAGTCACAGGGCAGATAGGGTGTATGATACAAAAGACATTTCATCCTCCAAAATAGGATCAGAATGGAATAAACAGGACCTGAATATGTAGATGCATGACAAAATTATAGACATGCACTGAAAAAAATGCTGTGAAGGTTGGGAACTCTCAAAGCATGGTAATAGCTCCATTACAGGTCTGCAGTCTAAATAGAATAGACACTTTTTCCTGCAATAAAACTCCAATTCTTCTGCTTTCAGAATCCCTATATAAAATCTAAATAGGCTGTATACAACAGTTTGGCTTTAAATAAGGTTTTAAAGTTTCTCCACTGTTTGTTAGCTCTCCCAGGAATGCTTGGTTAAACAGGAATGAGTAAAACAATGCAGAAAATATCCATTTCATTTCAAAGGATATACACTTAATCAGAATGTGATGTGACATAATGCCAAGTTCCATTGGATGGACTGGCTGGAACATACTTTGCCTTGGGAGTTTCTAAAGTGAATACAGAACCAGGTGTTTTCATCTGAAAAGAATTCACCCATAATTCATCATGTTTAGTAATTCCTTCAGAAGTAAGGTTGACAGCTCTCCAGAGAGGCAAACGTCTGTAGAGGAGTGTCAGTCCCCATGCTGTTTTATTGGTTTTCTTTTAACTAGATAATATATACCTTATTGTTTAGTTTATTTAAATGGGGGTGTTAAGTTCCTGCAGAGGTCCATGCAAGGTCAACTAGCTATGTTAAATACAAATTACAGGCCTTATGTGCTTCCAAACCTGATGGCTTTGGGACCATGTAAACACTGTTGTCAGTTTTTGTCTGTTAATACATTCTCCCCCACAACATACACAACCTCTTTTCACAGCCCAGTCCTGTGGTTCAGCTGGTATTGATAATCCCAAGCTGTTCTGAGAATCGACCTTTCTGAGCACTTTATATTAATTTCTATAGCTCGGGGATGATGTGGCAGTAAACAAAAGAAATTCAGGGTCTGCACAGAACAGGCTGGAGGGGAAAGTACTCAAAATGCTGTCCTAAAAGGCAAATGCAGAAGAAATTGAAAAGCTGCAGAAACAGAAGTTTGCATGGGGTTTCATCATTTTCCAGAGAGCATTGCTGGAGTTCTCTTGTGTATCTTTATCTCCTTGTAGTCAATATGGCTAAATAGTCACTTATGCTTCACCTCACAGTGTTATTTTCTTTAACAAAAGAGGATTGTCACTTCCTCTTGCTTTTGTTGTTCCTCTAGGATATTTTTCATGTGTCAGTAGGTAAGCAAGAGACTAGACTAGAGACCTAAATGTTCTGTTGATCAGGAACATGGTTGCCCTGCCCTTTTCCTGCACTTGCAGGGTCCTGCTTCTCACCCTCCTTCAAAATCAGGACAACAGTCACCAGCTTTCAGTCAGCTAGGACCTCTCTGGATTCCCAAAACCACTCAAAACTTACCAAAAGAGTTTTTGTGATCCTATCAGGCCTCAGAGATTTGTAGGGATTCAGTTGGGTAGCAGATCCCGCACAGTTTCAGAGTTGACTTGGAGTTGTTTGTTCTTGTAGTCATGGTACTCCAGCTCAGGACACTGACACCGCCTTGGTCTGTCATCTGTGCTGAAAACAGGCAAAGAATGTGTTAGACACCTCTGCCTTGGTCCTGTTTGTGAGGTGACCATTCTCACCCTCTCACAGGCCTATGTTATTTTTACACTGCCTTTTGCCATTAATAGATTTCAAAAAAATCTTTCTGTGGTCCCATATATTTCTGATCAGCTTCAGCTCCAGCTGAGCTTTGGCCACCCAGATTTTCTCCCTGCAGTGGCAAGCAGATTCTCTGTATTCTTCCTGGGTGTAGACCTCCCTCTTTAGCATTATTTTTAAGAGAAGATCCTGTTCATCCAAGCCAGCCTTCTGCCATGTCTACTTGACTTCCAGCATTTAGGAACTGGCTGCTTCTGTGCCCTCAGGAAGGGATGTTTATAAAGTGACTAGCACTGATAGACCCCAGTACCTGCAAACATGTTCTCCCAGGGGACCTTACTCCCTAATTGCCTGAGCACCCTGAAGTGTGCTCTCCTTATTTCCAGAGTTGAGGTTTTTCTTCTCCTGTCAGTGGAGATTTTAAACTGGATCACTTCATGATGACTGTGGCCTAGATGGCCACCAGTCGTTACCTCACTCACAAGATCCTCTCTTGACAAGCAGCAGATCAAGGAGGGCATCTTTCCGAGTCAGCTCTCTTGAAGTGAAGTTGTCACCCAAGGTTTTTAAGAATCTTATGGCCTGGGCTCTACCAGCTGTGTGATGGTCCCAGTTAATTTCTGGCAAGTTGAGGTCCCCTATAAGACAAGGGCATTTGACTTGGAAGCCTCCCTTAGTTCCTCAAAGAATAATTCCTCGGTGTCACCATCCTGGCTAGGAGGTCATCAGCAGACTCCCACAATGACATCCACATTATCTGCTTGTCTCTTGATTCTTACTCAGAGGATCTCAACTGTGCCATTGTCAACTGTAAGCTCCATACATCTTTCTCCTACTCTGACAACTCATCATTTAAATCAACAAATGAAAAAGTCACTGTCTGATATTTTCAAAGCAAAAAGAAAGAGACACATGCAAAATAAGAAAATCGTAATGTTGTCAAAGCCCTTCTGCTTCAATGTCTTGCCCAGTTTCAAATGACACACAGTTACAGAGAGCAACCGCAATGGTGGAGATTGTGGGAACATAAATAGCAGGATAAATAGCTAATACACATATGTATCTATATATACATGTAGTAAAAATATGGAGGTGAAAGAAGATAGTAAGAAATAAAAATAAATACTTTATTTAAAAGAGACATGCCAAACTTAATCAAAGAGGAAATTTTATTTTTGGAAGCCTTCACTACGGTATGACTGCTACTTGTTTTGTTTGGATGTTTCTGTGAAGGAATTATGCCCTAAAACATTAAAAATGAATTCATTTTCATCAATTCTATAGATGTTAACTTGAAGGGAAATTTGCTTTTCCTCAATGTAACAAATATATTGCAGATCAACTGTATTGCAGAAACTGTTTTTCATTATCATAAGCTTACTATTTAAAAAAAGTGACAATTCCATTATAATTTTTTCTTTGCCTTAGACTAAGATAAAATTATTGAAACATGTACATACTTCTGCTTTAAACAGTGAAATCTGTCATGCCTGCCCACCACCAACATAAGGCAGGACTGATTATAAGCAGGTTATCTATAATCTATCCATACATATACCCATGATAATTATTCTTTGAAGTATATCATGTCTATATGATTCATGGTGCATGCTTGGTTCACTTCAGCTAAATGTCTCCGTCCCATTCCAGGAATACACAAAGTCCACTTAACTGACTTACCTAAAAACCAAGTAACACACATGTACCCCTACTCACATCTTGCTATTCTCATGTGCCAGTTTTATTTATTCTATTAAATGTATTTAAAAAAAAAATTAACCCCCCACTAGCACATCAAGGAAAATATGTCTTCAAAGAGAGTGTTGAATTTTCCCTCTCTTCCTATACAAATGTGGAAAACTATTTTTCATTAAGCCATCTCTCAAAATAATAATTTGTGCAGTTACTTTAAAAGGTTTTTATTGATAAATGCATGTCATATTGACCTGTATAATGAACAAATAGACTCAGCCTGTTGGTTTTGCTTCTGCTGTGAGCTTGCCACTGTGACAAACAGTGAGAATACCTTGCTGCCTTTTTAGCTCTGCAACAAAAATTAAAGGAACATTCCTTGAGGCAAGAGTTGGAAGTGCTCTTTCAACTCAGTCCTGTATTCACTCGAGAATTGTCCTGTCCTGATTTTCTTTGAGTTTGGGTTATTTATGGTTTTGTTTTTCTTTCTTGCTCTATGCATTCCTTTTTCCTGTTTCCCTTACAATTTTTAAGAAGTGCTGTGATGATACATCAAGAACTTGCAGAGATTTCATTCTCTCCTTCCAAAATACAGCCCAACCTCTTGGTCAAATAATTAGGTAAGTCAGACAATTCTCTTTCCTTCTGAGAACTCCTGGAAGCTCATGTTAGGTTTAATTACCCGCATTGGAACATCCACCAGACTGAGATCATAAAATCAGTTCTCTCCTTTCTAGCTGGATAAGAACAGTTTCTGTACAAAGCAAGTTTTCTACCTAAACTTTAGATTTCTACAGACTTTTGTTAATTTTCAGTCAAGTGTTATTTTTTGAGAGCTGAGTAACTGAGCAGAGCTTTTTATTCTCTGTGGGTTCTGAAGCAATGCACATTTTGGACACAGAGATTTTAGTCTGTGCAGATGGACCATTGCATCAGATGTTTGTGTTTATAAATAAAGCTGAAAAAAGAAACAATAATATCCTTTTAGAACAGGGCTTATTAGAATTTTGATGGCTTCTTTATCCTGGGAATAGCCGTTTGCTTTTGGCTTCTTCCTTCTCTTCTCCATCCTGAATCTGTCAACTTTCTCCAGTAATTAGAATTTATACTGAGCAATCAAGTTTAGTTTGTCATGGCAAAAAAAAGAGTAAAAATTAATTATACCATGTTCTCCCTGTGGATAGAATAGCATATATTTGCTTTATAAATAATGTTTTTAATATTTAAATTACCAGGAATATCAGCTTGTGAAGAGTGCATAAAAATTTCAGTTTTTCTAAAGCCATAAATAATTTTCTATAGGAATAACACTAATGGCAGGAGAACAGCAAAATCCATTTGGCATTGTGAAATAAAAACTAATAGATGTGATTTATGACATTAGTTTGACTTGCAAACTGGTGAGGCAGCATTCACCAAACCACAACAATTAAGGACTGCAACCAAATAAATAATAAATAATCTCAGATTCTTGGTTGCATGTATGTGATATAAGCAATAGTGAGTCTATGGCATTATTGGAGTTGATGCAATAATATTCCAATAATATTTCTGTTATGATATAAATTAATTATGATAATGTGGAGTTTTTCACTCTTATTCAGTATCTTCAAGAGTAGTGGCCAATGTCATGTATTTTGCCTCTCATTATTCTATTCGGGACAGTAAAAAATATTTTAAAGAGTAACTTTAGACTTCCATATGCTTCTTTAACAAAGGAAATATACTTCTTTTAACAGTTCAACATAGATTAGTAGGTGTTAGAAGCAGAATGAGTAGGGCAAATTAAAGTATTTTCAAACAAAAGCCAGGAAATCTGAAATCACCTCACATTTAAAAAAGGTGCAATCCTAGAATGAACAATATTAAAACTCAAACTTTTATTGTTGCAGTTTTATGGTTCCAAAGACAGCTACTCTATATGATTTCAAGTAACAGATGGCACTTTGCTGAAAATTTAAATAGCTAAAGCAGTGAAAAAGCAGCATAATTCACACCACTTTGAAGCCCTGCTCTCACACCTTGTTTCTGAATTTACTAGTTCCTCAGATCCTCAGGTCTGGTGAACAGGGGAAAATAAATTTCCACAAAATATTAAGAAAAAAAAAATATTCTAGAAACAAATAAATGTATTCTAGAAATAGATTAGAAACCTCAGTGCTCTGCTACAACTCTAGACAAGCAGTTTTGTCTTCCAGAGCTTTAAGGAGTAGGGGAAGCTAAGGAAGATGGTGAAATACTGATTTTTATTGGCTTACTTGTTTTTCCTAATGAAGACATTGATTGACTTGGTTCAGTGCTTCAAAGCTGTGCTGTATCACACAGCATGTTTTTCTCTTAACAGAAGATAGTGGTTATGCTTAGCCTTTTTTTTTTCATTCTTCTGTTAATTAACACAGCATTATTTTTCTTCTTCACATCTATCATAGCCACTGTCACTTTGCTGAAACAGTTTAGCAGTTGAGTCCCTAATAAATACAAAAACATGACTAAAAAAGATATGAAAGCCTCCAGAAACATCCAGAAAGAATTAGTCATGGAGCACTTTCTAACATTTACAACCAATCTTGATGGTGTATTTGTCTATCTGATTTCAATATTTCCATGCCAAAAATAATTTTTTTAAAAGTGTATAATTTTATGCCAGGGTCTAAAAATATTTTTGTCTAGAAATTCTTATAACTCTAAGCTGATCCTTTTGACTTGTCATATGGAACATATATCTGTGTGTTTGTCTTCTATCCCGTTCTTGGGCTCTGACTCACTGTCTGCAACAAACAGACTAAAATAGAGAATTTACACTTTTAAGTGCAGTCTTTGTCTTCTGAGAAAAAAAACAGAAGCAACAGACACTATGAAAAACGTATATGAACTATGGATATTCATTAAAAATTTCAAAAAAAAACAACTTTCAGAAAACAAGTCCCATGCTTTGGAAAGGATGAGAGAAGACAGAAGGCAGTGAGCAGCTGAAATGAGTAACTGCTGGAAGAGTGGGGATTCTGGCAGTTGGAGTGGGAGCCCCAACGGGTAAGCAAAGAGCCAGAAGAGACAAAAGCCCTTCCTTGCTATGCAGAATCACATAAATCTGCGGTGTTGATTTTAAATAACTAGTCCATGTTTGGAGAATTACGATATATGGCTATCACTTAAAAAATAATGCTCTGTGATTAGTGCAGCAGATAATATATGCAACTACACAGAAATAAATAATGGGCTTTTGTTTCTGGGATATAGTTCTGATAGAAACCCAAATATTTTGAGATGCACAAAAACATCTGAGAGGATCAGTAAAGCTGACATGCTGTATCATGCTTAAATTATTTATTAATGGCAAAATGAAAAGCCAAAGAAGCAAGAAATATTGGATATACTTTAAAAATTTAATAAGAGAATATAAAGAATAGATGCTAAGCCACCCGAGAAATGAATTCTTCTCCAGTTCCCAAACCTTATGTTCATTAATTAAAAGTCTTAACTGTTTATACACATTCTCTGATTGTTATTTGATTTCAATACATGCACCAAACTAAGAAGTTTTGTGCATACTACAATCTGACTACAAGCACAAAAAGGGTAGGATGCAAAATCAGTTCAACCCTCTATCTCTCACATCTTGTGGACTGCATTTTACCCTTGTGCATTCAGTATGCTAGCCAATAATATGAAACATTACATTTATGGGATATTTTGTGCTTGGGTGGTTGGGTTTTTTTCCCCCAAACGAGAAGCAGCAATGCTCTGCATTTATTGCTGTTTATAAAAACAATGAATGGAATACTTTATTTTTTGCTTTTAAAAGGTAGGATTGTGAAGCAACATTTGTTTATATGAAGGCTGAGTTGCAGGCCAGGTGCAAGGGTTGCTGACTGCACAACTGTCCCCTGGGAAGTGCTGGAATGCCTATGGGTGATTGAGCACAGAACTTGTTCCTACCTAGGCAGTTAAATCCAGGAACTGTTGTTCCAGCCATGCCCTCTAGAGAGAAAGCTTCAAAGTCCCATTGCCTCGATATCTAAGTTTGCATTTATTACAACTATTGACATTAGATCCTAATTCTTCCACCCCTTGCCTAGCTCCATGCTATTCTTTGATTCTAGGGACTGTCTCCTCTACAATTTTTCTCCAACGTTTTCTGAATTTCTGAAGGGGGCCATCAATGTTTTGTTCTGTCAAAAATCTTAATGGTGCTAAGAGGTGCAATTCATTTGCAAAATTATTTCCTAGTCAGTTGAGTCTGCCAAAGTGGATAACTAATGAGACAGCTGCCCTGCTGGATCTTCTACACAAAGTTATCCTATTATCACTGAGAGAAGAAAAAAGCGTGGAAGACACCACTGAAATATCCATCACTAGTCATTGTCTTTGTCCACAGGGCACAACTTAGGAATGTATATACTTCGCTGAATTTGGGACAGTTTTGAACAACATAGCTCTTAAAAGAATTGCAGAAAAATTATAACTTATTATTTTTAAGACCAGGCACTCTGGTTTTGTCCAACATCACCTAACAAAATCTGTGAAAAATGTATGTGTTCTTTGTGCAGGATGTACAACTGGGTTCCA
>QUSF01000005.1:24065127-24076236 GCA_003676055.1 Chloebia gouldiae
TATCTTTTATGGAACATGAACAGAATGTACAGATCACAATAGCCAAAAATAGTACCTAGCCTTGAAGAAATATGTAATTTTCATCCTACACATATGTCACTTTCAAACCAGAGAGAAAACCTTCATGAAAGAACACCAGATTGTTCCAACTGATGTCTTCTCAGAGAGCTGCACTTGAAGGGAAAACCTCAAACAACATTTACTTAACAACAACACCCTCGACAGCTAACAAATCTCGCCTGCACTTAGGAAGAGCAACAAGAAACAGAGTCTGATCATTATGAAATTACATGAATACAAAACAGTGGGAAAGTTATTTTAAAAGGAGCTTGTGCTTTTCATATATTGGCTTTTTAACTTTCACTGGGAAAACAGATGGCCTATGTAACTGGTAGGAGGTAAAGGAAATGGAAGGCATATTGGAAAGGCTTGGAGAACAGCCAAAATAAAAATTGTCATTTTGATACCATGGAGTCAAAATGCAGTGGATATAGCAATCACTTTATAATATCTAACTTATGGCCTGCCTTAGCCTTAATTTCAAGACCTGGAACATTGTAAGCAATAGATCAAACCAGGTATACACTTTTGATAGGAAGAGTGGACGGGCACTTTTCAGGTGACATTTGCTTCTTGACCTCAGTACCAAACCCACTGACTTTCACACCAAGATGAAACATCTTGGCTTAGTGCAGAAGACACAACTTCTGAAATACAGTATTCTTGTGAACATATTAAATGTTGGTAGTAGTGTTGCACAGATGGTCTTCAGAAAAGCAACAATGGATAATCACCTGAAGTACTTACCAGCAAGATGACACAGCAGTCCAGCTCACTGTGGCTCATTTTTGTTTCTCTTATTTTTCATATTCTCTTTTGAAGTCTAATGAGTTTAAAAGACATGCATTCCAAAAAAATACCCTTATCTAATAGGTGACTGTTTCGCAGATAGCCAGTTCACTATATGCCTTCTGTGAAGGCAACCATCTCTCTTGATACTGCTCAAGTTCTCTGTAGCTCTTCTATTGACTGGGTAAAAAAGTCTGTAGGTAAACATGGATGTCTTGTGCCAATCAGTCACTAGTATTTTATGACTTAAATAGGCTATTAATAGAAAATCAGTAAGGTCTGATCAAAAATATATAAGGATTTATACAGTATGTTTCTCAATACTGTATTAATATCCCTCTGCAATGTTAATTCCAGTGCTACTAAGAAAATAAGAGGGTTATTTCTTCTTTTCTACAAGTCAGTCTGTGGTTCTTCTCTAAATAATATTTTCTGGCTCTTAAAGAACAGTGTTAATTCAAATGCCTACTTGTCTTCTTCCTCTGGACCAGAAAGTGAGCAGTAGTCATGCTCACTCCAGAGATGGTAAAGACTCAAATCCACTAAACTTGGTTCTTGCTGTTACCATCAGTCACATCTGTGAGGAAATAAATTTATTACACAAATATGTGAATATCCCATAAAACAAAATGCAACTGATTGAATTTTTTTTTTCCCCAGGTATCCAAAGATGAAGTTCAATGGAGACTTACAAAACACATCCCTATTTCTAATCTGTGTGCAATATCTTTATCCCAGACAGTTTAACTGAGCCTGCGGAAGACAGATAAACAGTACACTGGGTTGGATACAATTATTAATTCTTTCAGATGTTTATCTGAGTTATCATAAAGCAACACAAACTCTTCAGCTTGATGCAGTTTTCTACTGGACACATCATTATGTTTTGACAAAAAGTGCCTGGAATGAAGAAGCAATGTGACACTGAACGGGAATAATGCTGAGACATAAATAAGTGGAAAAAAATGAATGAGAAAGAAAATTGCAGAGGAGGAAAGGGATGAAGCTATAAATATAAAACAAAGGTGAGAAAACAGAAAGAGTTAATTTTTCATGGTGGCAATTAGAAATAAGGAAAATGCTGTCAGTTTGGAATTAAGAGGAGATTTAATCTGACAGCTCAATTCTCAGATAAAAAACAACCACCACTGTAAAGCACAAAATTTGTTCAATGCACAAATTATTAAGGAGTGAAATACAGATTCTAAGTGTCTTGTGAAGATTTTTTAATGAGCTTGAAGTTTTCAAGACATGTAATCTGTTTTATTTGTGGCTAATGGTAACTGTGATTTTCATCTGGTGTTGAGTTTGATGCTTTTGAGGATATGCTTTCAGAAGATTGCTAATACACATAAGTAAATATAAGAGGCTAAAGTTCAAGATGGATTTTCCTTCTATCATTTTGCCAGCTGGTAGTAAATTTGATTACTTTAAAGTGCTTCCTAGTTTTTCCACATTTTTCCCATTATGAATACAAGTAACAGACTGCTGGCAATATATAACTGCAGGCTGGAACACATACAACACAAAATCTAAACTGAGCCTCTAGGTGCCTTCTGGGGCCTATTTGGGACACTATGTTTTAAGCTAAACAAAATATAGAAAATGAGCATATCAGGAGCATGGCACATGGCAAAAGGACTCCGGTGCCTTGCCAGCACCCAGATTTCAGTTTGGATGTGGCCATTATGCTCTGAGGTGAAAGGATTTTACATCTGTGTTCGTAAAATAAATGGAGCAAGGGTTGTATCCAAGGATGTTAGCTGATGTGCTGGGGAGTCAGCATCCCCTGAAAGGGAAGGCTTACCCCTTACACCTCAGTACATTTCCTCTGCTCAAGATGCTGTAACACAAGGCAGCAAGGTCACACCTCTGCTAGGTGTTTTGGAAGTGTCAGACAAGCAAAGGTATGTTTAGCATATACTTATCTAAAATTAATTAGAAGCAAAACAACCAAGAGGGCAAATATGGTATCACCCAATAATAAAGATGGGCAAAGCCTAGAACATTATTGCTTAGTTTGACATCAGTACTGTCAAAAGGAACAGACCGAATTATGAGGGAATTAATCTGGAAACACAAGGCAGACAACTGCTAAATAAACAGCACCAGCATGAGCCTGCAAAGAACAAGTTTTTCCTCCTAATCCTGAATGACTTTTTTGTT
Source organism: Chloebia gouldiae (assembly GCA_003676055.1). Classification (NCBI taxonomy): domain Eukaryota; kingdom Metazoa; phylum Chordata; class Aves; order Passeriformes; family Passeridae; genus Chloebia; species Chloebia gouldiae. The sequence continues at coordinate 24,068,143 of QUSF01000005.1, forward strand.
CACACCCTGGGAAGAGGGACCAAGCAGAGAGGTGATACAAACCAGTCAGCAGAGATATGGAGTAAGCTTCAGAGAGACCAAACAAAGACAGGCAATTAGATAGTATACCAGCAGATTACCATAATGTAAAAGTTCATGGAGGTGTGTAGAGAAATGTGCAAATGGCTTTTGAGGTACAAATAACATGCTGTGTCACTGTAAAGAACTCAGTAGACCCTAAATTAACTTAAAAAATCCCAACCCCCAAACTAAGGATTAATGAACATATTCTGCTGCTACTCAAAACAGCTATATCCAGCCTTTCTTCTTCTTGTTCATATAGCTACACCCAACCTCAGGAGAAGTTTCATTCTGATATAATAAAGAGATTTTTTACAGTTAGAACAACTATTTACTAGAACAACTTCCCCAGGGAGGTGGTAGAGTCTCCATCAACAGAGATTTTCAACTGGACTAGGTGCTAGATAGTTATCTAGACTCCCTTGCCCACAGATGTTAGAATGGATGATTTTTTTGAAGTTTCTTCCACCCTGGATGTTTCATTTTTCTACTATCTTCTTACTCACGTGCCTTTAATTACATTTTATTTTAACTCAATTGCCTCTATCATAGGAAATGTGTTTTCTGCTTAAAATTGTAATTATTCCCAAACTTGTATTGACATTTCAACATTTATTAGAAGAGCAACTTTAGAACATGTCTGTCAAAACAGACATCAACTGGCTGTAACATATTTGACTTCATATCTGCCTTGTTATTAATTTCTCTCTCAGTCTGAGAGAGCTTGGAGGAAATAACCCAGATACTCTCTATTTAAATATCAATCATTTCATTGTCACCTCATTGAAAAGTCATTTCTTCAGAGTAATATCAATGACTTCTTCTGGCTGTCCACTCTGTTACCTGAGCACAGACTGGCCTCAAAAAATGAGCAGGAATTGGTTCTGCTAAGTGGGCAGTTGCTTCAGCCAACAGATCAGCAAGACCACCCTTGCTATCCATTCCCTCTCCTCTTTCCCAGCATTTATTGCTCACTCCAGAGTTGGCACAGGAGGCTACCTTTCAGCAAGGACAGAAGCAGTCTGCCACCACACAGAACGGTGCAATCCCTGCCGTGGCTCTGGTGCTTGACCAGCTGCAGCAGTGCCCAAGGTTGGTGGGTTCCCAACTCTGCCAAGCCCTGCTGCTGCCTGGGTCTGAGCTCAGGGCTTTTCCTCAGTCCCATAATGAGGATAAGGCATCTATTTATTGTGTGCAAGCACAGCTGTGGAGAAGATGACACATTGATTGAGAGGGAGTTCAGTGTTAGGCTTGCATCTTGTTTGACCGAGGACAAAAATTTCTAATTGTTACATGAGGTATACTGAGCTTTGTTGAGTTACCTTTTCTTGTTGTTTGCCTCTTAAAGTGTGTAGTGCTCTCCAATGAATTCCCCTGCTAATATCTGTATCCAAAGTCACCTTCCAGGTACTGGGAGGGGGTTGGTATGTTTTAGGAGGAGGTCAGGGAACTCTTACATCTATGTCTGCAAAATAAATGTTTAGACAGCATAACAGGCTGATCTGAGCCTTACTAAGTGCAGATAAACAACATGTCTTAACAGTTGTCATGTGAAATATTACTTTTACCTTATATGTGGGTGCAGTAGAAACATCCAAACCTGGAGAGCATTTTTCAGTAATTTACTGAAAGCTTGGGTAAACAATAAAAGAAAATAAAATCAATGGAAACATCACTTTTCCTTTATATGTAGATCTTCTTTTGCAGCTTCTGTAGCTGCACAAGGAACACTGTGGCTGAGAAGAGTTTCTGCTCAGCTGCATTAGCAACAGCACCATCTGAGTGCATGAGGAATGCCTGGGTAGCTCTGTGCAGAGGACAGTAAAATGTAAGTGTCACTACAATCACAGCAAAGGGATTTGTAATGCCATGAAGTTAGAAATAAAAGAATATATGGGTTTTACTTTAGAGTATTTGACTCTCTTTAGTCAAATCCTTCTTTTGAAGCCTTATGAAAATCACAGTATACAAGGTCTTGTAAAATTTCTCTTCATGAGTTTTTTAATGGAGCAGTGAAAAATACCGTAAAGAATAATGCAAGTGTGTAAAGGATATACTTGACCTCTTATTTAGTGGTAATGAATCAGTATGAGTGTTTAGGGCACAACAGCAGAATCAGACAGACCAAAATCTTTTGCCCAGTTTCTAACTAATGCCACCCTTGAAGCTATGCTACATAACAGCTCCTTTTTGAATTTGCTGACATCAGCCTCCCTGACAGATGGCTGTCTGGGCACATGGAGAAAAGATGATGGATAGCCTATATTTCAAAAGACAGTGATCAGTCTAGCAAAGAGCTCCATGCATCATCCAAGTTTTGCAGAAATGGCATAAATCCTTTTGTTCTCATTGTAAGAAGACTGATCATGTGTCAGAGATCAATGAGGGGGTTCATCCAGGTGGTTTCACACTTCACAGTTTCCAGGCCAATTCTGTTAGTAATTTGGAACTGATGCCTTATGAAGAGGAAAGAAGGAGGTTGGCATTTGAGGTAGTAGTCTGATTATACATTTCCATATGCTGCTGTCTCTTCCCATATGTTGAGGAAGAGAATGTCTGTCTAGATGATCTTCTCAGAAGCATCAGCACTTTCAGATGAGCATTTTCAGAAGATTTGTTTCTTCTGTTTATTGCTGGAAACATTAGGGTGAAAGGTGCTCTACAGACTGAAGATGGCATTTCTTTCCAGAAAAAATCCATATTTGTTCAAGCGCCCATTTGGTTCCTCCAGAGGATTTTCCATTTCTGAGAACAAGTATGATTGTGCAATTAATTCTCTAGTGCTGAAAGAGCTGTGAGCTGTCCTTGGTTGCAGAAAAGGGCTCAAGGACTTGAGGTATAAATTCTTAAAAAAGCAAGCTCATTCTCTCTTCCAGACACTGACCTGTCTCTTTCATAATCTGAACTGTGCCTTTGTGTACAGCTTTATGTGCTGCTGGCTGAAGTGGTTAAACTGTGATTTCTCTAACCTTTTCTGTAGAAATGAATTAGCAATGTCATCACTGTATGCAGTTGTTTTTTGGGTTTTTTTTTAACCTGTTTGCAAAAAGACAATTATGACACAGAAAGCTGATACTAACTAGTCAGGAGCAGGGCTTCAAATGTCCAAATCATCTTTGAAGAGCAGACTGTAGGCTTGTTTTTCAAGGGCAGAGCTACATTATCCACATTACCCCCATTCAGTCAAATACTCGGGAGAGATAATAAGTTTCCCTTTTGGATGTGGCTGTGAGAGAGACTTGTGAATGCTCTGCCCTTGACAGCACAATTAAGGGCACACCCATGTGCAGTAAAATCAGGTTAGGATGACCCTGAGCTCACACATTTTCAGTCTTCCAGCAGTCATCCTTCAAGGCTGAGGCATTCAGATTCACAAGCTCAGCTGCCATGCTAGTTGAAAAATATTTGTGCAGCACAAAACCAGCCTTAATGACAAAGGATTCCTGTTTTCTGTTGGTTTTTTAGCATACAAGATGTTCTAATAAGACTGGAAAAGGCGATGTTCCCTCCTGACTTTGAGAGAGCTGGGCAGGACTGGAATCCCAGCAGGGGTCACAGGGTCACAGCCAGCCTTACTAACTTCCTGGCGACACACCCTGGTGACATCCCCCCTTTTTCCTGATTGTTGGTTCCCCTATACTGGCAGACTAGATTAAAAACCCAGGATTGCCAGGCACACACACAAACCTAACAACAGATGAAATAAAGACATACATCTGCACATCACATCTGTATGTGATCCCATTGAAATTTCTATGTAGGTCTCCTAATACTAATAATCTGGGGCAAATTGCCCCTTTCAACCCCAGAAAGCTGCAACTTTTAATTTAACTGAAACAATGTGATTATTCAGATAAAAACAGGATCTTCAGGGTCTGGGGTTTTTCTTTGTTTTTTAAAAACTTAACATGGTCACTCAAACAATTCTCAAATTATATACTTCTATAGAACGCAGCAAAGAATGTTGTGCACCAAACTGTCCATTATGTTTATCTGTGATTTAAGAAAAAGCAGTAGAACCTACATAATCTAAAATATAATGCTCCCAAACAGAAGAAGAGTGTGAAATCTTTTGGTATGGTTTGTCCTTTACAAAAATCTTGAGAATTTAGCAATCTAAATACATCTTAATAGGATCAGATTTAGTGCAAGTGAATCTCCTTCCACTTCTTCAGCCATCCCTTTTTTTTTGTTGTGTGGAAAGGCTAAATGATTTGCTGTAGCAAGCTTTTTTTAAACCTGCAGTAATTTGATAGTAGCAATAATCTCCAAGCCCTCTTGCTCTACAGAGACCAAGTTCTTACAATCCATTATCTGTCAAACAATTTCTAAGTGCTGCCAAGCAACTACTATCTCATTTTGTCTAGCCAACAGTCAGAAGCAGACACCATGTGCATGTTCCAAGTACTGCATGTGAGACAGCATCAGCTTTGCTTAACTGTTGCCATTAGTAGGTGAACCATGTCATGTCGCATCATTTATTCAAGCCATCACATATAAAATAATAAAAAATCATAGTTCTGAATCGATAAATCAAATCTGTTAAGCTGAAAATCCAGGAAGCCAATCAGTGGCATTGAAACTTTATAGTTCCCAAATGAAATGTTTCATTTTTCAATGCCTCTAATGGGCATAGTAATTTCTTATTTCACAGGCTGTAGCAGATGTACCAGCTAAATTAAAAGTACACATTGCTGGACTATGAATGACAATAAAAATATTGGCATTGAAGGGCCAAGGAAAGACATACTGTCTTCTTCTAGACAGCATCTGAACTCTTGCTCTAAACAACTGAATTGATATTCTGGATTGTTCATATACAACCAATCTATGTAGGAGTGTAGATCTTGTATGAAACTAAGAAAAAAATAAACCAGTTTTGCTTTTAAAAAAATGCATTTTTAAAGGATTCCAATTTCTAAACCATTTCTCTGTGGTGATCTATAATAAGCTAATTATTCACATGCTTAGCAGTGCTAGAGAAAGCCCATGCAAGTCATTAGAGCAAGCACTTACCAGATGTCCAGGGCTACCTACAGGTACACCTACAGATTGCTTAGTCAAGTTCATTCCAAAACCAAGATGAAAGAGCATTACCCTATGCTCAAAACCAACAGCATAAATCAATGTTTGACTCCAAGGAATTTTAAAAGTGACACAGTGCAGGTCAGGAGGGGTCCATTCCCTCCTGGAGCTTTCTTGTCTTGGTGGTGCAAGTTGAATTCCCATTGTTCAAATCACTTCCAGGTTCTCAAAAGTTCTTCTTCATGCTCACTCGTGAGGCGATTAACTTATGTTTTATGACTTCTTAGATGACTCTTCCTTCATAGATGTGGCATGATTTTTTAAGTGATCAGATTTTTTTTTCCCTGCCAACTGGCATAACATGCCTGCTCAGATTTAAAAGACATATTCTATTGATTAAAAAAAGAACTAAAACCAAGATTAAAGCCATCCACAAAATCAGTACTTGTATCAAAATATAAAGGTGACACAATTAGAAACAAGTCATTGTTTTGCACACTTATACATCTATAAAAATATTCTAGAACAATTCCATCCTAACTTTATCAATACATACATTACCAGACCTTGAAAGTTTACTTTGGTAATATCTCAATACTTAGGATCACATTGATTAATAAATTAGATGTTCCACTCTCCCTTTGTATGTCACATTTTTTCAATCTTGAATTGCAAAGAACTAGAGGGATGTGAACTATCTCATTTTCCAAACTGAAGTTGAGATACAAGTGCAGCTCCATTTTGAAGGTGTCTATGGTAGCTCCAGCATCTCTTACACATAGGCTGAGGGAGCTGGGCCTGCAGCCTGGAAAACACAGAGGACCTCACTAATATGCACAAGTATCTGAAAAGAGGATGACAGAGGATCCAGGCTTTTCTCAGTGCTGCCAAGTACTGAGGCAATGGACAGAAACTGATGCACAAGAAGTTCCATGTGAGTATAAGAAGAACTTCTTTACTGTGCGGGTGACCACACACTGGAACAGACTGCCCAGAGAGGCTGTGGAGTCTCCCTCACTAGAGATATTCAGGAACTCCCTGGACACAATCCTGTGCCATGTGCCCTGGGATGACCCTGCTTGAGCAAGGAGGTTGGACCTGATGACCCACTGTGGAGCTTCCCAGCCTGACCCGTTCTGTGACTCTGCAAGAGCAGAGTGCAGTCTCAAGATTCACTCAAGCTTTTAATGGGGACAGCACAAATTGGAATCTGCTGATTCTGCTGATGTAAAAAAGTATATATTCTCCTACTGTGCATTGGTCAGAATTCAGCAGCTTACTGTTTTCTAACAAATCATTTAAAAAAAAATAGATTTTTGTTGCCACACCTCACATATTTAATGCTGATGCTATCAGAAGAAAACTATGTAAACAAATTTAAGGTTTCAGGAGAAGAAGAGAAATCATCCCCTTTTTACTTCATCTGGTAAAGGAATTCTTGAGTAGTGACAGTTTTTCTAGAAGCCTAGAGAACTAAAAAAAAAATGCTAGCCTGCAATACTGTGAATAAAAAAAAGCCTCAGGTGTCACATAATATTTGTGACAGAGGAAACAGGGCCATACATGTGTGATACTCAAAATACAGAGGGACAGTACCACTTTTAGGATTTCACTCAAGTAGCATATGGGAGACTTCAAATTTCTATTTATATTGAATGTATTCAGCCAACATAGCCAGGGAGGGAAACCCAGAGAAGTAACCTTAGGAGTATGATTTGGGCCTCATTTATTACAGACATGGTGAATTGAGGTTTTCTCTCTCCAGAAAGACGGAGTGAGTACTGCAGAAGGTACTGTAGCAGGCACGAAAAATGTATCTCTACAATCAGTCTTTGGCTGCTGTTAAAACTAAAGAAACATATATCAATTTCATGAGTAATTTTCTGATCATAATCCCTAAATAAGATGTTTGTGGGCGTTTGTACCATATAGCCTCACATGTAAATCCCATATGAATTTCAGTAGTACCTGAGAGCTTAGCCACTCAGGACAGCCACAGCTTAATGGCATAGCTTAATGCCATTTTAGGCCTAAAATGAAGAGGACTAACAAATTTGGGATTATACAGTTCCTGTGGATCATTTGATTGATAGAAAATAAGAAAAAAAATCCCTTCTAGATGCCAAAGCACTATTGCAGTTTGAATTTCTAAAATAAGGTTGCATCATTGTGTAAAGTACCAGGCAATAACAATTTTGCTGGTCTTATGATAAGGCAGAAATTTTTCTTTGCACATTTTTTTGCACTGTGTGCCACACCTTCCTCCTTGTACAATTCCTAATTTGAAGGAAAGCACTTCAAATTTAATGGGTTTGCCTCTCCATGTTACATAGTCATTATATTCTGGTATGTGACCTTAAGTAGAACTTCTAGGCAGAAATTCTGAAAACTACTCTGATTTCTCAACTCTGAATTTGTGAACACTGTTACTCCATACAGTTATAGTTCTCCATTTTTCTCTGTCATTTATGACTCTACTTCTTTAGAAGTCCTACTTGAAGAAGCACTTTAAAGATTATCTGAGCCTGGCAGCTGAGGAGATTGGACCTGTGCACTAAATCACATTCTGTGTTGTGTAGCCACCCTCCATGCAAGCAGCTGCTGCCCCTCAACTGCACCACTGCCAAGTTCCCTGTCCTGCCCCGCTGCAGGCAGGTGGATGGGAGGTGGCCCAGCAGATGGTGTCCAAACTGGCCCCACGAGAGCAGGCAAGGAGGCTCCATGTCAGCCCTGCTTTTCTCAGTGCTCAGCAGTAGAGAGGGGAAGACAGCACTGGGATCACACTGCTGCAGCTGCTCCGAGCTCCCAGTCAGCCCTGCACTCACATCTGTGCCACATATCTTCGGATTATTTCTTTCAAGTATTCAAGGTCTGTTGTTTTTACTGATGCAGTGCAAATCTGTGGAGTCTCAGGGCTGCTTCCTGAAGTAGACCTAACAAACATAAACCTAGAGTCTTGCCTTTTAAGGACAATTTCCACACTGAAACTCAAGCTCCATGTTATTGTTT
>QUSF01000005.1:24076246-24088815 GCA_003676055.1 Chloebia gouldiae
AAAAAAATGAAAAAGAGCAAATTGAACAATTTCTGTTTTGAGATTTAAATGTACATATTCTTATAGCAGAATGACATGTCCCAGACGTCTGAAAATGTCTTCTGTTAAGTCTGCTGTGTATATGAGATTAACCTGAACAATCCCATAAACCACTAAAATGCTCTTATTTCCTGCTAAAAGAAATTTTTATCAGTATATATTGGTATGGAATTGACCCTCTGCAGACCCCAAGTGACAAGGATACAGCTGCCTAACTTAGGCAGCTGGAGCTGGTCCGAACTCCTTTCCCTCACATTACTGCTACCCTCTTAGGACTTGTACCTAGAAATGGAGATTCATTCTGATCATATTTCACAATCCTCTCTTTCACACAGAACATGTATGTTGTGCCTAACCTGTGACTAACACTTCCCAGACATCTTCATTCATGACATTAGTTATTGGCCATTGTTTCCAGATGATCCCAGATCACAACCTGGCTATCAAAAGAGGTCAGAGAACCCAGTTTGGGATGCAGCACAACACTGCTCATCCTGTGCTGTAGAAGTGTGAGCTTTACACAGCAATAACCCTAAAAGACCACAAGAAATGGCAAGCTGATCTCTAAAGGTCCTTCATAATACAAAATATTTCAATGCAGCCTTCTTCTTCAGTATGAGATTAAACAGTGTAGAAATGCCTGTGAGCTGAACTCAGGCTTCTGGCTTAGAAGTACACTTCATTCAAGTGCCAGAAAGTCCATGAAGTCTGAGAAGAAGAATCCCAGTAACTGCATGGATCACTTTGTACTGAAGCCCCAAACTAAGTAATATGGAATTGGGTCTATGGCATGATCTCTCCAGCAGAGGAGAGGACGTTATTAAGGTCTGAGGTTAAGACATAACTTGAATAACTCTGGGAAGAGAGTATCAATGTGTACAGCACTTCTCAATGCTGCCTTAAGTAATTTAGATTTTTTTTAATATCATAAATATTTTAATTTAGGATTGGCATAGCTGATAGACAGAATGGGAAGGCGTAACAGCAGCTATACAATATTTTTCTTAGCTTCTCAATTGTATGCAGTTCCTGTAAGTAAAAAAATCTTCAGTTTTATCTCCTTACTTGCTCATTTCATTCTCTTTCTCAAAAATTTTCTGAGGTCTTATTTTGCTACTCTTTCAATCCTTCTAAACTGCTGTTGCTATGTGGATGCTGCATTGGAACCAGACTGTCAAAGTCATTCCCTACTTTCTTAGTCACATTTGTTTCTTTGCTTTCTTTCCTGCTTTTTACAAATTGTCATCCACACAATATATTATTCCATTCTTCAGTTTGGCTCTCTCCCTGATGGGATAGCTTCATCTTGAATGTTTCTAAAAATTAATGCTTCTGTAGTGCTTTGTTTTTGCTCCATGCCAGGACCTTCATTAGTATAATGGTAGGATAGATGCATATTGAACTACAAGTTGATGTAGTGCAGTGCTTCAGCTCCTATTGTAAGGTCAGAACTGGATTTCATTTGAGACTAGGAGTAAAGTTGCTGGCATACACTGTCATTGCTTGCTTATTTAAGCTTTCAAAAACAAAAAAAAATAGCATTTAAAATGCTGAAAAGTGAAAATTACTAAGCTTCTAGGCACCAGAAATATCCACAGAGTAGGACTCAAGGAAGGTCAGTCTTGCTGGTTTACCCCAGATTACCTTGGTATCTGCAGTGATACGCCATGTTTTGGATTCTTCCCACACACCACTTTGTTGACTTTAGCAGCCAAGTAATTATGCCTTTACACAGCAATGTTACACTCAGAATGGATTTCCCTGCAGCCAGATCTGGTGCTGGCACTGAATCACCATCACAGGGCAGCCATTCCTGAGGATATCTCTGTTCAACACATCAGTACAACCCCTGTAGCTAGAGGTGATGACACACCAGTGCTGAATCTTCAACTGACCTCAGAAGCTTTCCATTTACTTTGTTTTCTTTCTTTCTTTCTTTCAAAATACAGGGGGTTTTCCTGGTAGAAAGGTAGTAAAAATAGTGTCTTGATAAAGATTGCTGACTTCAATTTCAGGCTTTAATGTTGTCCAGTTACTTGTTTAATGGTTTTGACTTAAAACAAAGGGAGTAGTAAAATGTCTCATCCTTTGTCATGATCAGGTAGTAGCTCATTGAACTTATGAACAAAACCCAGATCATATAATGGTTTGGGTTAGAAGAGACCTTAGAGGTCTCATTCCAGCCCCTCTGACATAAGCAAGGGCACCTTTCACTAGACCAGGCTGCTCAGAGACCCATGCACCCTGGCCTTGAACATTTCCAGGGATGGGGCATTCACAATTTCTCTGGGCAACTTGTTCCAGTGTCTCAGTAAGTTCCAGCATCTCACAGTAAAGATTTTCTTCCTAATATATAATCGAAACCTACTCTCTTTCATTTTTAAAGCCATTACCCCTTGTTGTATCACTACAACCCCTTGTCAAAAGTCCCAGTTCATTGGCATCTCAACGACCTTCAGGTAGCTCCCTGCTGCTGATAGCTTGAGAAGTCTATGTTGCACCTTGCAGCATCATGATGGAGAGACACTGCCACATTGTTGTAAAGTCTGACACTGGCCAAATACAGCCTCATCATCCAGCATGGAAGTGGTATGCAGGTGCTGCCATGAAGCAGACTGTCCTGATGACAGCATGTGTTGGCCCCTCATTCTGAATTCTGGAGCTGGTGCTCCCCACCTCCTGCCCTAAGCATTGCACAGACTGGAATTTCTGGCCCAGATTTTTCTGTTCCTATGAGATTAAGCAAGCTGTATGGCCATATATTCAAACCATACGGAGTCCTCGCTCCAAGACATAAGTTTGCATAAAGCCATAATATTATTCATGATACTTGATTAAAAACTCTTGCCAGTGTTCCTAAAACAGAGTTCTGAGCCTTGAGGATTACTCTCTAATCACAGCATTGTTGTGAGCACATGGGAGCAATTAAATATCTATACAGAAAGATCAAAGTAAGGAAAACAGCAAAGGTGAGTTTTCCTAATGCTCAAGAGACTGAACAGACCGCAGAACACACCAGAAAGGAAAACAAGCTCTGGCTGGAGAGACATGAGTCAGAGGCTGACTGCCTCTGAGCAAGGCACACAGATGACTGCTCTGCATTGCTTGCAATGTGGAAACACATGGTCTGCACCCAGGGCAGCTGCTGGCAGACACTTCATTGCTGAAAAATGCGTAAGGAGAACATAAAGTCCCCAGATCAACACAATTCTCACATAACTGAACAAAGGTCGTTCCACTGTCTAATGCACCCTCTGTGACACACTGCCAACTGTTTAGTACACTACTCTTACTTTAAATATTGGATTTTTGGATTGCTTCTAAACAGAGAGGACTCCACTATACATCATTCTGAAGTATATACATCAGAAAAAAACAGAAGTTTCATCCAGTGCAGCTTGCATTCATCATTTCTAGGGAACAGAAGACTTAATTCTTCAACTTGTTTATTTAGATATGCAAGCTGAGATAAAGGGATTGGTAGATTTGTAGAAAAAACTAGCACATATTGCTTGATTTTTTTTTTTTCCACAGTCAGTGGTCTACCAATTTTGTATTTTAGAACAAATCCCTGACCAGTTCTCCAATATGTACTGGTAATTCACATTTTAAGTTTTCAAGAATGATTAATTTCTCTATATATAATAGAAATACAATAATTTCCTTATTTCTAGGTAGATATTAAAATCAGTTCAATGCAGTTTTGTTAGCAAAGGACTTAACTAAATGGCAAAGGCTTCTATCAGAAACCTCAGCTCTCTGCCCTTCAGAACAACACAGTTGATGAAAAGGCACTCTTTGCTGTATCTGTGTAGAAATAAAACATGTTCCATCTTCTCAGCACTCAATCATGATTATATTCATCTTCACTGCTAGTGAAGTGGAAAGACCTGGAAATGGGTTCTGCTTCCTCTCCTGATGGTGCGAAAAGAGTGATTTCATCTTATCTGAGTTTCACCCATTACTTTCCCTAGCTATGTAGCTACCTTGAATCATTTCCTTCTATTCTGTGCTTTCACCAAAATTAGAGAAATTGAATGCTTTGTAGGACCAAACTTAAACACACTTGCACTTGCTGTTACAAAGATTGGAAAAACAACTTTCCTATCTATTTGGCACTCACAGAAAGTCCTTTGCATCAGGCAGTGGCACTAAATCTTCTTTCCCTTCCTCCCTCCCCTCCAGCTTTTTTGTCTTCCTGATGTACACTTATTAACTCTTCAACAGATGGTGAGGGAAAAAAAAAAACTATTGTGGTTTTCATCACGAGGTCAAAAGCCCTATATTTCTCCTACTCTTTATAAGAGATTTGCAAGTAATTTTGTGACTGTAATATTCTGTAGTTTAATCATAACTTTCTTGCAGAAATGTTGCAAGAACCAGAATGGCTCTCACAGAAGAAGGATAGAGATGGGGAAGAGGACCTGAGTGCGGAGGCTGTAGTTACCTCCCTCTGAGATATCCCATGCACTTTTCATTTCACACACAACTCCTTCTCAGATATTGAACTAAACCCCACATCTCTGCCTCTATCCTGTCTTTGTTAGATGGGTTTCAGACCCACTCACAAAATTATACCAAATGATTATTGAACAGAAAAGGTGAAATGAATGATTAATATTCTGAACATGCAGTTAGCTAGAAAAATGGGAAAAGCAAGCTGTTTTCTTGTCTTACACAGAAGCAAGGAGAAAAAAGATCTATCAAAACTGAAAGACTGTGCACTGTTTTGTTTAGGGATGGGAGAACTGAGAAGAAACATCAGAGTGGTCTTCAAAAAGAAGAAAGGCATCTGCAGTGACAAAAGGAATCCTTGATGACATGACCTCCGCGTAAGAAGCAAATGTAATTGCACCAAATTACACAAGCCAGAAATTTAGGTTAGACATCAGAACAGACATTACAATAGCAAGGATAATTGAGCACTGGAGGAGACTATGAAATAACCACCAGAGAAAGTTTTAAAAGAGAGTTTAGACAACAAATAGCCTGGAAAGATATGGCTACAACTGAATCTGAGTAATGGACTAAATGCTTTCTTTTTAAGACCAGTGCTTTTTAATGACTTGCTGATTTCCAATAGACTTATGGCCTATTCTTGCCCTGAACTATTCTCTGGAAATAGAATTAAACACAAAGAATTGATTAATCTATATTTTATAATAAAATATCAGACACTGAATTTTTTTCCTTCTGATCCAAAACATAAGTGGGAAACCTTGGTCCATGTTTTGCCTTTGGACGTACCAGCAAGTACCTCTCCTCTTGCTGCTCACTTGTAGCAGTGTTTTACAGACTGCTGTGTTCTGGCACAAAGACCTATCACCATGTTTTCCAGAATGTCTCATTTAGCCTAAAGTGGTCCAAATTTGTTCCTAGAATGGAAATGAGGTAATTGGTAGAGACAGCAGCAGAACTGTCAACAATTTAGTCATTTTATTAGTGACTACAAGTGTTTCATCTCAAATATTATGCAACTGTACTTATGACTGCCTAACTTCAATGACACCAGAAGAGAAAGGACAGCCCAATACAATCGCAAAAGAAGAAAAACAAGCTCTTCCTTTAAACATGATCAAAAGATCTTGATTTCATGCTTGGGTTGATGTTGTCTATGAAGGGATCCTTATCATGCTGCAAGTTATGTAAGCTAGCACTGGCAGAAGAAAACAGTGGACTAAAAAAGACCCAAAAAACTCTAAAAGAGAAATGTGCAGCTTTCATGCACTGAGATTGCACAAAAACTTGTAGGTAGAAAAGGCATTTTAGAAGAACCAAACCCCCTATATTCACAAGAACAACATGCAAATCTCTGGAATTCTTGCCTTGGTTCTCAAGCACAGCTTTCTAATGTCTCGGTGTACATTTTCAGGCTGGAAGCAGAAAGTCGGCATTCAGAAGGCACATCTCATAAAGTGCCCAGTTTGCTGGGCACACATCTGTCTGCATTTTGCATTGCTGAGGGATTCTTGACCAGCATTAACACACAGAAAAGACCACCTGGCTACTTTTGAGACCAACAACAAAGGGATTATCTCTGATAAAGGTAATATAATTTTACCCAGCTGTAGAAAGGAACGTAGGATATTTTTGAGAGATTTATCCCCAACCATGTGTGTTATTGGGAGACAGAGAAATGTGAGAACAGCAGGATTTTCTTGGTGAAAATCTTGACCTGCCTTCACAGATCACTGGACAGTCTGAGAAGAACTACCCACAGCAGCCTCTGTAATTTCCTTCTTGACATTTTCCAATGAAAAAAAATAACTTTATCAATTAAAGATCTTAGAATTTCTGCTGCATCACCAACAGCCAAAAACAACAACATGAACTTGCCCATACCTTCAAGGAGTCTGAGTTAGTTCCCATGAGAAATAACCCTCAAGCAACAGTGTCTGGAATGCTTTTGCCTTCCTACCTGCAAAGCAGCAGGAACAGTTGTGTGTGATTAAGTGACTGTTTTCACTGGGCTGTGGCCTTCCCAGCTAGGAGTACAGATAAAAACAGCACAGAAAAAAGACCAAGGCTTGGATAAATTATGTTATATGTGATGGTCTCAAATGACTGAGATATATTGTGTATGATATGTAACTGGGTCAAGAAGAAAGTTTTTTCCTCATTGATTTCCAGTATTTGCCTTTCACAGAAATTCTCAAGTTCTGGCTGTTTTTCTCTCCAACAGCTGTGAAAAAACAAAAACAAACAAAAAAACCCCACTCTTTTATTATAGCCACACTTTACCTTTTCTTTTTACTTCAGAAATATCCTCCTAGGATGATGCGTGCATTCTACTTTTATTGTGATAATACACAGATACTGTGTCACTGTGATATTACCATGGCAGTGTCTCTGCCATGGTAATATCACAGTGACATAGCATTTATTGAAAATGACAGTCTGACAGATGGTAGGGCAAACCCTTTAATCCTAGTTCTTGACAGTGTAGTACATTGTACATCTGATGCCAAAGAATGTTTTTCTCCTGTATGCAAACACATGTGCTTCCTGAAGCCTTTAAACTCCTGAAGAAATGATGGAAGTGTTTCAGTTCAGCAAAAAACACCATGCACCTTCAGATGGTCAATCAAATGTCTTTGGTTTGATAGGTATTACATGGTATTGCACCTTACTAGCTGAAGAGTTAGACAGATAAGAAGAGGGAAAGAAGGACAGATTTTGAGAAGTTTTCAAAAAGTTCCTTCTGTTCAAGTGTCAGGACACAACAGCTGACTGCTGTAAGAGGCTACAGGAGTTCACACGGCACATACAGGACAACCAGTGGATCAGGTCCAGCAGCATGAGTTTGTGAAAGGCAAGATCTTCTTAACCAACCTGATCCCCTTCTATGGCAAGCTGGAATGCTGAGTGGAATGAGGAAAGGCTGTAGATGCTGTCTACATGGGCTTTAGTAAACCTTCTGACCATTTCCCACAGCATTCTCCTGGAGAAACTGCTCATGGCTTCAATGGGTGCACTGTTCACCAGGCAAAAACTGTCTAGATGGCTGTGCCAGTGCTGGTGGTGAATGGAGCTGGCAGCCAATCATGAGAGATGTTCCCCAGGGCTCAGTGCTGGGGGCCAGTCCTGCTCAATATCTTTATTGATGATCTGGAGGGGGGTCTCAAGGGCATCCTCAGTCAGTTTGCAGATGACACCAAATTGGGTGGGAGTGTTGATCTTCTGGAAGGCAGGAAGGGTCTACAGAGGGATCTGGACAGGCTGGACTGATGGGCTGAAGTCAATTGTATGACGCTCAACAAGGTGAAGTGCCGGGTCCTGCATTTGGGTCACAACCCCCTCCAGCACTACTGACTTGGGGAACAGTGTCTGTTAAGCTGCCCAGGAGAAAAGGATCTGGAGATGCTGGCTGACAGCTGGCTTAACATGAGTTTGCTGAGCTCAAGTGGCCAAGAAGGCAAATGACACCTGGCCTGTATCAGAAAAAATGTGGCCAGCAGGATGAGGGCAGCGGTGGCCCCCCGACACTGGGTGAGGTCACATCTCGAAGCCTGTGTTCAGTTCTGGGCCCCTCTCTATGAGAAGGACATTGAGTGCTGAAGCATGTCCAGAGAAGGGCAGTGGTGCTGGTGAACATCCTGGAACATAAGTCTTACAAGGAGTTGCTGAGGGAGTGGAGGCTATTGAGCCTGGAGAAAAGGAGGCTCAGAGAGGACCTTAGCTCTTTCTACAACTACCTGAAAGGAGGTTACTCCAAGATAAAAAGTGATGAGAATACTCAAGTTTTGCCAGGGCAGGTTCAGATTGGATATCAGGAAAATTGTCTTCATTGAAAGGGTTTCCAAGCATTGAAATAGGCTTCCCAGGAAAGTGGTGAAATCACCACCCCTAAAAGTATTCAAAAAACACAGATGTGGTGCTTAGATACATGGCTTGGTGGTGCACTTGATGGTGTCAAGTTAATGGTTGGACTTTGTGATCTTAGAGGTCTTTTCTAACTTTTCTGATCCTATGATTCTGTGAGTAAAATGGTCTTTCATGGAACATATTTCAGGTCATCAAGTGCAAGAATTAAGAAATCAGAAAAATAAGACGCACAAGCAATTTTTCTTTTCACTACAAAAAAAAGAAAAAGGAAATCTTTCCCAAAAAACAATAATTTGGCTGAAAGGAGGGAAAAAAATGTAAAAACGAGTAACATTTCCTTGTCTGGGCTTTTTTTTTCTGTTTATTTCCATATAAACAATACAGATAAACTCAAAATGTAGGGTAGGCAATATAAATTACAAATAATTTGACAATCCTTCCCCTGAATCAGAATTTTACTTCACAATTACTATCCAAATAAACTTACATGCTTAAATAGCATAGCATAAAATATCTTTGTGATCTTATGCACTAGAGGATCATCAGAGGAATTTCCAAGCCAAACGTTTGGCGTCTCCCAACCTAGGAATATGCAGGAAAGGCAGAGTCTTTCAGAACAACCTCAGAACTATGCAGTGAAATATGTAACTGTTTAGGTGTTGGCTTGTCCCAAATCCACTGCTTTACCAGGGTGTCAGCAGTTGGGACTCAAGTGAGGACTTTCAGATTTGCAGTGTCTCTTGCCAACCCATTGCCTCTTGCTGAAGTATACACCCACTGCCCTAAAAACCATATAGACCATCTGCCCTATGAATTTGGAGAGAGGTGGAGGTATGAGGCATTTAAGCTGGGAATTGGGGAAGGAAAGGAAAACATAGCAGTTTGGGCTTTGATGGGGAAACAGAAGGGTGAATGGGAATAAGAGGAGCTTTTTGGGGGCATTTCATTTAAATGAGATGGGCTAGTTCAAGAAGCACAGTTAAACTTGTACAGGTAAAAGGCTTTGAAAATTAAATGTATGTGCATGTCTGAAAACATGCAAAGAGTAACTTAAACACTGACACAAAATTGTTTTGGACCACTGTGCACAGAAATGAAACCCAACTCATGCAGAATGAGTTCTGTGTTTTGGAGGCAGTAAAACCATACTTTTCCTCTTTATTACCTTCTCTGGATCTCTCTAGTGGTTCTCTCCCATAAGCCCATCTTCACTTTTCTCTTAGGTTCTCTCAGAATTTTTTTGTATTTCCAGCTTCCACTGCTTTTCCATGGCATTAACCAACAGTATTTTCTTCTCAGCTGGCTTCTTCTGCATCAGGAATATTCCTCATCTGCAGATAAACTCTAAGACAACCAAATTTTAATTTCCTAATTAAATTTTAACTTTATATAATAATATTAATTCTATATAATAAAATATAATATTTATAATTATAGTTTAAATTTATAGTTAAAGGTTTCATAAGAATTAAAGAACAGCTGGAATGGATCAAAGCAAAGATCCATCTAGCCCAGTAGGTTCTATAATGGGAAGAGGAATTTAGCATAGTTTTTGAATTAGAAGCAGCTAAAAGGATGGAGGCAACTGTCCCTTATTCTTAGTCAAAGAGCATTTGACATACCTCCAGAATGAACAGAGAAGGTGTTTTTTAAGCCAGTGGCCATCTGTACGCAAAAAACCATCCACATGACTTGTTCTCAGTACACCCCTACCACACATCAGTGAATCAGTTATGAGCTGACTCCTTCCAACCGTTTGTGGCTTCTTGTTTGTGGATTCATGCCTCGCCTAAATTGAAATCAGCAGGAGCACCTACTCCTAGACATAATCTGGCTGTGTCAGTTGCCAGCAGCAATTACGGGAACTCATGGGGAACATTGGCTGCAGGTTATTGAAACAGATGTCAGTTGTAACAACACAGGCATGAGACTGATTTCAGAGTGCAAGCAGCCTGAGGTGCCGTGTGCAAGTTCTAACAGGTCCAGCCACAAATCAGACCACCACATAAAAATCATAATTTGCACCCATCATTCATATTCAGAGAAAGCCCTACTTTCATCTGCCTCATGGAATCACTAACATTAAAATGCTTTTTTATTTCCTGCTATGGCTTTTTAACCTTACCAGAGGTATGAAAAGTAGAGAGGTGGAGATGTAACAACAAACAATTAGAAACAAAAGCTTATTGCTATTGCAGGAGGACAGTCATTCTAGGAATAAGGCTAACAAAATTTAGAGATTAATTGTACTAGAAGACTTCTTTTTGATTTATTGAAATTTAAAGCAAATGAAGCCAAGAAATGTTTCTAAAAGTTTTTGCTACCATCATTCACAAATGTGCACCATTTATAATTCACATCTCTGCTCTGCATAGGTGAAAAGAGGAAACCATCTTGAAAATGCCAAATATGCTTATGCAAATAATCAGTACAGGCCTGTCTGACTCATGTTAAGACCTGTCCTGAGCCTGCCTCACCTTGTTTTCTATTCAATCTTATGGCCACAAGCAGAGGCCCCTGTCCTTCCAAGGTAAAAACCCCTAAAGTGAGAGCAGGATCGACATAGCAGTGAGTTTTACCACAGCTTACATTGCAACACAAGTCAGGCCTGGGTCTACAAATTCTTCAGATATTTCACAAACCCACTGGTCATCTCAGCTCTCAGAGTATACCCTGTACTCTGTCAGAGTACCCCTTCTCTATGGGAGTTGTCCCCATATGCCCCTGGAAGATGCAGGAGATGCTGGAGTGCTGGATACTTTCTGCCTGCTCTGCCTGCCTTAAGTCAGATCCTGTCACAGTTTCAAGCTTGCTCGAGTGTCTGCTATAAACAACAGTTAAAACCAAAGGTAATGTCAACCAAAATGTATTTCCTTTCACAAACTGCACTAACCTTGAGGTGAATTAAGACATGTACTTTTTTTTTAATTCTGTGCCAGTATTATTCTACTTGTAGAGTATGAATAGATTTTATAGGTTTTGAAGTAAATGGGTTGCATTTTGTATATTTTTAGATCTTAGAAAAGGAATATGTATTTGGAAAGCCCGACTCTACAAAGACCTTCTTAAAGAAATATAGGATACAATGTTAGAGAGCCAGGGACAAATCTGGCCTCAGGTCTTTCACCTCCTCTGCTGCTGATCACCATCCTCTTGGCCCGAGAGGTGACGACAGAGATCTGACAAGTCAAATAAAATAACAAAGTGTTTTACACTCATATACACACATATATATATAAATGTACCAAAGCATTAGTTTGGTATAATAAAATATACTTTCTGGAGGTTTTGTCACCAGAATAGTCTGGTGATTTTATCACATAACTGCCAAAGCTAAGGTAGTTTTAAGACATATAAATACATTTTTAAAGGGATTATTTAACTTTGTTACAATTTATCTCAGTTCAAAATTAGACTAAAAAATTGATGAGAATGATGAGTGTTTTCCAATGCCAAAGTTTGAGGGAAGTTTTGATTGGTTTCAGGATAGGGGTAGAATAGGTGGGAACAGCAACACACCTGCATTGCTATAGAAGATCCCCAAGTCCTCATATAAGCACAAAAATCACACCAAAAAAGCAGTCAGTAATGCATTAAGAGAGACAAAGGGTTTATAAATGGGAGTTATTTTGTAACATCCCCAGGTTGGGCAAAGAGCATTATCTTCCCCTTTGGAAAAGCGACCCAGGCAGGACCCACACTTCAGCAGCGGTACGGTGTGATAAGCATTTTCTAAGATCTACTTGATAGTGGGCTGCTGCAGACAAGTGTGTGTAGACTGAAAAAGTCTCTAATCAAAATGGTAGCACGGAAAACACCAAGTGAGTCCAGATAAACACCCATCAGCAGCTCGCTGTACATTCTCCAAGCTAGGTGTAAGTCTATTTCTGATCTGCTCGAGCTGTGCCTCAACCTAGACAGAGAGCACGGCCCCCACAGCAGAGGACACCAGCAGAGTTCCCAAAAATAAATTCCTGTGTGCATGAAAGAAACCAGCTGTAAAAAAACAATATATGAATCCCACTTTACTGGGGTCTTTTACATAGCTATAGACACAAATTAATTTATGTTTGCAAGGAGTCTAAAGGTGACTCTGCGTGTTTGCCGGCAGCTGTCGGCAGGCAAGAGGGAGGAAGGGAGGGAGGAAGGGAGGCAGGCAGGGAGGCAGGCAGGCAGGCAAGAAGGCAGGCAGGCGGGAAGGCAGG
>QUSF01000005.1:24089436-24121224 GCA_003676055.1 Chloebia gouldiae
GAAGGCAGGCGGCGCCCGGAGCGAGGAGCACCGGGAATTCCGGGCGCCTCCGGCGCGGCGCCGCGCGGGCTGCTGCTGCCACCTGGCGGCCGCGCCGCGCCATCGCCCCGCGCCGGGCAGCCCCAGCAGCCGCCCGACCCAAACAGCGGCGCCTGGGGAGTAAAAAAGGCTGGGAAAACAAACCCAAAGCTGATATTTGAAACGTTTACTCAATACTGTGATAATAGGTCCAAATTACATTTCTTGAATATGTTTTATAATTGATCTCTCCAAGCTTTTATGAAAAAAAAATGCGAAAGGAAAAGTCTATTGCACCAAAAAAGCAACAATCTTCAATGGAATGCAACATTATTTTCTTTTCAAGAGCTTATTGACCCTTAATGACTTCTCTGGTTAGCTCCCAACATCTACGAATACCTAGCATGAAACTTTAAATCCCAGTTTAGTTTTGCACAAACACAGTCAAATGAGAATATTTTCATCAGCACTAATGACTCCCAAAAATTTCTTGATACTCACAAATAACATATACCCAAAAACAAGCCTAAGCACTCAGCTGAATGGCCTGGCTGGAAAAACAAGGAACCTATTTTCCATCTGCACATCTGGAGTAGCATGGAGTATTAAACACGTCCTGTATATTTCTGCACCCAGTCTAAACTGTGTACTCTGAAAGGAACAGGCTTTAACAGCAGCTGAGAGCACTATCAGAAATTTCTCCCAACACCCCTGCATACATCAAGAACCATCCATAAGTGCACCCATACTTGTGGTGCAGCTGACACATCAGTAAAAGGGAAAGATCTGATGTGGAGGGAATGTAGCAAGCACCTCTGCCCGCTTGTTCTGGCAGAGACACCTTCAGAGAAATAGCCTGGTACTTCAGGCACACAGGAAAGAGATCAGCATCAGATCTCTTTACATGGAAAAATGAAGCAGTACCAAGTAGCAAACACCCACACTGAACCTGTACTCTCAGAGGAACTGAACAGTTCACCAGCAAAAAGGTAATGGTGATCATACAATAAGTATTCTTATCACCTCTACTGTTTACTCTCTAGTAACCAACTTACATTCAGAACCAGCTGGAACTGAGTGACTGTTTTGGTACAGACTCCACCAGAATCCATGTAGGAAGCACCAACACACTGCAGGAACAAATACAGAAAACAAAAGCATAGGGTATGTATCTGCTACTGCATAGTTTCACAAACTGACTCAAAGCCTTGCCTATGAAAATTAGGATGGTGCTAAATATTAGCTAGGTGCTTCATTTGTGAATCTGCTGACACAGTCCTGGCTTCACAGAATCTTGTGTTTCCTCTTGCACTGGAAAATGGTACTCCTGGGCTGGTTGCATAAAACACAACCCAAAAGACATCATAAGCCATGTACCCCCCAGCTGATAGAAACATCAAACCAGTGAAGTTTTAAAGAAAGCTGTGACAAGTACAGGGTTGTAATGCACATGTGAAACTATCTTCAGTCTTTGTGAGAAATAAGCAAAGCTGCCAAGTGGATTTGGTCCCCTCAGGCTTATGTCCAGAAGAGAAATGAAATTAGCAGAAATTCAGTCTGCTTTAATGGCAGGAAAACAGCAGGCTATTGACCCTGTGGCACTAAATGAACTACCAGAAGTAACAACCAATGTCTTCACATTCTTTCAGAGTTCTGAAAATTAGAAAAAAAAACTTCACTGTGTGTGGGGAGAAGGGGAAAAAAATAAAATTTAATAAGGAACTATGATTTTTTTTTTAGCTGCATCTTAATTAGTAATCATTAGCTACGGCATTCAGTGCATATAGAGCATTTTTCATCTGCTACTAATTAGAAAGGAAAATCTGAAGAATGACTTGGAAAATCATCCCATAGGTATTAGCATATAAACAGAGAGTAAGAATTGAGTATGTTTACAAAAGACAGGGAATTTGTTTATCTAACAGAAACAGTTGATAGCCTTGTGAAGTTTGCTAAAAGGCAACAGACAAGCTGCTGTTCCAAATTTAGGGGCAGTAGGAAAAAGGATGAGTTCCACTGAGTGTAGTACATCGTATAATCTCACACCCCCTGGAGAATATGCAACAAGGGGGAGACTATTACCTGAATTTTAAGAGTTCTTCTGTTGTGATGAAAAAAAAAAAAAGATAATTTTCAAGTTGTGGAAACCAACAGAGCTTTTGCGGGAGGGGTGTGATTTCAGGCCTGTAGGTACCTAGGTGTGTAGTAATACCAAATAAATGTGTTAACTGCTGTATGCAGAAGTAGCTTACCAGGGAGGTGTTACGTGCAGTCCACAGAGGTAGGAAAAAACTAGAATTGAAATCTAGAGGCAAAACTTTGATTGTTACATAGAATCTAAAAATCACTTCCACTGCAAGAATACTCCAAAACAATGAGAGCAGCAGAGGCTCAGAGCATGACTCAAGAAATGGTGCAAAACATTATTCTTTAGGACCTGGTAAAATTTCTGAGATGAAGACTTTATCAGAAGAACATGTATGAATTAAAATTGTTTATATTAGAAAGTTAAATTCAAACAAAAGGCCAGTTTTGAAACAAAAGGTATTTTTATTGGCTGCCTGATAAGCCCCAGACACCTCAGAAAGACATATTTTCCCTCACAAGCTTGCAAACACACCTTTCATGCCCTTGGCAAAGTATTTCTCAATATTTCTAAAACTTGCTAGACAGGCTCATGGAATCACAGAACATACTGAGTTGGAAAGGATCTGCAAGGATGGGTCTAATGAATGACCTATATGAGCCATTCAAATCCACACATCAAGATCTATCACCCCACACCTGTTTAATCATAGCTGAGTTAAGGCTGTGGAATTACTTGACTGCTTTTAAAGCAAAAAGAAAATCACAGAATTGTTAGGGTTGGAAAGGGCCTTTGGAGATCACTGGGTCCAACCGCCCCTGCTGAGGCAAGGGTCACCTGGAGCAGCTGACACAGGAATGGGGAAACTCCATGACCTCCCTGGGTAGCCTGTTCCAGTGCTCTGAAACTCTCAAGGTGAAGAAGTTATTCATGTCAGGGTGGAACTCCTTGTTTCAGTTGATGGCCATTACTCCTCGTCCTGTGGCTGGGCACCACCAGAAAGGCTCTGTCCCCATCCTCTGACACCCGCCTGTGAGATATTTACATGCACTGACGAGACCCCCTCCCCGTTTTCTCCTCTGCGCACTGAGCAGGCCCAGCTCCTGCAGTCTCTCCTCAAGAGAGATGCTCAGGACCTCTCATCATCCCTGTGGCCTCCACTGGACCCTCTCCAGTAGCTCCTTGCCTTTCTGGTCCCGCGGAGCCCAGGGCTGCACAAGCGCTCCAGGCGCGGGCTGAGGGGCCGAGCGGAGGCCCGGCCAGCCTCGGCCCCGCCGGCCGCACTCTCCCGACGCTCCGGGACCCGCCGCCTCTGCTGCCGCACGGGCGCTGCCGGGCCACGGCCAGCCTGTGATTCACCCAGACGCTGACGCTTCCCCCCATTAATTTTCTCCACTAACTACGCACGGGTTCTGCGGCTGCATCGTGCAAACATCTAGGCTATAGGGGAACCTTTTTCCATGAAGACCTCACTGTGCCCCGCAGCAGAGGGGCTGCAGAGGAGCACTGGAGCACAGCCGCGCCCCAGGCCGGAGCCCCAGGCCGGAGCGCCCGGCGGCCCCGCGGGCGGAGCTCGGGAACAGGAAAAGCCGCCCCTTTCCCGGCCTCGCCGGCGCTTCCGGGTCGCGCGCGGGTTCCGCTGGAGGCGGCGGGGCGGGAGCTGCGGGATTCCCGTCCTGCTCCTCCTCCTCCTCCTCCTGCTCGGCTTCATCCTCGTCCTGGTGCCGCTCGTGAGCGCCGCGGGCTGTCCCGGGTGAGCGGGGCCGGGCCGGGCGGGGAGGGGGAGGCCGCGGGGAGCCGGGGCTCTGTGCCGGCGGCGCTCCGGCTGCAGGTCTCCTCCTCTGCCGGTATCGCTTTGGCACCCCTCCCTCCCCACCATCGCCAAAAAAAAAAAAAAAAAAGTGTCCTTTGCAGAAAATCAGCAGTGATTCTGCTGCTGTGCGTAGGTCTCTGCTGTTGGGAGCATCCTCGTGTTCCCAGCGTAAAGTTGCTGGGATTTTATAAAACCGGCCTGAAGGGTGTTCCTGCTGGCCTGTTTTTCCTTCTCGGGGGTGTGTGTTAGCTCTTTCGGGTATGTGCGATTTGTGTTTCCTCGGTAAAGGTGAGTTTGACTTGTCTCGGCTCAGCTGTCCAGGGAGATGGAGCGGCACAGGCAGCACATTGTGATGATCACTTTCGTCCTCCTTTAGTAGGACAAACATGGTACCCTGTTAAGCGCTTTAATTCACATTTGTTTTGAAACAGCCACTCATTTTGGGTCAGCTAAAAGTAGTGTGGTCTGTCACACCGGTGGCCCTAGGCTTCTGGCAACTGTGTTGTGTTCTGGCTAATGCCGAGCACACCCAGACGTGGGAAAAGAAGAGTAACACATCCCAAACTGGGGAGAGAGCCTCTGGACTCTGTTAAGCAGAAATTCATGGAAAATAAGTTTCACTTAAATGCAGGAGATGCTTGTATACTTCTAGCAACCAAGTTTGTTTTCTGGATATTCATCTTAAAAGTTGATACAATTCCACTCAAAGCCTTTTCAATTTCTGTATTTTTTTTCCTGTAAATTGTAAACATTTCAAATATCTCTAATTTTTTTTTTCTTTTTGCAGATTAATAAACTTACTGAAGCATTGTTAAGGAGCTAGAATGGGAGTGAAAATTTAATCCCAATTAGGTATTTTGATTATAGGAACATGGGATTACTCTGGGTCTTGTTTTTGAAGTTGTAGGCATTCAGCTGGTCCTAAGAAACAAGAATTAATCTTGATATTTAAGTATTTCCTCTTTTCTCATGGTAATGACAAAAATATTGAAGTCCAAAATGGCTTGTTCTCATCTTGTTTTAGCTTTTTCCTATTAATTGCTTTAAATTAGTCTGTGGATTTTAATAAATATTTTGATTGCAATCTATCATTTGGATTCTGTAGCTTTTATCTTGATTGTCCAGCTTGAACTAGGACTGCAAGTGTGTGGTGTGCTAATGCAAGTCATTGGTATGGAAGATGATTTTTTTTTTATCTCCTCCATAATCTAAGAGTTTTACAACTACTTATGTGGTGCTTATTTTTAAAACTACAACATTCTCTCCAGGTTTAAGTTTGTTTTATCATACAAGTTCTTCACTGCCATAATGAGGCTAGTAATTCTTGAAGATTATGATCAGGCTAGTGAATGGGCAGCCAAGTACATCTGTAATCGTATTATCCAGTTCAAGCCAAGTCAAGGAAGATACTTCACCCTTGGTCTACCAACAGGCAAGTTTTTATTCAAAGTCTTTGTAAATAACTAAGCCTAGAACAATGTTTGTATCACTGGTAGCAGATACAGTATTTAAAAGAACATAAGTATTTTTGGTAATATTCTTTTTTTTTTTTATGGATTTAATTTCTGTGAAAAGTTGTGATAGTTTGAGAAACGGATAAATACTAAATGAGAAACAGCAGATTGCCTGTATGTTGAAAAGCACTGTAGCAAAATTTGACTGAAAACATTTAAATACACTGAAAATGTGCGGATACACTAAACAGTAGAAAAATTTTATTTAACAGGGAGTACACCTTTGGGATGCTACAAAAAGCTGATAGAATATCACAAAAATGGAGATCTCTCTTTCAAATATGTAAAGACTTTCAACATGGATGAGTATGTAGGTAAGATGTGCTATTATTTGAGAACATACTATACTGTTATTTTTTTTTCCTTATAAAAACTATTAAATACTTTGTCAGAGTACCAGGTTAGTCTAATATGTTTGTATTCCTATATAGGACTGGTGTCCCAGCATTTCTCTCTGTTCCTTTATCTACAAAAATGCAGAAATAAACACCGGGCTAAATCCAGTGCCTCACAGTACTTCTGTAGAAATAATGTTGTCATGTAATAGTGGGACTGCATTCCTATTGAAGACTTTACACTCTGGGATAAGATGTATGTGGAGGGAATGTAACCCAGTTACTTTGTACATGCCAACAGGAAACCTTTCTTCTCAATGTAGTTTCAAATTTTGCTTTATTTGACTCAGGTTTGCCTTGCATGTCCTACATCTGTTACATACAGACTAGAATTAAGGCTGTTTGGTTAAACCTTGTCATACAGTAATTTCACTATAAATCATTTCAGGGCTTCCCAGAAATCATCCAGAGAGCTATCACTCCTATATGTGGAATAACTTT
The DNA here is from genome assembly GCA_003676055.1 of Chloebia gouldiae. Lineage (NCBI taxonomy): Eukaryota > Metazoa > Chordata > Aves > Passeriformes > Passeridae > Chloebia > Chloebia gouldiae. The sequence goes on from QUSF01000005.1 coordinate 24,095,704, forward strand.
TTTAAGCATATTGACATAGATCCGAATAATGCTCATATCCTTGATGGGAATGCACCAGACTTACAGGCGGAATGTGATGCATTTGAAAAGAAAATTGAAGAAGCAGGGGGAATTGATCTGTTTGTTGGAGGTATGAAGAAATGTTCTATGGTTAGTTAAAAGTCAAGCACATACACCAATTCTTTAATCACTATTTTTATGAGTTGACTAAAACCCAGATTTTTCAATTATTGTGTAAGGAAGTTCTGTGTCTAACAAAGAATCAGTATAAATTCCAAAAACAGAATGGTTGGTGTCCAAGTTTCTAATGACTCAAGTAAGTTTTTGTTGAACATGGGGAATCAAAAGGAAAGGATGAGCCCTTTTTTATTCATTTACAATGTTTGAGGATATGTGTTGACTCTCAGGTCTGGAATGATCTATTTTTTTTAACTTTGAAAAGGCATTGGTCCAGATGGCCACATTGCATTCAATGAACCCGGATCAAGTTTGTCTTCAAGAACAAGATTAAAGACTTTAGCAATGGACACCATTTTGGCAAATGCTAAATACTTTGATGGAGACTTATCTAAAGTACCAACTATGGCGCTAACAGTTGGTGTGGGTACAGTGATGGATGCTAGAGAAGTAAGAACTCATTTAGTTCTAGTTGCATGTGTGTTTTCAAGATAAGTTGGTATTGATACTGGGATTGAAAGTAAAGAGACCTTTGTTTTGCAGGTAATGATTCTTATAACAGGTGCACATAAGGCTTTTGCATTGTACAAAGCAATTGAAGAAGGAGTCAATCATATGTGGACAGTTTCTGCTTTCCAACAACACCCTCGCACTATCTTTGTGTGTGATGAAGATGCTACTTTAGAACTAAGAGTTAAAACTGTGAAGTACTTTAAAGGTGAGCACTGAATCAGAGCACTGCAAAAATGACAGCTTTGAAATTATTTTGATTTAAATCTGAGCCTTCCAACACTTTGCAGTCACTAATTATAATGTTATATATTCAAAATATAAATATTAACTTATTTCTTGTGTTTGAAAAATTGCCTGGAGGCATAACTTGTGCTACCTACATTCCAGACAAATCTACTTGGGAACAGTATTTCCTTTGCTTTCAGTTTGAAACAACAGTTCAGCTGAGTAATCTTTAAGTTTAAACAGCAGCAATCTGGTGTTCCAGAATACAGGTCTTAAGTATACTGGAAAGATTAGTTTTAAAAAATCTTAATACATTTATTAATCCCAATACATTTCTATCCTGCTTTTGCTATGTGCTGTAATGTGATGTCTAGTAAACTGTGATACAGACTTTGAAGCCATCTGAGAACATTCTTCATGTGCAATTAGCATAACAATCTATACTGCCTTTGAACACATTGCACCCTTTTACTGTGTGTGTTTTTCGTATTTGTACTAGGTATATTGGGGCAAACTTAAAGTAAGTCAGGATATTTGACAGTAATGGAGACTTCCTAGACTGAATTCTGTTTGACTGAGACAGCAGAAGCTGAGTAAAGTAGTTTTCTCCTGACTGTACTAGCACAGCACATGCAATTGTGTGCCTCAGCTGTTGTTCTCAGTAGCATGAGCACCTGCAGTAGCTGAAGTATCAAGAGATCAAGATTGTCATTTATTAAATTCTTTCATAGAGCATTATATCACCAGTGCTCATATATGTACTGGATTGCAGTTCAGACATTTCTGTGATATTTCTCCTGATACCTCTTGTGGTCAGCCTGTTAGTTTTGAATTTTTCAGTATGCTGTTGTCTCCTATGTATTTGTGGGCTGGGAGGGAGGGTTAGTCTTTTCTTGTATCACACTGCTAGATAGCACTTCGTGTTGTTTTCAAAGATAAACTTCTCTGCTTGGATACATTTTAAACATTATCTTGTATTTTACATAAGCAGAGGCTTTGCTTGGGAAACACAAACCTAATGTAGAATCACTAAATAGAAATGACACTGAACATTGCTTTAAAAAAATATCAAGGGCTACAATTTATGAATGTATGCTATTGTGTCACTGTATTTACCCTGTAATACAAAGCAATAGAACTTTTAAAAAGATGGTTTACTTTAAACTTAGTTAATTTTACATACTCTGAAATCAGTGAGATTTTTTTCCCCTTATAAGATGGAGGAGAAGTCAATGTGGGTCAAATTTCAAATTATTTCTGAATCTTGATCTTCAGGTTAGACTTCTTAGGGAAGATAGGTAGTTCTTAATATTGCTATTTATGGTAGTGATTTATGAAGATTTTTCACCACTTAAAACTTTCAATATGAAACTTTTTTTTTTTGTTTTATAATCAAGTACCACACCGGCTGGTAAATAGATTAACCTATTCCATTTTTTCTAACTTTCTGAAAGCCTATAATAGGCTAGAATTATCAAGTGTGCCTATGGTCTTACTTGCAACCTTCTTGAAGAATGAAACAGAAAATGCATTTTGAACTTACTGATTTATTTGCAGATAAGTTAGTTCAGGATAGTTTTTTCCATACTTCCACATGCTCTTGTTAAACCTGTGTGCAGAAATCTGTTTATTCAAAGCATACTTGAATATCCAGTGGGACTTTCCTTTGAAGTAATTGTTTTGGCATCTAACAAGTCTGGTGCATTCCTTTAAAAAAATCTTCTGTTTCTCACTGTTTTTCCTGTAACACTTTCACTAACAGGATTTAAATATTCTTCATTAAATATGACAGAAGCTATACTTTGTAACCATTTTTCATGCATCTAGGAAGTGGGTAATTATTTCATTTCCCCTTTATAGAAGAGGAAAATACTGGTATGAAGTTAAATGTTTTAAAGCTCGAAACATAGTGTATGCAACTGTTACTCTTTCTGGACAAATGACTTTCATGTCAAAGGTATATTTAAGTTTTTGTCACTGTTAAACTGAAAAAAAATTACACTTGATCTAACATCTGTATTTTATATTAAATAATCACATAGTGATTAGTAATAGATGCTGCATAAGATGCCTTTTTTCATGGTCACCTACAGTAATGACCTTAGATTGTATAGTTAACTCAAATTTTATGTTGCTGCAGTGACACCAAGGTTGCCACCAGCTGCATCATGTAGCAAAGGTATTTGAATATTCTTTGCCATAGATAAAAAATAGGCAGTACTGTGAGATTTCTTTCATGGTTCTTAAGAAAATTACTTTTAGTGTTTAGTGCAATTTTAATTTTAGAAGTTAAATCTTTAGTTCAATACTAGAATGGACTTTTACTTTGCAGATTGTGAACACTGATCATTACTGTTATTAGTCCTCAAGGTGAAATGAGGTTAAAAACCTGCCAGTGATCCAGCGTCATACATACCTAGATGTAGGTAACATTTTTACTAAGTTATAGCAAAGTTAAGAAGGAAGCATCTTTTTTATTAACTGCACTTCTGCATTTGTCAGAATTAAAGTAGTTGAGGAGGAAAAAAAAAAAACCCTAATCATAGCTATGGAGGACTCTATATATAGAAAGAAAGAAAAAGCCCAGCTACAACAGAAAACAGATGGATGCTGAAGTGGAGTCTGCACTAAGAGTCTGGATAATTTAATTTGATTTTGCCTGTCTAGGACCACAAGTATATGATAATTATAAAGACAGTATCACCACAGTGCTAGAACGTTGCAAAAGAACTCAACCTGTCAAAGTCTCACTGTGTGTACATCTGATTTTTATGGCAAATTGTGGTGTGAGGGAATTACATTGCTGTTACACAGTTTTAAATATTTGGAAGATATAGTCAGTTCATTTGGAAGTATTCCAGATGTGTTTTTCGGGTCCGTTATCAGGGAACTGTCTGGTCCCTGCTCAGCTGATATGAATATGTCATTAGTATGCAAGTGATACAGGAATATATCTGCTGTCTCTGACTGAACTACTTTAAATAGCCATTGTTGTTCTTTTCAATGAACTATTTAAAATGTATACATTGAAGCAAATTCCAAATAAAAATGTGGATAGAAGAACATGTTAACAAAGTATAACTAATGTAAAGCTGGCATTGTTGCTTTCCCCCCAAGGTTTAATGCATGTGCACAATAAGCTTGTGGACCCACTGTACAGTATGAAAGAAAACTGAAAGAAGATGAAGAGGAACTCCATGTGGGTCAGCAGCAACAGTTTTAGGTAGCAGATGACTTCACTGCTATGCAATATGCTGAAAACTGTTTAAAATGGGAAATCCTAGGTACTGTATTTTTAAAAAGGTCCAATATCTGTACATTCACATTCCATCTGTTTGTTGTGTTGTGCATTTTGCTTTAACATTTGGAGCTCTGCTGTTGGCTGACATCACTAAATGGCAAAGAACATACTTGGGAGAGACTGCACGTTATGTAGAGAGGGGAAAAGCAGAGCACTTACTCTAGCACAACAATGTATTGCATCTGCCTCATGTTAAAGATGATGACACTTCATTTCCCAGAATTCTTCATTTTTGGCTTGGTTAGTGTAATTACAATTTGCACTTGTGTCTCTAGGCAGAATGGTTTTGGCCTTTGCTAATACGATGGACTTGTAATAGTTGTACAACTTCTACTATGAAATGTTCTGTTTACATATATCTTATGTACACTGAGCTTTTGAACTTGGTTGCCTTAAATTTGTCTTAAACAGTTTTTGGGCATCTCAAGTCCTGCTGTATATTTCGGGCAAATGAAGATACAAAAACAGTGCCTAAAAATGCACCAAATTCTTCCAAGTTACAACTTGCTCCATGGATAAAAATATTAAAACTTCTACAATAGCACTTTCTCCTCTCATGTACTTCAAATTACTTTAGGATTTTTATAATTTTGGTAATCAAGCTTTATACATGAGGAAGAAAATTTCAGCGTTCCTTTCTGGAGATACCTGGTCAATTATATAACTGATGTTACAATTAAATGCCTGAAAAGGGCTTAATTTTCAGGACAATAATGTCTGCAAATGATCATTTAAAGCCAACTGTTAATCACTTTTTCATTGTATCATTATAAACATTGAGCTGTTACAAGGAATGTTCTTTCCTACTTTGAATCTAAGTAAAACCTAAATATAAATCTCTTAGTTTTAAAATGGTTTCATTTGTAATATAAATTGTCATGAGCAAATACTTCAGAGTTTCAGGGAATGATTAGGCACCAAAAGAGAAAGATAAGAATTTACTGATGAAGACTTTTTTTTTGGGAAAGCCCTTGTTGAAAATAATAAAGTACAACTAAGCAGATCTTCAACAGTTTAACTTTTCACCTAAATGACAGGAATGTAGTCATTATTACAAAATCACATTATTTCCCCAGGGATGTGGCAGGCTCACCTTTCATCTAGGTGACTTTCCTAAACTCATCTAGGCTCACGTTTCTCATAAATGCTCTTGCAGGATACTTTCAAATCTGGACTGTTCTCTGATTCTGTGAAATTACAAAAGCATGGAAGAATCTGTCTGTAGCAGTGTAGGAAGCCAGGCCTAGTTTCAATTCTCAACAGTACACTGAACATCCACACATTTAAAACAGGCTTTCAGCTTTAAGGCTCAGTTTATGCATGTGTATTTTTGAAGCGGAATGCAACACTGTAGGGAAAAAAGTTGAAAAGACTGCCTTTCAGAAGAATGTTGCTACAGGTAAGGTATGACCCAAAATGCAGTGTTAGGTTTGCCATTAGCCTTTACAGCCAAGCAAGTTTATATGCAATTCTATTACAAAAAGCATGAAAATAAAAGTAGTAATTAATTTAGGTTAGTATTAAAGGAATTTAATCAGGTTTCATCTTGATGATGATCATACTTCACGTGGCAAAATGGAGAATTCTGTTAAAACAATATTGTTGCTCTTTATTCTAGCACACCTTTCAGTCATGTACCTTGCTTGGCACCCTTACTCACTAAAGCCCTTTGTGTTCTCAAGATTTGTCAGATCACAGAATTAGTGTCTTTCTCCCTTTTTAACTCCCTGACCTTCTGTGAAACACAGGCCAGTTTAAATACTGGTACAGCAGAACCTGTCTGTGTCTTTGAGTGGGTCTAGGACTGTTACTGTCTCTTAATGCAGTTTTTCATTGTTCTCCAGCTTGTTTCTCTTGTTACACTATTTTTTTTTAATTTTGAGTGTTATATTATGTTATTTTTTTAAGTACTACCATATTGTTTTCATTATTTCATTTCTTAAGATACTTCCACAATCATTTTATGAAATATCATTGCTTCAGGAGAGTACCTTCCAAACTGGTCAACTACTAAGAGCAAGTCAACCCTTTAAGTTGCATAAAATTTAACCTGTTACTCTGCAGTAATGGCAAAGCAAACATTTTCAAGTTCAGGAGGTCTTAAAAGTAAATTCTAAGTTAGCCTAGCACATCAAGGTTACCATTTTATTCTTCTTCTCATTTTAAGGTATTTCCAAAGGAAAGGGGGAAATGAAAAAGTAACTTGATAGAATCAGGTACATTTGTGTCAAAAACTAATACTTCATGTACTTTACAGCACTGACCAGTTCATTTTAAGTTCTTGTTCTCAAAACTAATACATGTACAAGTTCTCTCAGAATTAAGACTACAATCTGTATTTTTTTTCTGCCTCAGGTAACTACAATAAAGCTAAAACAGATTATCAAGGCAGCTCTATCCATCTATGTAATTCATTTAATTAGGTCATGTGCAATTGATGTGTCTGTCACTCAGCAAGGATGTGATTTACTGTTTGGATAACATCTTGCTCACATTTAGATTCTTCCTTATTCCTCAGTGCAGAACCAGTGCTGGTAGGTCTAGGTCAAGAAGTGGGGAGGACCTCGTTTTAGCTCCTTTGCTCCTAGCATGTATCCCTGCAGCTGTAGTTCCTTAAATGCTAGCTTTTACAGGGGAGAATAAATGTGTTAGAGAGCCTTAATCCACAGCATCATTCCTTTCTTCAGGATTAGTAGCAGCAGCTTAGATACCTTTAATAAAGGTACAGATACCTTGTTCACATCCAGATCTTTGGTTTTTCTATGCACCTGAAAGAGCTTCAAATTATAAAAACAAACACAAAAACAAACAAAACACAACCAAACAGAATAAAAGCCCCAACAAACCTTTAAAGTATCAGAGTTCCCTGTCTCCTTTTTCTGTACTCTAAAACTAATACAGGTTGAAAGGGAACATGTCCTGTTCAATTCCATCCCTCCAAAGATTTTCCCAATTCCTCATTGTACGCAGGTTGGAATAAAACTAGCTTATGATTAAAGTGTAGGTACAAGCCTAAATTTAACAGTCGACTTTCCTGGTGATTGAGTACTTCAGTAGGTATGACTAGCAATTTGTTCTCTAATAAATATTTAATAACAATAAATTAAGATATGTGAAGAGCAAAACTAGTCCCTGAAGCTCAAAAATGCAGCTCAAAAGCTTTTGGAGGTTTGTAAACAGCTGTAAATGCAGTACATAGTAGGGTCATTAATTATGTTTATAATTGCTTTGTGTATACTTCCAAAAGTAACATGCCATGTTATGCACGCTACACTGCAGCATTTCACTGGGGATGCACTAACAAACTACTGTGTAAACAATATAAATAAAACTTCACTAGCTACACCAAGATAAGCTATAACCAAACCTTCATGTTAAATATTTTTTTAAGGTCTGAATTGGTCTTACTAGTTAGAGGTCCTGTGTTTTCATAGATGAAAACTTACCATTGCCCTGGAGATGAGCACAGCTAGGCTGAACTAATGGTAAACTTACACTGGTTTAAAATAAACAGCATGGTAAATTTTAAAGTTTTGATTTTCTCAACTGATGTGGTTTCCCAACATCATGATTTCCTGACAACAGCAACTTTAGAGAAAGTGAAACAGGAAACAGCTTGATCCTTTTGTGTCAACAGTTCAAGCTTTGAAAGAAAAAAACACACCAATACAGCATTGTTTGTCTATATTAGACAAAAATACCTTTAAATTATTTTTATAGCCTTTTTGCTATATGGTTCCTTTTTATATATTGAAACTTGCAATGCAAGAACCCCCAAAATTATGTTAAAGTGTTAAAAATATGAAAACAGTGGAATAAAACAAAGAAAACAATGTGAACTTAGATGCAGTCAAGTAACTTTAATTTCATAATAATCTACAAATATATGTACATTTTTAAGTCAATTCATCTTCCCATGTCTATTAAATTCATACCATTTACATTCAAGTATGTTCCCTCTCACAGTGATAAATCCCTTATTAGTTCACTTTGCTACTGTCTGCAAAAAGCTGACATGATCTGGAAGATCAGATGTCACTGATATCTATTTGTCAGTTTCTCTCTTTAGAACACGTATAAAGGCATCTCTTGGAACCTCAACATTGCCAATTTTTCTCATCAACCTCTTGCCTTCTGCTTGCTTTCGTAAAAGCTTCATTCTTCTTGTGATGTCACCACCATACTGTGGGGAAAAAAAAATTACTAAGCCTGAACTACAACTGCAGCTACAGTACATTCCAGCCACACAAAACTCAAGGGTTTAAAATAGTCAGAAACGCTGGTTATATTTTGACAAAAAGATTACTTTATATTCCAAATAGTTTGGCCTAAAGGCCACTAGTTAGAAAGAACAAGGAAGCAAATAAGCACATTAATTTGGACAACTGACTATTGAACTATCACCTAAATACATACGTTCCTGTAAGCCTGGCTGACACTAGACAACACATTAGATCCAAATCCCCTTGGAATAGCAGCAGGATACCAGCTCAGATACACTGTGGCATCTTGACTAGCACTAGGTGTTTAAAGCTAGAAAAATGACCTTAACCGTTGTATAGTGTTGAGCAGACACCATCCCACAGGTGTGCTTAGCAGAATTCTATTGCAGTTGTGAGAAAGGGACACTTGTTTAATATTTTCCAATATGTTCACATCAGAGAGTTAAATCCAAGCTAAATAAGAGGCATCACAGTTTTCCAATAGCTTTTTTGAGTCTTGTCCATAGTCAACTCTTGCACATTTAAAGCTTTATTACAATGTATTACTGCAAACCTAAGTAGAAGTCTAATCACAATCAAGTCTCAAAAGAAGCACATTTATATTTCCTTCTGTTGCCTAGAAACCAATTTAGGAAACATGAAGTTACCTATATGCCTGTGTACACACACACAAACACTCACATTTACTGTGAGCCTACAACTATTAGAAAATAGTTTTTTTAATTATTTTAACAATTAGAAAATGATGAGATGAAACAGACACTCAAAGTGTGTGATTGGAAACAACATTACTTTATCTGATCCAGTCTTCAAGCTGCAGCAAGAGGTTACAAGAGTTGGAGTTTAAAATAAAAGCTTAAAAGTATGTTAGAATTCCACAGACATTTGGGAGCACAAGCAGACTTATGTTTTTGCTGGGTTTCTAGGAAGAGAAGGGCATATCATCTTAGCAGGACTTTAAGGTTTACAAATGTCAAAAACATGAAGAAAAGAGCAAAAAAATAACTTACACATTTTGCCACAACGTTTTTTCTGTAAGGTTTCAGCCTGCAAAATAAAATAACACATACACCTTAACATATTAGAACAACAGCTAAGAACTTGAGTTGTTAAAATGTTACTTATTTTTGTTGTAGTTTTGTAAGATGCTCTGGCATCATAACATTTTCAAGTCTTGTATACAAAAGATGAAGCTTTAAACAGAAGATATAATTCACAGTTTTCAATTCTAGAAACATCACTTAGGGCATATAGTATGTACATATGAAGAAATCACAATCTTGGCTTTTTATCTGGAATTTCTGCTATGACTCACAGGAAGTATTACATACATGTAACATATACACATGTATATGTGTATATACATGTATAAACAAATTCTTACAGCACCTCTGCCTGAATTCTGACCTTTAGATATTTTACCACTATTTAAATCCTATTTAAACAACAACAGGAAAATGTGATGAGAAACACAAAGGAAATGGTTTACTTTAAAGAAGCATGTGCTAGGAAAATGTTTTTGTGTTCAGCTGCTATATATTTCCTTTGGAACAGCACAAATCAGCTATTTTTTTGCTGACTCTTCCACAACTAGCTCATTTTTTTCAGTAGTAAGAAACTTTTTCCACTGCCAGAGGAAGTGGACGTGTGTAGTGGAAGTTACACTTTATCCACTAAGTGCAATTCTGACCCCAAGCACTCTAAAATAAAAATACAATTTCTTTGTATAAATTTAAATGTTTAATCAATAGTCACTGCTCAAATGTTTTCTTGATTCAAGTAGCATATACCAAGAAAAATACAACTTTATAGCAAAATCCAAGTCCTGTAATGTATAAAACTAGGTAAGACTTCACAAGTCTGTATTTTATATATCTTAAAATATAGACAGGAAAAAAAAAAACCCAAGTGGAATAGAAAGGCTTCACTTACGTTTCTCTTGCAATGATTTTCTTGCCAATTGCAGCCTGGATAGCTATTTCAAACAACTGTCTAGGAATAGTCTCTTTTAAACGTTCACACAGGAGTTTACCAGCAGCATAGGCTTTATCACTGAAAAAAAAAGGTCAGCAACACTAAAAATATATCCATAAATCAAATTGTTTGATTGAAGGATTTTAGTAGAGGTTTTCCTCTTCTTAACTCAGAAGATAAGCTAATCAGATCAAATTTTACATCTAAAAAGTGGTTTCTGTATGTCACCTGTTTCATGATAACAGGTGATAACTGTATTAACCTCAGTATAGAACATCATATAAAGTATTCATAAAAAACACCCTGATTATCCTACACAAATGAAGACATCTGGAATATTGCCACAGCTTCAAGTGAAATTTCAGACGAAGTCAAGGGGAATTTTCATTGATTGTAGGTCCAGGTGGTCAAAATATACATATTACAGAATGCTTTCAATGTCTAGTTTTATGTCACAAGAAAAAAAATAAATTAACATACTCTTGTCATCTTGCAGCTCAAAAGCTTTGAGATAATAAAAATTATCTACTATATTCATCATTTGCATATGCTTTAGGTTTTGGAAAGAGAAAATAACAAAAGGTTTAAAGAAGCTACTAAGAGATACTTTCATACGCCATTAGAAAGAAATGGGTCTAGCTCTATAAAAATAGCAATTTTTAGCAGACATTTTTACCAACATACAAGTTTTCAGGTAGTGTCAATGTGACTCCTTGCTACCTGTATAGAGCAAACAGTTTAAGCATGAAGTACTTAAGTCATGTTCATTGAGCATTACAGTTTTAAGAGGTAAATATATTTGTACAGGAAGCACAAATGATGACTATTTTAATACCAAGCTTACAGTAATCTCTGTAATGCTTTCTCTATAAATGTAATTCAGCATAATTCTTACAGATTCAGTTTTTACAGTGGGAAACTGAGAATACCTGCAGGAAGAGCAAAATGACTGCAACTATGAGTTAAAAAACCAAAAAAAACCAACTGAAATCTAAAGCCAAAAGAATGGCTGTCAGTTTTAGCGAGTGAAACAGTTCAGGGTACGGGAGGGTACAGGCTAAATTGATCAAAAATAAATGGTACAGCAGTAACTAACTTAGGCAAGGTGGCCTACTCCATTTTGCATCTTTTCAGGTAGATGACTAAGCACTGCATGCTTATGAGAAATACCTTAACTAGCAATTGTATGCAAAACAGTCCCCTTCAGCCCCATGATCCTTCTGAACAAGGCAAGGGGTTTATTTTACTATGTCAGCCTTCTGGAGTTACAGAATTCTAAGGATTTTAAGATTGCAGTTATGTAAAAAAATACGAAAATATAGAAATATTTAGCAACTACAAGTATTTTAAGAAGGAAAACTGAACAACCCAGAAAAGTAGGCATTATTGGAAAGGGATGCTGAAGTTACAGAAGGGAGCCTTGTAAAAACTTTGTGAGAAGATAGGGGACAGGCTGGAAACAGAACAGGCATTATTCTCACCTCTAATGCCTGAAATACTCATAGAAATGGAATTATTTTAGCAAAAAATTCTGAGGCAATTGCATCCAGTAAATATTTAGATTATCCTGGTACTCTCTCTTGAAACAAAGTAGCAACAAACTTCTATGGAACAGGAATTACTGGGAGAACAAAATAATTTTTTGTCAGTATTAAGCATTCATAAATGATTGATCTGGCATCTCCTAGATTGGTCTGCACTTAATTTTTTCCAGCCATTTAGAGGATTGGCATTTTGCATTGCTTTCTCTCTGCCCTACATTTTCCACAAAAATAGCATATCCAGTACTTAAGTGGAGGAAGGGAAGTAAAAAAGTTACTATTAACTATTTCCTAATTTTCATACTACAAAATTATTCTCTTTTTCAGTAGTCATGAAGGTGGTCATGTGGAAAAATCTTCAATGCAAATCTTCAAACAGATTTCTCATACTAAGAGTAACACATATACCTAGAATCATATTTAAGTCAGAATATACCTTAAGATCATCAAGTCCTACTAACAGACAACATGTTCATTGTTATTCCTTTTGAATAAGGGATCCAGTAAACCTACTTGTGTATGATTGTTGCCAGTTCTTCAACTGGATTTCCATTTAGAAGAATATCCATTTTGATTAGGTCTGCTGATTGGTAACCTGCATCTTCATAATCAAAACTAAAAAAAATAGAAGCAGTTCAAAAATTAGTCATGATCTTGTATAAATGATATTTTGCATTCTTTGTTCCATAGATTTTATAGACACATTTCTTAATAAAACACTTGAACTTTTTAATATAATGGAAGTACAGTTTTTAGAAGTCTCTCAGTACATCTTCACACTAGAAATGTACTGCACGTAATGTCCCCTCCAATACAGAAAGATGTCATCTTGACTTCAAGGATGTCTTTCCAATCTAATGAGCAATTAGAAATCTACGTGCTTAATGCAGTCTTAAAGAACCCTTCAGCACAGCTTTTGAACACTCAGTGTCACAGGAATCAAACACCAATCCAGGACTATCTTCTTTTCATCCTCTGATATGACAAACTTTTTATGTGACCCCTATTATCACTGTCTCTGACAACAAAGTTTTTCACTTAGTTTCCAAACCAGATTTCTTCTTTGGTAATGTTTTAGTTTGCAGAAATTCTTAAAATGGAAGAGATGCAGAGGTGATGTATGCAATAAATAGACAGACAGAGATACAGATAGATAAACTGATAGACAGATGGATCTTGCATGTAAGTGTAATTGTGGAGGATCATCAATATCACTGTAATGGGGCCAAATCTGAAATACCAGAAAAGGGGGGAAAATCCTTCAAGATGATTTCAAAGTACTTCTATCTTACTTGGCTCAATAACCACAGCTGTATGAATGGATCCATGTAACAGAAATATGATTACCGAGAGCACTACATACACAAGCTGTATTAAGGAGTCAATTAGGAAATAAAAACTAATAAATAAATAAGATAATGCAACATCGTTGGCAATCATCCCTGAATCAAAGAAAGCGCAGCATAATTCTGCTAATGAGATAGGTTCTTGATAAACAGGTTAGGTTTTATGTAGTGGGGGAGCTAGATCCAGAGAGGAAATTTAAAATTTCCATACCTCTGTTTCTTCTACCTTGCCTCTCCGCTTTTGTTTATGCTTTTGCTGCATATATATATAAACCTGGGCAAGACATGTCTTACATTTATAAGACATAATTAAAGAAAATATAAACTCAAAGCAAATTCAGTCCTTCTATAAAATTCATTTTTATGTTTATAAAATAATCAATGTAATTAGGTATACCAGTTCCTATTGTGCAACATATCCCATTTCATACCCTATTGAGCCTCCTGGGGCACAAGCTCAGTGCCATGCAACATTTTCCCTTCCATTAAACCCACAAAGGCTCTTCACAAACATCTGAGCACTGTATAAGACTCTGAATTCATAGCAGCCACCCACAACACAAAATTTTGTCTCAAAATACACATGATTTTCTTTTTTCACATCATAAAGCATGTATGTAAGTACTGCTTGTTTTAAATACATTTGTTTTTACTAGCTTTAAACAATCAATGTGGTTATTTTCCTTTTTCCACCAAGAGCCAGGTCATACAGTAAGTAGTACAGTTTCAGTGATTCCATTGAAAAAAATTATACAGTGTCACATCAGACAAGGATAGACCATTTAGGTCTTACTCATACAGATGAGCCAGTGCCACTCCAGAGGGTGCCCTTGAAAAATACACGCATTGCCAAAGACAATGATTACTAGGTAGTGATGCATTTTTCATGTTTTTCAGACTTACTTCCATCCATTTTCACAGTGAATCTAATCCATTCAAGGTGAAGAGAGACTAGATTTGCAGCACCACCATAAAGGAATGTTATTTACTTGTGCCCTTCCACTGCTGTTTCTCAGGCCTTTTTTTACCATACCACCCCCCTTCAGGGTCCAGGGTGGGAGGAGGAGAAGGGGGAAGAGGGGACATAATTACCTTGCATAGCCAGAAGACAGAGACTTAAGAGCATCATAAAAATCCACCACAATTTCATTCAGTGGAAAGAGGTATTTTAGCATAACCCTGTTTTCATCAATGTACAACATATCTTTCTGGACTGCCCTACGATCCTAGACAAATTAAAATTGTTTCAGTTTTCCGTGAAATTTTCAAAAAAAAAAAAAGCAAACTAAAATGAATAGCAATCAAGCTACACAAGAGAATTCCTGTACTTAAGCCCCAAAGTAACCTTCTTATTGGTAGTGTGCTGAAGTCCCAGGACTATTTGCAGCACTGTAAAAAATAAAGTGGTTACAACTAATTTGAATTTCTGCTTCTGCTTACTGCTGCCACAGTAAGACTTGCAGGCTCATCTTCTTTCCTCCCAGGAGAGTGTTCTTAAATTTATTTTAGAAATTCTTTTTAATACATTTTATTCTTCACTGTACTGCTTTGTATTATGTATTCTGGAATGTTAAAAGCCAAGAAAATAATGTGAAGAAATAATATAAACACAATATACATGGCAGTTAATCCATTTTCAATTAGAAGTACTCCAAATACAGTTAGGCAAATTTGGCCATCGCCATCCTAAATTTACTTTCAGTGAAGTACTGAAAAAAGTACATGGGCACATAGTCAGAAGTGTTGGCAGAAGTTGTATTCCCATGAATATACTTCTAAAAAAACCAATATATCTTATTCCCCTGCTGCATACTCCATTCATTCAGGGGAACAGAACTAGCTACGAAGTAGTCTAGTACAGACCAAGCACTTTGTTGTCACTGAAATTCATTATTTACTTTTCAATTTATGGATTCATTATTTTATCTGTCAAAAGTATTCAATAATTACTTCAAAGATACTATTTAAGTAGCAATATATATTGTCGTACTATCTTGTGTCTTCACTTTTAAGTATGAGGTGAAGAGCTTAAAAATGCAAAAGATAAAATAAAATTATACACCAACCTGACACAAGGTAATTATTTTCCCAATATATTCATGAGGTGTTACAATAGTACCAAGAACAGTTGGCTCCAAATATTCTGATACTGAAAGTTTATCAGGAAACTGAGCAGGGCTGATAATAGTAATTTGGTCTTTTCCATACTGCTGAAAACAAACAAATAAACCAGATACTCTAGTTTTAGAATAAGTAAAATGAACAGCAAAGGAGACAAATACAGCATTGAACAAATGCTAAAAAATGCTTAAAAGAATACAGCAAGATATGTGTCCTATACTCCCATTTTCAAGGAAAAGTAGAAGACATAAAAAGAGAGTGCTTGAAATGAAATGGGAAAGAGCAGTTAACATCCTTAAGAAAATTAAAAACTAAGTAATATACTGGTGTTTCTAATGCCTACTATAAAATACAGTACTAGCCTACATTTAAAAAGAGACTCTAGATGTTATATATACATAATTTTTTCATGAATTTAACATACCTTTATCAACTTTGCTGAGGAAAGAACAGCTTTATATGGAACTGTAGGTGCAGTCAAAATAACAGACATGTTATACTCTTGCTCCAAACGCTGATTAAAGACTTCCATATGTAGAAGACCAAGGAAGCCCAATCTGGAAAATAAATACCCTGTTGGTAAAAATATTTCTGTATCCCCTAGAATTTCACAGTGGTCTTTTCATCCTCCAGCATGTTTACAGTGCTAGTATCAGGCAGACCAAACAACCTTCAAGGGACCAAATAATCCTACAGCTGAATTAAGTCTTGGAGAACAAAAAATATTAATCACAAAAATTTTCATTATCTGTGCAAACAGAAAATGTAAAAAAATCAAATGCTTTTGGTCTTTATCATTAATTTGAATTACAGCTTCTAATTTTGAATTAAGTTTAATTCTACCTTCAGTTTACTTAAACATGCATTAACTTATGAATGGTTTCAAAAATGAAAGCAGCACAAAATCCTCACCTCCATCCAGCTCCTAAGGCAAGGCTACTGTCACGATGAACAGTTACACTGGAGTCATTCAATGTCAGCCTTTCCAAAGCACTTTTGAGATTATTATATTCTGTTTGATCTATTGGATACATTCCTGTTAAAATAGATTAAACAGAAGTGATATAACAGAGAGCTTTGGGTACTGTGTACTTGGCTTTCAAATATGCCACTTACAGTTAACAGAGTAATAAAATCAGGAATAGTTCCTTTCTGCTCCATCAGTTTTTATATGTGAAAAACAACATGAGGATTCTTTATTCCTCAAAAAAAAAATTAGTCAAAACATAAAATTGTTTTAGATTACCTCAGAATTAACATCTAAACCATAATGATAGAATCACTGTACTCATCTAATCCTTTACATTTGTGGGAGATTCACAGTTGAGTATAACCACAGTTTTGCAGTGTAAATGTATAGACTTCAATGAAGTGTTCCCTCAAAGCTAAGAGTGAGTGAAAAATAAAAAGTATCATTTCAAAGTTGCAAATATTTCTCTATTCTTTCTAAATTAATAAAAACAGCTGTTTGTATAAATACTGCCTGAAATAGATTCTATTGTATCACTTTTCACATGATCAGAAAATGTCATCCACATCAAGAAGCAACACACATGCACACAAAAACATTATTTACAAGATTAGACTTCTCAACAGTCACTGGGAGACTGCCTAGTCTCCATGAGACAGCTGAAGTAAGTTTTAGACACTGCTTCTCAGCAGGTCTAGAAAATTATTTAAATTATTAAATTATTTACAGAATTTTTTTATAAAGCCATCTTCTGTAGCATTTGTAGTAGTTACTGAAGCTACTGGCAACAGCTCAACAGAACTCAAAAAGTCAAATATTTTGCAGGATCATTCTGCGTATTAGCTCTGGCATTACCATGTTTAACAAAAATAAAACAGCTGCTAAATTTTAAAAGAAGAAAAACCAACACAATAATCACAGAAACCTGATTATCAAGACAAATAATTCCCTCTCTTTTTTTTTAATTTCAACCCTTCTTTTCCAGCTATTAAGAGTTTACTGGCATTAGAAACAATAATCACGTTTGTGTTGTATTCATGTAAAACCAGTCAGCATTTATTACTAATCCTGTTAAGTCACAGGGAAAACACACAAATCTACATAAGTGACACACCTCGGCTATAATTCTAATCCTCCCAACTGTAAAAATACATGTCTTCTTTTAAAAGCTCTAACAGCTCTTACTCTTGTCAATGGAAAAAAATTAACTCCACTTTATATTGATTTGCTCCTCACCTGCAAAAACCATTGGCTTCGCTGACTTAAAGCCAGGCAAAGGCTCCACTGGCTGTTTATACAGAAACAGTGTGTCTCCTATTTGGGCTTCCGTTACTTCTTTCATTCCAGCAATCAGGTACCCCACCTGTCCTGCATAGCTAAATAAAATTGTTATTATATGGACATGCTTGTTGGCATTAGCAGTATTTCTACTATTTTCCTATTTGATTTAGCCCAGCCAGAAATTCAAATAAATCACCCCTTAAAAGCCCATATACCATGTCCAGAAGTGAGATTTAAGCTGTTTCACCTCTGAGTTGTGAACAGTCTCAACTGGTTCTTTTTCTGAGCAGTACATTTATGATCCTGGATTTTGAACATTGTGTTGCTCCCTGTGTAAAAGCTGGAGCTAGACCCTTGAGAAACTCCTAAGACAAAGAAACTAGAACAGTTCCCAGCTGCCAGCACAGCAAGTTTCATAACCCAGTAGGGTGAAACTAGACCAACACTTTTCATCAGCACATTATATGCTAATAGGAGGGGAATACACGGTAAATATTGAGTAAAACACAGTGTACTGGTTTTGGCTGGGATGGAGTAACTTTCTTCAAAGCAGCCTTGTATGAAGTACCTTAGGAATTGTGACTAAAACAAGTGCTGATAACACACCAATGTTTAGGTATTGCTGAACAGGCCCTCTGGGTTTCTCACTGTGCCCCTGCAAGCAAAAAGACTGGGGGTGTGCAAGAGACTGGGAGGTGACACAGCCAGGACGACAGACTCAAACTGGCCAAAAGGGCATTCCATATAACAGATCATTATGCTTAGCAATAAAAAAGAAGTGTAGTCTTCCCAAGGCTTCTACTTGTAGACTAGCAGGACATCAGTCTGCTTGTGGAAAGTGGTGAATAATTGACTGGTTTTGCATCACTTATTTTTATTTCTATTTTTTTGTCTCCTTCATTTATTAAATTGTCTATCTCAATCCACAAGTGCTTCCTTAGTTCTCATCCTGCTAGGGTTGGAGAGTGAGCAGGGGGCTGGCTGGGTTGCTGGCTGGGTCCAACCCACTAGACACAGTAATGTAACCTGAGAATGGCCCCAGTGAAGTTATTAACATGTATTTGGTTGCAAACTGGTAAAACGTCTCCTCTAATTCTAAGTACCTGATTTTCTTCCCACTGCTGCCATTGAGAAGCCAGTTTCTGGAAGCTGTTGCATTCATGGATTTTAAGTTTTCCACCCTCAAAATATGCTGCAGCAATACCTAAGATGAAGCCCCATTCCCTTCCACTCTCAAACAAGGCAGTTCCTAGAAATAAATTGGACAGCTGAATAAGAATATAAAACACTAGCCTTTAAACACCTAGCTGTCCATATGTTCCATGTCATACAGAAAATAATGGATTCCTCCCACGTCAATGCCCAAAAAGCATTCCCTAAAACCTTCTGCCTCTGCATGCCCAAAATAAGAAATGACACAGAGCATTAAATTGCAAACAATAATTATTAAAAAAAACCCACCACCAAAGAACAAGAACAAAAACCTAGACATCTCCCAGTTTTTACCTCTCAAAGAAAAAAACATAAAGAAATGCAGGACACTGTAGCTTACTCCAATAGATAATTTGTTCCACTGTAAAAAGTTTTTACTTACAGTTTATGTGTTGGCTGTTCATCTGGAGTCAGAATTCCAACTTCATTAACTTCATATCTTTTCTTAGTGTGTGCAGACACAATTTTCTGTCCTTTTGCAATCTCCCCACCAAAGAGCGCAATGTTAGCTATGACACCTCGGTAGTGATCAAAGGTAGAGTCAAATACTAAAGCTTTCAATGGCTCAGCAGTATTACATTGGGGTCTGTCACCAAAAAAATAGAATATATTACGCAGTGTGTTTTCATTCAATATTCAATGAGCGAGCATGCCCACCCCTAATATTTTCATAGAAGCATACCAGGATGGAAAGGATTTCCAGTATCACCTGATCCAATTTTTCCTGGCAAAAACACAGGCTTAACAAGATGGCCCAGCACCCTGCCCAAACAAACCAGAGAGTGTCCAATGGTGGGGAATCCACCACTTTCCTGGAAAGATTATTCCAACAGCTTTTGTAGCTACTGTTGAAATACCAGAACACCACAAGCCTTCTTTTCTCAAGGCTGAACAAGTCCATTTTTCTCAGCCTTTCCTTAAAGGGCAGGCTGCCCAGTCTTTTGATCATCTTTGTGGCACTTCTGTGGCCCCTCTTCAGCCTGTCCACATTTTCTGCACAAGAAGGGACAAAAGCCAAACACAGTATTCCATGTATGGACTGAGCACCACTGAGCAGACTGGGATAATGACATCTTCACCTCTGCTGTTGATACCCTTGTTGAGGCAACCCAGGATGCTGCTGTCTTTCTTTGCTGCAGCACCGTTCACTCACATGGACTTCATTGTCTGCAAAGATCTCTGGGTCCATTTCCACAGAGCTGCTCCCCAGCTAGGTAGATTCCAGCCTGTGCTGTGCTCCTGCATTATGTATTCCCAGATACAAGACCTTTGCCTCTGTTGAATTTCATAAGGTTCATTTTTAGCCCACTCTTCCAGCAAAGTTGCACCCCCTTTCTGAAGTGTGTATTTCCCCTCTCAGTTTAGTATCACTAGCAAACTTCACTAGGGTACACATCCCAAGTTCTAGATCACAATGCTGGTAATAACAGCATTGAACCCAGTGTGGAACCCTGGCAGACCCTACTTGTGGCCAGGCTGAAAAGAAGCTATTTACCACCACCCTCTGGGTGCAGCCTGTCAGACATTTCCCATGACACAGACCACTCCAGACTGTGACACAGTAGTTTCCCCAGAAGTCTGTGAGAAATCTTATCAAAAACCTTAAAGATCCAGGTAAAGAGAAACCCAGGTTGCCAGTGTCACTCACACTACACAGCAGGTTACTCTGCTGTAGAAGGTAATCAAGTTGTCAAGCACAATACACCCTTGGTGAATCCCAGCTCACTTTTCCCAATCACTTACTTCATCTGACTTGTCATAGCCCCCAGGAGGATTTGTTCCATACCATTTCCAGGGACTGCAATAAAACTGATAGGCCTATAAATTCCTGGATCCTCTTTTAAGCTCTTCTTGGAAACTGAACATTAGCAGTCTTCCAATCTTACGAGATGTCCCCTGATCTCCACAGCTTCTCAAGGATTACGAAGAGCAGCTTTGCATGGACACAGGCAGCCCTCCTACAATCCTCAGGTGGATACTATAGGGCCAGTGGATGCACAGGGGTCAGACTCCTGCAATAGTTCATATACCAACTCCTTCTTTGCTGACAGCGGGTCTGTGCATCAACCTCTATTTTTGCTCCCCAGGCCTAAAGCCCAACACTGCTGGTAAAGACAGAGGTAAAGAAAATGTCCCTCTGCTTTTCAGCCTCACTGGTGATCAATTCACCTCTCTTGTTTAAGCACAAGTCACTATTTTCCTTCTGTTTCTCCTACATCTCTCTAAGAAATATTTTCTTTAAATTAGATGCCTATTAAGTGTAAAACTACTGCCAATAACATATAAATGCAACTCATGATTTTCTAATTACTTCATAAGTTTAATTAGATACATAATTAAATACAGACTTACGGTGGGATCTTCTCAATGACCTTTTGAAGAACTTTTTCAACATTTGTTCCTTGTTTAGCAGAAATCTAAAACAAATCAAACAACTTTATAAGACACATCTTGCACTTATTAATTAAATAGTGTCATGTTTACTTAGACAGTTTGAGTGGCACACATAAAAGCACTCAAAAGGAGACTCTAAAATGCTCTTACTAAGAAATCCTGTTTTTTTCTTTTCTGAATGACAATTATAGTTATGATAGAAACGAAAACGATTTATGGATTGACAGTGAGAAATAATTTAAAATCCCAGATTCCATTCCTCAAAAAATACTAGAATCTTTAGCTAGCAGTTATTTTCTCCACTCTTACAGGGGACAAAATTTAAAGAAATTCTTATGTCAGACAAGAACAGGCAGACAGATAGGACTCTCTTAATTTACAACATGCACATGTCACTCATTAGTTACAAAGTTATATTATCAGCCATGTTATAAAACTTAAAGATCTTACCCTTATACATTCATCTGTAGGGATATCAAACAGCTTCTCAATTTGTTTTTCAACTCTTTCAGGGTCTGCATTTTTCAAGTCAATCTGCAAAACAACAAACTGCTAAATATACAAGCAATCACACCCCCTACATCATCCAGTACTGTAGCTTTCAAAAGTACAACAAAGAACCTTTATGTATTTATGAGTAAATATTGTGCACCTTTAGGAAAAGATCAATACTCATTTTATAAAGTCTTCCTTTATTGATTTTGGGAAGAATCCCATCTGTAACCAGTCTAGTTTTGGCTTGTTTCATTGGGGAAAACACCTTTGTCCAAGAGTTGATAAAAATCTTTAGTTTACACAGTAATTTGAAATCATTAAGTGCTACCTACACTGTTTATATGATCACATATTAGTACAATATAAATCTACAAAAAGCAATTAACATAAGCTGAGCAGTAATTAATCTCGTGATTCCAATAACACAGCTCTCAAAATTGTTTAGAAAATAACACTTAGAATTTCATTTAAAATTAAAACTCCGCTTTTTAAATATTGATATTTTAAATATGTTGTTTCCTCAATATTAATGAACTTTTAACATCACCAATTCCAGCCACAAACCCAGCACTGCAAAGTCCACCACTAAGCACATCCTTAAGTGCTACATTTTTTAAATTCCTAAATATATTTTATGAAATTAAAAATTTCACAGCAGTTACTGTAAAATTTTACACAGACAGCAAATACAGGAAATTCCTATTACAGTCTAGTAATCTTATATCCAAACCCTATAAATATTATAATAAATAACTTTCTTTTTTATGTACTTCTCTTTAAGTTTACATTTCTGATCAGCACTATACACATTTAAACAACCCAAGTATTTAACAGAAAACACTAAAAACTTTATTACCTTGTTTATGACAGGAATTATTGAAAGCTGTGCTTCAAAGGCAAGATAGAAGTTTGCCACAGTCTGAGCCTGAATACCCTAGAAAATATCATTGTAAAGTTTAACACAGAAACCTCCTCAGTTTTGGTGTGGTTCTGGAGAGTATCTTTAGGCATACTATACTATTTAAGATTAGTTTGATATTCTATCAACTCTTTCATTTAGGAGATGGATAAATAAAAGATGACTGAATATAAGCAACTGCTTTAAAATCACATTATTCTTTTTCCGCAAGGTAATACTTTCATGGAGATAGACCAGGGGCAAAATAAAAACCTGCCAGAAAAACTAAAAAAAACAACCACAACCTAGTTTTTCTCTAGCTTAAGGAAATCCTGAAATACTAAACAGAAAAGAAGAATTAAGTACTACACCTCATTTGCATCCACTACAAGTATGACACCTTGACAGGCAGATAGTGACCGGGACACTTCATAGCTGAAATCTACATGGCCCTATGGAGAAAACAAATATTTACAATTTCAGGTATTTTTGCAAAGATTTCTGTACTATGTTGTATATAAGTTCACATTCTTATAAAAGAGAAAGTGAATAAACACAGGAAGCCAGAAATCTCCTACTTTTAACTATAAAGACATTTAGATTTTTGTGATTTCAACATTCTTTATATTAAACTTACTGGTGTGTCAATAAGATTTAAAAGGTAGTTTATTCCTTCATGATTGTAAAAGAGAGATGCAGATTGGGCTTTAACTGTAATTCCTCTTTCACGTTCCACTTGAAGTTTATCCAACACTTGTTTATTACGGTCAGTTTTAGAAATGGTTCCTAAAAATAAGGAAAAAAAAAAAAAGAAAGCTTTATTACCTAATTTACTACATAAATCTTGAAAATGCCAATAACACAAAGTTAACCAAGAGCAAATGAAGCTTTCCTATACAATTAAGCTAAACAAAGATTTTCAACCAAAAACAAAACAGTGAATCAACTCTTAACATTTGTCAAATGAAGTTTACACAATAAAGTTACATAAAATACTATCCTGAATAAGCAGGATAAAAAACATCGTCTAATAAATTAAGAAGAAACAAAAATTCCCTTGAATTGTAAACAATTTTGATACTTCAGGAAACTTCCCCTCCCATCACTGAAGAGTGGCCCACAGCTCTAAAATCAATCTCAAGTACCAGACGAGCATTAGCATAGAGGGACAGACCTGAATTCAAAATCCCATTCTAGCACAGGCATCAGGCAAAAATGCTCATAGTCATACATAGGAGGTAATTATAAAAAATAACTTTCATCAGAAGTTTCTCTCCCTGGTTTTGTTTCATTCACCCTTAAATGAGAGTCCAGAATTCCCAGATCATAACAGTCTCAGCCCTTCTGTCCACCTCAAACACCAGCAGTAAACGTCATAAACTTCACATGTACTGTTCTAATGGGCGACTAGTTAGAATGATGGGACTGCCACCTTGAACAAAGAAGATGTTGAAACAAGAAACATCTTGAAACTCTTTTTCAGTCTCTTTCCAAAATATGTACTTCTTTAAATGAATTACACACTTCCTTATGCCTACATGTAGGCAGATCTCAACCACAAAGTCCATGTATCTGTAACACTACACATCTGAGAGCTTAAAAGCACAAGCAACACTAGAACAGCAAAAATATTAGAAATTTTAGTAATAATCAACACTACATAAACTTAAGATGCCACCTTCCATGCCAGGAAAAGGTAGTGTAAAATGAGAATGCTTACCTGTAATTTCCAGCAATCTGTCTGCTAGTGTACTTTTGCCATGATCTACATGAGCTATAATACTGAAGTTTCTAATGCTTTCAACAGGATACGCTGCCATATCTAATTTTTCCTGAAAAAGAGGAATTTCTTTTCATAAATCAAGGTTACAGTCTCTATATAGCATATGACCTGGCCCTTAAAAAAACAAATTAATTATTTTAATTTTTTTTCTCTAGAGGAAGCACAAGTCGAAGAGAGATACAAAAGCCTGAATGGTCACCATTGTTTAAAATGTCAGCATTTCACTTGAGTCATACAGACACATGTATTCTTTTGTCACTAAACAATCATGAACTATGCTGGAAAGTGTTCCTCTGTAAAAGAGATGTGGAAAACTTTGTTTTACAGTTTCACATTTGTGAAACTACTGAACTTAAGGATTAAGAAACTTGGATTCAGAGAGCCATTAAGGACATCATTCTTCACAAGCATGTTATGAATACACAGCCATTACCCAGAGACTCAGTGAGTAGTGACCTTATCAAAAGGAGCACGCAGTGAAAAAGGATGCTATACTGTGCAAAAAGCCAATCCACATACAAAAGTGAAAGCATTTTATTTATCTACAGTTCTGTGCAGAAAGGGGCACTTGATGGAAAATCCACAAAGCCAGTAAACAACTATCAAAACTTTATATAATTTATACATTTTACCACAGCATGGCATTAATATCCACTGCCTAAAAGTTACATAGTTGTCTTTTAATTCGTATCCTATTTGTTAAGTGACTGTTTGCTTATGCCAGTTAAGACAGCATGGCCTCGGGCCGTGATCGTCCCCTGCCAGAACTCCCTCTTTACCCAGCCAGAGCCGATTTCAGCACACTTGCCGAGCTGGCTTTGTTAGTTCCTTCCTTTATCCTGGGAGTTCTGTCGAATGTCCTTCTGGCCAGTGAATTCTACATTCTTTGTGCCCACTACTAACAGTGCATCCTTCTCTCCAAGCCCTGCTAACCTGCGCCCAGAACTGATCTGACTGGAACACGACAAGCCCTACACCTTAGCAAGGCAATTCTAGCAAGGAGTAGCGCGTCCTTCTCAGGACCGGCGAGCCGCAGGGGCGCGGGCAGCCGGGACTCACCGGCCCGC
>QUSF01000005.1:24121624-24414757 GCA_003676055.1 Chloebia gouldiae
CCTTTTATTGTCTTGTAATTGTCCTAACTCTAAACTTTATTACTCTAATTGTATTATTATTTTTATAACTATTTTATTATTATTAAACTTTTAAAAATTATTAAAACCAAGTGATTGGCGTTTTTCACACTAGTTTGGTGTTTATAGATGACCGCATATTCCTCTGGTTTTTTTTTTTCCTTGAAATTTTTGCATTACGGTTTCACAGGCCTGGGAAAACATGCAGGCAAGGGTCACTGTTCTCTTTACATATATTGGCTCCTCCTTTCTCTGTTGGTCAGTCTAATTAAGATTTCAGCTGTAGCTATGTAAAATATTTCAGAAATGCCAGCAGACCACTTAGCTAAGAAAACTGCCAATATTTAATCAGATTCACACACTAGAGATGTGCCAAATAAAGCAAGGCAGTAAATTTTGAGGGCAAAATAATTTAAATGAGGTTTCATTTCAGGGTATAAGTATAAAATTCATAGTCCTTTTTAAGTTAGAAGGATTTGGTCTCAAAAAGCTGCATAAAAGTGATAATAGTGCAGACAGCAGAAGTTTCATGTAAAATGACTTAGGATTGTGCAGTAATGAATTTGCTAATGTAGTTCACTGCTGGGCTGATCCCGTGGAATTTGGGTAGTAATGGACAAAGACAGTCCTTTGGCAAATTCATGAAAATGTACAGAGAAGAAGAAGTATGTCTCTGAATGGTGAACGAATGCAACAGGAACCAAGAATCCAAAGCTGTGATCCAGAGCAGGTGTATGAGGTATAGGAAGTGTATTTGGAGGAAAACATTCTCCCTGCTACACGCAGATTAAGTTTGATGCACTATAGGTATTGGCTTACCTGTGTGCAATAGCAGAGAACACCAATACATGGCAATACTGTCATTCCTAAAGGGATAATTGTCTTCACTGTTCTAAGGTACATGAATATCAAAAAATCTTAAGAAAGTGCTCTGTTATCAGGAATTAATGTGCTTTACATCCTGTGTTAAAGAGAGAACACTCTCTTCAGCACTGAGCAATTTATATAGATGGCAGATTTCGGCAATTCCAGAAGAACAGCAGCGGGGGTAGCTAAACCACATGTTCACACTACCAGGACATATAGGATATGCAAAAGTGCAAAATCACATAGTCTCAAAAATAACTGAAAAGCATAATTCAAACCAAATAGATTGCACTTGCACTCCATATCTACACCTTAGAGAACAAAGGCTTATGTTTGCACCACCACTTCAGCTGGCTGGATTCAAGGAGCTGTGCTGGAGTAACTGAATGAGGTCATGTGTTGCATCTTCATCCTGGAACCTGTTCTTGTCCTACTGTAATCGAGTGATCAGCTGTGGAGTGACTGCTGATCCATGCTCGTGAGACAGCAGCCCTTAATATAAAGCTATTTGCAGGTATTTTAATGTTCTGAGAAAAAGGAAGAAAAAATGGAATAGAACTGCATTTCAAGTATGATTCCTAATCATATGAACAAAATATATTAACTAGATTTTCAGATTGGAGGTCCATCATAACCTACGATAGAGCACAGAAAAATTACAGTAATCTGTCTTTATTTTCACTTTTCAGCTCAAATAAATATATTAATCAAATATTAAGACTTTTGATCAATTTGAGATCTATATGCAATGGAACACATTCACTGGAAATATTATAGAATGATGTACACTTCATCAAAATAATAAATATTAAAGTATTTATGTGACAACAAGCCAGAAGCAAGAAATACTAATTTTCAAGTGATCATTTACATGTCAAAGTATGATGGGTGCATGCACACATTTCCTGAACATCAAAAGGCATTTGTTGTAATGAGGATAAATTAAATGTACCTGTCACTAGCAGCCTTTACTGATACTGAAGCCAACCATATAAACGGTAAATTCAGATACTTGCAAATTCCTGACTGAAAAGGTGAAAACCAAATACAAGCATGTCTGATTCCCAAGCATCTTGTTTCAGCTACACTTGACTGCAGGTGTTGAATGTCCTATCAATAACCATTTAAGTTGAAGACATAATGTAATTGCCATAAATGCAAACCAGTTAGTGTTACATATTATTTCCTGGCAGTTGTGTTCAATAGAAACAAATATGCTCCCTAATTGACATGGTTTCATAACCTGAGTTTTAACAGGAATTGTGTTTTCCCATAAAGTGAAGAGATTGCAAAATTAGGCATTTAACCCAGTCAGGGATCAGAGTCATCTGCTAAACTTCTGTGACAGCCACACAGGGTAAAATATCACACCCTAATACAATGAGGTTTGTATGAATGCAGAAGGCCAAACAGATCCATAATCAGTGGCATCTGTGAAACACAGCAGAGACTGCACCACTTGCTACTCAATCATTAGTGCACCTCATTTGGAAGCATTCTTTGGTAGCATTGTGAGATTGTAGAAATGCAGAAAAAGAACAAAGCAACGTTCAAGACCTGTAAGTAAAAAAAAAAAAAAAAGAGAGAGAATATTTATTTATTTCATTGGTGAGGATTTCTGTAACAGAACAGATTTCTATTTTCCACAAGTACTTACTGTGCAAATGAAATCGCTGTGACAAAAGCCTTTCTTGTCACTGGAAGCATTGTGACAGCAGATGCTAAAAGGGAATTACTACCTAAAAGATAACGTTGGCAGAAATTTCACCGTCTGTAAAATGCATTCTCCTAAGCCAATCTCAAAGATTTTATATTGCATAGTAATGACCTGAATTAGAAGGACAGAGTTTACCTTACCCCGAAAAAAACTGAAGTCTCAAACTAAACACATTACAGTACAGTCACTAACGTTCATCTTCTAAACAAATGTCTACATGGCAGAGTAAGGTGCCTGAACACTCACCTTAATTAACTAATCTGGTCTGCCAATTTTTTTAACTGGAGTAGTCACCCAATTTTCCTCATGGGTATTTGAGTCTGACAGGTCCTTTTTCCTGGAAGGACAAAATCTAGCAAATCCTTTTCCTTCTTTCCTGTCTTTTCTCCCTTTCTTCTTTTCTTCCTTTTTTTTTGTCATCAAAAAGTGTCCTGTACAATATCCACGCTTGGTGTTGTATCTGCTATACACCCTTCTTAACCAAAGTAATGATGGGCAAAGGGGCAGCAGTGACTGGAGTTAATATTTTGCCTCTTAGGACAAATTTCCACTTTGGAGCTTTTTGTTGATTCTGACTGGGCAGACTGCTGCCATATACCAAGTTCTTCTCCAGTTGTGCTTGAAAACGCAATTTAATCTTTTATTTCTTGGCACTTCATGATGCTGTTGGCCAAATATTTCTGTTGCAGCCAAACTGACAAAAGTAGCAAACACATATATATTGTTGCCTTAAAAATAAAGTAGAAAAGGAAATTACTATCTTCCTGTCTAATCTTCAGAAGTCACAGCAGAAACTGGGGAAAATAATATTTTAGTCTGTGAAAGAAAGCATCTGAGATTATTGATGTCTAATAAAAAAAAATACATTTTTCCTTGTTTCTGTAAATAATGACAAACTGTATGTCTCTGGGCCACAGCCTACAGAGGAAAAGGAGTATATAGTGAAATACATAACACAAAAATTGCTATTTTTCTTATTAGAAACTTCTTTCATTTAAGACATGTATCTTCTATATTCTGCTTACTAGAAAGGCACTATGTTAGAATTATAATCTGTTTCCTTGGGCTCGTATTTTTAATAAGTAGTGATTAAGAAAGTTTTTCCCCCTTCTTATCCCCTATGTTATATTCTTGGTATACAGAGTTTTGATGCATTTACCAGTCCAATGGAAACTTGCCTATTTTAAGATTTTCTTGGAAGGCTTAATAAATATTAGATGAGTTTAAATATTAGCTTGATTTGTGTTTACAAAACAGTTTGAACATAATTAATAGGTTCATCACTGTTGATATGAGATTGTGGATGAAAAATTTGAGAACAGCCCTGTTGAGAAGGACTTGGGGGTGCTGTGGGTGAGAGGCTGGACATGACCCAGCCATGGGCACTCAGCCCAGAGAGCCAAACGTGTCCTGGGCTGCACCCAGAGCCCCGCGGGCAGCAGGGGAGGGAGGGGATTCTGTCCCTCTGCTCTGCTTGGTGAGAGCCCACCTGGGGTGCTGCAGCCACCTCTGGGGTCCCAGCACAGGAAGGGCATGGACCTGTTGGAGAGAGATCCAGAGAAAGGCCATGAAGATGATCAGAGGGCTGGAGCATCTTTCCTATGAGGAAAGGCGGAGTGAGCTGGAAGTATTCAGCCTGGAGAAAAGAAGGCTCCAGGGAGACCTCAGTGTAGCCTTTTAGTACTTGAATGGTCTGTTGTTAGGATCCAATTTAAGCTAAATCTCTGTGTATAAACCAGAAGGAACTTAGAAGGTTCAAAATATATCCAAAAATGAGATTAAAACCAAATGAGGTTAGATGTTGGTACCAAAAATTTTATGCATTCTATTTAATAGTAAAAGAGGCAAAGAGAAAGAAAGTGGGGAAAAACAAAAAAAGAAATAGAAAAAGAGATGTGTTGGGGGGATGGAGGGACAGGGATTAGGTGGAAGCATGTCACCCATCTGGGGGTCCCAACAACGTCTCATTGCTCCTCTCCATCTGGTCTTGGTGGTGAGGGTCCCCCGCCATGTCCACACCACACCACGCCACGCTGCCACACACCGAAGAATTCCATGGATCCATATGCACTTTGGACCAGGTGGGAACACCCTTGCAACACTGTCCCTTGCAACACACAGGGTCTGTTGCATCATCTTTGGTGCTCTGCTGCAGGGTCTGGGGACCCCTTTGGGCACCCTTTGATGGGCCGTGTCACCCCCTTCTGCTGTGGATGTTTTGCTCGCGAGAAGGGCCCCTCACTGGGCTGCTCTGCACATCAGAGGATGGGCAGGCCCTGCCTCTCACCAGAGGCTTCCCCACACACACCCAAAGCCTCTCTCCCCTCCACCCTCCGGTGTGAGGGTCTGTGTGAGCCTGGGGGTTGATAGCCCTGGGGCTGTCACCTCCTTCCTGAAGGAGCTAAGCTTGTGCTTTGAGAATGTCCCCATCCTGGGGGATTATTACTTTATCTTATCTTCATTAGGGAGCAGTGTAGGGCCCCTCAGAACCCCATTCAGGGTCTGGTGGTCAACTCTGCAGCTCTTGTAACACAGTTCTGCTATAATAGACAAAAATCTTTCATGAAAATGTTTAAGTCATAAACTATAATATTTCAGTCTCTGACAGGTCTTAAACAAAGATGGAAGACAAACTTCTTTTTGTCAGGGTAATGATGTTAAATTCAAAGAGGGCTAATGTAGATTAGAAGTTTTTAACAGTGAGGGTGGTTAACCACTGGAACAGGTAAGCCAGAGAGGTGGTAGATGCCCCATCCTAGGAAACATTCAATGTCAGGTCCAACAAGGCTCTGAGCAAACAGATCTGGTTGAAGATGTCACTGCTTATTGTATGAGGGTTGAAGTAGATGACCTTTAAAGGTCCCTTCCAAACCAAACTATTCTATGATTTCATTACATTAACAAACTACATATTGAGAAAAATGTTTTGTTTTGTTTTGTTTTTTTTTATTTCTAGTGAAGTAGCTTTTTCATAAAAATGTAGCATTTTAAAATGTATTTTCACCCTTCTATCATCCAGTTCATTTTATTGAGAATGTTCTAAATCTTAGAGAATACTTCATAAGGAACATATTATAGCATTATTAACAGAAAAAGCATAACATTAATGAAGTAAATCGAACTTATCCAAAGTTCATTCTAGGCACTTAAAAATATTCAAAAAAGCATCTGTATCTAAACAGAAGGGAAAAAAAAGTCTTTCATGTTTCACCTGCACTTAAGAGTTTCTAGTACTTTCTGGATTTAATTCTTCTTTGCACTATAATACAATTACAAATAAAAACAAAATAGTCTTGATTTAGAAGACTGTTAGTGATGCAGAATACTTTACATTGG
Source organism: Chloebia gouldiae (assembly GCA_003676055.1). Taxonomy (NCBI): domain Eukaryota; kingdom Metazoa; phylum Chordata; class Aves; order Passeriformes; family Passeridae; genus Chloebia; species Chloebia gouldiae. The sequence continues at coordinate 24,127,563 of QUSF01000005.1, forward strand.
ATGGTTACTCTAACAGCTGCCTAGTTTTAGATCTTTAAAAAAGTTGAATTGTATCTATTCTGAATTACTCAGCATCCTGTTGCCAGGACTGAAAAGACCATCTGGAAAGATTCTCTTTTCTATAAGTTCTTATCTGATTAGTAGCCCCCACTTTAGGTCTTTGTAAGCCAGACTAAGTTCTCTAAGGTTTTGATTGAAGGAATTACATTTCTTTTATTGCTTTCCTTTATTTGCCGGTTAATCGATTTTCCTATCACATTTGCATTGTTCTCTATTAATGATTTTTTAATGAGAAAAGGCTAGTAGCATAGCTTTCCTTTCTTCATTATTGAACTATTTATGTGTTTAAGGGTAATTGTGCTGCCAGAAAATTTCTGAAGCGCATGCTGCTGCCACAGGAGAAGAAACCTCTTTCTTTGTTCCCAGATGGGTAACTACATTTGGCCCCATCACAAATGCCAGGTCTGATAATGCCCACCCTACAGTACAATTCAGATTGCTTTATCAATGATTTGTGCTTCTCATTATCTAAATAATCCTCAATCTTTGTGTTATTTTAAATTGTATTAGAAATTACTTTACTAGAAATAATAAACAGAATTGTTCAAATGTTTATAAGCAAGGAAAAGCTGTCCTAGACTTCTTCTAGGCACACAAGTACATAATGATAATTTCCTCAAACCAAACCTTTGAGACCTAGAAAGTAAACCAATCCATTTGATGTTCAGTTAAAAAGTTTTGTTGCAATTTTATAATAAAAATTAACATGTTATTAAAGTTACATACCAAATAGAAATCTACATATTTTCTATTGAGTGTGTTATTTACCATCACTGTCAACTTAACTTAAACCTTATTGTAAACAAGAAATAAAATTATCTTGATGAAGTATATTTTTCACAAATCCAAGTTGACAGACATTAATTATGTTATCCTTCTTTAATTCTTGATTATAGTCCTGTAGCATCCATTCATTATTTTGCATATGATTGGCATCTAGCTGGCAGGTCTGTAATTGCTCTCTTTGCAAACTTAACCACATTTCCTCTCTGTCACTGTTCTTGAACTGACAGCATTTCAGGAGTTGCTGGAAAGCCATGTTAATGGTTCACAGAGCTTGTCAGGCAGTATTAAAAGTTTTGTAGGCAAATTATCTGGATACAGCTATTTTAAAATTGAACCACACAATGTTTTCTAGTATTGCTATTAGAATAACAAATTTAACCCTCCCTATTGTGTGACATACATATATAAAGGTTGCTGGATAGGATTTTGACAAAAAATAAGTGTTCTCTATAAATAATATAAATATTATTTTTTTTCTTCTAAAAAGGGAATCACCTAATGCATAAATATGATAGGAGTTTTTTTTCTCCTGAGGAATGGATTTTGTTCCCTGAAGATATTAGAGTCAGCAATGAATCATCTTTAAATTTCCGAAAGAACTCTCTTACCAAGAATATGTAGTTCTCATATCCTTATTTACAGTAATTATTGCCACCTTACACCTTCTTTCATTTTTTGTTAATTTTTTTCTTATACCGCTTCTTCCCTTCTAAGATTAATGGTTTGTTGAACCAGTGTGGCTTCTGTCTTTGCTGAGTGCCCTGAGACTCTTTGGGCACTGCTATTGCCAGTGTTCTGGACTGCAGCTGGAGTTCTGTCACCTAGGCCCGTACTTTTGTCCTTTCAGTTTTTAAGAGGAGTTAAGGGCATAGCACCCTACAAGTTGCTTTGTTTTAAAATGTTAACAGTTGTTTTATTCTCTCAAAAACAAATCAAATTTTTTGAGTTGCCACCTCAAGGCGGCCAAGCCTTAGTCATTCTCCAAGGAATCCCAGTTGTAGAATGCTACTCTACATTTGTTCATTTCCCCACCCTTTCCAAAAAGATATGAAAATACTTTTTGTTTCACCAAAAGCCATTTCCTTTTTCCTCCTGCAAAACATAAGTTGTATGGGCAGAATTGATGAACCCAGATTTGCCATGTGGGCCACTAATAATTGATCCATGGTGAAGAAGATACAGTTTGATTAACTTTGTAGTTCTGTTAGTGTAAGTAGATGAAGGTCAGCAAAGTACTTTTCAAGAACATCTTAAAATGCCTCATGTAAACATTGTCTTTACACCTTGTTTTGTTTTTAAGAAGCCATTAAGGCCATGAGTTACATAATCTGCAGGTATAGTGAAAGAAAACTAGTTAAAAATCCTAGCAGTCACATCAGTAATTGTAGATTGTTATGGTTTAGGAGGTCTCGACTCGGTAAATGACAAAAGAATTAATAGAATATTATACTTACCTTTTATTTCCTTCCTTCTATATGATATTGACCAAAATTTTGTAGCTTATTTAGTATTGAATCATTTCTGCTCTTTCCCTTTGTTTAATATGTTCTGTTTCAGTTAATGTTGTACTTTTTCTACAGTACAGCCATTATTTATGAGTTAATATTTAATAGGAATACTGCAAGAGAGATTCTGCAATTACATATAAGTAAACATAGCTAGGAAAGGCAAAAGATTGGCTTGTAACTATAAAAGATTGATTTTCTGTGCATGGATACCTGGTTTGTAGAACATAAAAATGTGTCTTGGTCTATCACAAGTGGTTTTTTTTAACAATTTAGTAAATATGCTGCTTAAACTTTTAAAAAATAACATTTTTTAAGAATGGGTCAACATTTTTAAGAATGGGTCTCATAAACATTAAAAAAATCATCTTTATCTTTTTCATAGTTCACATATTTTACTTATTGTCTACCAAGGTGGAGGAAATGTATTACTTTTTTAGACTACTTACAATGGACCTGAATTTTCCCAAATTAGTGGCTCTGATTCTGCTTTTTCATGGGTACTTTCAACAAACTGAAGTCAGTGTGTGATAACCCGAACAAAATTCAGTTCTTTGTATGAAGCCTATTTTACATCTGTGTCATCACAATAGATGACTGGAAATCAAGTGATTCAATGATAATTAGAAAGCAGCAAAAAAAATTATTTAAGCAATCAAAACAATGTTTTATGTATGAAAAGACAAATAAAAGACTTTTGTTAAAAAATATGGCTTCAGTTAGACAGAGAGGATAAGTCACCTACCAGCAGTACATAAGAATGCGTACCTACTAGTTATAAATGTTTTGAGCAGTACAGCACCTGCAGCATCAAAGTGATAATTATTTCCACATTTTTGTCTAATTTCATATTAAATTTGGTGGTAGGAGGGGTGTGGGGTATGTGTGTCCCAAGTTTGCCTTTGATATAAGATTGCGAGTGCCTCTGTACATGTGGTGATTTTAATTACCTCTGCTTCAGTGAGAATAAAGATTGCTGCTAAACTGTAATATGCTGTATGCCTTGTCTATTATATACAAGGCCTGGAGAGACATTTTCAGAATGCCAGAGGTCTGCTCAGTGATGTGTTGATCAATCCATTTTACCTATTCCTAAAGCGCCTTCCCGATAGCACTAAAAGAATAAGGTTATGGAGGGTGAGAGTCCATGGAGAAAATAGCTCATTTGCATTATAACTTGTCCTTGAGATGTCATGGAAGACAGGCGTTCTCCTTAGAGAAGGACAGACCTAACAGCAAGAAGAGGAAAACCTAGTCATCACTCACTTTGATATCCAGAAAAACATTAGTACTAACTATTTAATTTAGAATGCCCATAAATTAAAAAAAATAAAAATAAAAAAAAAAAGGAAAAAAAGGGTGAACTTACTCTCCTTTTTCCATGAGCTTGTGTATTTAGAGTTTATATTGGCAGGAATCCTGTGAAGTAATCCTGGTCCAGCTCCATCTTCAAAAGACAGTTTCTGAACGTCTCCAGCCTGTTGAACATTTGGCATCTTTTAATTTTCTTTGAGATGTAGGCCTTTTGGCTGGGTTTGTTTGAAGTCTGAGCAAATCCTGCTTCTGAGCTCTTCAAGGAAATAGGTATTTCCTTTGTTGTTGCTGTAAATAAGTCAGGTGCTGTCTGCTGCAGTATCTTGTCCATTTGGCTTCCTTCCAAGGCAGATGTCTGATATCTGTCCTCATTTTATGCATTCCCTGACTTTGTGCTGTAACAAAATGTCTTGTGTGCCACAAGAACTGTGGCATGCTACATGTCCCCCTTTTTCCTCCCCCACTCAGGTCTTTCCACTTCTATGGCTGGATCCTTTCCATTCCAGTCTCCTGCCCATATTCTACCTCAAGTTTACCCTTTCCTTGCATTTGGTAGTTATAAAACAATTGCTTTAACTGGGAATATTTGTGGGACTACAGTCAGTTCTGCTTCCTTCACTATGGGTGTTTCAGGGACTCAGTACTTCCCCATAACAGCCTAGCAAAGAAATAACATTTTCTTAAAACTAGTGTTTGGTTTGGTGCAGCCAGTATCAAGAAATTTCTGACTAAACGTAGAAACTCCAAAATGTAGGAACAATAAAACTAAAATATTTAGAAAATAAATTTTCCAAAATGATAAAAACATTTACAGAATCGACAAAATACATAAACAAAATGTTGAAATTGTCTAGTTTCATAGAAAAAAGAAAGCTAGCCAGCCTGTGACTACATGGCCTGTGTACTTAGCAGTGTAGTTGCCCATGCAGAGTCCATATCTGCTAGGCTTGCCTAGGGCAAAAGCCATATTTCCTCATCAACCTCCCACCATCCCAGCTGCCCTCACAGCCATATCATACTTCTCACCACTTTAGTGAACTGAGAGCTGCTAGGTTTTTCTCTCAAGGAAGCATTGGTCACCTCTGGCAGCCCAATGCATGCTTTGCAATACATTGTACATTGTACAGGGGTAGCAGGAGGATGGAGATTGATTGGAATGCCAGCCTTTCTTAAAGTTGAAAAAAAATCAAAGACAGTATATACAGCTTAATATAGCTAATTTCATTATCCATAAGAAATGGCCTCACTTTAATTTCCACATATTTATAATAGAAAAAACCTTACAAAACTCATCAGACCTGACTCACCTCCATCTTTCCATTGATTAAATGTATAGTTCAGGATAACTTAAAGCTGTAGCTGAAAACAGTAAGAACAAGAGAAATACCTTTCTAGGTGAGAGGAATGTTTTGCCCAGAACAGTATTTTTTCTTCAGCAGCTGAAGCAGGAGGTGCTACTTCAGTAAGGAGCACACAGGCTTGGCAAAGGCTTCCAGTGCATTCCTCTTGCCCTCAATCATGTATCTCCTTTCTTTTTTTCCAGTGTGAAGAATTCCGGCCTCCATCCTTTTCATCATTTTTCTTGGCATTCATTACATCCTCTTTAATTCCATTGGCTTGCCATCTCTTCTTAAGAGCTTAGTTTTGAAAACAGAAAAGATAATTCAGCACTTTATTTTTTAAAATTGAGGTCCCAATGACCGGGACAGTCCTGAGGATGACAACAGAATTCATTTAGCCATGTGAACCATGTCTGGAGGAATACAATCCATGTACCTCGCTATGATTCAGTTCCCTCCAGACATAGATCAGGCCGAGGTCATTAATCCCAATTTTAATTGCTTTTCTCTCTCATTAAGTTGACTGTGTTAGAAAGCTAGATCCATCCAGCTGTAGAGAAGAGACAATTAAAATCTTTTTGATGGTTATTGCCTGAAAAGGGTTGCAAGTAAAGAAAATATTTTTGAGCAAAAGAGAAAGGATTGTTAATACTGGACATATGTATTAAAGGTATTCCAAAAGGACAGCTTTGAGGATTTGATTTTCAAAACACAGTATCCTGTGAATGATAATTATATTCCTGCTTTTTATTTTCAATGACAATAGAAGGATAAACACCTTCTGGACCATGAACTTAACTTTTTGGTCTATATAAGCTTCCTGTGAGCAGGAAATATCTATATTCTATGACTTGTCCAGCTCAATAAATTAATGTCTCAGTTTGAAAATTGCATTATATATATCTGGGTATTTCTTCATTCTGTGTCAATTAATAAGAATTGCTTAATAGTACAATATATGTGAGTCTTCTTATCTTTCAGGAAGGAGTTTTAAAAGGAGTAAACTGGTATACAGCAAGCAGTTTAATAAATCTTACCAAGTTTTAAATTTTTTCCTTTCTCAGTTATCTCAGCAGTACTGTTTTTAATTATTTTCTCTTTCTTTATCTTCACATTAAAATAAAGATAACAGTAGAGAGTGATCACTTTAATAAGCATTTTTGGAAACAATATTTTTGAATTTTGACTCTATACACCTATAGTTGTAGTATTTACTTTCTTTTATTTATTCCACTGACAGCCTTTTCTAGGTTGAGAAGAAAAAAATTACCTTGGCTCCATGTTGGTGGGGTATCTGCTGCTGGCTTTTAGCCAGTAAATTTCTTCTTGTTTCTGTATCTGTATCTTACAATGGCTACTGTGATATAAAGTAACAACACACAAAACTCAGGCTAAGGAAATGAAGTCTGAAAGCATGAGGAGTGAAATCCTACATGCAAATAAAATTTGAATTATACTGCTCATTCATTTTCATTCTTTATCAAATACTTTTAATTTTATAACCATTTTTTTACTTATTTCTAAAATTATTTTCAGAAAACAGTGAGCATTTTTTCAATTAATTTAGTTCACCTTGAAAATAAAACATATGGGAAGTTTCATCCCAGATACTTAAGATATTGCAAATTTATAAGCAGCAAGGTCTTTATGTAAGGTCTTTAATCACAGTGTGGCCTGTGGCACTAATCCCTTGCTTGGATTACAACTGAGTGTACACTCTGTGTGGATGACCCTGGCTGGGATGAATCCTGGGCTCACAGAGCCCTGCTGCTCCACTTTGGCCTCCAGCATTCCAAGAGTGTGTGGAATTTGCTTCTAAACAAATGTGGCTCATTTATCTTTTTCCTATTCAAATTAGGCTGGGCCCAGGAAGGTCCTGCCTGCAAGGACAGATTTGGCATCTCCAGTGAAGACACCCTGTGCCTCTAGCCCCTTCCTTCCTATTAGTAGCCTGTGGGATACGTGTGGCATCTGTCTGATGTCTGGGCAAGGTCAAAATATATTCAGCCAAATAGAAATTGATCAGGATGCCCAGTTTAATTAATAGTAAATGTTTCTCTGGCCATTTAGGTTTATTTCCAAGATTTGGACTTATTTCCTCTTCCCTTTCCTCCCCTTCTGTCATAGCAAAACAGAAACAGGCAACAAAAGTTTTTAATCTATGGGTTTCTCTTAGATTAACATTTCTGTCCTATGAGACCACTACATAGGCAGAATGATACAAAGCAGCAAATGTATCAACAGGTCTACTATAAATTTTACAAATCACCAACATCTTTTTTCTCCTCTTCATCTGGTCCCAAGCCTGGCTGTATTGCTATGCACATAATTACTCCGGGAGCAGACAGGATGCCGAAATTTTGCCTGAGAAGCCCTTTAAGGATGCCAAATTCATTTATATGTTTTTCCAAAAAAGTAAAACTCACTTCATGGAGTTAACATTCCCTTTAGGCAATTTGTGATCCATAGATTATTGGCACAAACTGCTGTAACTGCACTTTTGAAACCTTTATAGCTTGCACAGTCTGTATCTGCTTATTCTAAAGAAATAATTACAGTTGCCCTTAGGAGTTTTGTGACCTCCTCAGAGAAGAAACTTTTTTTTTTCTTAAATATTGCCATATCTCCTGTTCCTAGTTAAATTTTGGAATAATAACTATGCCTATGCAGGATGCAGTACTGCAGTTTTGCTACTTCAAGAGGCCCATGAAAAGCAGATATGAAACGCATTTCTGAAATGTTGAATACCTTTATTGTGATTGTTTAAATAAACAATTAATAAGGTTGACTAAACTCCATTTTCACTTTACCAGTGATGATACCTCCTTCCTGCATAAGACCCTTCACATTCTATTGAGCAAAAGCCCTACCACAACAAAAACAAAAAAAAATTTAAATTGCATTTTCTGTACATTGACTATTGGTTCAGTATTCCTGAAAATTTATTTAATGCAAGGATAAGCCAATATAATTAGATACTTGCACTTCAAGAAATAAGTTTTCTATTCTATATCCTTAATTGTAATTTTTTTTTCAAATTCAGTTGTCATGCAATGTAAATACACACCGTATTTTACATGCCTCTGTATATTGATTGTCCACAAGAAAAGGAAGATTTGAAAGAAACTGCGCTAGAGTGGCACAACAGAAAAGATACAAGAAAACAAAACAAAACAAAAGAATAGTGATTTATTGCTATCTATTACATACAAACTAAATAAATTAAGATTTATTTATTTATGTACAGACAAACCTATTCAAATACATACAAACCTTTATTTCTTAAGGACAAATTATTGTTGCACCATGCTCCTTATCTACCTGTTTTGGCATTCTCTACAACAATTCTGAATTTGTTGGGTAATTTTGAATATGTTGAACAGAGAGGGAGAGCTCTCAATGCCAATTACGTTTCTACAAATGTCATGAAAATAGGCAACTACTAGGAGGTAAGAAATTGTGTTATTAGACACCAAAGAATCAAGCTGGGAACCAGCTCTTGCCTGTGATTCATACATCAAAAAAGCTCCATCTGAAGGGGATTTTTTTTTGTGGATTTGTTTGTTTGGTTTGGTTTTGATTTTGGTTTCTTGGTGCTTCTGATAGGAAAAAAGTCTGGATGGAGAAGATATATATTATGAATCTGAAACTGGAAGTCAGCTAACTCACAACAGAGGTGGGAGAACGAGGACTCCAATGAGAAATAAAAGCTGAGTGGAAGGAAAGGTATCACAGAAGTCATGCAAAGCAGTGTTTTGATAATTATTGGAAGTCAGCAAATTCAGCCCATGTAGAATTAAGGATGTTATGATCTTATGTAGTGAGTTTCTTCTGTGTTCTTAGATTTGAATCTGTAATCTTTTTTGTGCTTTCCCCCTTCACAAACATAAAGGATTTGACTGGTCATGTACGTTAAAAGAAAAACTCCCTGTTTAATAATGACAATGATTGAATACACAAGGATTCGTGAATTCTTCCCATGAATATTTTTCCAGTCTTCTAATTCTTGTTTGTTGGCTTCTTGAGCTGCATAATGTTTCTATGCATTCAGTAATTCTTGATTATTTTAACTTTCATGGATTTGTTCCAGATCCATATAGATATTTAACAAGCATAAGTTCCTTTGACATAGATTTCCACCAGTCTGTCACCCATGAACCTTTGTTTTTTCCTAGTTTTGAACACCTTGTGAATTTTGTTTCTCTTACAAAAGAGGCTTTTCCCTACCCAGCAGTCCCTGTCACAGAGTTTCATAAACCCCAATTAATCATTGCTTCTCCAGCCCGAGGATCTGACCTGGTTGTTGTTACTTGGAGCCTGTTCCACGCACACCTCCCCTGCTCTTCTCTCAGCATGTCACCCTCCTCCCAAACACTTTCTGACGGCGCACAGCTAGAACTGCTTACAATATTCGACTTGTCAGTGAATCACAGATACATGCAGTGATATAATGATGCCCTCTGTTTTACTGTCTTTTCCTTATAATGCCTTTTTGTAATGTGTATTGATGGGTACCATTACTCATGCAGGAACCTGTAACTTCTCACTTGTTTGTTCAAGTCTAGCAAACTTGTTGAGCATGAAAAAGAAAATGCTAATAGCTTTGGATTTCACTTTTTTTTTATTTGCACCTTATCTACCCTCTGAAGACCAGTTACAGGAAAGAATTAATCTCTTGCAATAGATATGTCTGGGACATAAAATTCCCTAAGCAGCCACTTTATATAATGCAAGTAATTAATTTGGTAAAAAAAAACCCTATTTCATAGTAAATGGTATATTTCTTTGCAATTAAATTTTCCTCGCTTCTTTAGGAACACATTTTAATAATGTCCACTTACAAAATTATTAATGGGGCCTGTAAATGTAAGTAATTAAGCTTAAGGCCTGCTGAATTAATCCTTATTAAGATCAATTTTTACATTTCAAAAAACTATAACATAATTGACTAATTATTATAATGGATTTGCCATACTCATCAGTTTGCTTTGAGTAATAAATGTGGGGTTACATAGCTGAGTCTAAAGCCAGAGTTCTATAGCATTTTCTACCTTTTTCCATTTAATCTCATTTAATTCTATTTTTTTAAAATGCTCACCTAAAAGTTTAAAGAAGTTGAAGTATCATCCCATTTCATCAAAAAAAAAAGCTTGAAAATGAAAATGCAAACTTATGAAAACTGATGACATTTCACTTTTTGCTGCATCTAGTTTCCTTTTCAGGAAAGATAGAAGAAAGTAGGTAAATTAAAACCTAGGAGTTAACTTTAAGGAATATTTTTTAATTTCTTCTAGATGTTATTACATTTTTCATTAATTTTCTTGATCTTTCTTGCATTCCCCATCTCAAATTCTCATTTTCATCTTTAAGGATTAGACGTCAACCAAACTATCTTCCCCGTAGATTATTAGCATCCTCTGTACCTACCAAAGAAAGTAAAGTTATGTTCAAACTCTCTTCTAAAGCCTTTAAGTGCAATAATGTATTTTTCCTTTATGTTTATGCATCTGTCTTAGCCTTGTCTGGTGTGGTCTCTCAGTGATGGACTGAACATCAGGTACCTGTGACAAACCTGAGTGTCTGCTAGGTGATCTTTGCAAAGCTTCTGTCCTGTAAGGCATCAATGCAAATCCTCTCCTCTTTCCCAATTTCATTTAAGACACATCAGATAGCACTTATTTAATCAGTAGGACGGGTGTCACACTAAGCAGTGATGGTTACATACCTATTGAACCACAATAAAGTAAAAGGCCCTGTAGAAATATGGGTCATCAGTGGTTACCTTTCCCAACTACAAATTCTTGTTAGGAAATAAATTACGTTGAAATGAGCTAGTTTCCAAAGCCCACACTGATTGAATTCATCAACACAGTTAGTTATTATTTGAGCCTATAATTTGCTGGGATCAATCTCATGGAAACAGGCCAATAATTACTCAAGGCATCTTATTTAGCCTTTTACAAGATAGCATGTTGACGTATTTTTGATCTTCCCAAACTTTCCTGTTGTTTTGTTACTCAACAAAATAGAAAGTTTTTAACCATTTCTTCCAAAACTTTTAGATGCAAAATTTTTAAATGGTGATTTCAGCATTATTAAAAATGCATCTTTTTGTTTTATTGATACTTTTGTTTTTACATCTGATAGGAGCATGGCGGTAGCAATATGATTTTGTCTGCTTTTAATGCACATGGGCAGTCCTTATTTCTATCAGTCACTTTCCTATCAACTACTTAAACTTACCTTCTTATTATTTTTTGATAAATTCTCATTTCCAACTAATATTATTTTCTAGTTTTTTATTTTGTGTGTCCATTTATACATGTATATCCACAGGGATATTGATGTAATATAAATGTATAATTTATGTATTATATATATTATCAGTTATATAATAGTTTTATATAAGGAGAGAAATAGATATGGCTCAATTTTAAGTTCCTTTTTTTCTTTTTTTTTTTTTTATAATTTACAGGTCGCTTTCTTGTCTAACTGTGGCTATTAATTAGCTATTAAAGTATTATTTGACCACATTCCACTACTCTTCGTTGTATTTTTTCTATTTAAACTCCTTCTCTGAATTTTTTTTGTCTGATAATTATTCCAAATTTTTGTATAGATACATTTGTATTTCTAACAGAAAGTAGCCAAAGTAATCTAATCACTTCTATAGTTTAAATAAACAGGCAAACCCTAGCAAATCAAGATTTTTCTGTTCCTAAAAAAAGTTTTTGAATTATCTTCCTGGGAGCAGAAGTTAATCCTATCTCATTGCCCCCACTGATTCAGTATAAACAAGATGAAGCTATATTATCTAAACTGAGATGATTAGACATTATAGAGGTTAGCAGTTTGCTACGAGTTGAAAATTAAACTTCACCCCGGTGGATGTAGCAGCATGAACTGTTACTCTAGAAGTAGCAGAACATGAGGGAGAGTTAACAATAGCTGTGATAAATACTGTAGTTAGATTACCCTTAATTTTTAGAATCAAATATTACATTTTTCTTCTTCTCACCATTCTTTATTTCTGATCTCTTTCTTGGACATAGTTACTGAGCAAAAACTTGGGAAATTTCATTTTAAGTTATTTTAAAATACACCTATGTTATAACTCTTCCATAACATTGTAAGTTGTGCTAACAGTTCATCATTTTTCTGCTAATGCAATGGAAATATTTGGCCTTCAACATCACAGAACTGAATATGCAGCTGAGGCACAGATTTATTTCCTGATAATACATATAATTTAATTCCTGAAATTTAACAGCCCTAGCACTTATTGGGAAACTATCCAATAAATAAAGAAATGAAAAAAGAAGCCTTTGTTGTGGCTAGTCAAGTATGTCAAACAAAAGCAGGTGCAATTTGAAAAGTCATCCTTGAAGTTTAAAATCTGTTTTAAAATCCATCCTGTGCTGCTGTTTCCTAGAAGCCAGGACTATGGAACAGAGGTTCCTTGCGCTGATCCTGGCATGGTGGGTACTGCACTTCAAGAGACAGCTCTGCAAACAGAGAGAGCTCCTGGGGGAGCAGTGGGGCAGGGGACTGTGGAGAACAAGGAGCAATGGGGCAGGGGGATGTGGAGAACAAGGAGCAATGGGGCAGGGGGATGTGCCTGGGGAACAAGGAGCAATGGGGCAGGGGGATGTGGAGAACAAGGAGCAGTGGGGCAGGGGGATGTGCCTGGGGAACAAGGAGCAGTGGGGCAGGGGGATGTGGAGAACAAGGAGCAGTGGGGCAGGGGGATGTGGAGAACAAGGAGCAGTGGGGCAGGGGGATGTGCCTGGGGAACAGGACCCTGGCACTGGACCAGCAGAGGGACTTGGCCCAGCGGGGCACTCGGCCTCCCTCCCTCCTGCCCTCTGCCGCGGGGTTGCCCGGGAGCATCCCACAGCCATTCCTGGGCTCTGGCTGCTGGAAACACACCCTCACATGAGTGTATTCACCCCACTACTTCAGCAGGTGCTATTACACTTTTTAATGCCCAGCAGCTCTGCTAATGAGGGCTCCACCAAGATTATAAATACTTACTTAAGAGGGAATCTAGATTATTGAGCTGAAATATATGGAATAGTATTTGTTCATTTTGTTCATTTTTCCTTGAAGGTTCCTACCCTCCTCTGCCCATTGTTGTTAGCTCTTGTTAAATGTTGGCCCTGATATTGACAGGTTGTGAGGTTTTTTTTCCTTCATGTGCATCTGTTCAAATATCAAATTTAGAATCTTATAAATAGCACTAAGCTCATCCCTGTTGAAGCAAGCAGATATTTTAGGTCTTCTCCAACATGTAAATTCAACAGACTGGAGTTTTCACCAAATATCTTAAAACGTAAGTAACCTTAACTCTAAATTCTTTTGGAAAGTAAATTTATCTTTTCTGAACTCTGTTATACAGAGTTAACCATAACTGGTTAAGAAATTATTTCATTCTTTATAGTAACATCAAAGGGCATTAAATACTTACTGGAATCGAAATATTGAGGTAGAGTTGCCAACTAAAGATGGATATTTAAAATGTAAAAATTATTTGGAAAACCTGCTCAGTTGATCAGCACTTAGGAAAATAATGTAAGAGTAATTTCTGCTTTGAACTCTAGGCAAAATAAGGAAATGGGTCCCCAAAGATTAGACTGATAATGGGAAAAAGAATTAGAAATTCTAACACACAGCATTTTAAGGTCCCTGATGAAATAGTAATCTTTATCACTTTTATCTTACAAAGAAATTTGCAAAGATCTTTCCCATAAGCCGGGTGTGCTTGATAAATATTGAGATAACTCTAAGAATAACTGCAAGGTCCAAAGCATATTTTGCCAATGGCATTTGGAAAGTTGGAAATCAGGACAAAAGTGAAAAAAAAAAAAAGGGAAATATTAGGAGAGATGAATATCTGACATGAAAATCTAAGTAAGTTGGATATAGCTATGGTTATCAGTCAGGTTATGTAACTTCTCTGTGGGTTTTAAAGGTTTAATTACCTAAATGCTAGCCAAGTGGTGAAACACATGCAGTAGGAAGGAAAGATATGATTTAGCACACCTTTTCACCAAGGAATCATCCACTTATTGATCCAATTCAATCATATAGTATGCTGTCTTTTACCAGTCATGTTGCTGGCCAGTGAGAATGTTTCCCTGCTACCACTGGTGTGCCAGCTGTATCCTTGAACAGAAATCACAGATTTTGTAAAGAAATCCTGGGGTTTTTTTCCATTGTTTTATGAGAATCATATATAATATTACAAAACATAAATAGCTATTAATGGTAATTGTTTTTGAAATCCAAAGTACTCCCTAAAACTTTAGTTTTTAAACATTGAGATATGGTCAAGATTTTTTTAATTAAAAGTAGGAAAATGAAGTAATTAAATTTTTAAAAAAACATTTTGTAGATATATATCTTCCTTCAAAATTGCATTATTTTTGGTAATGGTATCAAGATAGGAAGTCTGGTATACCACTTTTAAATTAATATATTATAATTTCCAGAAAAGGCAGATTAATTCCTCTTGTTACAGCTAAAGGAAGTAAATGGTCTTTTTTTTTTTTTTTTCTTTTGTCACTTCCAAATTATCATGAGCTTCTACAGAAAAATTCTCTTGAGTTTAGGGCTTTACAGTTTGCTATTTTAATTTAAGTTTAGGGCAGTTTAAAATGTAGGTTTTGGCTTGTTGAAAAGGCTATTTATTGATATTTGCAATCATTTTTCCAAACAGAATGTCAAGTTTTGAGCAGTTTCACATCGACTTTTACCAGTCTAATTATACCATAGAGGACCAGGAAGAAGGTTGCAACAGCTATGGCTCAGGCAAAAACCTCTGTGAAAGCAGAAAGTAAGTGTGGGTGTTGCTTCAGCTTCCCTCTTCAACAGATGGCGGTTCTGGGGCTGGCTTTGGGGCTTGCAGGAGCAGGAAAGGAGTTCAAGACATTATCTACACTTTCAGAAAGGGAAAATGCTTATAAGCGATTTTTTCTTTTTAAAGGATTTGATTTTGTGCTACTTTTATTAGTATTGGTGTTACAGGTTGTTTACCTGACAGGAGTAACTGAGCTTCATGAAATTTAGGGTGCGTATCGCAGGAAATTCTGAGATTCAAGGGGAAAATCTAAACGTGTGGCTCTTTCATTAGCAGTGTGGACGTATCTGAGGAGTGTCACCAGGCTGCTGGCAAAAAAGCCAGAAGTGCCTGAACGTGGCAGTGGCTGTGGTGGGCTGCAGGGTTCTGGCAGGCTGGCAAGGAGCTCTGCCCGCTTGCAGAGGGGGCTGCAAAGGCATGGTTGGAAGCTCAGCTCTCGTTACCCACAGCGAGGATTGTGCCCAGAAAAATTCCAGGTTCCCCAAACTGAAAATAGGTAAAAAGTAGGTGGAACGCGGCGAGTAGTTCCAAGACGTTTCCCACTGTAGTTATGGGTTTGGCTGTGCTTTGTTTCTTGCCCTAGGAGACAGGCAGAAAAGCAACCTGCAGGCGGAGATTTTGTCCCATCAGACATGCTTCCATCCTCTCAGAGCTACTCGGGTCAGATTTTGCAGCCAGCATACAGTCCCGAAACTCCTTCTCAGCTCGGTTATGTTGATGGATTTGATGAGGAACCTCCTTTGCTAGAAGGTAAAACTGTGAAAAACACGTTCACTCTCTTGTGAAAATTAAAATGTTTAACAAAGGACAATAGGAGACAAGGACCATAGAACAAAGGTTATTACAGCCAGGTGCATCTGGGCACTCGGCCAAGAGCACTCTTGTCTTCGGGGATACCCTTAAATACCTTTTCCCTTACATCAGCCTGTTGTATATTCATAGACTCTTATGCATAGTAAACTTTTTCTTCAAACTAGTTTACATGTTCTAAGAATTGTTTAGCATATCTCCTCTTTGGATTTACCTTTTTAGAGCATGTGATTTTTTGGTTGTGTTTTTAGTATTTTTTTATAATTTTCTTTCGTTTTGGCTCTGTTCACACTGTCTTCACATGGTGAGTGCTGATAGTTGGCCTGTCTGTAGCAAGTGTTTTCTTCATATGTTTATTGGATGTTATCTCATCTAAGCAGGTATTTTAACACATGTATACTTATATCAGCTATTTCATTATTGTGTCTAAGCTTAATTAACAGCAGAAATAAAAACTTTATAACAAAATTACTTTAACATTATACATATAAAATCCGTTTTAATATTTGCGCAAAGCCAGTATTGTAATATGTATCTATAACAAAACTAATCCCACAGACAACATGCAGGATTCCTGGGGGTGCCTATAAATTTTCTCTGCCAGCTAATGGAACTCGCTAGAGAAACTGCAGCAGAGCTGGCAAACCTCGCCGTGTGAGCTTCAGCCAAAGCTCCTGGCAGCCAAACCTGCGTTTTCTCCTTCAAATTCACCATGGATTCATCCAGCCTTGTGGCCTAGAGCAGATGTACTCTACCACCACTAGATAGCAGCAGAACAATAGTTTTGCATTCACATTTCCAAAATTGTTTCCACTCTTGCGTTTATCCTCCCTACATATTGGAAAATCTATAACTAATGAAGATGGGTAATCATCTTTTTTCTTTGCATATCTAGTAATAGATTTAGTAGTTTGCAGATGCTAAGTCGCTTGTTTCAGTGGGAAAGGAATTGAGAAAGCTGCTTTCAGTTTCAATTAGTTGATCATTCAACTATATGAGCAATGTCGTTCTTCATGATGATTAACTATTCTAATACTAGTGGCTGATTTTGTTACTAGCAAAATACTTGTGATATATTAAAACAATGGAGAATTTGTCTGTAATTGTTTCAGCATAATATAAAACAAGCATATTCAGCCTGTTAATTTAGCATACTGGAAGGCAGCTGGAGTTTTTACTACTCAAAAGGGACTACTACTGCCTTAAAGCTAGCAAGATCATTCTGTTTCATGTAGATAACTGCCAGATCTCTACCTCTAAGACCTCCAACCATTTATCTCCCCATGTGGTTCACCCTGGGAAAAGGATGTTGCAATATAACTGCTTGTGATTCGCAAGATTTCAGAGATATTCCTATCTGTGTACCACATAAATCTGAATAAAATCATACATTTTAATGCAAAATAGCGTTATATATACAATGTTTTGACTGAGTTCAAGATGATGGAGAGGTGGGATGAGGTAAAAACTTGGCTTTCCCAATAGATCTAACACATTGTCAGTCTCAGCCATTCTGGCAGCAAATCTGAACCTGACTTTGTCCTTACTGGAGAATCTCAGGGAAGATGATTATTCGTGCAAGCTGAAATGTTTCTCCAGAAGATACAAATTAATGGCAGGATTCCCATGACCTTTAATGGGACAGAATTTTGTTATTTTTCAAGGGATCCCACTAATTACTTTTAAAATGTAAACATCCCCCACCCCAAAAAAACAAAACAAAACAAAAAACCAAAAAACAACCAAACAAAAAAACCCTAAGCTTATAAAGCACTGTATAAAGTAATATAAACTTGCCTTGAAGGAACAAATGTCATTTTTAAGTGCTTTTGGCTGTTCAGGCTTAAGACACATTTCTTGTCAGATTTTCCAAAATTAGAGCATATATCTCTGTCCTCAGTGTTGCAGAGTATCTTAAATTCCGCAGTTATTGTTAATTAATGTCTTTTTCAACATCGATGTTAGCGTGGCATTAGATATGTGGGTTTTAAATACAGGAAAAACAAATATTAACTCAAAAATGCTGCGGCCATTTTTTGCTTCACTGACTAAAATTCGATTTACTGCATTAATATTCCAATTTAGAATGAAAACTGATTCTCAAATATACTGAGTAGATAGCAGGGACATAATGTTCCTACTACAGAATATGTCATCCTACAATATTATTTTCACTGAAGCATTTATATGTAATTTTGAGCTATCTAATGGATTTTTTGTAAAAGTGTTTCTTTCTTATGAGCAATTAACAAAATCCTGATATTTCTTGTTGCAGAACTTGGGATAAATTTTGAGCATATATGGCAGAAAACGTTAACCGTTCTAAACCCGATGAAGCCTGCAGATGGCAGCATTATGAATGAGACAGACCTCACTGGACCCATGGTTTTCTGTTTGGCCCTTGGAGCAACATTGCTGATGGTAGGATGTTGTAGAAATCTTCAGGGATTTCTTTTCTAACAAGCTCATGCCTAGGTGATAATGAGTGTGAAGCTGCAGAAGATGAAGTACCAGCATAAAAAGAGTCATTTGCTGCCAGTTGTTCTGGGATTATGTGTTAAAAATTCTTCCTACTTTGAAAGCACCTGCTTAAAATTTAAATGTAATGTAAAGGTGACACAGGTAAAGTGATGTATTACTTCCAGTGGAAAGAGGAGACCACACCGTTTTTGGGGTGTGATTTAATATGGAAAAAAAGGACAGATTTGTGCCAGATATAATCTGGCGAGGCTCTGAACAAGTTTTAAAGGAGGGAATAAAAAGTAATAGCAGGCCAGCCTAGTTTTTCTAACACTCTTGATACTTTTTTGGAATTATCATCTTTCAATGTTATTTTAGAGAGTGTAGAGAGTTAGACTAAAAAAAAATTATACAACTAGAATAATTAGAGAAAAAAGAAATGGAAACAGTCTTTTTCCACCCACCCCTTAAATTTGCAATACCTTCCTATAAAATTTGCCAGTACTTTCTTATTTTATATTCTTTGTTCTGTTTTGTCTGCTTAACAAAATATAGTAGCCTGTATTTGACCTCCTTCTTCTTTATGAATATAGCTTTCCTACAGGAGGAAAGTTTAACAGGGTTGTACAGAACTCCAAATTCATCTATATGTCCCTGGCAACAGGGGCTCTCCACAACTCTGACTGCCAACAGCAATTCATCAGACAGAAGTAAGGTGGGACCATTCTGGGAAGGGCTTTACTGCCCTGCAACTGAGGTGAGAGGAAAGGGGCTCTAATTCTCCATTTCCTCTGTAATAAATAGTGCTGAATCAGGAGCTTGTTGAAAGTTCTTACTCAATTTGTAATGTCAGTGCAGTACCTTGAATGTACAAACTGCTATATAAATGGCAAGTAGTATTATTATTTATGTTCCTATAAAAATAAAAATCTTTTAAAAGGGTGGAAGGGGCAGGAGGAAAGGGAATAAAAGGAAAAGAAGGTGGAAAGCTAGAGAAGACAGGATATTTTACACCTGGAGAAATAAATGTATGAGAGTAGTAAAAAGAGAAAGATGAATTAATTATAATCAAGAAAATGAAAGGAAAGCTAAAAGAAAGAATGGAAAAAACATTTCCTGTTGACTTTTCTCTCTGAATAGCCAACAGTTTTAATGAATATGAAGCTATTATTATTGAAATAAATTACTTTAATTATCATACTTTTACCGAGCTATTACGCATTTTAGGTGTAATTAGAAAACCAAGTATTTTCAATGCTCCAGTTTTAGGGCAGCAGAACACCTGTGACACAATCCAATGTTTTTGTTCCATAACTTCCCAGCAGTAAGTCTTTGGGTTTATCTTAGAAATTCAGGCTACCATTTTATCTCAGATGTATTTGAATACTAACATGTCTCTTCAGCTGTGAAAACTATGATATCCTTCTGTACTTAAATAAGTATCTTCTGATAGCACTAGGAACAGGATTTGGTTGAGAGCTTGTTTCTAAAAATAATGTATACATTTTCTTTAGTTTCAGCTTTTTAACTATGGAAAATTATGCAAAGATATTCTTCAAAGGGTAGCAGTCCTTTCAGAGGAAAAGAGGAAAGGGCTGCTAGCCTGGCAGCAGATTTCTTCTTCCTCAGGTTAGTGTAAAACAGGGCAGCTCCACTGTAGATTGAGAAAAAATGGCAGCCCAAAATTTAGCAGAAGCCCAAGTCTCAGCTGCTTTGCATTTTACACTGTCATTTGTATGGAATCAGACTTCCCCATCCACTTCAGGCAAAGGTAGTAGTACCCACTTCAAGCAGATGCAAGCAAGATCACAAAGTCTGACTTTCTGCTAACCTTGCTCCTTCCACAGGACAAATTTAGCTCATTCATCAAAGCCTGTCAGACTAATCAAGCCTGATTCTAGTTTTGCTTACATCACTGTGGACTGGGAGTATTCCCATGTATGTGAGTCAGTATATTTACATATGTTAAATAAGAATAAAATTAGAACCAACATGTTCTTCTGACTTATTTTTTTCTTCTCTCATATCCTTGCCCCACAAGTCCAACATTTTCACCAACTGGAGATCTCAGCTTGCTGCTGGTGCTAGTGCTCACTTCATCTCTGGCTCAGAAATGTTTAAATCTTAAACTAAGCTAATAAATAAATAGTGCTGTGTAGAACAGTTATATACACTGAAACAAACAGTCTAAAATATAGCTTGTAGGTGATGCATCTGTTTTAAATCAGAACTTTATTTAGTTGGTGTATAGTAAAGGTTGCCTCAAACCATTGTGAATATATATGTATGATATATTGTGAATATATATATGTGATATATTGTGAATATATTCACAATATGATATATTATGTGTTTATATATATATCCTTAATGACTGAAATTCTAGTTCATAATCTGAGCTAGTTTTCCTCTCCCACACTATCTATAGCTATCATTAGTTTTATTTGTATAAGCAAATTTTCCTGATTATTTTATACCACTAGTATTCACATGCCACCAAAAAAAGTCTGTACCTAAGTAGGAAGATTTCTTATGCTGTGGTTTCAGGAACAGATTATTCTTTATGGTTGAAGACAGTAATGGGGAAAAGGCCAGGATGCTGGAAGGATATAGGCAACCTGGCTGTACCTGACTTAACCTTGAGGACTGGGTGCAGAGGAGAGATCAGCAGTGAGCCAGGTCAATGTGCAGACAGGATAATGGTGCTGATGTAAAGTCAGGTCATATTAACTCAGATTACCTTTCATGTTCATGCACTGCTCCCAACAAGAGCTGGTGATCTGCCACCAACCTGCAGCATCAGGACTTTTAAGCTGTGTCATCACTTGGCCTTCTCCATACTGTTGCTTTATGTCTGTCCAGCTCCAATACTGCTGACATCCAGTGATCAATTTCCACACACATGGATACAGGAAGAGAGGGCAAAGAAAGGTCCTCAAAGCTGATTTCCTCCAGATGTCATTAAAATGTATGGATAAGTGAAGTCAGATGTTTTCTCAATCCTCCTTAGCCATCATGGGTGATAAACTAGCAAGTATCACAAAACATAATAAAAGCTTCAACAATGTTTCCACTTAATCCATCACAACAGGATTCAGCCATAAGCCACAACATTATTAGGAAATTGAGACCATCTGTTTTGTATCTTATGTGGTTTATCATATGCAATATATATATATATAAAATATATAGTCTGTGCAACATGTAGATTGTGTGTATGTGTGTGTATGAACAAACACACGTGTTTTATGTATGTACATATACCTTATTGCATTTCAGGAAGGTGATGCATAGTGAGATGCATTTGAGAAATTTACTCCATGGTTCTGAGTTAATGGTTAAGTTCCAGGTCTGAATTTTCTCCTTCACAGGTGCATTCTATTATTAGGATACAAAGTTCCAAGAAAAAAACAGATTTCTGATTAATGAATGTTTTTCTGATGTACAGATGTGAAAATGACAGTATTGCATAGGCAACTTTCAGCATTTAATTTGTAAGAAGCTTGAAGAGAGACAAAAACATATTTAACATTCTTTTGTGGTGGTTCATTTTGGGGAGTGAGCAATGCCCTTATGCCTGGAGGGGTCCTTCAAAATTATGGCAGGAGATGAAGGAACTAGTGGTGCTGTGGCCACAGTTGCCTGTTTTACTAGCTTTGTGTATAAATCAGAAAACATCAAGCTCCACGTTGCCAGGCTAGTACCTTTCACAGGCAATAAATTCAACAAAGAATAAAACCTAGAAGGAAAAAAAAATCTGGTATTTTTTCATTTGTTAGAACAAAAAAGAACATAAGCTGACAGTTACTGCTGAGTTTTATGTTGAAATGAACATGTTGTATTGGTCTAAGCACAGAAATGTATCTTTTTCACAGTAGTCAAGAGAAAAGACAGTCACATTTGCCCTGAAAACCACCATAGTTTAAGGAAAATTTTCCCAGTTTTTTGCAGATCTGCTTATAGCTGAAGGTTTATAATAAAATCTGAAGCATATCAGGTAACCTGAGTCATCATATTACTTAGGACACTTTTTCACAGCCCCATATAAGCTTATTGAAAAGATGTTTCCTGAGCCTAAGCTGATTTTTAATGACTAAAATGTGTTTACCATAATTTCATCTTTTTTTTTTTTTTTGCCAGTTAAACTTTCCTAAGTCTCCCAACCAATTCCAGTTGTGTTCAGAGCCCAGTGAAAGTAAGACTGAGGATCAGCCTTGTAACTTTAAGTTAGCAAAAAGCACATTTTTTCAATTGCACCTTAGAATTACTTTTAGGCAAAAATCACCAGAAGTGTCATCTATGGTTCACAACTGAACTGATGCAGTGAAGCAGAGAGAGATTGTCAACAACAACAAATAACAAGCTTCAACCTAAATCTGTCTTCTGCTAGCACTTAGTGATCACCGCTCACTTCTGTCACCTTATGCTTCCTCATGTTTATTTAGGCAGGAAAAGTTCATTTTGGCTACGTGTACGGGATGAGTGCCATGGGGTGCCTTGCCATGCATGCCCTGCTGAACCTGATGAGCGTGTCGGGAGTCTCGCACGGCTGCGTCGCAAGCGTCCTGGGCTACTGCCTGCTGCCCATGCTCATCCTGTCCTCTTCTGCAGTTGTCTTCTCACTCCAGTAAGTACCAGTCTGTGCCAATAGGAGTCCTGTGAAGGACAGTAAGTCAGGTGGCTGGTGTTGTGCAAAACATTTTATAAATGGTCACGTAGCATATTTTGGCTTCTGAAACTGTAACACCATTTTGGTTGTACACATAGGTGGAAACAGACAAAACTGGACTGTGTTTGAGGGGGCTGGTGTATGTTAATTTTGATATGAGTCTTTGATTACACTGCTTTGCACTTGGACTGAGAGGGCTTTTGATTTTTGCAGCAGCCTCAGTTGTGATTTTTGTTTTGCAGAGCCAACAGTGGCCAAACTGAGGTATCAATTTTAAAAACAATGGCTGAACTTTGGGTTTATATAGGTGGTTCTCTTGCTTCTTTTTTGTTCATAGCATCAGGCCTCCCATCTTTATGTTTCCTTTCCTACTGACTTCTGTGGGACAGAATAAAATAGCCAAGTTACCCTTAATGATGTGGAGAATTCAGACAAATGTTTAAGATATAGTAGACTTGTATATTCTGAGGTATAGTTGTGGTGCAATTACAAACCTGAAAATAACTGAATACTTTGAAAAACCAAATGAGTAGTGGTGTATGTATCTGTGTACATGTGGGGGGTTGTTCAGTCATATTCTCCAAATAGGAAACTTCTTGGCAAGCCTCTCATTCCTCCTTGTTCAGTAAGCCTGTTCACACACAGCAAAATACAAGCAAGTTCCAGATCTTGCCTGAAGGCCTTGAGCGGTGTTTTTACCTATTGTTAGCATGTTATTAATGATGGCTTCTCCCCTTAGTCTTTTTTGTTCTCTCAGATTTTTAACTCTCCAATCTGTAACATACGGAACCAGGCAGCTGATGAATGAGAAAATGCCCCTGATTGTTTTCTTCGGAAAAGTATCATTTTTACATGTGTGTGTGTGTATATATATATATATATATATATATTAAGGAAATTATATGGTGGAATGAAGTTTTGGCAAAATTCTTGTTGCATGTTTCTGTGGAGCTATGATGGCTTAATCTGACCATATTCAATCTATTAAAGTGCTTCTTAGCTGTCCTTGGTAAGATGGATGACGACACTAAAGAATCTGTTTATTCTCTGTTCTCCTACACTTCCCATATTTTCTTGATTAACCTGTTTAATAATCCTGCCTAATAAAATGTGCAGATACATAATCGTAAGACAGATGGGGTGAATTCCAAACCAGCTGTTACAACTGTGCAGGGTACTGTTTTCTGTACATGGAATCCCCAGGCAGGCACTACACGTTTGTAAAATGCTGTGAATTTACAGAAAGCACATCTTTTGAAAATATATAAATACTTAAATGTGATAGACTTAACAAAATTGAACGTTATTTCTAAAATGAATCGCTAACATTAAGTACCTTTTGACAGGGTTCTGCAGTCTTTTCTCATTTGGTATATGAAACTGCTTGAACACATCCAGTACTAAGGTCAATTATTGCAAACATGCTATTAAAATTAATTGGAAACTTTAAAATTCAACATACATTTCATTATTTTTAATTCTAAAAAGTATTTTAAATGCTAAAAGAAAGTGCAATACATTTATGGTTTTTAAAAATATTTATAAAAATCATTACTTCTATTTCAAAGTTTGAAGAAATAATCTGAATTTTTTTTCACCAAAAGTATACATAAGATAATGCATTAATCTAAGGCAAAGATACATAATAATCAAATAATTTTCATGATTAGCCATCTCCTTGTATATAAATAACGCAAAATATGGAACATTTGGGATACTGAATAGTACCAAGGAGAACACGAGTTCTCTTACTCAAATTTCCATGGAACTAGATTTGTTTGTGTCCATCTATGCTGTTTTCATGTGTGAGCACAAGTTTATTAGGCCAACTTTCTGGGAGAAACATCAGTAGACTTTTTCCTGCAGAAAGCAACAACAATTCTTTAATATCAAATCCCCAAATGAGGTGGTAAAGCTACTTCCTTAACTAAAGAGTGAAGGAAATGAATATAAGCATGAAGAAAATTCTTAACACCCAGCTGATGCAAGGGACCCATTTGGTGACAGCATCTGCAGGATCTGAGAAAAAGAGATGTGGAAAGGGTCCACTTATATATGTCCTTCCATCTCAATCTCACACCAGTAGCCCCAGTCTTCTTGGTCACTGTAAGCATGACTTATGCTTTTTGCCCTTCTCCCATCTAGAGGATTTGACCCTCATGGACATGCCAGACAGAAAGCTCTCTGCCAAACCATTCTTTTTAACAGTAACACATTGTTAGATTGAGGACTGAATTTGTAAGTGCACAGGTACCTCTTGATTCTTACATGATTTTTATGCCACCTTTCCATCCTGCTTTCTGCCAGTCCTGTAACAAACCATGAGAGGCCATTGGACTTCAGGGCAGCCACAATTTAGAGCAGCCACAGCTCTAAATTGTGCCACATTGTGACAAGTGTCATTATGTTAGCTGAAAATTGTCATTGCACAGGGTGTTCCTATTGCATCCCATCCCTCTGCCAGCATGGGTACCAGCTCTGAATTTCTGGCTTACTGTTTAGGTGAGCAACTTAGCATCACCTTGGAGGAGAGAACTTGCTTTGCAAAGCCCAGTGGAATTTCCCTAAATGCCACTATATTGGTTTAAAAAACACTTAAACTGAGGATATTAAATCACATGGTCTTTAATGTTTTATTTTTAACTTGTTGAAGTTGCAATGAGGTGCTGAGTCACCGTGAAATCAATTCTTTCCTTCTTCCTTCAAAGTCCCAAGAGCTGGCAACACCAAGTACCTTATTGGCCTGGTGACTGGATTGCTAAGAAGTCAACTATTTTATGTGATGTGAATGCATTAAGTAAACTAAGTCAATTACATAAGGACAGCGTTATTCATCACTAATAATTATATTAGTGGAGATAATTTCTGATAAAAGGACCCACCTAAGTATGTATACACACCCTGTTTTTCCCTTGTGCTTCTGTTATGCTAATGCTTTGGAAGAGTGGGGTGCCAGGAAGGCCTTTAGGAAGTGGCAGAGGTTTATACTTTCTCAAAGTCCTTGAGACTGACACAGCAAAAGTGAATAAAGTAGCTATCTCATTATGTGCTTCAGCACTGTATTATGCACATGATCTCATGCATTTTACAGAAGCAGGCTGCAAATAGAGTGCAAATAAAGCATATGTGAAACATTATTTATTGGCAAGCTTTTGTTCCCACAGGGTTTAATAGTGAGCCCTCTGTAATCTGCAGCAGTATTTCAGTGGGCTTTTAACCATAGTCCCATAATCACCAGTTCTCCAGGCCTCCCTGCTCCTGAAAGGGGGCACAGTGTAACTTCAAATGGGCTCAGCTGTCACCAAGAGGTAGAGTAGAAAGTTACAGTCCATTCAGTGTGCAGAGAAGGATACCAAGATAAGCAAAATATTTTTCCTTGGTGGTTCTTTTCCCACTCCTTACTCTGTGCTCAGTGTGCTCCCTTTTTTAAAAGGCCAGTCAAGCTTTTTCCTGGGCAACCTTTCTGCCCATCCAGCTGGTGTGAGTCTTTCAGAGCCTCTCCTGAGTGTCAAAGGCACCCTTAAAGTCTATTCTCTGTGTTACAAAAATGCATCCCCTCCAGATCATCAGGCTTTCTGATAGAAAAGCAGGTCTGTAGTGTCATTTTAGAACCTAACAATTTCTGTAAGATGACTTTGGCTGAAATAGAAACTTGGCTAAATGTAATATTAAACTTTAGCAGCTGCATCTGCTGGAGGCCTGGAAGATTTATTTGTAAATGTACAAATTAGCCATACTTCTGATGAGGCTTTTATCCATGCTGAACATACTACTCTTCTGTTTGTGGCTACAGTTTTAATTTGCTCTCATGCTTGACTTTGACTATGTCAGTCAGTTCTTGGTTCTTCCATTGGGTGTTACCCATCAATGACATACTGCTCGACATGAACTTGAGTTTGGTAAGATATGATGCTACATTTAGTAATCTGTGGACTCTGTCATGTTTCTTTTGTGTTTTTGTGTTGTTTTTTGTTTTTCCTTCTAGGGGGACCCCAGGAACTGTGTTAGCTCTGTTTATTATTGGATGGTGCAGTTTGTCAGCCTCCAAAATTTTTACGTCTGCATTGGCTATGGAAGGACAGCAGCTCCTGATTGCATACCCATGTGCTTTGCTTTATGGACTTTTTGCACTTCTAACAGTTTTCTGAGATGTATTTTCTGCTAGTCTTCTCACAGTATGTTTATGGTTGTTGGAGGGGCAAGGGTTTATTTATTTATTTTCAGATTGCCTAGAGTTGTATTAAGTTCCATAAAGAAAATTAGATTCTATAACTTACTGTTTTTTTCCTAATGGCTGATAATGAAATAAAAAATCAAGCTAACAGGTAGATGGCCTTAAAATAATGGTGTTTTGACAGTCTTACAGCTCAAAGAAAAGAAATTGTATTGAGAAGGTAGTAAAAGTGCAAAAAAAATTATAATTAAAATAAAAATCCTGTTCTGAGTATTTATAATATAATACATATGCTGGAGAGTAGCTAGAATGCAATAATGTAAATATTTAATAGCCATAGTAAATCAAGCAAAAAATGCATATTTATTCGTTTTAAAAAAACAGATTGCAATCTTATATAATTACTAATTAATATCTAGTATTGATTTGTTTGGGTTTGGGATTTTTTTGTGACAAAAGATAGAAAACAAAAGAGTGACTCTGTTTTGTGACATTGAAGAATTGGCCAGGAACAAGCTGATACCACAGATGAAACTTAGGAATTTTGTCTTGTTTTTCCTTTTTTATTTTTAGGAGGTGCTGGTGTCAAAAACACCATTTTACTGTTTTTAAAGCACAGTAACTTTCTATTTTAAATTTTTCACTAAACCATTGCCTGCTGTAACTGCAGGAAAGCACCAAACAGCGTGAAGGCAACCCCTAGACATGTCTCCTGAAAGAACTGTATTTGAACAGGCAAAATACAAATCTCCATAATTTTATCTGCCCCTCAAAAATCTATTTGATGTTTTTAGTTTTAGGGGAACCAAACATTTATATAATGGCAATAAAGTACAGAATGCACAAGATGATACTTTAAAATATAGTATTAGAAATACTGAACCATCAAGAGGAATTGCAGATGGGTGCAGCCACAGCATAAAAAAAAATCTAAGTATGAAGTAGAAGATAAAATTAAGGTAAGTGTAGAAAAAGCTAGGAAAAGTAAATTGATTAAATAAATGGAAATGTGAGGGAAATAAATGGTAGCAGATTATTTCTGCAGTGTCTTATGGTGCCTTTCTTCTTGATACATATTCTTATGACCTTGATTATCCTCAATTGTTTGTTTTGAACTCTTTGTTGAATTGTTTACAAAATATTTTCTTCCTAGGCAGTGGGCCAGTGATTCTGGGACAGAGGTTCCTGATGCTGCAGGCACTTAGACAGAAGCTTAGTATGGCAAAGCTGTTCAAGAATACAAAAATGTAATTGTATTCCTAATCCTTTTCAGGTCAGAGGTAAATTAAATTATCAGTTTGTCCTCAAGCTAGTGACTCTCTGTTTGAATTGCAAGAGCCCTTAGTAAAAATATTTCTCATTGCTGTCATATTTGGGTTTTTTTTTTTAAGAACTCTTGTGCAAGCCATTCTGGAATTCATTTTACTGAATTCCAGCAGAACTAGTTCAGATTAGAGGTCACGAGAAATAAACAAAATGTAATGTATACTTAGCTAATTCCTTAAAAAAACCACAACTCATTTATGGAAAAAATACTGCATTTATCAATTTCTTTATTGCAAGGCTATGAAAACAGCAGAGAGGTCAAATTGGAGGTATGACCCTGGAGCAAATTGTGACTATAACTAAACTAGGCGTGATCTAGTTGCATCTAAGTGGGAATTGTGTGAATTTGGAAGATCAGCAATTGTAAACATGAAAAATTTGGCCATGCTGTATCAGGGAGTAAATTTGACAGTAATAAGGCACAGATAAACATGTCAAGTGACTGCAGGGTATGGATATAAAAATCAGGCACTTTGATTTACCATGCATTAATGGCATTCTCACGTCTGAAAGGGGACAGATTCATATGGCTGCACTAGTTGTAGAGTTCAGAAAAGATGGTTTAGAAACATTTAGATCCATTTTTGTCCTACACTTCCTATTATAATTCTTACTGTCTAAAACAAGTATAAAATGGCTCTATTCTGCAGCATTTTATGTTTATTCTCATACTGATCTGCATGATATGAATGGCAGGGGAAGCAGTGAATTGAGCCATCACTTTGTCTTTTGAGGCCATAGACAAGTCAAATTACTTATAGGGAAAATGAACACCTTGAAATTATGCCACAACATTTACAAAGCAAATGGTAGTCTAATTATAGTTTTATGTTTATTTTCTTAGAATTTATAACTTCTTCCTTTTCTTCACTGAGACACATCATAATTTTGAATGCTAAAATCTTAATTCCAGTAATTTTCCTTGCTTTACTGTTTTTCTGTGCCAATTTCCTTTTACCTTTTTCCCAAGGGATTTCCAGTAAGTGGTACATGCTGGTGCTGTACTCCCAGCATGGTGTCCTTCAGGAGTCTCTGTGCTGACTGAGAAGGTTTAATTGTCTTAGATGTCCTTCTACTTCTTTGAAACAAGATTCCTCATTATTACCCAGCTCTCCTTTCTGAAGGTCAGCATAGCCATGGTGATGATTTGACCAAGTTATTCTTGGGTGTACTTCCTAAAAATATTATGGTCACCAGCACAAACTGTTAGTTCATCAAAAATAAGTGTTATTTTGATCTAAGATATGTTTGAAACATGTATATTTGGTAATAAGCTCTTGTTCTGACTCTCTGGACAGGCTTTCCCAACACCATCTAGCTTTCTTGTATTTTCTCTTTCTTGGGCCCTCATAGTTAACTCACTCATATCTTCCCATGAAAGTTTAAATACAAGGTTGGCAAACTGTAGCTTTCAACTTGCAAAAGAGAGGATTCTAAAAGAGTAATGGGTCACGTACTGCTTTTTAATTCAGGCTTCCCAACCCAAAGAGTTAAAAAAAAATTCATGGAACTTACAAATAAGCTTCAGAACATAAAGGGAAAAATAAATATAGTTTTGGAGAGTGGAGTTTTATAATCTGTCTTTGGTTTCTTGTTCTTCATAGCATGCACATGAAATGTTCTTAATGTGCATTCACACAGAAAAATTGCCATTTACGAAGGTTGTGTGGGACACAGGCAGTATGGCAGAGATGTAAGAGAAAGTGTTTGCCTGCCTCCCACTGCACTTCTTGTGTGCCAGGCATACTCAAGGTCACCCTCAGATGAAAGCATGCAGCATTCTGCTGTAATGTAAACATTTTGCTGTTCTATTGCAGCTAAATGCAGGGGGGTATGAAAATGGCCATATTCTGAGTGAGAGGAAACTATAGCATGTGGCTGACTATGCAAGGGCAATAAAATGTTTTTATATCTGACTAGCAGCTGCTGACAAAATGTCAGGTTGCATCTGAAGACCTCCTTTCCCTGGCCACTTCTGTAGTACCAAAGTTCCACTCTTTATCAAAAATCATCTTGTCACATGTCATCTCTAATAGGTTATAATATGACCTTGAATGGTTTAACTGTTGGTAAGCTGAATTGAGGGCAGAAAGCTGCTGACACATTGAATTGGGCACATGCTGTGGTTCTTGGTGAAAAAGCTCCATTAGCAAAGGGTAATATTTTTCCTGTTTTTTTTTTAGCTCAGAAGCCACAGAGGGCTTATATACAAAACTGTGACCTCATTTCATGACTGTGTTGTTTATGTCATTTGAGATGAGAAAAGAGAGCTCTGTCTTGACTTAGACCTCTCTTGCCACCACTTTATTTCCGTGCCTTGCTAAACAGCCATCTTCATATATTGGCATTTTCTGTTCACTGAAAAATCTTAAGTGCATTTTACAGTAAGGCTGAATTACTTATCTTTATTCCTACCAATAATTGGTATAAATGAAGTAAGAATTGAAGAAATTGTGCCTGTTTTAAATTTCTTTTTTCACCCTTATTGTCAAGAGCATATTTAGTGGTCAGACCATTGTGTGCTTCTTCATTCCTGGCAGATAAGAATATACGATGTACATAAGAATATATATCCATATACATATGTAAAAATAGAGATAAATATATGATATGGTGCAAGAACTGGAGCTGCAACAAGTTCTGAACAGTAGATTGCCACTTTTCAGAGCATAATATCAACCATCTTTTGAACCCAGCCTGGGAGATGATGTATATCCTTCCAAAGAAACAGCAATTGCAGTATTTGATAAGCCTGGTGGGGAACCACTGCACATAATGACAAAGCTCATGGTGACGCAATGCATTTACTGGTTAATGTATTTCCTGAAAGATAAGAAAAAGCTACTGGATCAGCACATAATGGGTCCCTGCTGCATGATGGCTACAAAAGTTAACTGCATAATAATGTCAACCTGCCTACATCATTGTAATAAGAAATTCATCTCTACCTATATTGGTGTCACTCATGGATATGTTGCTTTCCAAAATCTATTCTCTATCAAAATTTCACTGATTCATGTTCAGTTAGCCTCTTACCTGTTTATTCTAAGCAAGCTGCAAGAGTGCTGTGAGCAATACCAATTCTGTAGCTGTAGGCCAAGGCTTGTCTTCTTAAACAATCTCATCTCCTCAATGTTCCTGATGGTGCATTCTTAGGAGAGGTCAAAGCAAACACAAGGGCTGTGTTTTAGTTGTTTGCCAAGTGCTTTTGAAAGAATAACATCTGCAACAATGACAATACGTTTGCTGTGGTTACCAAGCACATTTATTAGACTTATGGTTGCATCATTAACTTAAATCTGCCCAGTGACCTTGGTGCTGCATCACTGAACTAGATGGACGATGCAATTCACAGTGATCTGCCTTCTGCCTATAGTTGCATAATAAAACCTCTGCTGACATGTACCCTCTGCTCTGGCAGCATTTTAGTTAAAATTGCAGAAAAAAGAATCATTACCCTTCTTTTGCCATGAAATTTAGTGAAGTGATAATGAGTGAGAAGAGGTCACAAAACACTGAACGCTCATATTGTACATAAAATAGACCATATGGGAAGCCATCACTTTGCAGAGAACAAAGGGTGGATTTTTAAAAGCACAAAGTTTGGTCAGTCCCATCAAAATTCAGAGATCTGAGCTCGTGTCTACTTTGAAGGTTTTCCTGACAGCCTCTTGACAAGCACTCCTGAGCAAAGTGCAAAAAGCCACCAGGCTACCACAGGCAGTGTACCAGAAGGATGGTGACCCACGTAAAATTCTTGGTAGACACAGCTGTAGCAAAAAAGTATAAGAAGCTCTCTCAATGTGTGGTTGCAGAATGTAATTCCTGAATACAACTTTATTCCTTTGGTTATTTTCTAGTTTATTTAATCTTCATCTCTGGACATTGAGTGGCCATAGCTCAAGCACTGGCAGCTTCTCATCTCAGCTCTTAATATATAGTATGGAGTTTTACTGGGCTCTGGCTTTGCTCTTCAGCTTAGTAAATTGCTGGTTGTTCTAAATTCTGACCCTTAGCACCTCTTCTCACTCTGTTTCTTAGCCAAAATGCTTCTTTCAGAAATGCTATCTCCTGATTTCTGCTTCCAAGTTTATGGTTTTAGTCATAATCTTACCATTTAACAGTCTGCACCCTTGTATTTCTTTGATACTCCATCTACCTTCTAGAAAATACACACAGAGGAAGAAACAGTGATAATGAATAATTTGAAAATATCTTGGAAGTAAAATCCTATCAGCACTTGACCATCTTCAGTTCTTATTGTCTACACCTGACTGTGGAATTAACTGTGAAGTTGGCATATGTTATCTAATCAGTAGTGTTGAGAGAGAAACCTCTAATATGCTTTTTGAATAAACACAGTAATTTTAATACAAATACCTTGTTGACACCTGAAATATGATCAGGGCCTTAGAGGTGATATACAACTGCATATCTTGATGAAAAGACTCCAGAAACAAATACCCTAACTTTTAAAGAGGTATGAAGTGAGCACTAGATTTTATCTCTCCATGTGGAGCAATGAGACAGACATGCATTATTGTTCCATCACTCTTCTGAACTGCAAACTGAGTGGAGGAAGAGCACTGTTGATGCACTGCAGAATGTGAAACAGTTCAGGCAGTTATTCCTGGTGAAAAGTAGTAATGACACTTGGCTCTTCAGAAGAAGTAGGCGTGATAATGTGATCCGCTTTAAAGTGCACTTGTGCATTTTGCTTGGTGAGTCAATTTGCTGGAGGAAGATGATACTAAGTGACACTAATAACCACAATAAGGATGAGTGCAGCATAAATTTGCTTATATTTCAGACATTGTGCACATGGTGCATAGAGATCTGCAGAGTGTTGCAGAGTAGCAGCACTGTGATGTAGCTCACCTGCATAATGAGTACTGCTGAATAACTGTTGGCACTGCGTAGGAAACTCTTTGACTGAGATATGAGCATACCTAATGCTTCCTGCGTTATAAAAAGGACCACTTCTCAAAAGAGAAGATCACCCTGGAGACGTGAATTTCTGAGGGCAGACATAGAGGTGACATGTTTAATGGAGCACTTTGCAGTTTGCTTCACCACCATCCCTGCCTATATACTTAAATTCTCTCTTTCCAGAACACCAGTCTGATTTATTGCTTGGGTCCTGCTGCAAAGGAAGAAGCTCAGATCATTTGCTAAGGTCAGTTGCTAAGAATACCGTAAAGTGAAGAAAGAAGCTCCACAGAAATGTCCACCAGACCCACAACCTTTGTTCAGTGAATATGTAGAGATGTTTTTGCTAAGATAAATCATGCACTCTCTCTGTGCTGCTCATGGCGAGAAGATGTATGTATGGCTGTTCAGTTCCTAGGCTATGGCTAGGGCTTATTGAAGACCTATGGTCCTTACATGACCACAACTTTTACAGGCCTTCATCAGGTTCCACCAGATGAAACATTATGTGTGCTGCATTTTCAAACAGAATGAAAGACAATTTTCCTATTTCAGACTAATTAAAACTGAACTTTCTAGCTGTTATAGCATCTGAATAATCATAGATTCATGAAAATAAAAACAGTGCAGGAAAGAGAACCAAGAGGACATTTAGTCCATCCTCTGTCTCAAAGAAGGGTTGACATGATTTCTGACACCATGATGGTCACATGGTGACTTCCCTTTAAAACTTTAATCTTTCTCTCAGTAGACCTTTCAAATCCCTATACTGAAGACCTGCACCATATTTTAGTGGCAAGTAGCATATGCAGGACAGTGTAAGGTTGTTTTTTTCTGTGTGTGTGTGCATATATGCATATATGTGAATATACTGGCAGGGATGTTGAAGGTGGGTATGCTGACAACAGACAGTTGGTTATCTGGTTTTGAGTCATTAAGTTACAACAGAGACCATGAAGAAAATCAAACCACTGGAGGATCCTCACAGAGTCTAGTTCCAGTTTTCACATCCTTACTGATGATTGCTGGAATCTCAAAGGCCATACCAGGGAAGGAGTCACTCTATACACACCTGTTTTCTCACGTTTTTCGCTTAAAAATATACTCCCGACTTTTATCAGAAAATGTATACAGAGGTAGATGGGGCTGAAGAGGTACATATACACTACAGAGGTAGTCTGGCCGATCATAATTTATTATCCTTAGAATAATTATCCTCATCCTCAAGACTATTATGCATTGCCTAATGGCTAATCATGAATGATACCTAGGCAAGGTACAAACAGAGAATAGTGCTTATTTCCCAGAGCAGCTTATGCTGGTGAAATATGACTACTGTGGCAGCATACAATTGCATTAAAAATATCCATTAAAACTCTGCAAAGCCTTCCCTCTGTACAGCCTGACTACTGTACCTCAGAAGGCACTTTGCTCTGTAATCACTGCAGTATGGTACTAATGAGCTTGTTGGGCTTTGTGTGCTTTACTGCACAGTTTGCATTCTTTGTGTACTTGGGCACTTGAATGTATTCTAGCTGTGCCAGTGGTATTTGCATTCTGATTGCTTAACAAAACAATGCTGCACATTTAAGGAAAATCACAATGCAAATACAATGCATGGCAACAGTAATAATATCCTTTGTGCCTACAAATCCCAATGTACGCAATGTCGTGTTCAGATTTGAATGAATTGGGGAATGTGAAACTACAGCATCAGTTGTTACATAAACTGTTTACATATGTTTACCAAAATTTTTCAGGAAGTTCAAGGAGTTAAGGGAATAAGTTTTTTTCTGTTAAAAAAATTAATTGTGTCTAATATACTGGGTTGAGACTTAGTCCACATGGGTTCAACTCAGGCACTTTGCTGGATTCCCCATCCTGGGCAGGCATTTGGGCTTTGAATCCTAAAGGTGCTTAGTGACATATGCTGATTTCCTTTAGGTACAGGAATCTCTCAGCATCTGGCCCAGAGGCTTCTCAGCAAGGATAATGATACCTTCACATTTCATAAACATGCTGTGAGAAGAGTTTAGTTTCTTAAAGAATTTCTTACAAAAATCAGGCACTGATGATGGACCCTAAAGTGAATTCTCATAAAAATAGCCAGGTGAAATCTCCTTTCCCAAATTAGCAAGTTTTCTTTTCACTCAGACACATGGTCCCCATATGCACATTCCCCAGTCTTTAAACACAGTGGATGGGGTGGCCCTAATGACAAAAGATGGAATATGACAAAATCTGGTGGAGCTACATGGGCAGCCTCCAGCCAGCAAGATGCTCTCCTGCTTGCCATATTCTTCTCCTCTGCCTTTTCCCTGTCACTGTAAAACACCTCACATCTTCCGAGCGAGCACATCTCCCTAGTGTGGGGAGGGCAAAAAAAAAGAGCTCAGACAGAGTATGTGTCTTCCTTTGATCATCCTCATTAGAACCTCCAGGGAGCAGCCAGAGGAGTAGAAAACACAGCTGTTCTAAGATCAAGATGGGTATGAACAAAAGTGACAACTCCCATTCCTTGCTTAGAACTCTCAGGAGTCTCTTTAAAATATGAGACATAAACTACAGCAGAACTGGGAGATATTTACACTGTTTATTGACATGAAGGATGCATCCTATGTGACGCAGCTCAAAGCAGTGGAGGTCTTTGAGCCAGATCTACACCCAACACTCATACCTGTGTATCTTGGCCAGTGTACTGTCAGGTAGAATTAATTTCAGGAAGATTTAGTTCCTCTGTCCCCCAACAACTGTTGGGAAAAGGACTCTACCAAAAATCAATACTGCTGAAATCTAGATTCTGAGTCCAGGCTACTGAGTGACTCTTACTCAGACATTCATTATCCTCAATATCTGATGGATCCTAGTTTCTTGTAAAAAAATCAGTATGTTCTGCATGTTTTCTGACTTTTCAACTCCCTATCACTGTCCACAGCAATAGATGACAGCTATGCAGAATCGGGCTGGCTGGAGAACTAAATTAAGCCGACTTTTCCCCATTAGATGGAGCTCAGTAAATTGCTTCTTTGACCTCAATAAGATATTAGTTCATTAGTTGTGAGCTAACTCAGGAAAAGGCTTTATTTTATAAATAGCCTGTGATGTGTTAAACAATCAAATATCTTTAAGTCTATTGGTCAATCTGTTACTGTGTAATCAGTCCAATGCATTACAGAAATATTTTTGCAGTAAACTCCACCAAGTACTATATATTCTGCAGTCCAGTGTGACAAGTCAATGTGCATGTCAGCAGTAACTCTTTACAATCCACCATATGCTCTTGATACTCGATTCATTACTGACTATTTATGGTAACTTCTTTGTCCTTGATAGGGCATATTCAATTTTAGCAAATAGATGCACAAGTGCTTTTTTTCTTTTTTTTTTTTTTGACAGATCCAGTGTAAAGTTTTGTCCCAGATAACTTTTTTTTTTTTACAAGTCTGCATAGTTCTTCAAAATAGAAATATAAATTTCCATTATATCTGAATGAACAGCAATACAAACTTAGTCCTGGAAGTTTGACAGAGAATTACACCTCAACAGTCATAAAACTTTTGAAGAAGTAGAAATTGTTTTGCTGTTTTACCTTAGTATGTCCAGGATGTGCTTAACTGCATGACATTTAAAAACAAATAACTGATGGAATGCAAATTTGGTGCAGGCATAGGCACAAACAAATAAGATGCCCAGAAAGAATCAAATTACAAGAGTGGGCTGTTTTCAATTTTAGGATTACAAAGCTGACTTAAGCTTCTATGTCTCAAATTTTAATTTGGATCACTGAAAGAACATAGCGTAGCTAAGTGTTAGTTATAAGCATAGAAAAGAGGAAATTGCACTCACTATTCTTTATACTTTTGAATACAAACATAGAGAACTCAGTCAATTCCTCAATCTCAGAGGTGTTTGTACCATTTTACTTATCCTTTTTCTCCTGCAGTGGACATTTTCTAAAGTTACATTCCATTATCAAGGAATGTGAACTGAAAGTTAATAGCAAGGAAAAGGAAAGAAGATTGTCAGTCAGTCCAAAATATTTCTTTCACACTAATTAGTCAGATCCTGGGCTGGAATATTCCTGTATCATCAGCAATTAGGCTGAATAAACTATTTTCATTATTTTCTTTAAAAATCAGCTGTTCTTCAGATTAATTTCTGATAAACAGCAAACAGAGAAAATAATTTTCTGCCTCATTTGGATACTGCTCCATCCCCCATCCAAGTCAATAGAAACCCTTTCCCTAGATTCACTGGCACTAGGATAGAGCTTTTATTGTTCTCAATGAAAACTGAGAATATGTAAATTCCTGGTAGTGATGGTGGATAGCATTTCAACTGTTCATAAATTGTGCACCCAATAGAGTACAATAGATACCAGCACATATCCCGATAGTATTAAAACTTTTGGAAAAATGCACAAGGAACAAAGGGAAATCTGTCTCCCCTTTTGACTCTCACTTGCTCATCCGTTGGTTGGCAGACAGGCTGGGACCAGTCCTTAGGATTTTTATACTGATGATGATTCAGGATGCTCTTGAAACTCTGTCACACTGTTCAGGCACAATTAGGCATGCACAAAGAGAGGCTGTGATCAAAATATATCTGTTTTCAAAGTATAAAGCAATCCTTCATTGTATAACAGATGTAAGAGATTATCTAAGGGCTTCTCTGAGCTGCTGGGCTATGTCAAGGAGACACACAACAAGTTTCTGCAGAGCATTTTTCCCAGTCTCCAGCTGCTTTCCACCAACTCCTTGTGTCTCCTTTAGGATTTTATATGTTTCTATGTTTTTTCCTTTTGACTTTGCTACAGGCTTCCTCACAGCTTTCTCTCAATGTTGAATTTCTACATCTACATCTAAACTGAAGTTAGCTTCCCCTTGGCATTGTTTCTGGCAAATTAATGGGGAAGAGGGCATGCTAAAGTTGAAAATATCAGATGCTGATGAATACAAAGGAAATTAAATTTTTTTTTTACATATTAGAGTAATGGAGAACATTGATTGAGTAGGCTGTCCTCCAAGCTGATGCATAATGTACAGTTTTAGAGTACACAAGTTCTTGCAGAAAGGGGAATTACTCCTCCCTAAAAGTCCAAGGATGATAATAAAGACCATTCTAGTGATCAGAGTGGGAAACTAGTGCAAAGAAAAAGATAGGCTTTTACTCTGAATTGCACTACAATAAACTGGGAATAAGATCATTAGCAAATATCAGTGGTTAGACTGTAGGAATATCAAGACCTGAAATGTCTGGCCAACATCATACTGCTGGTCAACAGCAGGGGTTAGGTTTAAGAACAGAAAAATAGACAGTTTGATACTTTCTGTGGACTCTAAAATAGCTGTGACATGCCTGAGAAAGAACTTTGTATTAGCAGAATTGCTTTGACATTTTTAATGACAAAACCCAAAAGCAGATTTCTTCTGGTTCAGACAAACATTAATCAGCAGAAGCAGGTACTTGTAAATAAATTAACTTACGCTATAGCCTCCTCTATATCTTTTTTTTTTTTTTTTTTTTTTTTTTTGCTTCAGAAGCTGAGAAATCACAATATACCTTAGGGAAAATGGTCTTACTTGTTGATAGAATCTAAAAAGGTCCTTGGGAAAAAATAAATACAAATCAGAAGTAAAATAAAATGCTTGTCTCTAATGAAAAGTAGGAGACTATTTGATTAGTTTGTGATTCTTAGCATCTACAAAATTGAGGTCACTATTGTGAGGGGATCAGTCAGTTTCTAATCTATTTCTTTAGTGCAGCTTTACCAATTCATCAGAAATTTATATGGAAAAGTCCAACAAAGCTTGAGTCTGGGGCAGAATTCATTATTCAGTACTTGACTTTTTCTTCATGAGTTGCATATTTAGCACAGCAGACCTATACACTGAAGAACTCGACTGGGATCCAAAAGCTTTTCCTTGCTAAAGCTCTGAAAGTTCTCTTGGAGATGTCTACTCTATAGCAAGTCCATACATATTCCTAAGGGAATCCTGAAGTGTACCCTACTTATTTTTAAAGCTATTTTTGTAAACTATCAATGCAATGCAAATTGACAAGCATGATAGACATGCATGATAGACAATATCTATTTACTGATCCCATAAATCATGCCTATAAAATCAGTTTCCCAATCAAGGTTTAATGCACAAACTACATAGATTAGTCCAATGAAAAATTAATTATTTAATCTGATAGTTTTACCTATATTGGTAAATGCTGGATTTGATTTCCTCCCATAGATTTTATTTCATTCTTCCTGTGAATCTAAAAAATAATGCGTCATATTCTTACAATAATGCACCTTCTTCCAATACAGACAGCAGCAAACATACACTTCTCCCATCAGTGTGGGCTCAGAGCCTGGCCATTAAGTGCTAGGATACCCCTGGCTGCATTGTTGCAGGTAGCTCTTCTATGACAAAAAACAAATATTAAATTATATGGCTGAAGAAAGTGGATGCAGGAGAGGAGGGAGAATACATTCTCATGGCAGTGTTCTGTCTCCTGCAGTCGATTGTATTCAGTATGAATGTGCTTGAAAGGATTTCATTGAATGCTCCTTTACTGGTATTGTCTCCCTGCACTCTTTAATAGGACGCATAAAGATTTCAGTTTTAGGTAAGAAAGGAATTATAATCATTGGCTAATAACTCAGTCATGCTCCTTGAATAATGGAAGGATAAAAAGCAAAAGAGGTTTTTGGGTAGGGAATAAAACATTTGTCATAAATGTCCAAGACTTTAAGAGTTGCAGTCTATATCCCCTTTAGAACCTAAAGCTCTATGTAGGTAATTTACAGTCTCTGACTTTCCATCATCACCATGTTTTTCACAAGAAAAAGGAAGGAATGGATTGAAGCCTTACTGTACAATGAGGCCTAGTTGCTCCTCATGTATGGGCTTATTTTCTATAGAAAAAACAATGAAGTTCTGTAAACAATTTTAGCAATTAATATAATCATCCATTTTTAGAAAAAAAAATATTCACAAAACTTTTCCACATGCACTTCCACTAAATTAAGAAGGGAGAATGACAGAATTATATCACAGGGTTGGAGAAATATTGTTTGGAAGGAATATCAGAGAGGCATGTTGAGCAGCTGCCCCATCAAAGCATTACTATCCCCAGAACTGAGCTGTGTCAGCCATCTGTTTGTTAAGCCAGATCTTGAAAACTTCCCAGAAAGTCCACATCATCCACTGGTGTTCCAGTGTTGCACCAAGCTCTTTGCCAAGTTTCTTCCAAAGCCCCACCTGGCCATTGCCTCTTTTGCCATTTGCCACAGCTGAGAAGAGATTGTCTCTGCATTTTTCATATCTGTTCTTCAGAAATCTGTAAGCTATTATTAGGTTTCTCCTTAACCTTGTCTTTACGGGACTATGCTGTCTCAACTTCTCTTCATGACACATATACTGTAGGCTGGTGAATACATCTTCTGTTTTCTAACATCAGGATAATTCTCAAAATGTTGCTGTGAATTTTTTTTTACTGGCAAAACTGCCAATAACCTGAGTAAAGTAAATGTCTGAGATGAGATATAAGAGTTTAATATTAAGGCCTGTAGAGTACACTGAAATATTTGAAGAAGTCTAATTTTAATGAGTCTACAATTACCACATTTTAGTGAACACTTAAAATTAGATTGTCTGTTTTTATAATGTGAAGTGGTCAAGCAGCATAAAAGATTGTAAGTAGAATAAAAAGCAAGAGAGAAATTATATAGAAAATATTCAGATCAACACAAATCCCAAGCCTCTGTCCCAGCAGGACATTATGAGATTTCAGTTTTATCAGCTTGTATACGGCAACATGGAAGCCACTGGGAACATTATAGTAATTCTACAACTGTTTAATTTGGTAGACAATAAATAAATTGTTATTTGATTGCTTTTACAATTGGAAGGGGGAAAACTTAAAATGGAACTTGCTACAAGTTATGCTGTTTCTGTAATTTCACAGTAGGAAAATCATAGACCACTTAAAACCACATATGTGTAGAAATTCTCAGTGCTTCTAAAGCATGCATCAGTCACTGAAGCCTTATAATACTGAAGCTAATGTAAAACTGTAAACAGCATAGCTGCTGAGCTTCTGTATTGTACAGAAAATTCTGTTATATATTGTCTTCTCTTTCAGAAAATGATTGTAAGACATTCAACAGTAATCAGCAAAGTATGAGATTACTGCAAAATTCCTGCAGATTCCAAAAAAGTTATCTGTACTCAAGACAAAATATCTGGAGTCTTTAGCATTACAACACATAAAAAAAACCCACACATGTGCTTGAAGTTCGATGTTGATGCTTTCACATTCCAGTCTTACGAACTCCAAATTTCCTTATAACCCTGGTGAGGCTATCTAAGCCTCTAAGCATAAATAGAAGACTGGTAAACATCAAATTTGATCTAGTAATTTTAGAAGTACTTTGCAGAAAATATCTCAAAAGAGATCA
The DNA here is from genome assembly GCA_003676055.1 of Chloebia gouldiae. Taxonomy (NCBI): domain Eukaryota; kingdom Metazoa; phylum Chordata; class Aves; order Passeriformes; family Passeridae; genus Chloebia; species Chloebia gouldiae. The sequence goes on from QUSF01000005.1 coordinate 24,169,253, forward strand.
GGAGACATCCATGTGATATAATTTCTTACTATGCTGGGGAAGATGTGAGTCTAATTCAGGTAAGGAACAGAACTGAATCTGAGTCTCACCCATCCCATATAACTATCACAGGATTGAGAAAATATGCGCCTTCACTACTTCCAGGTAAGTGACAAGCAGTTTTGGCAGCTAACAGACATACTGAATACTGAATTTAACTTATCATAAGGTACTGAGTGTTTCTCAGCATTTAGAAATTCATCATTTCCCTTGCTAGCCTTTGTAAGTCTATTTCTTGTGACCTTCAATACCTAACCCTGAATATAGATTCTGCTAAATGTTCAGTACCACAGCTAGTAGGATTGGTCCAACCCCTTCACATATCCCTTCACCAGTTTTGGAGAAAATTCCTCAAGTACTCCTACTCAACACAGAAAAAAGTCAGACCCATGTTATCAGAATAATAACAGATTTAATTGCCTTCTCCAAGTGGGATCAACAGAAGACTTTCCAATAGATACTGCTAAACTGCTAGTTAAATGACACACTTCTGCTTACATTCCCTTTTTCACCCTTTTCAACTTCTCATTTTTTTCCCTTTACCACTCTCATCCACTCCCAAATAAACAGGCTTTTTATATGTACTCTTTCCTGTTGTCCCTAATTTTATAACTCTTCAGCATTTCTGATGTTTGCACTGGTAATTTCTACTTAATTCCTTCAAGTTAGTGACCCGCTCCTGTTATCAATAATAGTCCTCATTCCTACTCCTTCTTATGTTGCTATCTTGTTAATGTAGCCTTGTCAGAATTAGATGTATACATATGCATTACCCCCCTTTTGCTCTTTGTAGGACTCTTACAACCTCTTGTGCTGTTGTTTTGTTAGTGTAGCTGCATGGCAGGGCTGCCCACCGGTGTGCGCACTCTTACAAGGGTTAGGCTCGTCTGCATGATGAGTCTTGTACAATTTAGATGCATTCCCTAGAATGCATCTAAAGATGCAGTAGAAGATTAATCCCTATTGCATGAACAGAATTCTTATCTCTTATTCTTGGTCAGTACACCGGGAATATTGACTCCATACCAGCTCATAGACATGGAATGTCAGTGCACACATTATCAAGAAGTTTTTAAGGGAGACAAGAAGAACTTATATACAAGTTGGAATGATACACTGAAACCAACATTAAGTTGATTTTCCATATGGAGGCAGAGTATTAAATCATATATAACAGAAGATCTTATTCAAAAGTTCATTGTCATTGCTTCTAAATCTACTCCAGATTTCCCCAGATTGACAAAAAAGATCTTAGATCAGTTTAGGGACTTAAAAAAACCCCGACTAAGACTTGTGTTTGGTTACAAATAATGCCTTTCTTGTTTTCTTGTTTGTTTTTTGTTTTGGGTTGTTGTTGTTGTAGTTGTTTTTCTTTTACCAAATAAATAAAAAATAATAATAGAAAAATATTAGCAGCTGTCTCTGTCCTCATTGTACTCCCTCAGCTTGGGAAATTACTGCTGCTGACTGTGGCCCTTCACCATTGTATGCTTGCATTCATTCAAGCATTGAGGCAGTCACCCTGAGACATCTTCCCTGAATGCTGGAATGCCCTTCAGAAGTCAGTCCTGATGCCTAGCTCCACTGGTAGAATATATATATATATATGTCATACATATGTGTATATTTTCCTGTAGCAGATGAGTAATGTAAATGGTTTAAATTATTCCACATGAATCCATCTAATTCAGGCCATATGGTGAATTCTTAAGATTCTTGTCTTCAAGGACATAGAGCTTCTGAACAGATTGTTCATAACAGGAGAAAGAAATTAATTTTCAAATAGTTTTTGCTATTTGCCAGAAGAAATTATATCAAACATGTCATGTCAGATTTTTATTGTCCTGCCACAGAAGGGCTGACTGCAAGATCTACCCAGCCATTTCAAGCAAACTCTACCATTGGTGAAGCTCTTCTGAGATTACTTGTACTACCTTGTGGTTTGACCAGTAATACATGTGACTTCAAAGTGACAACTCACATGCTCAAATGTTGACATACTTTTGCTGAACTGCATCTTTCTGTGACTACATTATTCATGATTAGTGCAAGAATCATAAGAATAAAATCAAAAATGTGAAAGTAAATGAACATGTGAATGAATAAATATTCAAATAAAAGAATAATATATAGAGCCTCTCATTATGTCTACATGACCATTTCATAAGCTCTTGAAGGAAAGCTACTTTTATGATTAAAAGTAGAGTTTTGTCGATTATAAGTTATGAATTGACGTACCTGTATTTATGATAGGTCCAGTATTATATATTGTATCACTTATATTAAAACCAGAAAGGAACCATCTAGCCCTGAGGCATCAAACTGCTTGAATTAACAGTAAAAGAAACCACAGTCTTATATATGATATAATTCTTTCAAACACTAAAAGATGTACCCCTCCACCATCACTAGAACAGTATATCAAGAGGCATAAAGTCACTCCTCTGCAGAGGCCTCTTCTCCATGCTGGTTCTGTCTGCAGTGGGAGGGCGTGCTGTAATGAGCTTGCTCCCTCTCACTGTGGTACTCTAAATATCAAATTAATTTCTGTAAGGATGATTTTACTTGTCATCACCTTTTATCATGAAATAGATGCTTTTATAGTTTAACGGGATCCAGCCCTTGGCTGAAAAGTGAAGTTCAGAAGAAGGAAGACTCAAGTAGGTATCCCAGGCTATGGCTGCACTGTGGGGTATGGGAACCCTGCCCAGCCCTCCTGCTGTCCGGGGTGCCCTCCAGGACTTCTGACTCCCCGCCAGGATAGCACAAATTTCCTGCATTTGAATACCCTGATTTCTGCAGGGACTGGCCAGGAGGGAGCTGCCAATTGCCCTGGTGAGTACCTGACCCAACACATCAGGGATCTTAATGGCTTACCGGGATCATCTGGCCTGAAGGCTGAATAAATTCTTCCCTCCTATTTCTGTGCTCCCCTTACCAAGGAATTTAGGTACATAAATGACTCCTCTCTATTCTGGAAAGGCTATAGGTATGAAAGAGCTGAACTGGTTTTCTGTAAAAACATTCCCTCATCCCTTTTTCAATGTGCATCCCTTTGCACAATGTAAAGGACTGCTGGGACACAAAAAGGAAGGTAGATAATGTGTCATGCAGGTGGAAGGAACTAAAGAATGTTACCTGATTCACAGCAGAAAATTCGTAATATGACTTTGATTTGTTTGATTATAAATTGTCAAAATATTTGGTTAAATGCTTGTGTCTCTTTGTTTTCTTGATGTATGCAATTTGTTTTCTTGGTTTTTAGTGGAAAACAGCTGATAAATACCCACTGATTTCTATAGGCAAAAAAAAGTTTGGGAACATATTTCAGGGAAAAGTTCAGAAAAAAAAAATCAAGCATGGTCTTAAAAGAAAAATACAGTATACAATAATATTATTTTAAGGAAAAATGAACCCAAACAACTGATCACCTCTCCTGAGACATGAATCTTGCTGAGAAGATTAAGTTCTTTTTTTAAAATAAGTATATTTATAATGACAATATTTGAGCATGGCTCATTTCATAAAAGCAAACATAGAAACCAATCATTAAAATTTAGTCTCTCTCAAAACCCATGCCTGGAAAATTACAATCTACTGTAGAATAATTTTGTAGACAGTATATAATGTCAGAAATGCAATTATTGTTACAATAACTCTTTACAGAAGAATTTTAAAGACCAGTAATTTTGTCAGTAGTTACTATGTCCCTGCCAGATAAAAAATTCAGGTTCAGAAATATAAAAAAAAAGCATATATATATATATATATATGTATGTGTATATATATATATAACTTCATCTTGAAGTTGCAACAGAAGTGTTACTTAGCAGCTGTTTATACTCTTTGGTAGTAGAAATTGTTGTAAAGTGCATTTAATGCGGATGGCTAGATTGATTTGTCATTCTGAATATCTTGACTGTTTTTTTTAATCTTTGCAGTAATTATATGAACTAAATGACAAACTGATATAAAAATAATGCTTAAGGTGGAACTAAATAACCAATTAAATCTAGTTCAAGGAGTAAAAATTTGTTTACAAAACATATTTGTTTTCTAATTCAGAATTACTTTGCTATCTATTCTTCCCTCCAGCAAAGAGGTACTGGGCATTGAATCTAGGTATTGAATTCTGCTCTGTTGCTTTCACAATTGTTCCTTAATGCAAAGCCTATGAAAATACACACTTATCTTGCAGGGGATTAACAAAAAAAAAATATAACAAAAGGCAAAACCAGTAATTTGTGTAGCAATTTCATTTTGCTGAGCAGAGCAGAATGGATTTGCTCCAAGATGCTTTATAATTTGTGGTGTGTTTCACAAGAGTAATATGTATCACCTTAACTGCATTATATGTAATGTTGTTGAATTGTGATGTTGTAACTGCCAGCTTTTACATAACACCCAGTTTGTTGAGCATGTTGCTCCAAGTCATAAATTATTTGTGCTATAAATATTAACAAATTAATTTTTGAATATTAGCAGAGCAGAACACCTACCAAAATTGCTTTTTTTTTTTTCTTTTTTCTTTTCTTCTACTGAAGAAATGGCATAGCAGGAACCAATCTAATGCTTATGCAGAACAGCATCTATTTTTAGTAAAGCAGTTTTCACTAGATATAATTTGGGCATTCTGAATAGAACATTTCAATCATTTCAAATTTAACTCCTCCTAGTTATGGAATAAAGCCCATAGTGCATGTGACAAAGGTGATTTTCTAACTTTAGGATATGATCTTGATTTTGATCTGTTGTTGCAATGTCACAAATTCCAAGTGACTCTTGCACAAGTAAACAAACAGGATATTCATTTCTGTATCCTGTACAGCAAGAATACACAAAGATAAGTCAAGTGACCCAAATGAATGAAGAATCATGTAACTTGTTTCACTAGGGTAGGGTGGCCCCAATTTTCTATGCATGGAGGAGGCATCCCAGCAAAGTATGGTATTTTCATTTTGCATTGTGTGAATGCTCTATGTATTCCACACCTGTTTCTTCCATACAGCAATATAGTACAAAAGATAGTAAAAAAGGAGTGATTAATGTTTGTCCATTGCGGGTTCAGCCTATTAACTTATCTGTTTATTTGCCTGTATACACAGATTTTTCATATGAAGCCTGTGAAAGTAGTATCTAAGCAACAGACTGAACATTTCAGCTTTGTCCTGAGGACTCTATTCAGCATTTAGAATGGAACATAAATGCAGACAGGTTGTAATAGCTATGGGGAAATTAACCACTGTGTTATCTTACTGGGTTTGTGCTAAGCAGCTGTAAGCAGTGTGTTATTTAAATGGCCACTATTTCCACCTTGAGACAGCACTCTCCCTGTTGTTACCACTAAAGAAATTACCCCAGAGATGCTAATCTAAAGAAGTGCTAGGAGAAAGATAATACTAGCAGCAAAATTACCCAGGGGAAAATTTTTTTTGAAAAATCAGTGTTATACTATGTTATAGTCTCTGCATGGGGTTGCAGGCATATGTAAGATTTAGCAGGATTTACTTTTCAGATGGTCCAAGAAGGCTAACAAGTTTTGAGAGTTTAGGATGTTATTTGAATTACCTTATATATTTCAAAGAGTTGCTGTATTTTTTCACCTGTAACTCAGTGCTTCTTGGAAGTCTTCTCACACTTTCTATTTCTTTGTGCCATTCCTCACCAAAATCTGAGACAGCATGGTCCTCAATACTATGGCAGATTTGGCTTTCTTACATAGAAGGGTTATGTAGGAAAAAAGGAGAACTTTCAGCAAGCCGTCTGTAGTAAGAAAGTTATTTGGATGACCTATCTTGAACTTTTACCAATTTTGATAAATACAGCAAATGTTTTTGAAAGAAGACTTGAAAAGAACTATCAGCCTGATATGTGAGTGTTTTCTGTTGTTGAATTCCATTTCCACTGTTTTTGAAGAGAATAAAAACCTTGCAGCAATTAAGCAAGCAGCAGTAAAAATTCCCCATTTGTAGACCTCATCTGTATTAGAAAAGTCATACTGATTGTATTGCAACTTTGCTAGTACTTCCACACTTTTTGCTACAAAATGCAAGGACATCAGATTTGAATATATTCAGTTTAGAGAAGGACTGAACTATTGTATTCAAAACCTGGCCTTAGCTAAAGCAAACCTGAAAAATTTACAGTATTAAAGGTGAGGGCATGAATTTATTAGCTTAAAGCAAGAATTTCTTCTACAAACAATGGGCTTTTCTGATGAAAATGAAAGAGAAGTATAGTAGTAATTGCTTTCATGTTAAAAAACTCATTGCATGCCACGAGATAAGATGCCAATGTCTTGTTGCTGTGAAAAGGAAATGCAAGATTTATCTATGAGAGGACTCTAAAAGACTTGATGTGATATGTTCATCCATATTTGCAAGCAACAGTAATTGATGTTCTGGAAATTTTCACCTGATAAATTCCAAGTCATTATATGACTCCGGGACAGTGGTAGTTCTCTGGATTCTATTTTAGCCTTTAAGATACAAATTCTTACTTTCTACATATACTGTGAAGGACAGTACAGATGTACACATACACTTCTGAATAGAATGTAGCTTGTTCAGTTTTCACAGAGAAAAAGAATGAGAGGATGTCCCAGTAGAAGAATAATGCCTAAGACACCTGGCTAAAAAATAAATAAAAAAAAAATTATTCAAAGGGGAAAAAAAGCCTGTCAAAAAAATTAATTGGTAATTATATTAAATTTAATTTCTTGCCCTTGGTACAGAGCAATAAAATACCAAGGAATTGAGAAAAAGAAAAAAAAAAAGGAGGATTAAATTTACTAAATTTTCTTATCTTTTGGTATTCTGGCAACTATATGTCAACATAATGCTATTTTAGAATTGAAAACCAATTATTTTCCCTTTTTTTTTTCACCAATAATTTTTTTTGGCTAGTCTCCACAGAAAATACTGCAGTACTTTTTTCATACTATTCTTGCCAGTAAAAGACTATCTTTGACTAAGATAAAAGTCAAGCTGCTGCTCTGGAGGTGGTTAGAAAACTGGCATAATACCAGTGAACATAATCCTGGCGTGGGACAGACTAGCCTACCTACAAACTTTCCCTGGTATTGAACATCAAGGGTTTTCTGGAAGTAGTAAGAGAAAGTGAGCGATTCCAAAATACTTAAACCTGTCATGATGTTTTAGTTGTGAAGAGCTTAAGGGACTCCAGAGATATTCTATTCTAAACCACATGCTTCACTCTCTGTTCATTTTGCTTTTCATCTTGTTTTAAATTAAGTAAAATGACTGCTTTAACTACTTTAGTTTAACCCTTCCCTTTATCTATGCAGATGAGAAGAGTTTCTGTGCCAGGGGCAAAGACAGCCTCTCTTAAGAAGGCTTTCCTCTGGAAAAAAAAGCAGTTTGAGTCCTGGATCAGCACTAGAGTGCAGTGCACAAGGGTAAGCCTTCTGGCAGTACAGGTAAGGTGGAGGAAGTGCAGAGAAGTTAATACCCTGGGGATTGGAGCATGTCTATATATTTTCTTTCATTTCTTGCTTTCCTGTCAAGCTTAGCTGCCTTTTCTAAGCACTGACTTCAAGACTGTAGACCTCCGTTGAGGAGTCTGAGGGTTTTCTTCTTGCCCTTGACCCTGTTTTATGGATCCATGATCTGTTTAGCCTTCAAGTAAAAGTATCTATGTATGTTTGAGGATGAGCATTTAATTATTTCAATTATTGTTTCCAATATTTTGAAACATACATTTCTGAAAGATTGCAGAGATATCCTATATTTAATAGAAAAAAAATCCAATCCCTCAGGAGACATCAAGCTCATTTTTTAGTACAGGAGCCAGAAGAATATGTGCTTGAACCCAGTACTGACACTGGCACATTAAACAGTCTTTAAAAAAAGTTCAACAAACTTCAGACACAGTAATTTGACACCTTAGACTTTTTCCTCCTTGGTCAGCTTTCCATTCCTATTTAATTTAAATATAAACCAGCCATTTGTTTAAGAACACTTATTAATAAGTATTCAAGACTAGAAGCTGTGGAAAAAAACCCACAAACAGCCCACAGGACTTGAAAAAGTGAAGCCTTCATTCCAGATATGGAGTTAGTTTGCATTGCCATTTCTAACAAATAGTACTGAGCCTTTTATTTTCATATCTTGCTGTAAGTCTTTGCCAGCCTGCTTCTATTTCCCAAACAGCTTCTGCTTCACTACATTTCCATCTGTACAGAAAGGGCATGGCATAAACACTGATAAACAGTGAATGAAATCTTCCTTACCTTCCAGCTAAGGCAGGATACTGGCAGGCTGTATTTTTCTTTTCAGAAAGTATTATGCTAGGGATTTAGTCTTTTATTGTGATTTAAAAGGGATTTCTACCAGGAAGCTGGCAGCATCACTGCTCTGTGATATACAGTCGTGTGTCTTTTGCCTGCTGTAACAACTTTCCTTAGAATCAGCAAAGAACCATTTCCTATAATGTCACCTTTTAATCACTGCCTTGCATTTTTTTGCCTGAGTTTTCCCCTGGTTAAGAACAAGATAAAAGATTCCCATACATGTGTGTGCCTGTATGAAAGAGGTGATTAAAAAGGTGGATTTTCCTCCAAGAACCAGAGCAACATCATCTGGCAGCATGTACAAAATTGATTTTATTTCCTGCAAAAAATAAGCAAGAAACACTTGAATGGTTAGGATTTGGTATAATCCTGAATTCTTTTTCCCCTATACCATTACTGTGCTGGTAACAACAGCAAAATTCACAAATTTCTGTGAGCCTGCTGCATAATTTGCACAGTTATGCATCTACAGAAGAAATGAAGATTCTAAAGTAGCAGAACTTTAGGACAACATAGATATAAGATGTGGTTAAGGAATTACAACTGTAGATAATAACAAATGGACAGTTTTAGAAACCAGTAGCAATGAGTCACTGAAAACAACCACTTTGCATCTGTAGTTCTTTTTTCTGTAGAAGGAAATTTTCAATATGAGAACATTTCAACGAGGTACAGGTGTATCACAGAATTAAGTTGTTCAACATCATGAAAATACTAAGGAAAAAAGAATTGTCCATGTTGTATATTAAATAAATACTATATTGTAATTAGCTAATGTTCCTGTAAACCATAAGCACATCTATTGATGAAAAAGGTTACATGTAGGTCCTAGAAAACTACTGTTACATGTCTTGGAACAATGTTTTCTATAACAATGTTTTTCTATATAATTAGTGTCATCACAACTAAGTTTACATCATTCTTACTAATATCAATAGGAAGCTGATGCCTAGAGAGTAGGTAATAGAATCTTTACACACACATAAAAAACAGATTTACAGCTGATTAATTATTTAAAAAGATTAAACTTGCTTTTATTCTCTGATCCTATGCAACACACTTGCAAATGCATATAAAACCTGTGCCTTGCATTCTCACAGGTCAGCATCTGCTCCTGAGTCCTGAAACCTTTTGTAATGTAATATGATGGCAGAAATCTAAGAAGGGTAAATAATGTTCTCTTCCATTTAACTGTTTGCCATTCACTTCCAGGATGTTCATCAGAGCTACTCGAGTCTGGAGGTGCTTCCCCACATGTTCTTCAGCCATGTTCAGCCTCCAGGAGTCCCATGTTGAGTAGTGGAGGTATCTGCAGAAATGTATTCCAGAATGTGCAGGGAGCATCTGCAAGAACAGGATGATGGGGCAGAAATGAAGTTAAACTGTTTAAGAAAATTATTTTCTTAGTAACTGTAACAAAGGAAAAGCACAGTGGGAAGAACACTGCAAGAAAAAAAAAATGTATCCATCAACGATAGCTGCACAAATTAAAACAAGTATCTGGACTTTAACTCTGATTTGGAATGAAAACAAAATTGTGCTTGGAGAGGCTAAAAGTGACAGTTATAGCAAAGGGTTTAAATTGTCTGAAAGACAGATGTCTGAACTTTTGTTGTTGTCTGCCATGACCTTATGATACAACATGAAGGAAAGCAACATAAGCACTTTAAAGACACTATCTTAGTGCTGTCCATTTTTCAAAGCCATGGTGACTATAAATCCCCATACCAAAAATCCATGTGGATCAAGCTATCCTTTGGATGTGGTTGAGGGTATATGAATCTCATTTAAACAGAACGCTGGCATGCAAACATTTCCTTAGTTTGTCTGAATGTGATATTCTTCTGCAGTTGCCCAAGAGCAGAATGCATGAAAAGCATGTTACAAGTCATATGAAAGTTTGACAGTGTGGGCAATGGCACTTCATTAATTCCTACAAGATTTCTGTCTTGTACTGGTGAACCATCTGACTGTTGAATTCAAAGAACTCAGAAGTGATCACAATGCCCCAAGGCACAAGAAAGTAGAACTCCCCTCTCCTTCCTTGAAACTTTGCATGCATCACTGTTTGGTAGAATACCAGATAAAGTAATCCCAAAGAGCACTAAAAGGTATCTGAGAAGACTTTTAGCTTTTCTGACTTCATATGTCATGAAGTTATCAGTTATGAAAAGAGAAACTTATTTTCTTTCGGGACAACTATCTTTTCCATGCAGGTACAAAAGGAAGTGGGGAGACAGAGCAAGGATTTGCCCTTCTTACAACCTGCTTCAATTTATTAAGCAAAGAAGCAAGACAAAGAATTCTCACCTGATGCTTCTAAGGAATATCTCCTGACACTTCCATAGAAAAGTGGGAGGAAGGAAGAGATGACAGTAAGGGGGTAAGGCAAGGAATTACAGCAGATAAAGTTGCAGAATGGGAGAACAGTTAAGGCAGGTATCAGAGGAAATGCAGAAAGAATCTTGCACATTATTTCACACATCCTCCTGTTGTGTTACCATCTTACACCATTCATTCATCACTTGATTGATGAATTGTACAATTGAACTTGACCGATAAATTGATATTTACCAATATTTTAAGAATGCATGCAGGGCCTGCTCTTTGGACAAAATTATATTCAGTTCATATTATTATCTTCAAGTGACATATTTGGATTTTAATTGGTTTGTCCACTCTTTTGTACAGTACAACATATGTACAATAATTGAACTTTTAATTTTCAAGTGTTTATGATAAACAGTATTCTAAACTAGGAAAAATGAAAAAAATTAAGAAATTATCAGAAAGAGGAAATGTAAAATGAAATTATTTAATCACCAAGTCTGGGAGATAAATTTTATCTAAGATACAGATTTATTGACAGATATTGAGCCCCATGTCAAAATATTATGATGCACACAAAACAAAGGAAACCTTTTGCTGACTTTATAGTTGGGGTTCTCCCATTAGAATGGCTAGTCCATGATTGCTGGTAACTCACTAGACACTAATTAAATTTAGTTTTTAATTTTTATGAAATCCTTTTCCTGTACTATCCTAAAATATTCCATAATGTAGAAAACTGTGGTGAAATTACAATAATATCTAAATATGGTGGAGACAATTTTACTTCCTAGTTCACTGTAACTTTGGATTATACAACAAGAATAAGGAAGATGGATCTATATGTTGTATTTTTCTATCTGATTTTCTAGATCTTCATTTAATGAGATGTGCTAAATAAGTTGGACTGAAAAGGGCAATTTTATGTGTTGGACTTCCATTTTGAAGAAGAACCTGTGGAATGGTATGGTATGCTTCTTTTTTATTTTTGTTTTCTTTTTCCAAATAGTATTGTAAAAGGAGATCAGGCAAATTGGGTCAGTTAGGACTTTGAAGTTAAGTACCCCAGGAAGGACAGTACTTTATCTTCACTTAATAGCCCTTTGGAGCTGTACAAAATATCCCCACATGATGATGTTTTAGCTGTCTTACCTTGACTGTGTTCCAGACTATGCTTAAATTAATCCTGACCCTATGTTTGTAGTTTTCAAAGCCAGTCCAGTTGGGTTTTGTAATTAGACCCTCCAAGGCAGAAGGAAGCTTGTGCTTTGGCTCCTTAGTTAGCAGCTGTGCACCCAGCTGGCATGTTTATTATAAATGAGGACAACTCCTCACATTTCCATTCTCGGCATGATCACGCTTGGCTTCAGTCTCTGTTTCTGGACATCACTGAAGATAAACATTAAAGGCAATCCCATTGTTGCCTCATAAAGATTTGGTTGACATAATGTACCATGATGATATATTTCTAATCCGGTTATTTAGCATTATCAAACAAAATTTTAAAATATTAATCATAACTTCCCATTTGAATATATATGTAACCTTACTCAGACAAGTCTCTGTATAAAAAGTCTATGCAGTATAGCAACTGAATATGGAATTCAGTATCTGTCTAAAGCATGCAGGTGATAACAAAACAATGGGACGTGGTTGACCCATGGCGAAAGCATTTCACTGCTCATTTGAAAAAAATAATTACTTTTATTTCAATCTCATTATAAAAACTGGAAAATGTGCTCTATGGCATTATTCACAAAATGCACAGCATTTTATTGTCTCACACCTAATTTGGAAGGCTGAAGTGAGATTTAAGGAATACACAGGCCTAGTACTTCTTCTTAATATGAGAATTTAATCATTAATAGCTGTAGCTCAGATATGAACCTCTAGTTTAAAAAAAATGTTATGAAAAAAACCCCTACATTTAAATCTAGTTTTTCCTAAAGTATCTGGAGTATGTTTTTGTAGATCTGGAGGTTTTTGTTTCAGGTGATATTTTTGCATGTACAAAAAAAATGAGTCATTTCCACTCTCCTTTCTGCTTAATTCTCTAACAGGCAATCTTTCCCTTTGCACCTTCTAGGACTTTCACTGTTTTTTTCACATTAATCATTTAGCTTTTTGTCTCACATATTTCATCCAAGTGCAACAAATCCTCTCAAGCCAGCATTGGTCTAGAAAAAGCTGAGTATGGGAAAGCAAGTAATTTCATATCAGGTTACAGACTTTAGATTATTGTTCTGCATTAAAATAACATTGAATTTGTCTACTTAGATTTATTTTCTTTTAAATTCTTTATCTTTTATTAATTTTTTTATTATATATTATTTAAATTTTAAATCTTTAAATTAATTGAGATAAACTCTAGATTTCTCAGGCAAAATCCCATCAGGGTAAATGAGAATTTCGCACCTGATTTCTGGGAAGATAGATTTTTACTTGACTTCTTTGTTTTTTAAGTTTCTAAGATTTAAATTTCTGTTCTCTTGTTCTAATTTGCTGCATTCTCCTTTTCGGTTTCTACACATTAAGTCATCTAGATCAGTGGAATACAAAGATGCTTTCTTCAAGGTGACTTCCATGCTACTGAAAGCAATCACTTTCTTCCTACAAATACACCTCCCAGTGATCAGGTATTCTCAATCAATTGTTTAGGAAGTTTTACTACTCATCAGTATGAAAATATATTGGTGTACTGCTCTGCTAAGAATACATCTGGTCCAACACATAATTTATTACCTCTCTTCAAGAGTCAGCTCTGGCTAGTGTCCATTAAGTTGTATGTTCTAAGCCCATTATCATCACTTAGGTAACACTAAACATAACCATAAGAAAACTAAACTGAAAAGCTTTCAAGAAAAAAAAAAAGGTGTTTTGTTTCTACCTCTTTCTAAGTAAAAGAGTTTAAAGGTGTTGATCCTTTGGATATAATTGTTAAGATGTAGTGTTTTGTGCTCCTGGGTAGGATGCCCTCAATATGCATAATATGAATTTAGCACTATCATCAAATTTTCTTTTAATGCAGTAAAAATTCTTGGATGGCAGCCAGCCTCTTTACCTCATAAAAAAACAGCCTCTCTGATTACCTATGTAGTAGAAATTGAATATGTTACAACACAGTGCCTAAAAGATGAGTAAACTGGCTGAGAACACACCCTCCACACATGCAAAATTTGGTCCCACTCACTGCTTGTTTGACATTATTGATGAAGATGTGTTTTTTCTCCCAGACATAAACATGGTTCCATAGGCCAAATTCTTTTTTGATTTACATGCAATGCAGACTCTCTGGGCTAACTAATTAGAATGTGCTCCTTTACCATACTGTGCTTTAGAAAAATTATCTTTTTCTATTATACATCTTAGAAATAAGATATTTCACTTTGGGATGGTGACATTGCTTTTGTGTATGCCAACAAAACCTGTCATCAGCCAGGCAGATAAAAATTAAACCAAGAAAAAACATGTAAGTATTCATGTAGGTCATTATTCATGTAGGTCATAGTCTAGAAAAATAATCCACAAAATTGTACTTAATTTTCTTTTCTGCCTCCATCCCCAGTTCAGTTACTGCAACAGAACTGAAGGCCTTACTTGATCATTTTTTATTGTAAAAAGCTCTGAGATTACAACAGGTGACTGTTGGGAGGAAGATGGATCTTATATTCAGCTAAAGTGGTGATTTCAACCTTTTTTTGATCAGCATCACCTGCAAGAGGGTATGTCCTAATATTTAGTAAACTTCAACCTCATAGCAGTAATTTTGCTGTGTTGACCCCAGGAGCTGAGAGAACACAGGCTGTCAATGACAAGTCTAAGATGCATTTGCAACATACACAAAGAATAAATAAATTAGTTGTTTTTTTTTTAAAAAAGAAGACTTCAGAAATATGATCCTTCAAAACCCAATTTCCAGCAGATGGAAAAATGAGCAACTCCTATATTTCATTATTTATTATATGAAATGCACTTTATAAAACTGAAACCAATGTTAAGGCAACATTTTTTAGTCAAATCTAAAATTAGTTGGCCATGTTCTTAATTCTGTGCTAATGCTTTATTAGTGCTGGTACTTATATTATATTTATTACCTGCTTGAAGCACTAAGTACCTTTAGTATGTTCAATAATTGAAATATCTTTGTATTCCCTAGTAACTTAAGCCACTGGATTTTAATTATTAATAATTAAAATAATTATTCCTGAAACACATTGGTTTGATGCTTAATAGGACTCATCTCTGTTTCACCTCAATTTTTTCTTTTCATTTCATCTTTATGCTTGACATCTTCCATGCTTTCTTTCATCATATTTGTGGGATTTGTTATTCTCAGCAGTACTTGTGTTAAAATTATTTTGAATCTTATGATGTAGGAAAATAGTAGCTGTGTTTTATTGCCATATATATACTACTAGCTTCATTTCTTCCACTTGAGTCTCTCAAATCTATGACTAGGTTAAGAAAATCTCTCATTACTCCTACAGCTCTCTTGACCTTTCCATATGCCTTTTAATTTACTCAGTCATTTCACACTTGAGCTCTTGTTTTGGGAGAAGGTGAAATATAGCATATTAGTATAACCAGTTTATTCTCTGAGACCAATTCAGATGCAACACTGAACAACACCGCAGCCTTAGGAATGACCAGGTCACGATTGTTTTTCACTCAAGTAACATTTCACTCAGTGACCATGTGAAAAGCAGCCATGGGAGAGAATGCATAAGGGAGTGTTTTGACTCCTCTCTGCCTTTTCTCATAGCATGGATTGGATCAGCTGGAAGGAAAACCCAAACTTTTCCTCTTCACATTGAATTTTCTGGCTCATTTAAGTTGGTATTACAACATTTTTTTACCTTCTCCTTTACCCCAAAATGAAAAGGAATTAAGTGGTCTCATTCCTGATGGCTGCTGCTCATAAGGAAGGCAAAGGTTTCCCATTTCACAAACTTTTCATTGCACATTTCTGCTGATTTCATCTAATCTGTGACTGTTATTTTTAATAGCCCAGATAATGTAATCTTCAAGCCAGATTTAAGTTGTGCCCTTAATAGCCTACTTCTCCTCATATGACTAGCTCTTTCACCCTCCCATCTACTTGGTTAAACGTATTTCCATTTTTATGTATTCATTTTAACATCCTTTTATTACTGAGCTTACATTATTGTATATTAATGTCTATCAATTCCTTATTGATCTCTCATATAGCACATTTCCACCACAAGAAACCCACCCAAACCCTTGCTAGCATTTCCTCTTTTTGTTTTCATCCTCTCTATGTATGTATTTGTTAGAGGCCATATTAAGGTAAGACTACAGTTTGCTTGAATAGGGTCAGCTGACTATAAGGTGTTCTTCTAACATTACAATACCTAAGAAATTGAGTTATTGATGCACTCAGATAAATTCTAGAAGTCTTTCATTTGATACATTAAATGAGAAGGGGTTAGCAGCTATTGAGAGGCCCACAAGAGACAGGGAATGTGGATCATATGGCATGGTTTGGGCTTGAAGAGACCTCAAAGATCATCTATTTACTCATAAGTCTGTCAAGGTCCCTTCCCTCCAGCATGTCGATGGGATGCTCAGCTTGGTGCAGTCAGCAGCTGAGGGTGCACTCAATCCCACTGGCCGTGTAACCAACACAGATGTTAAGCTGTGCTAGTCCCAGTACTGACTCTGAGGAACAGCACACATCACTGGCTTCCATTCGGACTTTGAGCCTTTCACCACAACTCCCTGAGCATGACCACCCAACCAATTCCTAATCAGTCAAGTGGTCCATCCAACAGATCCACATATCTCCAGTTTGAAGATAGGTACATTGTGCAGGACAGTGTCAAATGCTTTGCACAAGTCCAGGCAGATGATGCCAGTTGTCCTTTGCTTATCCACCAACACCGTCCCCCTGCCGTAGGAGGCCATCAGATTTGTCAGGAACTATTTGTCCTTGCTGAAGCCATGTTGGATGTGACCAATCCCCTCATTATTTTCCAAGTGCCTTAGCACAGTTTCCAGGATGATCTGCTCCATGATCTTGGAGGGCAAGAGAGGGTGTCACACTGTCAAGAACCAGCTAGAGAGCATGGAGCTCCACCTGAGAGTGGAAGAGGAGGCAAGCAAAAGCTTATGGGTTGGATATGAGGATCCAGGATGAAATAACAGGGCAGGGACAGGTGACTTCATAGTGGAAGTCTGCTACAGGCACCTGGGCCAAGGCTGCTGCACAGGCAAAGGGTGGAAGCAAGGACAGGTAGCCTTGGAGGGATACCAACAGGCTGTCCTACCAGCCAGCAATAAGGGTAGGAAAGGTAATGCCCTGACAGAATGAAATGTGACCAGAGCATCAAGGGCAACAAGAAAAGTGTCTAGACTTACGTCAGTGGTAAAAGTGAAACTAGACACCCATCACTACAATGATGGGTCTCAGTCACTGTTCCAGCCCTGACAGTTCCTCTTTGTTCATCCAGGACAGCATCCTTGTACATCCAGGACAGAATCACCCCCAGCTGGTCCTTCCAGTACCTGTGTTATCCCTGACACCCTTTGGAAAACTCCCCAGTGCCCATTCCTTTGCAGCAGGTGCCAGGAGAACCGCTGCCTGTAACCAGAAATCTGGCTGTGCCAGGAACATTGTAGTTCTGTATCCACATATGGTGCTTTAATTCAAACAGAGAAATCAGGAATATGAGACTGAGCTACCAAATAAAATATATTATTTAATTATTTCCTAGAAACATCTTGAAACAAATTAAGGCTGCTTTGTTGAGGCTGTTGTTTGGCTCAGGCTTTGCTTTTTTAAATTTTTTTTGTCCTTTTGATTCTAGCAATAAAGTATGAGGGTCAGAAACCCTCTCTTCTGAAAGTGACCTCCTTCAGTCTCCAGCATAAATGTATCTAGGATCAGTTTCAACTTATCTGGCCTTGGGCCAGCCTGGCCATTCAGGATTTCAGAGCTCATACCATAGTCATGTACAGTAATTGTACTCCTCTCAGCTTTCATTTTGTGCAACCAAGTATGACAAAGTTCTGTCGTTTTGACTTCTTTCCTTTTAAGATATAGTTATACCCTTAAAAAAGACTGCCAATTACAACACAGAACAGTTTCAAACTATCAGCATTACAGTAAGCGAAAATAATGTAGTAGAGCATTCGACCCAAAATGTCTTTAACTGTGTTATGTGTCTATTTTTTGTCTATTTTCCTGACTTTTTTTATAGTCTTCCAAAGTGTGGGAGGCACACACCTCTA
The DNA here is from genome assembly GCA_003676055.1 of Chloebia gouldiae. Classification (NCBI taxonomy): domain Eukaryota; kingdom Metazoa; phylum Chordata; class Aves; order Passeriformes; family Passeridae; genus Chloebia; species Chloebia gouldiae. The sequence continues at coordinate 24,187,182 of QUSF01000005.1, forward strand.
TGAATTTTACTTTATAATTTTTTCCTTACAGTTGAACACTATTTTGATAGTGATAACAATTTGGCTGTAAAATCAAATGCACATTGTTATTAGTACTACTGACTTTTGCATTCTCATGTGTTAATTTACTGCGCTATTCTTTGGAGATTTGTCACTTCCATACTTTTTTCTTTTAAACCTATTAAAGCTATCATTAATTTATCATTATAACACCTTCTGCAGCTTTCTTTTGTGAATGCAGCCCCCCGCATGACAAAGAAATTCTATCTTTGTATTCTGATTTGGTTCCTGAATAGAACATCAGGAAGAAAATAACAAGTACACAAAGAATAAAAATACATGGAAATTACAAACAAATAATCATATTTCATTATGCTGTTTTGTCTCTTGTGAATAACATGAGTAGACAGGAAGCTCTAAAACATTATGAATTATTGTTGTAAGCGTTAGAGAAATACTATTTTATACTAACAAAACAGCAGTGTAACAAACACAGAAGCAAAGACTTAGTATAATCTCTGATCCTGCATTGCATGTGCATACTTTTTACATTAATCAATACTCCCATCATAAGCAATAGGGCTCTTCAGACACTGCAAAAATATTTCTATGTCCAGAGACAAAATAGTAGCTCCTGTTTAGGCACCTCAGTCACATTAAATTTTGTGAATCTGGAAAGGTTTTTGAATATTCTGTTATAAATCTGGTCTTAAGTGTTTTGCAGAATCAGAGCCTTGACAGACATGTCTTCTTCCTTTTTCACTTGACTAACAGAAACAGTGATGTACAACACGGCAAATTAGGATATTACCAGAATAATGACTTTTCTTGGTTTTGTGCATTTAGAAACTCAAGCATAATATTAAACTAGAAAAGCATTGTGTATTATATTTTCTTAGAAATTTTCCCCTTTAATGAAGAAGGAAAAATTGTTACAATCATCGATTCCAAAATTAGATAACCTAGAGCAAACAGAAAAAATCTGTACTGAATTTACAGAAGCCATAGTTTGCACTGCTGTAGGGAGTTCCTGAAATAAACACTCTGCATTCATTTCTGTGTGCTAGACTGTAGATACATACCCACTCAGACACTAAGTGCCTACTTGTCAGAACTCCTGAGCACTGCAAACACAAGCTGAAACCAAAAGGAACGGTGATTGTGTAGACTCTATCAAAACACAGGAAAATCAGAATCTTTATTCACAAAACAGTTAGACTCAGAGTGTAGCTGCTCCAGCACAAGTGTGTAACACTACACCTATGTCCTCACTACCTGAGATTTATGTATTTCATTCAATTTAGGTTCATAATGAAGTGGCAGTGAGAGAATATGAGATTCCCCGTTCTGATTACAACAGTTTTTCTGCATAAAAACTGTTGCTATAGCAAGTGACCATATTAAATGTCTTAACAGTGAGGAAGTATTAATGAAATACAACCTAACTTCAATATAAGGAAACCATATGATACTATATATATACACATATATATATATATGGTATCATATTCCCTTATATATATATATATGTTCTGTCAAGCTGTTCCATTTCTTCAGGCTCTGGTAAATTGCTCCTTGAGAATAAGAAAGAAATGAGCAGCTGAGCAGAACATCAATAAGCAGTACTTCTGTGGAAATGACTTCACACTGATCAACATTTAAAAGATGTTTTTTCAAAAAGATAAATGAATGAAGATGGAAAAAAATAGTACATTCAAATGCTAAATAGAGCCTACACTGAGAAAAGTGAGAAAAATGTCATTGTCATACTTAGAATACACTTGCATAACTGTTCAGGCTATTAGGCCTAATTAACAGCAAGTGAACAGATTCTTGCTATGGGGGTGTTTATAGGCAGAATATGTTAAATGCAGAGTTTGACACATTGAAGTTAGAATTTAGTCAGATTTAGTCTAGTGTAAATTTACATAGAAGACACATTTCTGCTCTGAAAAGGAACTATGAACTAAATATTTTTGGAATGCTAATCCTGAATGCTAATCTTAACGATGAAAAAGAATTGTGCACTTTTCATGGAATAAATCCAATAATATAAAATATCAAATTATCCTCATATATGTCTGGGTAAATACATACAGTTGAAATATTCTAACAAAGGTCTATAATTCCTGGAGTTGTTCTTTCTTTTAGTTTTGCTTTGGTATTGCTAGCAGGAAATACTAGTTAGTTAGTAGGGAATACTCCAAACTGCTACAGTATGAAAGCACAGGCATCATTTTAACTTTCATAAGTGAAAAATTACTCTCAACCTGCAGAACTTGTCAGGTAAAGCTAATGCAGCTGTTGTCATGAATAATTCAAACAACTCACTTCAGACACAGTATGACAGAGCTGACTTCACAGTGGTAACCTCTGTAAATACTGTCAGAAAACAGATAAATTAACTATTAGTGAGTAAAACTTCCAGTCTTTGGGAAACAAAAGTTGCTAAATTCTTTCTTGATTAACCTGGTTTACAAAACTTCTCATCAGGCCTTTTTTTTTTTCCTTGAGAATGCATCATTTTTAAAACTTTAATAGCTGCTTGCTATGTTTCAAATGCAACTTAAATAACTATGGACTGTAAAGAATGTTCCCAGATTCCCAGAATCAGGCCTGCAGGCTAATTTATTCTGATTTAAGTCCCAGTACTGAAACTGAATAATCTATAGTCCTAACCCAAATGTATACAATGCTGTTTAGGTCCTGAATGTACAAATTCCCACAGCACATCTACATGTGTGAGTGCTTCTCTTTAACTCTGATAATTAATTATATAAATACAAACATTTATTAATTATTGTAGGATAGAATTCAAATAATTTCATAATAATGAAATGTTACATATAAATACATCTAAGGTTTTAAAATTATTAATCCTAGGACTGGAAGGAAAATGTGCTGAATGAGCTAATAAGGAACAAAGAGAACATATGTATTGAAGTGTTGACTGGTAGGTGGATAGAAAACAGACAAGCTCAAAGTCTTTAGAAAACTCAGTACTTTGGAATGATGTTTTGTTGCTAACAGAAAAACAAGTAAGACCTTAACAGGAAAATATTAATATCTCCAAAAATGACAGAAATGACAACCAAAAGGAAAGAAGGAATTGTGAAAGTGGCCAAGACTTGTAGGCTTACTGGGCCAGAGTACAACAGTGTTGGAAATATGATTCTGCTGGCAGTTTGTCACACTCTTGTCTACAATTTTAATATCAATTTTGTACTGATGACTGTTTGAAAGACAACATAATGACCTTAAATGCTTATTAGGTGATTTCTGTAATTACTGCAGACCCGCTCATATTAATCATCTGGAACTTCTTTTGCAGGAACCCTTCCTTCCTGATCCTGCAACTCAGGATAAAGGACCAAGTTCCTTTGACTTCACCAGGAGCCCACCAGAAGAATTTTCTCCTTACTAGAGAAGTTCACTTAATTAATTCCCTTATTGGGACTAAAGAACTTTTAATATTTCTCTCTCTAATTGAGTATTTGTTATTTTACTAGACATTATCCTTTACTTGGTTGTTTATTTTCATAGAGAAAAAAGATTTTTGTTTTACAATGTAATTTGAAAACTGGTTATGTATCAGTTATTTCAAGTTATCCAATCACATTTTATTAGCGAATAATTTTTTTAATCATACTCAAGAGTGTCTTTAAAACAAGTCTTTCATGAAGAAAACTCTCATTTTCACCTCTCTCCTTCTCAGAAATGCTGTTTCATTTAACTATTTTATCAAATACTGTTTCACAAGAGATTAGTGTAGCATTTTTTATATGTAAAAAAGTTACCTTTACCTGGGTAAATCAGTTCAAAACCTGGCTGAGCAGTAAGCCAAGTAAATGTATTAATTCCTGACATCCTAATTTCCATTTTAGAATTGTCTGAGCAGCAGTAAATGCATACTTTTATCTACATTGATGTTCCATTAGAATGACCTGGTTGATTGACATGATGTGGTCCAGATGATCTTCCTGACCTGTTTTCTTTTTTTTTTTTTTTTGCCCTCTCTCAGCATGATCCTCTCAGGTTAGTTGAGATTTATCATGTAGACTGGTCAAATCAGCACACCAACTGACTCCAGGGCAGGAGAAACTACAGTGAAAAGAAGATTTTTACCTGAGGAATTTATCCTGACTGTGCCCCTCCAGGCTATTTCCAAAAGGATTGTTGTTGCTGCTGCCTGCTGCTTGCACCAGTGTGCCTACCTAAGGGAATCTCCAACTAACATGAGTTCTTCAGCCCAATCTCAAAACACTCCTGACAGAGAAAGAAACAGATCATGACAGATTTTCACCTGCATTTTTCTTCTTTGCTTTAAGCATCAGAAACCATTACATGTCTGAAGCTTAAGGATATTTACTTATGCACTTATGTACTTTTCTCCATTGTAATGCCCTTAGACTTCACTCAAATAGCACTTCAGGATGCTGCTGCAGTATATAATGTAAACCTGTAAGAAGATGGCTCCTACTCCACAGAGTACACACAAGTTCTCTCTGTCCATTCTCATGAGAAATTACCTTTGGAGTTTATATGGGCAATTTTCATCACCTCAGACAAAGCCATTGATGGGTCTAGCATATGCTTATTCACAGAGGGAACCATGAGCTGACCAAATAACAGGCAGCATACAGAAGCTTAGTATTGAAGTGACTGTAACATTTGATGTATGGATTTTTCAAGTGTCACAGTGGCTGTTGAGCCTAGGAAGAATGTAGCACACAGATTGTCCCTTATTTCACTGATAAGAAGAAACTTCTTACTTCCATAAGTAATACAATAATATTTGCTTTATGCATTACTTCTATGCAAATTGACAAACTCTGGTAAATTCTGTGTGGCAAGTGATCTCACTCTACCTTGTTGAACTATGTATTCTTAGATTACACATCCTTGCAAACACAAGTCAAAAGGGAGAATGTTTAAGATACAATTCTGCTGCGGCTGCAGGCTTCTGGAGAGGAAAAATAAATGCAATTATCCTCTTTCTAATGGCACCACTCTGACCATAGGAACAGTTCAGTGCTGTTCATAAGTGTGGTGCTGCAGTGTCACAGCCATGCAATACTCTGGCATGAGTTGTCTTAGATGTGGACAAACTATTACTCTATATTACACAGAAGACAGTGGACAGGAAAACTGTCCTCTTAGCAAAAACATTTCATTTGAATCCTCAAGAGAAACAGTATCACCTGCAGAAATGGACAAGACAATGAAAACTGACTCCTCTCATATCCCAAGGAATTAAACCTACAGAAACATACAGCAATAAACAATTATGCCATTCTTTCTTGCCCAGAAGTTTGAATGTTTCTTCTGGCCTTTAAGACCATTTCAAACAAAATAAACAATGAAAGGGACAAAATTTTCCTTTGTTTCATACAGTTATTTCTTTTTTCAAAGCTATTAATTTGTTTCAGTAAGTGGTTAAGTGGTTAAGAAGGGGCACTACAGAAATCTTTCCTGAAATCTTTTCTGCACATTTGTTTGCACGCCCCTTAACTTTCACAAAATTCTTATGTCTGAAACACAACACATCTAGTTTTCTAGGAGTCTTTTCTCAGTTTAAGCCATGTAAAAGCTAAAGGAGCTGTCTAGACACAGATTTAGGGTTAGTCTATAGCAAATGAAGGAGGAAAGTATCATGGGCAGATTCCTTCCACCCTGAGATATCTAAGACAGGTCAGATGAAGTGCTGTAGATGTGTATGTTACTGCTTTAAAGCAAAGAAGTCTTTACTAGTGGTTTAAAAACCCTGACCAAGCTTTGGATGACTTGTCATCTTGATCACAGTACACTAGTGAGGAAATAATAGACTGTAGCTGCCTACCTGCTGATGATTTTTATCCCCAGACCTGAAGCCACTCTTGTTTAAATGAAGAACAAGTTGGGTTCCTGCCTATGTGGCACAATTAATGGTTGAACCCTCACCATTTAAAGGGCTACAAAAAAAAAAAAAAAAAAAAAAAAAGCAGCTTAAATGTTCCCATATATGAAACACCCAGCTTAACAGTCACACTTAGGCCTGGCACTGGTAGTCAGAGAAACAGTCAGGTTTAGACCTTGGTTTTTACTGGCAAACACAATTATATATCTCTCAGCCAATGCATGAGCACAAATCTGGGCTCTAATATATTCCAGCAGCACAGCCTGGAAATACATGCATCAGAAATCTGGACGCAGGTGAGCTGTGGCTCTCACTAGAAACAGATAAAAATTAAAAACTCTATACTGCTTAAATATAATACAAATTGGGGTGTTTCATAGCCTAGAATCTAATGCATTCCAAATCACTGTCTGTCATCTGGATTCTAAAGGCAGCTGATTTTTTTTTCTTTGAATCACCCCAATTCCATCGTCAATCTAGAGAGAGTGCTTAGATTCTCTGAAAAATCAAGATCCCAGTGTGCCTTGCCATAGTGAATCCTCACAACATCAAAAACAGCATTCGTGTCCCATCAGGACCCATTAGATTTGTGCCACGAGCACAGCAGAACGCCGGTTTCTTTTGTATCCGCTTTTAAATGTCCTCTTCACTAATATTAAAGGCACGCTGATAGAGGAAAATGGGCAAAAATGCTGTCCTATGCATCCTGCTGGATGCTACTCTTGGAAGGACGACCATCATTCTAGCACTGCAAGTGCCGACCGGAGCGACAGTGTAAGAGAGACAGAGGCATTTGGGGGAGGCTGGGAGATTTTCAAGCGGGGGAAAAAAATTAATTTCAAACCGAAGCCAGCCAGCCGAAGCGAGGGGAGGAGCCCGGCACGGGCTTGGCTCTTCCCTGGGCCGAGGCTGGCAGCGCGGCAGCGCCCGGCCAAGTGTCAGCGGCTCCGCGGCCGCCCGGCCCGAGCCCAGCGCGGCTGCGGGCCCCGCGCCCCGCCGGGCGCAGCGGGCAGGGCCGGGGGCGCTCGGGCCGGGCCGGGCCAGCCCAGAGCCCAGCCCGGGCTGTCCCACCGCGGGGCGGAGAGCGGCGCCCGGGCCGGGGTCCCGCCGCCCGCTGCCGCGCCGGGGGGCGGCGGAGCAGCGCCTCCGTCCAGGCGCTTCCGGGCGCGCCGGGCGCGGGGGAAGGAGAAGGAGGAGAAGGAGGAGAAGGAGGAGGAGGAGGAGGAGGAGGAGGAGGAGGAGGAGGAAGGGAGGTGTGGGTGGAGGGGAGGGGAGGGAAGGAGGGGTGGAGGGAGGCCGGCTTTTTTAGGAGGGAGACCCTCCTTCGCGGCCGCCCGCTCGCAGCCATGGCTTTGAAGGAGGCGGGCGGCAGCATCCTGCCCATCAGCGACATGGTGTCGGGGCCGTCGGGCTCGCCGTTCCCCGAGGTGGTGGAGCTGAACGTGGGGGGCCAGGTGTACGTGACGAGGCACTCCACGCTGCTCAGCGTCCCGGACAGCACGCTGGCCACCATGTTCTCCCCGTGCCGGGGCGGCCCGGCGGCGGCCCGCCAGCTGCCCAGGGACAGCCGGGCGCGCTTCTTCATCGACCGCGACGGCTTCCTCTTCAGGTACGTGCTGGATTACCTGCGGGACAAGCAGCTGGCGCTGCCCGAGCACTTCCCCGAGAAGGAACGGCTCCTGCGGGAGGCCGAGTACTTCCAGCTGGGCGACCTGGTGAAGCTGCTGTCGCCCAAGGTCACCAAGCAGAGCTCGCTCAACGACGAGGGCTGCCAGAGCGACCTGGAGGATAGCAACTCGCAGGGCAGCAGCGACCGGCTTCAGCGGGCGGCGCTGGACAAGCGCTCGGGCTTCCTCACCGTGGGCTACCGCGGCTCCTACACCACGGTGCGGGACAACCAGGCGGACGCCAAGTTCCGCCGCGTCGCCCGCATCATGGTGTGCGGTAGGATCGCTCTGGCCAAGGAGGTCTTCGGGGAGACCCTCAACGAGAGCCGTGATCCCGACCGGCCCCCCGAGAAGTACACCTCCCGCTTCTACCTCAAATTCACCTACCTGGAACAAGCCTTCGACCGGCTCTCCGAGGCGGGCTTCCACATGGTGGCTTGCAACTCCACCGGCACCGCCGCCTTCATCAACCAGTACAGGGACGACAAGATCTGGAGCAGCTACACAGAGTACATCTTCTTCAGTAAGTGCTGCCCGCGCCCCGGTGTCGTCCCCCTTGCCCTCGACCCCGGCGGGTGCGCCTAAAGTGCAGCTGCACCCCCAGAGCACTCGCTGTCCCAAAGCAACATGTAGCTGGGGAGAAATGGGGGCTGCCCCGTTTCCCCTCACTGCGCTCTGTCACCGCCATAGTTCAGATTTCATTTTGTGCGCTGTGGGGGCGGAACGGGACTGCTTAAAATGCCCCGTCCGGAGCACGGCGTGGGAGCATTTCCCCACGCACACTCCGTGGGGCAGCCTGGGCTGATCCCGCCTTTCAGCGCCGAGAGGCAGCCCCCAGGTGTCGGGGTGTCCCGGGGGAAGGGTCGCTGCTGGCGGGTCGGGGGCTGCGACCTCGGGGGATGTCCCCGCCCGTCCGGGGCGCGCGGTGCGCGGTGCGGGCGGGCGCGGCCCCGGCGCGGAGCGTTGCGGTGCTCCCCGCCAGCGAGGCGACGCGGAGATCCCCGAGCAAGGAAGGCTTTTAATATTTTATCCCTGCGTTTCCTGCAAGTGAGCGCACTGCGCCTAGGCACGGTCCCCGTGAGGGAAGGGGCAGCGAGGGCACAGCCAACTTCCCGAGGAGCAAGAAAGAGTCTGGCTCCAAGGGGGACGAAAATTGGAAAAGAGAAATTAACCACTCCATAGCCATTACACAGCTCCTAAGCAACTTCTCTGGTTGGCTGTGGGTAGCCTTAGAGGTTTCGGGTCACTCGCAGATAGGAAAACCGAGTGATGACGAATGAGTTTCAATCTGGCAAAGTATATAGTGCTATGTAGGGCACTGGCTGAGCAGCGGGTTCGGGTCATGAAACTGCAGCTGGATCGAGAACACCATCCCCTGGCAGAGATATGTCTTCGAAAGGCAGAGGCAGCCTTAAACGTTACAGATGTGTTGGAGAGTCGAGCCAGTCGGCAGAAGAGAGATGTGTTCTGCATTCACTTCTTTATTCCCCTGCCTCTGTGTGGTCTCAGGCTCCCTGAGCAAAGCAGGGATGAATTGGCAGAGCATCTGCCTGCCTCTGTGGTGATGCAGCCTCTGACTAACTTCACTGGTTAGGCAGCTGAACAGAAGCAACTTGTTTGCCCTGCAAAACTGGACCTAGGCACGATATTACATAGAGGAGGGAAATGTGAATGATTTTCTACTGGGAGGAGAAGAAATTCATTAGTCTATATTGCTCTGTATTGTATAGGTAGTAACTTCCATTTGCTGAGCAGACTTGAGTACTGAGATCAATCTTTGAAACTGGATTAAAACAGTTTTTGAAGATTAATTGCATAACTTACCACTGGTCATATTTCGATAGAATATGTGAAAACTGAGCTCTAGAGGAGCTTCACATTCTCCTGGGTGGAATTCTATCAAGTATTTTACATGATTATTAAACCTTATTTCTCAGAAAATTTGACGTAGTTATTTTCTAAATAATAAAATTTCCTTGAAATAGTATGTACTGTTTGCTTATAAATAGATTTAGAGGTGCATAAGTTTTTTTTGTGTACATTTGTGATGCTCATAATGTTTTGGTTATTGTTTTGTGTGTATGTTATGATGAGGTTGCTGTATAGAACAGTCCTCTAATTCACATCAGTGTTCCAAATTAATCCCCAGTGTAATACCACTGATTTATTTGGAATAATGCCAGGGATGAACTGGATGTTGTATGTCATGATTTTTGTTTTGGTTTTTAGTTCAAGCTTCTGATGTGAAGAGTAAAATAGTTAATTATTTACATTGATACAGTTAACTGAAAATTTATGGTTTTGCTTAATTTTTCAGGTGAGAGTTTTGTTTTGTTTTACTTCTTAATGCAAAAAAATTGGCTAAGATAAAAATAGGCTGAAAAGATATTAGTTGCTTGTTGTTCATTTAGAATCTTTTTTGTATAATGACTTTATACATTGTTTTATGATCAGATACATTTCTCTGTAATATAGCAAGATGGAAACAACACTTAAGAAAAATCAACAAAATGGGAAGAGAAACACTTCAGTGCCTGAAGTAAATGCTTTATTTTTTTTTGTTGTCTTTTTTTTTTTTTTTTAGTCTGACTAGTTGTCCAATTAATGGCCACTGTTGATAAAACAACACTTAATTATAATAATATTTATAATATGCCCTGGATGAATTGTGTGTGTGCTGCTGCCTTGCCTGACAGCTGCACAAGAATCCATCCGAGGGAGAGCGAACCTTGGAAGCCTTGTGCTCTGCACCAAGAGTGACAGGAGGGATCAGGGCTACTGGCTCTAAGCTCTCCAACAACCTTAGCCAGGGCCGTGTTCCTTCCTTACCCATCAGCAGACCTTAATACACAAGAAGAGCAATTGCTTTTCAATTCATTCCTTGCTAAATGTCCCCATGAACCCTGAAGAGGAAGCAGTTTTAGACGGGAAGTTTAAGTTGCTGATTTCAAGAGCTCTCGGGTCCAACCCTGGACTGTGTTTTACAGGCAAAAAAATATCAAGACGAAAGACTTTAGGGAGCCTATTCCAGTTTTGGACAGTGCCTGAGACATAATTTGGCGCTAGCAAAGAAGAAACCCAGTTTTATATCCCACTGGAAAAAGCTGTACCTGCATATGTATTTGTTATTCACAGCATGAGCATCTGCAACCAACAGCAACTGTATTATTTGTTGGTCTGTAAGTCCATAGCAGTCATGTAAACTTATTTTTCACCATTTCTCCTGAGGACTGTGGACAATTCTGTTTCCTAGTAATGGTAGATACTAAAGTGATTGGAAACATACATGAGCATATATTCATTCTGTCTGTTTTCTGAGGCCATAAGTAGCTGAATGAGTTTCTACCCAAGAGCTACAAAAAAAGGACAAAGGTTTAATCTGTGGTTTGTGAAACATATTTCTAGGATCTTTCAAATTTTGGTAGGTTTTCCGAGTTGAAATGGTCATCCATCATTTTTCTAAATAAATGGAAGTTACTTTATATTCTTAAGCATTCTGGAAGATGAAATTCACCTGAGATATTGCATATACATTTAACTAATTTATGAACTACTTTATATTTAGGGATAGATGCAGACTAATTCTGATTGAGGAACCAGAGGTTATTTGACACTGCTTACCAGGAAATAATGCTTCAGCCTTTGGCAATGTGTCATGACAAATACAAAACTGGATTTCCTTCTTAGTATGTATAAATCCTAATAAAAAAAATTAAGTTCTTCACCCCTAGTGGTGTTTGAGCTATCATGTATGCAGTGACGGATTCATTTGTCTACACAGTTAGTACATGGCCAGAATTTAGCCTGTACCTTGCATTGGAGGCTCAGTTCTGAGAAGTGCTCATAGATCTGTTCCAGATGTCCATTACAAAGCCTGTCTCTGTCTCTTAGTGGCCAGTTAAAGGAGTAGACTTCTACATGGTAGTGAAAAGGCTCTATAAGAGTACCACAAACTGGGTTTTTTTGGCTCCATGCTACTAACAGTCTCATCTTAGTACATTTGAGGATTACTTGGGTCAGGTTAATGTAACATGAAATGCACATGCAGTTTGGGAAGGATGCTGAAACTCTTCTGCTGCTTAGTTTCACACTGCCATAGAGGATGACAGATTAATTAATTACCTGTTGATAAACAGTAGGTTATGGCTGTCACAAAAGTTGCTTATAGCTGGATACAGAAGACCCTGCTTCTTCCTGTGCCTGCAAGCACTGTAGCATGTCTTCTGTTAGCTTACATCTTTGTGAGAAAAGGGTGAAATGTATGTGTTTAATGTTTTTGGGGGATTTTTTTTTTTTTTGGTTCATGGTATCTCTCAGTACAGTTGTGTAATGCAAGATTTCCTGTACACACTATTACTAGTTTTTTTCTTCTGTAGAATCTAATTAGTCCTAATGGATTTTACTTTTAACATCTGCTATGCAATGTGACTTAGGGGTGTTGAGAGTATTGTGCTCAGCTGAAAGCTTACTATGCTGAACTGACATCTTTATTATAAGAAGAATACAGTAATATTTCCTGAAATTTTTGACATGCTTTCTATGTTGACACTCCTGTCTCACATACGACAGCTTCTGTTTTCCTTTTCTCTTGTTTTTGTTTTATAACAGGTGACATTAGCATGGATTTATGGTGCTTATTTTCCACTTGAAGTCACAGCACTTTGAGATTACATTGGATGCTGTGAAAATTGTCGTAAACAAGTGATAATTTTGTAATCAGATGGGGAATAAGCAGTTGGAAGAAATGAATTTTTAGGAGGCAATATGGTATTAAAAAAAAACCAAACAAACCCGAACTCAAACAAAATGATAGCAGCAAACCCCTCCCCAAAAAAAAGCCTACCCAACAACAGTAAAACCTAACCAACACTGGTGGTGTCATTGCATGTAAAATACATTGTGGTGTTAGTTGTAAGTGCCAAATTCAGTTCAGCATCCCACTGGGGTAGTGAGGGGTTGGTGGGTTGGCAGATAACCCTAAACTGCTCTTTCGAGGGCAGAGTGGTGTGAGGGCCATCCTGCAAGTGGTAACTGTGACCGTGTCAAGCTCTTCTCCATCCATCACTGCAACTTTGGTGGAGTTTTTAACATGTGGAGTGTATTTGTGCTATTTTTTTTTTTCATCTGGAATAAATATATGTAAGAAATTGAGGAGAAAAAGGAGACCAAGGAAGTTACATCTCTGTGACACACAGAGATAAATGTGGACAATTTACTTTGAACCTGAGCCAGAGCATCAGAGATCAGAGTACAAATTTTTGGTGTAGCAGGATGGTGTGAAGGATTAAATCAGTATCACAATGTAGAAAAGCTTGAGATTTCTAACAGTTTCAAGATCTAGAATGTTGTTTCTGACAGGACTATTGAGCAGAGCCCTTTAAAAAGAGATTTTGTAGGCAGTCCTTTGACTTTGGAAAACTAGCATGGAATTTTAAGATGTTCTGTCTTATGATTTCACCTCAACTCTTAATACAGTTTAAAATTAAATAAATACTAGACTGCTTCTTATCTTGCCCATTGTTCCAAAATATATGTTCCTGAATGCAAAGGGATGAATCAAAATGTGCAATCATAATTATTAATATAAGAATATTATTCTTATGCTGCTACTTGATATAACATATGATAATCTAGTCTACTGAAACTGGTGTTCTGATGTTAGTCATAATTTTAACCAATAGACCTTGTCTCAGAATTGTTTTAAAATGTGAGATTAAAAAGAACTTTGAACAGATTTGACTTTCTAAAAAATGAAAATAACCTGCATTCCTCTCCAACTGATATAAAGACACTGCTGCAGTGAAAAACTGTGCCAGGAGCCTCTTGGTTTTTTTTACACTTCCTTCAAAATATGCATAACTCAATACAATGATTTGTGATCACATTTTATCAATTTTCTCCAGTGTCTGTCCTTACTACAGAAAAATCATATTTTAAGTGTTGTGGAGCCTTTTTAATATTTAGAGATGAGTTTTGAAAATGTTGTGTGATATTTTAACAGTAGAATTAGAGATTAACTAAGAAAATCAACTATCCTGGATATTATATGCTAGGGTCAATGCTAGATAAAAAATAAGCAAGAATTGATGGAAGCAGCTGTTATTTCTGATGGAAAGAAATAGAAACACACTGGTTTTGATATTATGCCAGATTGGTATTTCTTGTGAATTACTTGTGGGAAAAAGTGACAGTGTTAGAAAAGCTGACTTTGCTGGATCTGTAATATTTTGCAGGAGAACCACTTTTGGTGTCAGATAATTTCATAGATTTTCAAGGATTTATGACAGTAGTTGCAGGGAAATGTTTATTTTTTCACAGTAAGATGAGCAAATAATATTTTATTTTTTCTTTAGTGTCAACATGAAATTCTAGTTATCTACTGTTCAAGCACAGAAGTTATGCATACAAGAGCTTTCTTTTAATATAGTTCCAGGCAGATGACTTAAAATTAAAACATTACTGCTAATAAAATGTATTTTGCAATGTTTACTTTCTCAGTGTGATTTGGCTGGTATTTCACTATGGCTGGTCTTCACCTTTGCTGCAAATACCACATTTGTTACACTGTGGTGAGAATTTGTATGGCAAACAAAAATTCACTGAGATTTGCGCCACGAGGTTGTTCATTGATTGTCACATTAGCCCCTTTCTTGCCATAGTTCCACACACAGGTATCCAGAAATTAAAAACTGCTCAGGCAGCTCTCTCAGAGGTCAAAAGTAGGATCCTGTGGGTGTGAGGAGGGAAGAGTACCAGGAAGGGTCCTCTTCTTGGTCCAGCTGAATACCATCACGGCCTGGACAAAGCAGCCAGAAGTAATTGCTCGTGTTCTGGTGTGTTACCAGTTTAAAGATGAGCTCAGAATACCCAGAAGTGTCAAGAAGGAAATTGCATAGGGTGATGTGCAGCCATCTCACCCTGCTGGGGTCCTGAGCAGCTCAGGCAGGTGTGGTGCTTAGTGGAGCTTGCAGGCAGCTCAGCCCTGTCCTGCATTGTCTCAGCAGCTCAGCAGGTCCTGGCTGTCACACTGCAGGAGAGGTGAGTGGTGCAGCCCTGCTCTGCATTTGCTCCCAGATTTTTTCTTCAGATTTTTTTTCTTCAGTTTGGGAGTACTTTACTGTAAGAAGTCTGTTACAGAGTTAAGCTGGCCATGGTTGTCCTTTCATGGCTTTTTCACACTAGAGACTGCTTATTTGGTTGGTAGTTATTTGACTGTGATTGAAAAAAGTTCAAGGCACTATACCAGCTAAGATCCTGACCTAATAAATGGATGTCATTTTTATATCCAAGGATGATTTTGTTTCACTTCTCCTTACAAGACCTTTATTTCCTAAAGCATGTGGAGTACTAATGCCACTCAAATCATAGCTCTTTTATAAACTGAGCCACTGGAAGTCCAGTGGAAAATCCTTAAAAAAATTACTAGGCAAATTCCATTTTGCTTTAGCAAATCAAATGCTTCATGATGGATTTCCTGGAGAGATTGTTCACTCCAGCTTGATCAAACTGCATATTCTTTATCAGAAGTAATTTATACTCTACTTAAAATTCATATATTGAATAAACATTAGGAGAAAAAAGTTCTATGTGTAAAATATCATTCTCAACAGAAATTAAGTACTTTCATTTCAATGTATTGTATTATTTTTATTTTTAAGCCAGTAATGCACATTTAGCTTTTACCTCATAAAAATTGAAGAATATTAAGATAATTAATTACTTGTCATTTTTTTTTCTTTGACCTAAATGGAACTGATCATATATATAAGGACCCACAGTGTGTGAAACTCAGAATCAAGTTCCATTTAAAATTGCAACTGCACTGGGACTGAAGCAACAAATAGCCTTGTGCTAGTCCCTCACATAAAGGTGAAATTCAAACTACACAAGTGGTTATTTGCTTTTGTAATTGTTTAACAAAATCCTGTCAGGACTTAATCAGTGATGATTTGTTATTTTTACGGCAACTTCAGAAACTGATGCTATTCCATTTTTGTTGCATTTTATCAGATTGTGGTAGCTAAATTTATGATGTTTGTTGCATTTTGATAGTGTAGCTTCAGAAGACAAACTAAAGGATGCATCTTGCTGCAAGGTGCAACTCCATTCCTACCATCACAGCTCAAAATATTTTGGGAACTTGACCAGTAAAAATCACAGTAGTGTTAATGAGCTTCATGATTCTAGCAACTAGATGAATGCAATGCTTTTAAAACTTTTATGCAAATACTATTTCTTTGTGAGATTCCTTGTATCTTGTCTTTCCCAGCACTGCTCAAAAGAGGAGATATGCCTTCAGGATGATGGAACAGTGTGTTTGCCCACTCCTTGTGCTATGGGGTCTGCCTGGCTTTAAGCAGTGTGAACGCTGCTCTGAGTTACAGCTGGTGCAGTGATTCCTTCATCAATACCTTGCATCTGAGAGCAGCTGGGTCAAAATGTAGTTGTGCTCTTTCTCATTGTTCCTAAGACACCTGAACCCTGTGGCAGAGGCTCTGAGCAAGAGGTGCAGAGACAGGGGCTGCTGCTCTGGGGTCTGCCACCGCCTCTGGGCTGGCTTTGTACTGCTCCAGTCACGTACCCCATACCTGACCTGTTTTCTGTCCCAGTGACATGCACTTAGCAAAAAAAAACCCCAAAAACTAAAGTAGCTTATAGAATAAAAAATAATAGTACTTTCTTTTGATTGGAATGGTACAACACTTTCTTAAAAAAACCACTGTAGATAACTCAACTCAGAGACAACAATTCAGTTACAAATGCACTGAAATGGGTATTCTGCACTCCTCTTAAGGGGTAGAAGGTGTGGGCTGGGAAACTGAGGGGAAAAATCAACATAATCATTGACTTTTATAAATGAAAGTAAAGATTCCAAGTCTTCACTTAGCATATATTCAGTTGTATTTAATAATTATAGAGATGTTCTCTTTGCATTATCAAAAAGATATTATTCAGAAACTTAGTCAGGATATTTTATTTTTTGAGTAAGTGAACAACCATAAGCTTCAGATGCATTTGTATCTTTCCTCTTTCATGCCTGCTGGGTTTTACCCTTTAGTAGTATTAACAAATATTCCCAGAGAGAGAAGTACTAGTGCTCAGGTACTCTTGTCACATCCTGTTGTAAACATTCTCCTGCAACTTAAGTTAGTAGTGAAATTCTTCTGTATGTTTTTGAATGTACATGTTCAGAGGTTCTTTCAAGAATTGCAACTCTGTCAGTGTATTCCACAGAAGTTATTGGAAGTGTACTATCATTCCAAAAGCTTTGTATTAGTGATTATTTTATGTATGTCACAGGGATCTGGGATATAATGATAGGAGCAAAAAGGCCCAGTATTGCATATATTCACGATTATATAAATAATTTTTCTGCAAAAGGGTTAATTTCACAACCTCTTACTAACAGTTTAATTAAATGAGATTCCCCCTCTTTTATTACTCAAATCATCATTGAAGCCACCATACCTGAAAAACTATGAGAGTAATGACAAATGTCCAGTTTGTGTATACAGAAGTACTCTCTAACACTGGTTCTTAATCCAAGCTTTTTCATTCTCATTGAAACTCATGAATACAAAATAATATCAAAATCAACTACAGAAGGGCTGGAAGACAGATAAAATAAATCAGTAAAATTGAGTGCCAACAATTTAATTAGTGTAATGTGTAGATAATACAGTGGAGAAAGATTAAAACTAAACAACACTTTCTGCTAGTTTTTCTTCGTAAACACATTTTCTTTCCCTTTCTTCTCACAGTCACCCTTTTATAGGCAGTCACTCACCAGTATTGTTCTTTTCATACAGCTGTTACTATTTCTGTTGTTAATGCCTACTGTGGCTTTTGAGCAGTTCTGAAACAAAGCAGAGGCATGGCTACTCTTGCCTTTCCATCTATTTTTGTCTCTTTCCAGTGTTTGGTAATATAAATATCGCTCATTCTGTCCTTCTAAAAATATCATTATACAGCTTTATACAAATGCTGATCAATATTGCTGAAGCTACATGGACTTCAGGGGGGGGAAAAAGAGAAAGAACAAACAATTTAGCTATTTATGATGCAAGACAGAATGGGACTGTTGTTCAAGCAAGGTTGTTTCTGTCCTCTTTTAATTTCAAAATTTTGGCATCAAATCTCACACCTGCCTTTCTGCTTGACTTACCATTGAAGTACCCCTTCTTTGGAGAAGGAATTTTCAGAGTCTGTATGTGTAGTTAAACCTTATCATATTTAAAGAGTAAAACAAAACTCTTTAAAGAATGGAGCTAAGACCACTGTAATTAGCAATGCTTTTTGGAACTTTGTAATTTCCCAGGACCCATAGCTTTCAATTTTCTGTTACCAATCTCTCCAAAAGCTGTGCGTGTTTACTTATCTTAATGTCATAGCTTGCAAATATGAATTTCTCATCTTCACACTATCAGTTTGTTTCTGGGGATACAGGAAGTGAATATAACCTCTCTAAATCTTAGAGAGAGAGAGAGACTGTGTGGTTTTGTTCCCCCTAAAACATATGGAGTAGCAGATAATGACATCCTTTGGCTTCAAAATAACCCTGTAATTCTTTACAATAGAAGGAACATACTTTCCAGAACTGTTTGTTATTTAGATACTTGAAGATACTGGAATTTTTGAAGTTTTACCTCATAATCTGCTAAGTTTATATCTTCATATGACTTTTAGCTGTCTAGTAGTTCAGCCTCCAGTCATAACAACACTCACATTTTTATTCCCGTACGTTCAGTATTTATTTTTTCCACCTGTAGCTGAAGTAGTTTGGTGCCTGAATTGGTGGAATTATTCCACTAGATAATTGCATCTGTGATCACTTCTAATTACAGGAAGCAGAATGTGCTTGTGGCAGAGGAGATTAGGTTAAATGCTTTCTGTCTAATCAGTTCCCCAGCTACTGTCTCCTGGCAGTGCTTCCTTCCTAAATCCCATTTCTAGGGATGTCACGAATAAAAACTCCATGGCCTGTGCAAGTCCATGTCTTCAGAAGATGGTTTTTTTCTGGTTTGAGGGGTCTGACATGGACTTAGGAGCAAGGTTGAACATTGGTCACCCTTGCCAAAAGTGTATGTGGGGCTCATACATGGACTTTTGGTGCTTTTGGGTGGACTTGGCAAGGTGGGTGTGAGGCCATGGGGACCTAGAGAGTGACTGTGCTGCTGCCTTGGGGTCTGCCATCCCGAGGGGGGACAGCTGGAATGGGTCCTGGGCAGGCTGGGGAAGCCCAGTGGGTCTGTCAGGGATAGTATGGGCCTGGGGGTGTCCCATGGGTGTATATAGATACATACACACATATATATTATTTATATTATTTTCCATGTCTGCCCTCTGTGAATACCAGCAAATAAGCCAAGAGCTGTGTCCTCCAATGACCTCTGGCCAGGTACCATAGTCACAGGTGTGCTTCAGTGCCAGAGCACTGAGTCAGGGTGGGGCATTCCACAATTTAAAGACTTGTTATAGTGTAAAATACATGAGAAATAGCTCCTTGGGTTATTTTTATGCATGAAAACCACAGGGTTCTTGGTCAAAGGCACCAGTAAGATCAGAGTTGCATCTCATATTTATGCAGTGTTATGGCACACCGTTTGTGTTCCTGCAACCATGCTGCTGAAGCAGCTTAAATTCAATAGTAACCTCAAACTTAATATAGTTAATCTAAATATTCTTTATTTGTCTGAAAAATATGGAGGGACAAAAGCTATTGTTATAATCAATAAGTAACCTGAAATAAAGAAATAGAAAAAATTATTTGCTTTTAGACTATGGCAATTTTTTTCATTTATAATTAATATTAATGATGTATGCAAGACTTTTTGTATTGTCACACATGATGCATGAAGGTACAAAGGAACCTGGAGTGGTTGCTTAGCTGCATTTTCTGAACACAGAAAAAATATTCTGAACATTGAGAAGACATCCTTTGTTTTTTTTTAAATATTTTAATACATGATTTTGAAATCAGGATTATCCTCTGTCATCATAATGAGATTACTAGCAAAAATAGTTAACCTTTTTAATGAACCATATAATGAATCACATTTGAGAATAATATGAGAATAAAATTGACCTCCAAATCAATGCTTTCAATCTTGAATGTATTTTCAGAAAATCCAGTCAAGTTCAGTGAAAATTTCCATATGCACTTTGAGTACCAGGCAAGCAGCAGGGATAGAAAAATTTGAATTTAGACTGCTGGTTTGGAAAATTTAGTTTTTCTTATCACCTCCGTGACTGTCAATAAACCACACTTATTTCTTTCCTCCCTTATCCTGTGGTTATAGAGTAGGTTTAGCAATCCAGAAATTGATATTTAATTGAATTTCACCTTGCTTTCTAGCAGTGGTTAACTCTCATTCATTAATTTGCTCAGTTGGGTCAGTTTGTAACAGTGAAAGCAATGCTAGTAAAAGCTATTTATTATCAAGCAGTCACGTAGCAAGACTATTGCAAATTACTAGACAATTACTGCTGGTCCAGAGCATGTTGACATAATTTCAGTTCAAAAAGGTATATGGTTTTAGACTGTGGATCAGGAAATTAAGGGTGATAAACGTTACATATGGTAGGCACATAAAATTTAGCCTTCAAGCTTCCTAATAGACTTAAAAGTTAGACTTAAAGGCAAAACATCTCCTCCATTAAGGAGGTGTTGGAATGGTCTGTGCAGAGATGCTGTGGGTGTTGTGTGTCCTTTGAGGCTTTCAGGACTCGTCTGGATCAAGCCCTGCTAACGTGATCCAACCTCATAACTGACCATGTTTTTGAGCAGGAGGTTGGACTGCTCCTCAGTTATCTTCTGGTTCTCTTCCCTGATGGGATTTACATTGAATTGACTATTTGAAAACACTTCTCAGAAAAGGGGACCTGAACTGCTGCAGGTAAATTAAGTAGATGCTAGAAAGCTATATATTCTGGTTATTCTCAATGTCAAAAACTTCAAAGCTTTAGCTTTATGTTGTGTTTTTACTTACATCAGTGTGTCTTATCAGAATGGAAACAATTGTTTCATGATGAAGTTTCTTATAGGACTTTCTGGCCCAAATTCAAAGCCATAGAATTTCAAATACACCATAGTTAAGAAAGTATCTGAAAAAGTAATCAAACTACTTATTGGATAGCACTGTTGTTGATCACATGTTGCTTGAAGAAAGAACTATCACAAATTTAGAAAATCACCACCGTTTAAAACTTTTATCATTTTTATTGTCACTCTCTAGAGAGCTTCTGGTGCTATCTCTCATAAACGTGACAGACTGCCTTGGATTTCTTCGGATTTCTCTCCATTTTGATGGTTTTAATCAGTGTTGAGTTCCTCTATTGTGACATATTTTTTTGCTGCTGATTTTCAGCTTCTGTATTTTTCCTTTAGCATAGCTTGAAGCAATTTGTGTAGCAACTGCAAAAATGCTGAAGAGGATTATTTTGGTAGCCTTTTTTACTATTAAAAAATAATAATAAACGAAATATGAACAATATGGAGTTACTTATTACCAATACACTGCAGAATGGATGCATAGCTTAAATACAAGGTAGTTAATTATTAGGATATTTCAACAGTTTAAATTTTTTCCTTCTTGAATTTTTAATGTAAGAATAGAACATGAGGCACTAGTAACTAGGATTATAAAAAAAAATGTTGGATATTCCTCTTGCTTTTCCCACATTACTGAAAAGATTGCTGAAGTGATGTAGCAGAAGGTTCTTTGTGCTGTTAAGAATTCCCTTATGACAACGAACTAAAACAGAAATATTGTTTGCTTTGACTGATACCTAATAGTTAAATATAGATACATGATCATAGAGAACGGCACAATAAAAAGAACTTAAGTAAGATCTTGTGTCAGTTGTAGGTTGTCAAAACACTCAATATCAATGAAATTGTGTCAGTTATGCCTAGTAATATGTTTTCTTCTCAAAAGTTATTGTTCTAGGTGAGGCATATATTGTTAAGGTATAGTGTATTTCCATCACTGTTTATTAAGATGGAGGGATTGGGCAGATTGGTACAGATACCCTTGTTACGAGCTCACCTGCATCCACTTAGAGAACATCTGGATGTCTCGATGGTGTCAGCTAGTCTGTCCCTCTATGATCATATTAAATATAAATCAAAAATTAAGTGACACGGTATTCAAAACCCTTTGGCTTGTGTTGTGTGAACTTTCAGTCATTGATGAAGCTTGTATTCTAAAGAGAGTTTTGTTCAAAGAGGATGATGCATAATATCTGTACCAGCAATACATAAAACTCTCTTGCTACAGTTCTGAAAAGAAGTTGGCAACTGCTTTAATCAAATGTTTAAAATTCTGCATCATAACGACAGAAATATAGAGATTACAACAAGTTGTAGAAATACTAAATAATATAAAGGTGTTTATAATAACTGGTCCTTATGAAGGCTCTGTAACTTTTGTAAATTCATCCTATCTATGCTCAGTTGGCTCATGTCATGTGTACTTACCTTCATCTGTACAAAGCTGGTCCAAGCAAAACAGGTCAAATCCTTTGCATGTTCACTGAACAATTGTAGGTAATTTCACAGGACATAAAACAAAGGATACTGGGGCTGCATGGAAAGGAATGTTTGTAAGACAAGAAAATCTTCAGCTAGTATGGAAAGTGGCAAAATCCAGAAACGTCTGATTTTCTGGTCTTGCAAATTGCTATGTTGCAATATTTTCCATATAACATGATTTAGAGAATCAAGTATTGAAACTGTAAATTTGCAGTAAAATGGGTGGCAATTAAGAAAAAGCTATTTTCTACCAAGGGGTTCCTACCATTAAATACTGTAGAATTTTAGTTTGAAAGAGTTACACCAAATGAGGCTGCTGGGACTAAGGGTTCTTCTGAGTTTGTCTGACATGATGCAGTACCATCTAATGGAATCCATTGCAGCCTATCAGGTCAGAGATTTTCCTTAAAAAGGGGGGCTTTTGTGCTTTACCATAAAGTGGAATCATGAATGTTATGAATATCATGAATAGGTATTCAAAATTGATAGAAATCAGTAGAATTTCATCTGCCTTTTTGTAAATGTTCTTTATTTTTTTCTTTTTTTTTTATTTTTCCTCTTTCTTTGTTATATTGATTTTCCACACTAGATGGCAGTGCCTTAGCACTAGTGCATGACAGGGGAATTGATTTAATTTATCCAGGGTGGGAAGAAATCCTTCTGTTTCATGTTTCCTTCTACATACATAGCTTAAAGAATTGCAGGTGGGAGACTGGGTTTTGATGAGCCACATATGGATGGGCAAAGAAAAATGCAAATTCTTTTTCCTTTTTCTTTACACATATGGAAGCCTATTCAAGCTGATCGAACCAGGCTTGCATTGGATGGATGTGAGATGAACTGGGGCTGTCTTTCAATGCTAACCCCAAGGAATTGCATTCATAGGAACTTCAAGTGAAAAGCTGTATTGAGTTAGAGCTGAGAGTGCAGCTAGACTCTGAGCAGATTGCCTCACAGTTTTGAGCCATATGTTGTCTATACTGAGAAATCGGTGAGAGAAAACACATCTTCTTTCTCTTTCCAAGAAAACCAAGTGCTGGAGGGGTGGTGGTGGAGAGCTGAGAGGTGCTGGGGTGCACCTAGATATTGCTGTTTTAGTACTGGAAAATTGCTGGGGCTCATAATTCCACCTATGAACTGGGATGAAATCCTGGACTGCGTGTTAGTTGAAAGACTGGAAGTTTGCTGACTTGAAGTATTTTAACTAAAAGATTATTGGAATGAGGATTGAGGGACACCATGATTAGAAACAAATGGGCTCTGGAGGAGTAAATGTGGCAGGAATAGGTGAGGGCTAAAAGCTGGAAGTTAGTAGTTGGAATTCAATTTTAAATTAGTAAACAATGTTCAAAATTTATGGATGAGGTCCTTGAAAACAGAGGGTTATTAAAGCAATCACCTGTCTCTATTGTTAATATTTTCAACCTTCTTGAAAGCAAACCTCCAGTTAATGCTCTGAAAAGAGGGGACAGAACTTTAAAAACAATATATACCAAGAGATTCTTCA
Source organism: Chloebia gouldiae (assembly GCA_003676055.1). Lineage (NCBI taxonomy): Eukaryota > Metazoa > Chordata > Aves > Passeriformes > Passeridae > Chloebia > Chloebia gouldiae. The sequence continues at coordinate 24,210,785 of QUSF01000005.1, forward strand.
GTGAAGACAAAAGAAATAGGTATATCATTATCAGGAGAAATTAAATACAATACAAGAGTAGGAAAAAAAAAAAAAAAGAAGACACCTGACATAGGATTGTGCACTGACAGTCGTATGAGAAATAGATGAAAGGAAGAAGTTATAAAAGCGCCTGAAAAAAAAATTATAAAGGCAAGAGTTGTCAAAGATATTTTCTCTTTGTAAAATTTATTAAGATTATTCTCATTGTATAGTTTGTTCAAAAATAAGATGGTTTCAAGTTTGTGTCCAATTTATACTTCACAAAGGAAAACTGGATGCAATACCTTCACCTTTTTCATTGGAGTTAAACCTTTAAGAATTTGGAAGGCTCTTGCCTGAGGCTGGGAAGCATACTGCCATGAATACATTTTCTTAAAGAAAATTTACCTTAACTTTGTGTCTCCTGGGACCTCACTGCATGCATCTTCTGTCTTATTTATTCAGTTATTTTTTTGCTACATCCCTCCTGAATGAGCTGGATATAGCAAAACTGAAATACAAGAAAATAAATTTTCTCTTACTTTTTTACTGGATCTGCCATAGCTGAAATTTCATTAATACTGCTGGAAGGAAGGCAGGCCAAATAGATGTTTATCTGTCTTCTACTGTAGCATTCACAGAAACTGAATATTTTTTCAAAATATGCTGCTATTTGCTGTCATTTTTTGCATGTCACAGAAAGTGATAGTCCTGTCTATAACTTATTACATAACTCTGCCAGAGCAAAACATACAGATGGCTTACTATAAAAATGCAATTCAAATTATATTTGATAGTAATGCTTAGATGATTCCTTGCTAGTTAGGGGAAGCAACAAATGGTTCTAAGTTGGAATTTGGTGGAGGAAAATGAGCCTTAGTCTTGGGGCAGTTATGTGGGAGGTAGAAGTTGCCAGTTCTTTAAATGAGAGAGAACAAATGATTGAATATAGACTTCCCACCTCCCAGATGCGTCTTTTAACTCCCAGGTTGGATTGTCAAGGGATGTACCTATTAATTTTGCAACAGGGATTTTTTTTCTTTCTGAATTTGAATATAAATATCTTCCCTCAGAGATTTTCATAAAACAAGAAACTTGCCTTCCAATTAGGCTTCTTCACATCAGTAGAAAGAATGACACAGCATTTGAGAAAAAATTATTTATATGGACACTCTTATGCGGAAATTTGAACTTAGGGGTGTTACTTGTTGATTGTTTTTGTGTTCTGTCATGGTTGGTTCTCTTTCATCTTGTGATGGAAGGTAAAACTGGAATTTTCCATTGGTACAAGGAGTTTCACTCTTCCAAAGTACTCAGTTTTTAAGACTGGATTATAGAGATTATTCAGAGGTAGGGAGGCCCACTGGATACCTGTAGCCATTCTGTTGCCATTTTCTCTCTTTTTTTTTTTAATTAGCCATGTCCAACACTTTGCAAAAGAGAAGAACCCTTTTTATTTTTGTTCATGCAAGCTGAGAGGAGTTCACTCTAATAGAAGATTTTTATCTTGCTCATGTGTTCTGATTGAATCTGTAGAACAAATGAATACCAGGATACTTCAAACCACCCAAATGATTTATCTTTACTCATATTCGTGATTTAATTGAAAGCAGGAGGTTTTTCTTTAAAAATTGTGTTTTGTAAGCATAAGGATTATCCTTGTTTGTTAAATGTAAACACTTCTGATTAAAACTTCTCATTCCTAAAAAATCATTGTGCTCTTCTGGATTGTTTTCTTGGGTTTACTCTGGCTGTGTTCCTGAAAAACAAACCCAAAGAGAATGCCAACTCTGTCCATTTCTGATAATCAGGCATTCACAAAAAAAACATTCAAGATGTTCTCTTTAGCTAGTGCTGCTTATTGGTTTGCACTGCTGCTTCCCCTACCCACTATTTTGTTGGACTCCTTCTGATTCTAAAAATGTACAGGAACAAGAGAGCTGCCACTCCTGCCAAATTAATGTTAGCATTTCTCTTTGCAGCTTTTATGCCATCCTCTTGGTCAAGTTTTGTAGATTGCACGTGAAGTACTCCAATCATTGCCTAGAAGATATCCTTCTGACTCACTGGACTTTAGAGAAACATCTTAATTATAAATTCAGTTGTGAATGGCTTTTCTTGTCAGATACTCTTGCAGTATGCTCATTAAGTACTCTAGCTGTCTTCCTGATTTTAACCTCCTTTCCCTTATTTGGATAGATACAGCTTCTTTTCTTCTCTTGCCATTACAGAAGGATTTGCACTGAAGTGACCTTAATGAGCAGGGACACTTCACTAGACCAGGTTACTCAAAGTCCCATCCAATCTGATCTTGAACACTTTCAGGTGTGGGGCATCCACAACTTCTCTGGGCAACTTGTTCCAATGCCTCACCATCCACACAGTGAAAAAATTCTCCTCAATATCTCTTTCTTATCTAAACCTACTCTCCTTTAATTTAAAGCCATTCCCCCCAGTCCTCTCATTACATGTTCTTGTAGAAAGTCCCTCTCCAGCTTTCCTGCAGGTCCCTTTGAAGTACTAGAAGGTGCTATAAAGTTCTCCCTGGAGCCTTCTACTCTCCAGGCTGAACAACCCAAACTTTCTCAGCCTGTCCTTCTAGGAGAGGTGCTCCAGCGCCGTGATCAACTTGGTTCTGGACTTGTTCCAACAGGCAATAAGGCCACTAAAACCTCACTTGATGAGACACTTAAAAGGGCTTACTTTTCTTTACATATTCTGAGTTAGATGCACAGGAGAAGCACCAACAAGATATTCTCAAGAGGTCAAAACAACAACAAAAAATGCATCTACTGTCAACTTAGAATATCAGAAAACTTTGGCAAAAGCTTTTGAGCAATTTTCAATCAACTTAAAACATTCCACAGAACATTAGATTAGCCCATTCAGTTTAGCAAACACCAAGCCTATCTGACTTTAGAATTCTCAAAATGTTACTCAAAATTCTGAGAAGAGGTAATTAGAAAAGACAGAAAAGGTACACAAAAGAACAAACATTAACTTCCACTCATGATTCCAGTTGTGTTCAGCAGATAGAAATTCCAGGAGGAGGGAGGGTCAAGATGTAGAGGATGAGGTTGGCCTTCTGGGCTGTGAATGTGCATTGCTGGGTCATGTTGGTCATACTCCTCTTCAGAGGCTTATAAATTAATTCATTATGCTTTCCACTGTGATACTGTTTTTCTTTTACATTTATTTTCTCAGTTTGGGGGGTTTTTGTGTGCATTTTGGTGGTTTTGTTACTATTATTTAAAAAATTTTTGTGTCCTTATACAATTTGACTGGAATACATTGTTCTACCAGGAGTTGAAGACTGTGGGATTTTTGCATTTAGTCCACTCTATTGCATTTTATTTCATTTGTAGCAAAATTAAAACCTTTAGAAAACATCAGCTTTGGTTGTTTCTTAATTGTCTTTGTTTTCTCATTTCCATCATGCCACACATATGGAAAACAGCTGGTTCCCTTGTTGGCATTCCTTAACTGCTATTTCCTATGGTCACATGCTGGTCAAAATAAATGCAAGTTCTTTGGGTGGCACAATAGAATCAAGAGAGTGGTATTTTCTTTATAAAATGCTATGCTTCCTTCTTATTTTTTCAATTAAATTTTTTTAATAGGGGCTGAATTACATAATTGCACTGTATTCTGTCTTAATTTACTGCATTTATAAGTAAAATTCTGCAGCATACTCAGATTTATTTACTACTTTTGCTTGCTGCTGTAGAGACAAATCCTCCGTCCATCTAGAGAAACAGTTGTTTGTTAGAGAGAAGCTTCAGATTCAATTGGAGAGGTGAGAAACTTCTATATTCTGCAGAGCTCTGTGACTGCATTCTGCTGGGGCATGTACAACAGTAGCCAGATTAGCATTTTTCACAGTGTCATTTCAGCTGCCCTGGGTTGTTCACAGTCAGTAAACTTGGTCGGCAGCTCGTGCTGGTCCCTCACTGATGCGTAAGAACACTTTCTCATCAGATGCAGCCACTTCTCAAAAAAATTTAAAAGGGAGATTATAGGCAGCAGGATATCCTGGGATGTCCAAGTTCCCACAAGCCAGATCTCCGGTGAGTATTTTCCTGCTTTACAGACAGATGCCTGCACTAGCTAAGCCAAGGCAAGTGTTTGGCCCTCTAGTTTCCAATGCAGGCTGTGGCTACTATTGAACTCTCTGTAGGGGTCTTTTCTATTTTTTTTAGCAAATGCCTATTTCTTTCAGATGCAGAGCAGTTATGCCATTTTTTTAAGGCAGAGACCAGAGGATTGACAGGGCATAATATTCAAAAATCGGTGCTTGTTGTAAATTGTGGCTGGCCTTGCAGTGCACAAGTAATAAAGCTCTATGCATTTTTATTTCTTAAGATAGACACACTTAAAAACAGTAGGAAAATGATTAAATAACAGCTAATAAGATGTTGGAGTCTATATTTTTGTCCATATTTTTTGTTTTTTTTTCAGTTTTTAAACTTTCTGCCTCATTTCAGAAAGTCACCAGAATTTATATTCATTTGCTGTCTAATGATTGGAGCAAAGGTACAGAGGTAGATGTCCTTCCCACTGTTAGAGGCAATAACTTACTAAACTAGATTGTAACAATATCTGTGCTAATATTACTACATCATTATGGAGTGAATTTTCTTATCTTTAAAAAAGTTTCTAAGAAGTAAAAGAGAAAATGGCCAATTTTACTCAACTTGAAAATTATTTCATTAAAAGAATTTTAAAAGCTATCCCAAAAATTAATCTGTTGGCTATTTCTATTACTTGTATTGTATCCTGTGGTCTTGATTTTCCAGTTTAGGTATGTAATTTTAGCATTGCCTCATTGTCATTTTATCTTTGTGAAATTTTATATTGAAGTGAGTATTTATGGAATATACTGTTCTCTACAAAGATGACAAGAGAATCATGAAGCATTAAAATTCAAGAGGAGTTGTCTGAGGGGGAAGGGAACATCATATTCAATCATGCTATTTCTTAAGAAGTCAACAACAAAAGACACAGGATATTTATCTGAAATGATCACAGCAGTGTATACAGACAGAAGGCAAAAGCAGATCTGGCACTTTAATTTAAATATTCAAAATGGCTGGTCCTGTGGAACTTGTTTACCACTATTAAAATTATTCCTTTTCTTCCTTAGGAAGCTTGTTACAGTTGGGGATGCTGCATGCTGGCATTGGTTGTGCTGCTCCCCACATCTCTATTTCTGACATTTGGTTACAGCAGGGAGCCTGTGGTGGTGCTGGGACAGGCATGGGCAAATCAGGCTGGTGTCCGAGGAGGGTGTGCGAGATACTTCGTAGAGACAAAAAGTCAAGGCAAACACAAAAGACTGGAAACGAGTAGGGCAAAGTGAGAGAAAGCATTTTTAATTTCTAAATGGCTAAGAATGACTTAATTGATCATCTGCTAATACAAAACTCAGAACACAGTGGAGTCACAAATACATTCCTGTTGGACTTTGATGGATGTACCTGGTATTTATCATTATGGGTCTTCGTGTACTCACTTTTCTCTTTGACATTTAAAGTATCAGTGGAATTAAATCTTGTAAAATGAAACATCCACCCTAAAACATTCTCTTCCATTAGCTTTAATCTATACTTTTTAGTACCAGTCACTATTTGTTTACTGTATCAGAGAGACCAATTAAAAATATTTCAAAACAGCTAGAGAAGATTTGTTCGATGCAATGAAGAGACAAAACCCCAGTTCCCACATGTTCTTCCCAAATCACATTATAGATTTTCCTCCATTCTTAAACCACATATCATTTATTTTTCCTCCTTTCATTTGCATTTTTAAAATCATTTAAGTTGGGGGTGATGTTAATTTTTATTTGAAGCATTTGCCAAAAATCCTTGGGCAAGGGTTGCTGAATTTGTACTCTGAGTGTGTAATTCTCCTTTCCCTGACTGGAGGGTGGAACTTGTTTCTGAGTGTGATGGTTTTTAGGAATATAAATAATGAATGCTACCTCACACCTCTTCTCAGCTTACAAAAGATTTTGAATCCTCCTGAAAGACTTGGCTCAGTGGTGGATTTGGCAGTGTCAGGTTAACTTGATGATCTTAAAGGTCTTTTCCAATGAAAATGATTAAGTGATTTTATGACATTGTTTGATTTTCTAATAAATGAAAATGTGTGAAAAGAAAAAGGAAAAAAACCCCACCTGCCTATTAAGTTTCCATAGTAACATGTATGGAATATTTGCAAAAGTTTGATTTTATTACATGCTTCTATTATCTGAATAGATCAGTCTGGTATGAATAGATCAGTCTGGCATAATGAATTTTGCTTCACGTTTTACTGGGTTCCGACTTGTCATGGCAATACAGGCAGCAGTCAGTGTGACATGCAGATGAAGGCAGTTTAGCTTTGTGTTGTCACAGAAGTTTTATTCATCTACTGTATTTATTTAATGGAAGAGCCTAGTGAAGAAAGCTGCAATGCTTCAGCTTCTTGTTGTTACAGTTCTCTTATGAAAAACATAGCATAGTATGTACGGTTTGAAAACTTATTTATTTCCCTTAACTGTTGGTGTTGTATATCTTTGTGTTTCAAAACTGCTAATATTTGTTGCCCGGCTGGTGATGTAAGGATGTAAGTACAATCCCTCTAAGTAATAACTCTGGGGCTGGTACAATTCCTACAAATATAGCAGTGAGCCACAAACCCACACATTCATGGTTGCTTAAGTAGTTCTGCTGAGGAGGACTTTGAAGCATTAACTTGAACTGAGGTCAGACACAAATCAGTTTCAGTCTGCTTCATTTTTTGCTTTAAAGAGTATTTAAATTAATGAGATACAATAATAATTTTATTTCTGTGAGCTGAAATATAATTGATCATATCATAATGTGGTCTGCAAAAATTAGAGAATCCTTAGGTCTTTCTAGTGGGGCTGTGTGGGAGTGGAGTGATTGATATTCCTTGTATCACAGAATAGGTCTTGCTTTCTGTAGGTTAGTAGTGAATCTTAATTTTATATATAATCTTGCATCTTCTTTTATAGGAAGGCAATCAATTATCATACAGAATTGAGTGAGGTAGATTATTTCCTCCCTCAATCCTCATTTAGGAATACATTCTGTATCTCAAGACCAAGGGTAAAGATAAAATAACAGATTTCCTCTAGTAACCCATTGAGAGACCTATAGCTTTTTCTTTTACTGTTCTCTCTGTGCAACTTCCAGCTTTACTAGTTGCCTTGTAGGAAAGTAGGATGCAAGTGTGGGAGCGATGCTCCAAATTCTGAAGAGCTAATCTTTTGCATTAGTAAGTAAACGTACATCATCCTATATCAACTTAAATGTACATCTGCATGAATTTAAGAGCTATCACTTTGTTCACTGTCACTACTTTTGTTGGTTAGAAAGCACTTTAAAATATCCAGCCTTCGCTTTAGCCAATTTATTCTTTTTAAGTGCTGCTACTACCACAGTTCATATAGGTCTTTTTACACTAAAAGAAAAATCAGATATTTTAAGTGTTTTGGTTTGCTAGGATGCACAAGATACGATTTTTTCATGTGCTATTATTTGATTCCTCTGATCTCTAGTAGATTTATTTTTTTGCATCTGATTCTGTTTAACTGTTCATTTTCTGAAGAAAGAGAGAGTGGTATAGATTACATTTAATGAGTTTTTATTGTTGCTGTGGCTTTTATACATTTTAGGATAACACTCATTATTTTCACAAAGCCAAGTCATGCAGACATTATTTTATCCAATTAAGATAGTAATGTCTTTCACATGCCTTGTTTTCTTCAGATGACAAATCTCTTGTCATTAGTGCAGCAGTCAGTTCACTTTGTAGTAGTATTACATTTCACCCCATTACATTTCACACTACCTTGATTCTTTGATGATCTTTTGGTCCTAGCTTATTAACTTGTCTGAACCCTCTATTGCTGGGAAGGTTTTTCTTGATCTCTTCTGTTTCTGGATGTTTTTTCTTTTCTATAAGCTGCTGTGTCTTTTTACCACGATGTTGCAACCATGCTGCAACCCTCACAACCTAGAGATACAGGACAGTGTGCCCAGGTAAATGTGAAGCTGCTCTCTCTTTTTCTTTTTTTTTTTTTCTTTTATTTTTTTAAATATAAAATTCACAGAATCACAGCATCATATAAGTTGTAAAAGACCTCCAAGATCATTGAATCCAACCTTTGACTGACCATCACTTTGTCAACTATACCATGGCACTAAGTGCCACATCCAATTATTTCTTGGGCACCTGCAGGGATGGTGACTCCACCACATCCCTGGGCAGTCCATTACAATCCTTAACAATCTTTTTTGTGAAGAAATTTCTCTTGGTGTCTAACCTGAACCTCCCCTGGCTCAACCTGAGGCCACGTCCTCTGATCCTGTTGCTGGCTGCCTGGGAGAAGAGACTGATCCTCACCTGGCTACCACCTCCTTCCAGGTAGTTGTAGAGAGTTATAAAAAAGCCTCCTTTTCTCCAGGCCAAAAAACCCCAGCTTCCTCAGCTGGTTCTCAAAAGCCTTGTGCTCCAGACCCTTCCCCAGCTCTGTTACCCTCCTCTGGACACTCTACAGCTCCTCAATGTCCTCTTGTAGTGAGGGGCCCGAACTGGACACAGGATTAGAGACGTGGCCTCTAGAAGTACTAGGTGCAGGACCTAGTACTTCTCTTTCTATAAACTATTTTTTAACGTGTGGTTTTACTGGCTACTTGAGTGGGGTAGTTCAGATACTTTCTCATATTGCTTTAGATTCACTGTTGTTTGTCATACTGTGCAGATGTTTTGACAGCCAGTCTTCACTGGGAATTTTTTGCATTATTTTTATAAGAATGTAAACCTATATTTGTTAAAAAATATATAGGTTTAGTGCTGGGGAATACATTTAAGAATAACCTTTGGACATCATACATATATATGTGTGTGTGTGTATGTGTGCATGTAAACATATATATATCTTATCTCAACACCAAAGATTACAAAAGAAATTTGGGAGGAAGGATTCTGTGAAAGGCAACAGAAAATCACTGACTGGCATTTTTTGGTTGTGCAGCAAAACATCAATATGTTATAACACACAGGCTCTACTTTCAGTGTTGTGTTTATTCCATCAGCATTTAATGATGACAGGTGCGACAGCTGACATTCTCATTAATCTCACTTTATTTTATGTAGAATTAAAAGGAAATGTAGATAAGAGCTGCTGACTATGGGATTTCAGAAGTTTCTTTTTGACTGTTTTGTTGCATAAACTGCTGAGCACTCTGTAGCTATAAAATCTCCTTGCTTTTTGAAATTGCCAGAGCTACTATAGGAACAATGGAAAACACGCTTGGAAAAAAAAAAGGCAAAGCAAAAAGACCTCCAAACAGTTAAAGACTGTAAAAGAAAATTCCTTACAGTGTGATTGTCATAAACATCAAACGAAAAACAAATATTTTTCAGATTTTGAGTGCAGTCTTGTTTTTCCTTGGGAAACATATTTTTTTCTATTTTGATTTTTTTTTCATTAGACCAAACTCCTGATCTTGTATCTCAAGTATTAGCAGAAGGTAAGAGAAGCCATGATGAATTCCAGAGTGAACTGTGGGTAAGATTAAGCTGAGAATAAAGAACAGCAGAACACTCACTGTCATTTATCACAACTTCATAATTGACAACTATGTTAGTTATGCAAATCTTATGATAAGTACAGGTTTTTTATTTTTTGGTTTTTTTCAAGATAATTCCTTGGTTATACAATCTGAAATAATCTCCAGCACTGAGCACAGTGGTCTACTATGCATCTGTGTTGCATTTGATTTTTAATCTGTTACCAAATAATGTGTTTTTTGTCAAAAAGAGAGCCTCTCACCTTGGTGTATACTTGGTGCATCTCTTGGTGAGTATTAGTAATATTATTTTCAGACTTGTTTTGTCCATCACAGTTGGGATTAGTGGTGTTCAAAGTGGAAGAAATAGCTGTCAGGCTTTTGCTCTTTTCTAGTCAAAACAGTGTTTCTTGTGTTCTGAGAATCTAGAAAGTGCTTAATATTTTTACTGATACTTTTTTTTTAATAGAGATCTCTTTTTTAATAGAATCATAGAATAATTTGGGTTGGAGAGGATCTTTTAAAGGACATCTACTCCAACCCACATGCAATGAGCTGGGACATCTTCAACCAAATTAGGGTGCTCAAAGCCTGTCCAGCCTGACCTGGAATGTTTCCTGGGGACTGGGCATCCAGCACCTCTCTGGGCAACTTGTTTCACCACCCTCATGGTAAAAAAAAATCTAATTTGACCCTTCTTTAGTGTAAAACAATTTCCCTTTTCCTATCGCAGCAGGCCCTCCTAAAATTTATCGGTGACACCAGAATAAATAATGCAGTTTGACTTGGAATCTCAGTATAAGCTGAACACAGACACAAGGGTGTTCCCCAGGTATTTGATTTTTTTTCAATTTTTATTCGCTTATTTTTCTATTACTAATAACTAAGAATCTTTAATCATACCATTAAAATATGGGTTGAATAATTCGTTACTTTCACGCTTTTCATGATTTAATATTTGCTGCTCTGTAGATAATTTTATCCCTTAGTTTAATGTGAAATTACTTTAATTATATCTTGAGCTCTACATTTTCCTCTTACCTGATGCTAAAGATATCCATTAGAAAGGGATGCTACAATTCCAACAAAAATTAAGCAACAAATTTGATACCTGCTGTGAGTGTTCAGAAAACTGCTCCCAGCTGTGGTATTAATATTGCATTGTTTATCAGGAAGGTAACTTGCAGGGTTATTTCAAGTTAAAGGCCAGGGTTATCTCCCACTGAGATAACAGCAGTATATTTCTTTGTAGAAAATGATTGGTCTAATTATGGTTTTAACTGTGTTTTTAACTATGGTAGCCATATGACTACATACATTGGGGTTAAAATGATTTTACATTATATATTTGTCTCTAAATTCTGGATTCAAATATACTTTTAATTTTTTACATAGTAGCCTGTTGCCTTGGATTTGGATATTGTTGTTCCTGAACTTTATTGTAGTGATTCAAGAAAATTAGCTGTGTAGAATTCTTGAAATTCTTGAACATTTGAATGTTTTAAAAGCAAAATATGCTTTTTTTTGGGGTGGGTTAATGAATAGTACTGATTACATTATTATTTTAAACATTAGTAATTTAAAGGGGAAGTTATAAATTTAGCATGTCTAAGAGTGAAATGAGCACTCTGGGTTGTAGTCGGTCAGAATTCCACATTTCCCAGGAGTAAATAAAAACATGGAAAGACCATTTAGTCAAATTAGCTGAAACTTCAGTAGCAGTCTTCAGTCATATTGTGTGTTCCAGAGTGGTTCCCAAAGTTTGTAGTAAAAATATTTCTAGATCCTATGATTGAAGCTAAACAGATAGGCTGACAGCAATGTCTGTCATCAGAGACAATAAAGTGCAATGGTATGAGAAGGTAAACACCAGCAATTAGTCTTATTTCTCTTGGTGAGTATTAGTAATATTATTTTCAGCCTTGTTTAGTCCATCACAGTTGTGATTTTAATGCTCTTACAATACATGATTTAGTGCTCATATCATCTCCAGAATGTGTGAGATTAACTTTAAATAAAGAGTAATGCAATCAGAGAATAAAATACAAATCTGCAAAGCATTTTTAAGTGCTATGCTAAGCATATGAGAAACTGGAGATTGTAGTGCTTTGCAGAATCAAATTACAGGTGAGGAATTACATGAATAAACTTAAGTGCCTTGAAATAGAAAAAAAAAGGAAGAAGAAAAATACTTTTAGTCTTTTCATTGCAAACTAGTATTCCATGTTGAGCTTTTGTAAAAAATCGAAAACAAGCAGTAGCAAAATGACAGGCTAAAGCAACATCCATAGTACTGGGAAAAGTCATTATGAGAAGTGTTATCTTAGCTGAACAAGCAGCTAAGGCACTGGAGATTTCGAGCGCTCATTCAGTAAACAGCATATGGCAAGGAAAAGCTTCCCTTTGCTTGTAGCCACTGTTGGAGGTTACGTGTTTAATAAACAGGCTGAGCTCATGCAGATGCACTCAGCTCTTGATTATTCAAGGATAAATCTTTCAGACTCAGGGTTCCATGTGCTGTTGATGGGGAGACACTGGAGTTGGCTCTGCATGGGCTGGTTTCATTTCAGGAGGAGTGCAGGCATGCCCAGGCTGAGTGCACAGTATGTTCTTGACTGCTTGCCGGGTGTTGGCTGGGGGATTTCCCATTCCACACTCATCAGCAACACTGTCCTTCTCCCACTGCACCCTTGCAGTGTGTTCTTATGACCAAGTTTTACATTTGTCTTGCATTATACTGAGTTTGAGTTGCCCAGGTTATCCAACCCTTTCAGAGTCTGAGTGTATAAGGAAGACCTGATGGTTGCCAGTTGTTTTCTCTTGACATTTTTTATATACCAATTTCTAGGAAACGATATTAAAACTAGGAATGAAATTAAAAAAATGCTAATTTCAAAGTTATAGCTAACATGTGACTTTAAAATTAGGCTTACTGCTGTGTTTTAATGATAGGATTCATTATCTCTTCTAGAGTCAAAAAGACATTCCTACTACTATTTACTTAGATGTTTTGTTTGCCTTTTAGTACATGGTGAATTTAAAGTATTCCTGCAATGTAGTTCTTCTGCACAAAAAACGTGACTGTCCACTTCAGAAGTATGGAGTAGATGCACTCTGCAATAAATAGGAAGTGGTGTGAGATTTAAATTTTGTGGAGTTTTATTCACCTCTTTTTCACAACAAGTCCCATTTTGTGATATTTCCACATCTACATTCAGAATTTAAAAGTTCTCATCAGTTATTTTCAATGCTTCACCGTAACACGCGGTGCATTTTGGAGTGCCAATTGTACATATATGTTCACATATGTCATTTTTGGCTTTGAACTATATTTAATACTAGCAGAAGGCATCATTGGCACTGTTGGACCAATTGATTCTCAAGCACAAAATCCAGTCTGTGTCTTGTGAGTTGGCATTTTATGTATAGACTATAATAGACAGAGTCATTTGGAAGTATAATGGAAATCTACTTATGAGAAGTACTTACGTTGCTATTAAATGAAATTATATATTTTACTAATAATACATAGGTTTTTAACTATCTTTTTTCTAAGGCCAACATTTCAAATGCTTAGCATGGCCATTTATGTTTGAGTTACAGTTCAGCATCTAAGATCTAAACACATCCATGTGAAAAACTTTACATTTTTTTTGATTACTTTCATGATGGAAATTGTGTCAAAACACTGCACAGCATGACTTCACCTACCAGGTTGAAGCTTTGCAATCTTTCATACTCTTTCTGTGAAATGTCTATAATTGAATTCTTGGTCAATCAAAGGCGTGATGTCTGTAATCATACGATACCGTTTGTTTCATCAGTATCATCAACTGCCTCACAAAGAAATATGGAAGTGTAATATTACAATCAGTGAAATCATGTGAAGTACATATCTGAAAGGTTAAAATCTACATTTCCACTATTTCTGCTGGGGAGAAGCAAGGAAAAAAAAAAAAGAAGAGCGAGCATTTTGAAAAGTAATCTTTTCCTCTGGCCTTTAGTTCCATGCAATATGCTAAAATGATAGGTACTTTTAAAATACCAAGCACATTTTTCTTTGAAAGATTTCCAACTTTTTCATTAATATGTAATATCAAGCTCCTGTTGAAATGGAAATGAGCTGGTATCAGTATTTTTGCTTATTAGTTCACCTGTACTTTAACCCACCTGCATATGTCCCTCTGGACTTGGCTATAATGTGCAAGCTGGTCTTTTTGTTACAAGGCCAGGGCATTTTCTTATTAATATATGTAGCTGTTCTTGTGATATATTCCCAAAGGCTTTGAGAAGCGTTCCTCTGTGTCTTTGAGCCAAATGGAAAATGTAATTCTTACAGAAAAATTTCAAAAGCTTTGATGTTGCTAATAGCACCATAGGTTGGATTTGTTTTTGGAACATATGGCAATAAAGATAAGTAGGTGTTTCATATTTAAATCTTCAGTTTTCAGGATTTCTCATTAACAGTAGACAACCACAAGTAAAGTTTCTGTCATTATAATGATCTATTTGTCTTCGATTTCCTGGATGCTTCTGTCATGATCTTTAGCAAATTACTATATATAAAAAGGAGAATGGAGTGAAGATACAGATACGTCTGTTCTAAGAGAACTTCCCTGGCAATTCTCAGTCATCCAGCTACTCAGATTTCAGACTTCTCACCCTTTGCTTCACAGTAGAACATGCTCTGCTCATTTTTCCCGTGGTACTTTAGGTTGTTGCAGTTGTGACCTGTTTGCACACTTGTTTCAAGCAGCTTTAGTATAAATAATAAGTTTAGTTTAGCTTTGTGTTCACAAAGATTGTCTCTTGCTGAGTAGCACTGAACTGTTGAATCATCATCCTTCCCAGGCACAACCAGTTGCCTTTCATCTATACCCATTTGTTTATTCTGCCTTTTCTCTTCCATCCTTCTTTACAGTCTGTCAGCATTAGTAACTGCTCTTCTAGCTTCAGCCTTTCCATTCCCATGCCTTGTTGGTAGTGTTTTGCACCTTCCTCTGCCCTTCCCTCCCATTAAGATCAATTTCCAAGCACTGTCCTCAACAATACCCATCCAGCATGAGTATTTGCAACTTCTTATTGCCTGTATATGTCTCTATGTTGTAAGATGGGAAATTAGATGTCTGAGATGCAATTAAAATCCACACGAGCCAAGTGCTACATTTGATCCTTATGCAGCTGCTTCAGACAAGACCAGACAGGTTAATTTTATGGTACACAGGATGTACTTGAGAGACCTAAGCATCCATCTGGAGTAATACCTCATCCTTTAGGAGCACTGAAATGCAGAAGCAGCTATAAGCCTGTAAAGTTTGCACAAAACACATAGAAAGCAAGGGTGCAGCTCTCTGTCTCAGCAGTTATGTGGGGGGTTGGACTGTGTTCTTACTGATCATCTTCACCTTTTGGACACTGCCCTAGCAGACTGGTAAGCTCCACACCTTGAAGATGTCAACAGAAGCATACAGAACATGGCCAAGCTGATAGGAATAGGAGAAACAGGACAGGAATAGGAGTGACAAGGCAGGGTTGGAATAAGAGCTCTAAGGACCCTGAACCATTTTCCCAGTCTTTAGAAGCAGGCCAGATAAAATTAATGAAGATACAAATTTTATCAAAAGCTACCATCAATAGCAAGCTTTTCAAACAACAACTTTTGTTCCTTATTTCTTGCACTTGCTGTCTGTACTCATATCTTCACCTTTAGTTGCAACTTCTCAAAGCCTGCTACAGGGTTCTGCACAGATGACTTGCTTTGCGATTGTCTGTTGTTTCTGTCTGCTTGGGCGTGCAATAATCCTCTGCCTGCCAACAGCTGGTAAAGAGGGATGCATTCAACTCTGCTCATCCCTCCTGGCTCTAAAAGGAGGCTGAAATCTGTATCTCTCACCAGTGCACGTTTGTCAGAGACCCCTCTTACTGAAAGAAATGCATGTGGGACTAGGAAGAGACAACATTCTTTCCATCCTTGCCCCGAGTATTCCCACACACAACACAAGTACAGAAGAAGGATACAAATAATCTGGACAGTATTTAATTCCTCTAAACCAAATTATGTGAAGACATTAAGTTTCCTAAAGTTCTTCCCCTGCACTCCCAGATTCTTTGAAACTTGCAGTGCACATGCTGACAGGTTTCCTGCAGTAGTGGGAATAAAACCTTCCCATCTCTCACCTGTCCCTCTTAGCCAGGACCTTGTCCTTTGATGACAGAGTGTCTCTGCAGCAGATCCACAGAGCTGTTTTACTAGAGCAGCTTGATGATTGACCCACTTGCAATGAGGCTCAAATACAGGGCAGTTCCATGCTCTACACCACCACTGAGATGATCAGCAATTGTACAATTACTCACAGCATGAAAAAATATACATACCAGGTATGTATAACTTCCCATTTCCTGCCTCTGCTGCCTGGTCTGTATGAGGTTTCTGGGACAATCTTTAAATCTAGATTTTACTCTTTCATTTCTATTTGTATTGTCTCCCTAAAAGCTGTGTAAACTTTCATTCTGTTCACCAAAATTGTAGTCTCTCTTGTACATACACATTCCTTCTCCTTATACGAAATACCCATCTCTACAACATGCACATGTAACACATAGCTGCAATGTATCTACCTCCCTCAACTGGGCAAGTTTTCTGGGACACTGCAAGTCCCCCTGTACTGCAATCACAGCAGCACTGTGTCTTTCTTGAGTGACAAGGGTAAGGAGGGTTGGGCTGTCAGTGGGGGCTGCTTGGTGGTGGAATAAAATCCCACACATTCAACAGAGACATAGGTGCAGTCTGTGTTGTAGAACTGCTGCTCAGAGGTTGTCTTTGCTGAGCTGTGGCTGTGACCCACTACAGATGAGGGATCTGACAAGTCTTGTTGGCTGGTCTCCCTTGGTAGTTCTTTGTAAGGCACTTTTAACTGTTTACATCATTTATTCAGCCTGATCGTTTGATGGTGTTAGCTTAAATGAGTGAGATTTCTAGCAAAATCCTCAAATTCATTAGAAATGCTGGTCTGTTGCTGGATATGACAGGACCTGGTAACTCATTAGGCACACCAGACAAAGAGCAGAAACTGCTGCAGTAGTTGTTTGTGATCTTGACTCATTTCAAGAAAGAATCTGCCATAGTCTGGGTGTTCTTTTTTGAAAAACACAGAGGCATCAATACAAATTTGAGACAACAGCTTCTTGGGTAGCATCTCACATCTCACACAGAGTAATCAGTCGAGTGATTCACTCATTTAACACTTTCTCCTGGATATGCTTTGAAACACAGAATTTTTGGGGTATGATGGAACATGGCTAATGTTACTCAACAGCCATCCCTTCAAGAATATAGTGACATGATTTTTTTTCTGAATAATTTTTACAACAGTTTTTTTCTCTTAATATTCAGAAAGAACATGTTCTGGTGGTGGCTATGTGGTGGTCATTTCTAGGACTTGATTGGCCAAGGATGGAAATAAATATCCAGATTTGCTGCAGGAGTGGCACAGTCCAGCAGCATTTTGCAGTGGCACATCACAAGGATGGTGATTGAAGTACTGCACAGAGGAAATGCAGACCCACAAGATGTGGTTGAAGGAATGGCCAATGTTGCAGCATTCAGAGATTCCTCAGAGCTCAGCAGTGGAACCAGCAGTATCCTTATCAGTTTTCTGAATTTGTGGAACTGAAATAGCCAGTGATAGAGGATGTAGATAGAAATGTCTAGACAGAAAACTGGCTATAATTTCATCTTATATCTTTTTCTTCCATACATCAGGTGCAATAAGTGCCTATAATGGTAAACATGGCCAGTTGAAAGAACAGCATGTTTTATTTTGGGAAGAATCTCTCCTTTCAAAATTATTCTTGAATTCATAGAATTCTTAGTCAAATTTGAAATGCAGAAACACTTATATTGAGTTACTCAATGTATCTCATGTACGCTGATCCAATTTCCAAGCACTCTTTTTCTGTGACTTCATGCTATGAGTGCTTGCTGCATGTTCTCAGGACTGCTGCTTCTTTCTTGAGCTAGCACATTCCTGCTGAGTCTTCTGCAGGATTGCATCCTTCCTGCCAGAGCCCCACAGCTGTATCTGTGGAATGGGACATGTCTTATTGGAGGAGCCAGCAGCAAAAAAGTGTGACTTCTGGTGGTTAGTAGTATGAACAAAATCACCTTCACAGGGAGGAGCTGTGTCTAATAGAATTTCTTCATGGGCCAGAAACAATATTTTGCATATGCAGTAATGACATCTTACTTGGATATTTATACCCCTTGTAATTTAAGTGGCCTTTTATGCATACGTAACATTTTCTGCCTTCTGCTTTCATTTCCATGATTGTGTAGGAATCTGGTGTCTTTTTCAGAGAGAAAATCAACAAGTCCAACATGACCACTACTGATATTACCTCTTTCTTTGCATTTATCAATATTGAGATTTTTCTTAAGCTTTCTTTCTTTAGAAACCAAACTAACAGCCTGTCATGGCAAGTGCTGACTTAGGTTGTTATACTTTGTCTTTTTTACTGTTCACTTACCCGGTTGCTAGCTATCAGCCTGTCTGGTTTTATGACCATATGTCATTTCTTTGCACTTTTGCCTTTTCTGGCACTGAAGAGAGAGATTGTTTGCAACAGATAAATTTGCTGGCTACTAATTGCCTTTTGTAATTCTTGAAACTTTACAGTATTTTTATAAATTAATGAAAACAATTTAATGTTGATATTAATGACACTGGTTTTTTTTTAGATGCTAGCTAACACCAGTATATTGCTATAGCTGGACGCCTGCTCTGCATCAAAAGTAACACTACAGAATTAAACAAGATACAACATACAACTAAGGTAGTATACAATGTCACCTTAAGTGTATCACAAACAGTGATCCTTACAATAAATTAAGCAAATGTCAAGTCTTGCCATTGGTGTTTCAAAACTGCACCCTGTTCCTAAATAACAAGACTTTAGGAATATATTGCATATGCTTTGTTGAATTGTTGCTACAGAAAGCTGATTATTCCACCTGGGAATCATGTACTTAGGACTGTTTGGAAATGCTCTGAAATACTCAGTGGCCTTTTCCTTTTAGAAGACTAAACTCACAGTACCGGGTTGATTTTACTTGTTTATATAAGAAATGACAGTCCTAGTTGGGAATAACTAAAGGTTTCTGTTTCCAAGAGGTCTATAATAAATAAAAAGTTTATTGTGTGGAAAGTATGAGATACCTGGGGAGATTTAATAAAAATCAGGGCTCAGATGACTCAAAATTAATTTAACTCATGGTTTAGAAAATTTGAATTCCAAAGCTATTCAATTCTATAGTAGTTTCAGATTTGAGATGCAAGTTCTAGTGATAACTGTGTGAATAAAAACCAATTTACTGAATTGTTTCAACAAGAGTTTCTGTTGCCTTCATAAACTATGTTTATAAAGGTTTACTTTTCATTCTATTTACTCAAATGCTGTATTGTTTTAGTACTGCTACAGCTCTCTTTTTCGCTTGTAACCTTTTGTGCAATGTTTTTCAGAATTTAAGTATGAACCAGCAGAATAGGGAGAGAAATGGAAAGTACAAAGGAAATCTAAAGTTCAAAGCTTTCACAGAATGCCTTAAGGTTCTTGAAGTCTTTCAAGTAAAAAATATGAAGAAAATTAATTACTTGCTGGTGACAAAACATAATTAAGAAATAATAATGCATAACACAATATACAAAATCTAAACAAAAGTCATAATATATTATTAATATCTAAACTATTTCTCCAGAAGCAATTTTTCAACTACACCCCAATAATTTATTTTTTAGGTCTACAGATAAAATTTTAATGAATTGAAATAAGGATTTACAAGTGAAAATTGATGTCTCTGGAGCTATGATATTGTTGCATTTAGATCACATTTCACATAGGACCTTCTTCACTTGTAATTTCAAGCCATCTCCAGGAGAGAAGGGCTTCCTCACACATAATGGTGACTGGGGAAAACAAATGCTGTCCCTTCAAGCATTCTCCCTTGCTCCTCCTTCCCCCCACTTTATACAGTGAGCATGATGTCCCATGGTCTGGGATACCCCTTTGGTCAGTTTGGGTCACCTGTCCTGGCTGTATCTCCTCCCAGCCTCCCCCACACCCCCAGTCCCCTCACCATTGTGGCAGAATGAAAACCAGAAAAGGCCTTGGCTCTGTGTAAGCCATGCTCAGCAGTAGCAAAACCATTTCTATGTCGTCAACCCTGTGTTCAGCACAAATCCAGAACACGGGTCCACACCAGTCCCTGTGAGGAAAATTAACTGCACTCCAGCTAAAACCAGCTCAATCTATATTGATGATAATGGCATGACCTACTTCAGTGTTATCTTGATTTCAGCTGGGGATAAGTTCATGCTCTTAAAATTAAAACTTCATCTGAATAAAACTGCAATTTTAATAGGTCTAAAATGTTTTTAAGAGATGATATGGAGCTAATTATACTGTTCCAATACAAAATGAGCTGTTTAACCATTTATAAGAAACAGAGTTTGAAAGTATCAAAATTAAGATCTGCTGGCTAAAATGAAATAGACATGGCCTTAAAGCTAATGCTACAAAAGAGAGAGTCATGAAGAATAGGTAAGATCAATGTTAAATAAATGCCCAGAAAGGTTTATTAATTCTGATGATCCTATAGTGGTATTTCCTCTGCTTTTATATACATGTGCAAAAAATATCTGGCTGTCAATATTTGAAATATAGATGCTGGTACACCAAAGCATGAGGCCTGAAAATAGATGTCTGGATACACTTTGGGAAATAATTTTGCAAACTATGTATTTTCCCTAGAATTTAATATACCTTGCCCAAAAAAACTTGACCAGGAAAAGGTAGACAGTTTTGTTGGCAAATGATAAAACTATTAATTTTAAAGTCAACATTAAACTTTACCTATCTAAAATACTTTTGAAGTAACTATTATTCACAGATCCTTTGTAATATCTTTATGACTTGATCATGAAATTTTAAAATATGGTAATATTTTATGTTTAAAGCAGAGAAAACTTGGAGACACCAAAGAACGTCACTTGGTGTCCTGAAAAAGAGCTGAGAAAATAATTCATAATTTAGCTGCAGGATTTTTTTTCTCTCCTTCATGATTACTTCACACAGAACATTTTCCCAGTATCAAAATTCAGATGTTTATATTTGTGTTAGGTTTAAGTTCATGATTTTGAGCTGGCATGCTTTTTTTTTGTTAATCATTATTGAATGTACAAATGCTTGACATGTTTGGACTGGTAGGATATTTTTGGCTCTTAGTTGTGACTCTGTACACCCCTCTCCTAGAAGAAATAAGGGTAAACAATTTATTTTTGTGAACATTAGGATCTCAGTCTTCAGTTGTCTCTGTAATTTCCAGTCTGGAATTCTGAGAACCCCTGATACTGAAATTCTTTTATTGGAGAATACTCATGTAAATAGAATATATTTTAATTTCTCCTAAAAATGAAATACCATAAGGCTTGTGACAGTGAATAGAAGTGTTAAATGTACGTATTTATAAACTTAGAATAAGTTTGTTTATTGGTCAATGACATCATGAAAAGTGGAAGAGAAAAAAAATAATGCTCAAAGGATGAAGATAAAAGTTGTTTTATAGCATGCAGGACAGATGGAATTTCCCATCCTCAGATTTTTTTCCATCTTATGAAACATAACCCATGGTCTGAGACATTTATTCTTAAAGAGAAATGGTACTGATTGAAGTCTTGTGGTTGCAGATAAGCATCTGACCTTGAGAATGAGAAATAGTTGCCAAGTTCTAAACAAAACCTTCAAGTTTTTGTTTATGTATGTATGTACTTCAAGTTTTAAATGGCAAAGGACATTAACATCATCTGCATAAGAAAAAAATATATAACCCTCTCTGCATTTGATTGTAAAAATATTTTTAAACTCTAGTCATATATATGTAGTTATGTAAATTTTATATATCTTTTTTCAGACACCTACTTTTACTTAGAAAACTAGGCACAGTGTTTGCTCCTGTCCTGTGTTTCCACTAGCAACGAGTATTTCTTTCTTCACTTAAGTACCAATCAAAGAATGATTTTTAAGTGTTTGGTTCTAAATGCTCGGGGCAAAGTGGAAAATAATTTTATATTATTTCAGCTAGCTGAAAATCCCTGCCTTCTGGGGTAGCCCATCTGTGCTGGAAGGCTTGCCCAGACCAGTAGTTTGCACTTTATGTTTTAATGATAAATGCAGCAGCAGCTCTTGCAAGGACTATTGTAATAAAATCTAACCCTAGTGTACTTCAACATGTTGATCTTAAAACATCAAATACACTGTACTGCTGAAATAGCAGTAACATGCAGGGCATTTGCTCCTTTGTGAAATGCCCTTCATTGAAAACTATTTTGAAAAAGCCATCTCTGGAAATAGAAAACAAAGTGACTTTTGAAGAATTAGCTGTATGAAGCAAATTAAGCAAGGTATCTCCTTTCACAGTTTAAAAGACTTTTTCCTATGAAAAGTGCCTACCTCGGCAGCTGGATTCAGATGAGAAGATACTAAAATGCAGAATCATAGAATGTTCAGCTGTTGGAATGAACTTTAAAAATCATCCACTCTCCTCCTCCCTTTGCAGATACAGGTAAGGAAGTTAACAAGTTACTTTTGGACAGACAGCTGAAAAAGTTGAAGTAGCTCTTTCCACTATTTATTCTTGCCATGATTGTCCTTTTGAGAGTGTGATGAAGATGGTAGCAGGGTTTTGTCCCAGCTCTCTGGTTACCAGCAGTTACTTTGGGCTCTGGGGGTTCTCTGTTATGCTACAGCCAGGTGTGAAGTGGCATCATGCAAACACTGGTATGGGTGGCTGCAACTGACTATCAGAAACTTCTCTGAGCTCTCATTTGGTACTGAGCACAGTTATTTTCACAGCTGGTATAAATGAATAAAAGAAATAAAAACTCATGATTGAAGTTTACATGCTTGAAATATGCCTGATATTACTATAGTAGAGTATTAACCAAGCCTCTGTGCATGTGCATTTGCCCTGATATTGAAAATTTGTTGTCTCTGAATACTTAGCTCATGAGAGTGCATGCAAAAGCCTCATTTATGACTCTGATTCTTTTGTTCTTTGGACCACTGTAACTTTACATTTGGTTTATTTATGTCTTTGTTTACATGTGGTGCTTAATATTGTCAGAGCAATGCATTTTTTATCCAGACATTTTCTTTGATGTAGGTGACAGATTATTCCATCACTAAAATAATATTCAGCACTTTATATTCCTTCTGTTTTCAGCTGCCTGATTTTGCTGTGCCTGCTGTAACTAAAACCATAATGTTGTCAGCCTAATTATTCCATATACCTCTTTCCATTTTCTGTAATTTTTAAATTAAAATTCACTGAAACTTTGCTTTTCTAGGATTTTGTGACACCTCATTTCTTGTCCTGAGAGCCAAATTCACACTGTGAATAAGCTTATCTGCCAATAGTGAATTGCCTGTGTTTCTATCTTGACTATGTTTTCTGGCTTAATTGCTGTGAGTCAGCAGTAGGAAATTAGAAACATGCTCCATAATGAGCGGAAGCTGTTTGTGAATACAGCCTTTTTCCAGTTCAGAGCACTTGCAGATATAAGTTGATTTTTATGCTATATTTTATAGGGTCATGCTTTGTTGCAAATTTTTTTTCATTTTCAGAATATAATAGCTTGTCATATGTGACAGGTCAAAACGAGGCAAGAGTTGTAATCTGTGAATAATCAGCCAAATGATATTGTATTTTGAAGTCTCTGATATTTGTAAACATGAGCTGTAATTCTGAAAATCTGATTATTTTCATGTCCAGCTTTTCCGATGTGAAGTGTTCTTGTGCAGTTTTGGAGATGATACCTTGTTATCCCATGTAGTCAGAGTGATCTTTCCAGACAAAGTTCCTATTCCAAAAATAATGAGTGATACATTACTTTATATGGTGACACACTGTTTTATATCACAAGGATTAAATGGATGACTCAGATGTGATCCTGAAGATTTATGCACACAATAAATTTTAAGTATTAGAGTGCACATAAGTCTTCCCAGGATTAAATCATAAAATTTAGGTTCTGATTTCCAGATATTTACACTGAAGAGTGAAAAAAGTGTTTTACTTGCTAAACTATACTTAATCATATGCCACCCCTTGATTTTTCTCCATACTTAGGGCAAAGACATCGATGTTACCTTGAAAATGACCTTTCTTCTTTTCTCTTTTTACATTTTGCCTTTACTTAATTTTTTGGGTGTCAGACAGAGAGTCAAAGCAATTTGAATTTATTTGTTATGTTTTCACTACTGGAAAGCTTTACATATTCAGAAAGACAAAATTAACAGGTATTTATATTTAGAGCAGATCTGAAGCTCACAGGAAATGACTCTTATATGCTAAGCGTAGAAATAGGATTTTTAGAAAAAATGGGTGAAAAAATTGCACAACACTAAACTTCATAATAAGCTGCATTTTGTTCATCTTGGACATTTTTGTCTACAAGGGAAATGTATAAATGTAGAAATGCCTCTTTTGGCATATTGTTGGGTACGGAATATTTCTGTTGGATTTTTGAACTATAAGGTCAATGCAAGGGTTTTGCTGGTTGCTCCCTTTGTCTGGTAATTTCAGTCCTTTGTGTCCCAGTTTTTCCATCTGTCCCAGGTTTTCCATCTGTGAAGTAGCTGTTCTGGTTCCGATTATTGTCAAGAAGTATTTTGATACCTATTTATGAGATGATGTCTTTAAAATCCACATACATGTAGTAAGTTATAACATACATTAATATATCTTCTTAATAAAAAAAATCAAGTAACATTTTACCTATTCTAAATTCTATGACCTTTTCCTTGTTTTACCAAGAATCTTCATACCCCACTCAATTTTGGTATTCTTCTTCAAAAAATTACAACAAAACTCCTGGGTTCACCTTATAATTCAGAATTGAAGCTTTGGTTTTTGTTGTTGTTGTCATTATTACTATTATTATTGTATTTTTAAAGTGGTTACTGGCTTTTATAAGAAAGAAATGATTGACAAATTCACTTCAGTAGGATGAAATGAAGACAGCAAATCCTTTCCCCTTCTTCTTTTCAAGGTTTTAAAGCCAATGTTATGATTGTGGTCTTATCTTCTGAATTTGAATGCTTGGAATTAGTATTATTTGTGTAAAAATTATTTTTCTCCCTAGACTAGCCATTAAGTACTGTTCACTTTTGTGGGCTTATGTCCCCTTCTGTTTCATAAAGGGAATAGAACCTAAAAGTTCAGCTATTAACTAAGTCCATCTGTTAAAATATATTAGAATAGCTAAATCATTTCTGGACACTGTATGGAAAACTGAAATATTCCATAATGTTTTCATAATCCAAAATGAGCAAACCACCTTGGAAAAAGAGTGGTTACTGGGGAGTAGATGCACTTTTAATGAGAAACTCTTCAAGTTTACTAGAACAGATGAAGAGGTGTGTGTTCAGTGATGTCTCTCAATCTGTAGAATTGGCAAACTCTGTCTTAAGTTGCAACAAAGATAGTAAAAATTCAGAGCTGGGGTTATTTTTTTCTGAAAATTGTCATGTTGTTAACCTTTTGTAGTGCTACAGTTCTGTGGCTTTCAGCATCCCCCCTGCTTTTTTGGCAATGTAATGATCTGTGAGTGATACCAGCTACCTGTCACCCACTGAAAACCTTGGTGAAATTATGCTGGGTTGCTTGAAAGCATCAAGAGGTAAAATTTAGCTGCAGGCATCTTTATTTCTTTTATGTCTCTTCCTTCTCTTTTTGCTTCTGGCTTTCCTCACTAAGGGGATAGAGAACCTACTTGTAGTTTAGTATTTATCAAGGAGGTCAGTGTTGGAAAGTTCAAGCAGCCTGCCAGAAGCTGAAACAGTAAACCCCGCTGTGAAATTTTTTTAATGATTACTAAACTGAAAGTTACTTGAAAAGCAACCATATTCATATGGCTTCTGAGATTCAAGGGTTTCAGGAAGGTGTGCATGCACATGGAAACAGAACTGGATATACAGAGAGAAGAGAATGGTGTTAAGAAGAGTTCTTGGAAAGAAAATCCAAAACTTAAGAAATGCATTCCAGAAACTGCTCAAAATCAAGGCCATTACACAGAATCCCATTAAAGAGCACAGAGGAACTCAAGTTGTCACAAAATCCCATGATGAGTGAAAAATGCAGAAAAAACCAGCAGGTTCTGAAGTCAAAGTAGGACTTTTCCAAATTAATTAAAATTTATTTGAATGTTCTGATAATGTCACAGAATCAGCTCATTTCATTTTAGAGGCAAATGTGAAAATAAACCAAAATCTCTGACACACAATGCTGATCCTCCCATTTTTCCAAGGTGAATGGAACCCAGTCTCCTTCTTTTGGCAACCTTCGTGCCATATTCAGTGCTTTGTAGTGACATGTCATAGTGTATATCCTCTTAATCCAGCTGAGGTTCCCATCAAAGCATTTACTGTTTCACTGTCCTTGCCTGAGTCAAAATGCGTCCATTTGGTTCTTCTGCTCTTAATTAGTTTCTTTGACCTTCAGTTGCCTGCAAGTACCACAAATTCAGCTTTTTATGGTGAAAATGTAAGAGACTGAGGCATTAAAAGAAAAAGCTGGTTTCATTTGCTAGCAATTAATATTAGGTTATTCATTGCTCTTTTTTTCTTCTTCTGACTAATTATATAGATCTATTTTAGCTTCAAAGTCTAGAGCATCTTCACAGACATTGAGTTCACATTCTCACAGGCAGTGTTCAGCAGTGCTGAAGGAATGGTCTCAGAGCTTCCCTCGAGCCTCCCAGAAGAGTAAATCTTTACTAGAAATAGAATGTATATTCAATTCCATTTCTGTGTAGATATGTTTCTAACGTGGGAACTAGTTAGCATACATGAGACCTGAGTGATGAATACATGAACCAGACATATATTACTTTGGAAATTTTTGCAGCCACTAAAAAGAATAAAGTTCCATCTGCTGTCCCCTGATAGTAGGACTTTGGGAATTACTTCAGAATAAAATACTAACATAGTGAATGACAAAAATACAGTGCATGTATCTAATGTATCATAAAGAACCATCATTCCCTTCTTTAGAAAAACTCTAGCAAAAGGAAATGGCTTTATTACAAAACAGTGTAAATAAGAATAGTAAGATTTAATGGGACATGAGATTTGTCATTTTTATAAATGAAATGTTTGGCTTGTGTTGAGGAACTCTGCAGTAAGGTTGCTGTCCTTAGGATGTGAATAGGCATATTTTTTTTCAATTTCTTCTTAATGTGTAAGTTTTTAGCCTGCTGATTGCTACTAAACTTTGCATCTATGAATGGAACAAAAAATCTGTTTCAATCTAATGATTCATGTATAGGAAAATGTAAGCTCTTTTTTACAATCTTTCTCTAATGCATAATTGTAATTTCAAGATCTATGGAAATATTACAAAGAACTTGTAACAACCCTAATTGGAAAAGGGTGATTTTTATGGCCATTTTATATAGTTAAGGTATCCTACATGATTAGCTAAATTCTCAGTCTTATTGCAAGTTGCAGTACAGGTAAAAATTAAATAAAAAAATTAAATCTCTATTACTGTAAAAAAAGAGTCACCTGTAAAATCATGTACTTCATTCCCAGTGCATTTTTTAGAATGCACTGCAAATGTTTTTTTACAAGAAACTGCAAACAATCCTGTGTGCACACACTTTTATGGCTATTTATTTCAGCAGGTGTTTCCACATGGATGTGGAGACAATGATGAACCAAGAAAAAGCTGATTTTGCAGTTTCCTTCTCAATATGGCCCATGATCATTTTATCTTCACATAGTGAGTTCACCTTTCTTTTTAAAGTTGCAGTGCATTTATAATGTCTTCTGTTCAGAACACTTTTCCTTTACTGTACAATTTCACAATTTCAGGGGAGAAGAACTGTTGTAGAAAATACTCATTCCTGGGAAGGGAAGAAGGGGAAAAGTGGGAAAAGTCCTACAAGAATGCTCAGATGCTGGGAGACAGTAGATGACTGAGACACTGAAGATTAGACACAGGGAACAGATTATTATCATAGTATCTTCTTGTATGGTCTTGTGTTCCAATGCAAAGCTTGTACTTGAATTGGGATCACTAAATCTGCAGCCCAGAGCTGACTGGGCACTGTCAGCAGTAGATGATGTTACACATAAGGAGTTTGTTACCAGAGCACTCATGTCTAGCACAAACTCATGTCTAGCAATGAGCACTTTCTTTTCTGCTATGGATGTCTAGATATCTTGTCAGCATCCTGAAATCCAGGAGATTGAACTGACTAATATAAAAGTGGATAGGTTAGTCAAAATATATGAAGGATTATGCTTTCTAAACCAATTTTGATAGGGAACCAAAAAGTTATATTTGAAATTAATGGGAATTAATGGGAAATCAATGATATTTGCTTGTTATATGACACACTTTAAAATATGTATTTCATACCTACTCTGGAACCTTGTAAAAAAAGCCCAAACTACTGATAAATGAATTACAGGGAAGTTACAGGTGCTTGGTAGCAATATAACTGAGGCCAGAAAGTGGCCATTTTTTTAAAAAGATTGCATATAATAGCCTGTTAGTTTATTAGAGTAGTAGAGTGTTGGCTTTGTAGCAGGAACTATATCCACTTCACTGTTTACAGGATTCTCAGAACATTATGGCCTAAACTCTGGGCTTCAGAGCCATTACTTTTCAGTGCTGTAGTGGCATATCAGCAGTTTAAGGCTGTTTTAGTGGCTGTATAGGCATCATGCCTTCACAGCTGACAGAATACAAGTTTAACACCACATCTGTCCTTCTAACCTCAGGAATGCTGAGGGCTTTCCTCTAACTCATTAGCTGTGAATAATTTAAAGCTGCTGGCAGCTATCATAATTTAGAGGGATGAACCCCATTCACACCAAAGCAAACACTGGGAGAATTCATGGAAACCTTTGCAGATGCTCTGTAAAAGCTTAAGTTTCATGTATAGAGTAAGAGACAAAATTTTATATTTAGTATTAACTTTATGTCCTCTTGTAATTATGCAAAAGCTCTTTTGTATCAAAACATCGTTAAACTTTTAATCATATGTAATAAGGTGTTGAAAACAAATCATGCTAGGAATGGAAGATGTTTCATCTATATGAAAAAAAAGATTTGTAGAGAAAGCTTGATGGGCTGTACACAGTCAAAAGTTGCTTCCATCCATATTTTTAAAGTCACACTCCTTTATATTTTGTTCCACATCTCTGTGAATTCTGCATGAGAACTCATGGGAGGCTTTTTGAATATTGAGTTCTTTTATGGCAGTGGCTCCGAAGCATTTTGTACAGAGCAGTGTTGGCCTGTTGGACACTGGTTGGTATTTGGAGAGGTTTGAGAGCATGTGGAATATCAGGAAGATGGTACCATACTGATGGTGTGTCTGGGGATGGCCTCTCCTGAGACTCCTTGGTTTGCTTGTATCTGCTTCCCAGCATCTGTGGACTCAGGGTGGATGGTGAGTTTAATTATGATTTTGTGAGACGTGAAAGAGGAAATACAGAAAGAATGGAATAAAAAGAAATATAAATACGGATGAGAACCTCCTTATCTTTTACTTTTTTGCCTTCATAGTTCCAAGTCACAGTATTTGATAACTTGCTGTGGCATATACCATAGATTGGAGAAATGTTGAGCTGCTACAAGAAAGGAGACATACACCAAGGGACATAAACACCTAGGCAGAGAGGGAAGTATTCAGCTGGAAACTGTCTGCTACAATGATTGCTTTTAATAGAATGTAAAATAAGTATTTATTTATCTTGGAAAATAAAAATTAAGCCTGACTTCTGGGGGCAAAGTGCACACCAAATATTTCATTTAAATATCATTACATAAAGTATGTTAAAAGCAGGATTGCACATTAGCAGCACAGTTCTAATTCCTCAGGTGCAATTAAGGGAAATTCATCTGCTTTGTATTTGAGGCCAAGACAAATAAAACAACTTCAGTTTTAATAATTGATTTGGTATTTTTAAGGAAACGTTTTCCCTCATGTTTTGATCTCCCAATGTATTAGAGAATAAAGAGAATAGAAATGCAAAAATAAAGCAGCCGTTCTTAGCAGGCAGAAAAGAAAAGAGAAGCCAGTTGGGCAGTCTCATTCACCACCATGTCACCATGGATTTAGTCCATGGAAGTAGTTTTCCTTGTCATAACCACATAGCAGTTACTGAGATTCAGAGGTCCTTTACTAGAAAGCTCCTTTAAGAATGCATTGGAGCTTTTCAGTTCATTGTCTTCTTCAGTTGACAATGGTGGTATATATTTTGAGCTCTATAGAATCAACCTGTGACGTAACTGACTGTGGGAATCTTTCTGGCACTGCACTGTGAATACAGACACAACACAGCAATATGACCAGGGACTCAGCTGAAGGAAATCACTAAAATCACTGTCTATTCTTGAAAAAGAAGGGCACAGAATATGAAAGGTTGACATTAACCTTCTTTGTAGTTCTTAGTAAATGAGAAGTAATTAAAAGGTGATTTGTAGAGACCTCTGGGATGCACAGGGAATAGTTATGTGGTTAGCGATAAAAGTAAAATTTAAAACACATCCATAAATTAAAACACATAAAGTAAAATTTAAAACACATCCATAAATTAAAGCTTTACTGTTGTGATCTTTATGTCAAAATATTCATTATATATGATTACACAGAAAATTTCTGTTTGCATGTGAAAATTCTTGGGACTTGAGAATATTTTTTAGAATGTTTGTTGTTTAAAATTCATGTCAAAATCACTATACAGGGGAGGTCTATACAGGGGAATATGCACATCTTAAACCTTAATTTTAGGATGTATAATGGTAGGTACCTCTTGAAAATTTTCAGTTTTCTGATCCTTTATTTCATTTTATTGATTCCAAGAACTATGCCAAAAATAAGGAGCAAAAATAGTGCAGGCAGTCTGTTCTTTATTTTTTTCCAATAAAAATACATCCAGCTAAATTGTCTGAATCATGAAAAAAATGAACACATTTGGGAAGCATACACCAGCAAATGGTTCATTGTGTCAAAAGAGGCTTACCTGCATTTGCAATGCATATCTTTTCTAATGAATATTTAGCTCTGTGGTTTCAGCCACCCAAAGTGTCAATCTGCTCTGCCCATGAGAATAAAAGTACAAGGTAGCATTTTTCCCTTGTCTCAGCCAGATGTGGCTCTGTTAATTCCCAGCACAGGTTGTATGAACACATTTAGTTTGTTCCTTGTACGATTCAACCTACCATTCTTCAGAGGATCTACAGGAGATTATTTTGTAATCAGCTTATTATGCATTATTTTTTTTCTCTCTAGTACAATTCTCATTCATTCTTCCTTAATGTTTTTCCATAGCTGACAGATGCTATGTGATTGTGAGATTAATTAATTAAAACATTGCCCTAAAATAGAATCCCAAAGTGCCTT
This sequence comes from Chloebia gouldiae, assembly GCA_003676055.1. Taxonomy (NCBI): domain Eukaryota; kingdom Metazoa; phylum Chordata; class Aves; order Passeriformes; family Passeridae; genus Chloebia; species Chloebia gouldiae. Next base: position 24,241,839 of record QUSF01000005.1, read on the forward strand.
GCTCTCCCTTTCCTGGCTGTATTACACTTTGCTGTATTTTCTCCTTGTCTTGTAAGTCTTTCTATTCATTGTAAAAATTAATATAATTAAATTCATATAATCAAATTATTGTCGACATATGAAGATGATACATGTGAGAGTCCATTCAGAAACAAACCTACATTGTTGCTCTTAGAAAGATTTGAATATTTGTGGGTTTTCACTCCAGTCCCATATGAGGAAAAAAGCTGCCCTATTACCAGCTTCAGTAAATTTTTGATGAATCTTTTGTGTAGGCAGTCCCAGAACCTCTGTCCTAAAAATGCCAAACCTGTTTTTACTGGTTGCCGTGGGAGGGTTTTTTTTTTGTCGATCTGAGCTGTCTCATTTGCCTTGAGGGTAAGTACTATGCTAATATTTAGAAGTGATGAGTTCCCCCTTATTTCATTTAGTCAGAAACCAAGAAATTGCCTCTTTCTTCATCTTCCAAATTTCCCTGTTTTAGTGTACCTGGAAATTTATTTTTCTTTCTGATTCCCTTACAGAGGAACAAGCTAAAGTGGAAGGTCAGGCATATTTACACTTGACTGTTACAAGGAACAGTATTTTAACAAACCAAGCATGCTAGTTTAGTTCTCTTTTTCCTTTATATTCCTTTGGAAAAATCCATGTCCTTTCAGTGATCTCAGAAATGCACAGTGTGCAGATAATATGCACCTTCAAGAGCATGTGCTGAAAGAGACCAGAAAATTCACTTCCTTCTGCCTTCCCAAGTATGTTTCAAGCAGTCCAGAAACTTCTCTCAGGGCAAAAATGCAGAAAGAACAAGTGTGTTATTCAGTCGGAGCTGCTGTTCTTCCCAGAGGGGTGCACAAGAGGAGCTAGGAGGATTTATTCCCTTCTGCAGCTCTATGCAGCTGGGCACCATCTGACCCATAACTGCTTTTTGAAACAGATATGTAATGCAAATTTCTAAGCTGCCACATTTTTATTTGAAATATTCACGTGTGTCTCCTGAAACATCTAAAAGCAACAGGCAATGCAAGACTGCATTAAAAGAAAAGAATAATCTAGAAGCATTCAAATGGTGTCATCGTCAATGCATCTTTCCCCACAAATTTTCTGGTTACTTGTAACGACTAGCATGTCAGTCAGGCAGTCTTGGCTTCAGATTGCTCACAGTTCTTAAAAAAGAAGTAGTCTTTTTTACCTATGTATAAAATTATTCATGTGATAAATATTTTCTTGATGGAACTTTCCATGTTTTGTCTCCATAGATAATGGCCATGTTTTCTGCTTCAGGAGTAGAGAGAAGGTTGTACAACTCAACAGAGGAGACCTTGCTGAATTAAAAATGTAGAATACATGCAATAGATGGCTAAGGTTTTAAAAATTATTGGGGTTTCAGGTATTTGTTGTTTAAATAAGTACTGTAAACAACATGACAAAGATATTTCTTAAGTAGACATCAATATGGTAACATCACTATAGCTGCAAATAATTTTATCCTAACTTCCTGGCATTCCACATGCTCTCAAACCTCTCCAAATACCTATTTGTTAATCCATTCAAGAAGAATAGAGAAACTTGGTTATTTTACAGCATTTTAGAAGGACTGAAGAAACATAAATTAATAAAAATTGTGAAGACTGCTCTGAGGTGAGCTTTCCTAGAATACTTTTATGACAAGTATTAGCTGGGAAAAAATGTGACTATGAATAGCTATGTAGCTAACAGGTTCCAAAAATAGCTTTATGTGAAGAATTACTATAGCTTAAAGTTATTTTTTTGTCTCTACATTATAAGTACTTCTACCCTATTAGGAATTGGGAATAATATTTTGCATAAACAGAGTAATAATATCTACTTTTTTCTAATATATCATTGACAGACTAGAAGTCCATGAACATCCAAGTAATCTCAGACATCATGACATTGAAATGTAACTTTCCAAAATTTAGGATGTCGCATAATTGCACATCAATTTCTAGCAGGTATGAGATATTTATTGGCAGTTTTATTTATGGAAAGAGAATGATTGTAGAGATTCTTTTGAAAGTACTTGTCTTGTAAAGAATTTTCTGAGTAGAGGACAGAAAAGGAAATGAGTAGATTTAGATCAAGTGAACTGTAAGCAAAATCATCCCTTGCAGAGGTGATATGCAATTGTGTTTCTGAATATTTCATTCCTGACTAAGGTTGTACAGTCCATTTTTTGACTCTTCTCTTGTACAAAGATTTCTGTAAGAGCTACAGAAGATAAAATCCTTTCTTATTTAAATTCAAGTAGTTGTTCCTTGAATGGATTCTGAACTTTCTACAAGCTCAGGTCTCTGAAGTGGCATAAAATAGTAATTTCTGTAGGTCTGCTGTTGGGTTGCTTCCTGTCCCATAAGACTATGCTATGACTTTAATGTTTTTTCCACTTTTATTTTTAAATCAATAGGACAGTCAGAACAGTGGTTTATAATTGATGCTTATGTCCTGAAGGTTGCACTCTATTCAAACTCAGAACTGGTATTTTAATATTTAAAAAACCCCTCCAACAAACTGATTGATCAAAATTGCAGAACTAAGGTTTAAATATAACTACATCAAAAATACCAGTACTGTAAACAAATACTTCTAAATGCCTGTCATGGTAATTTCAAAACAGAGTTCAAACTTAAAATGTAATTGAAGTATATCTTTAGGATATATATTAATTTTTAAATTAACTTTATATGACTTTTCCTGTTATTACGATGTTATTTCCTAAGCATTCTTTTAATGAAAAAAACATGTTTAAACCTATATATTAGTCTTTACATCTTTTAATAGTTTTCCCATATATATATGAAATAAAAGAATGTTCTTTTTAATTCTCATTTATGTTGCTAGATCTGTAGCAGAGTTCAGGCATAACATTTTTCTCATGCGATAAAACAGATTTACTTTTCATTAAAGTGTTATGCATAAGCAAATTGACTAAATCCTTTATGACCTTCCTTTTAAATTTATTTTTGAAATTTCAGAAGCTTTAAAGAGTTGCAGTTCATTCTTATCTTTCAAGGTCAGATATATCTGACCTTTATTCTCTTTCACATTACTTTTAATTCTTTGATTCAAAGAATCCCTTGTAGTGAAATACTGCTTTAACTTTTACATCCCGTCAGTCAAAGGAATATCAGCAAACTATATTGATAAGAAAGCAGAGGTAATTTGACAGAATTAATTTGTTCATGTTCATATTGTTATTATGTTAAGATGCTCCAGTGCAATGTTTCTATATTGTGCTTATTCAGAATGAAGTGAGGTTTGAAATAACTGTGTCCTGAAATAACCTGACATCCAAGAATTACTTAATCATACCTTACATTCCTAAGACAGTCAAACATTAGATTACTGATGTTAATTTCTCAAATTAAATCCCTTGATTGTTTTTTAGAGGATGATGAATTCTGACAGCATTTTGATGAATCTTCATTTGAAAACTGATTTACTGCATAACAGGGAAGCCCATTCCAAGGTGTTCCATTTCCTCTGTAGCTCTTGATGAGAATCAAGTTATACAATTTTATGTATTTGCTCTTCTACCTTTCCTTGTTAGCAGTAAAAAAGTGGATAATACAGAGTGAGTAAAAGGAACTGGGATCAACAAATCAGGCATTAATTTCACTGCAGTTACCACTTCTGCTGTTTGTTGCACTAACTTTGAGTGATTCTGCAGATACTCTCTGATGAGTCTTTATTTTTAGCCAATAACTCCTTGTAGTTGTTCAGTTCTCATTCTGCTCATTCAGTTGTACTCCGCACACAGAACAAAACTTGGTTCCAGGTTAGAAAAAAAAAGTAGCTTTTCAAACTCCTCTCCTCTGACTTTGTGTCTCTAACCACTCCTGCAGTGTATTCTAGCAGGACAATCACATCATTATTGTTATTGTCTTTTGATGAAAAACAAAACCAGTACTCATTTCCCCATGGCTGCTTGTTCTTCCTCAGTTATCCTCAGGCTGTTACAGTTATGTGTTACTGAGAATGGGAAATGGAAAGCCAGTCTGCTCCTGGGTGTTGAGCCTAAAATCAAGCAGATAAAGTATTTTAGGATGCTAAAATGAAACAAAGTCCAGTTCAGTATTTAGTTATTGTGACAGGTATTTAGTTAAGGTATTTGATTTATATGACAGGTATTTGATTCAGTTTTGTGCATGACAAGAAGCAGTCTTGCTTTAGTCTTGGGTCTGAACTCAGAATAGTGACCATACAAGGATTCAGCAGCCAGAGAGAATATTTGGGATGAAGCTTTGGTTGGAAATACTTCCACCGTGCTCGAGTCCATTCTAGATGTCCACTTTAATGGGATAGAAAAACCTCCTGAAACCAGTCCAGCTCGATCATTATGCATGTATAAGCACACTTTAAAACATTCTATCTGCAGGTGGGAAACAAGTACGAACAACTGACAGGTCACTGGAACCAGGAAATGGCAAACAGCAGGTCCAGACATATTACGGATCTCTGAGAATGGTCATTGTGATTGTCCCCTAAGCCCTCCACATCTGATGCTTTCTAGAATATAGGGCAGCAGTGTCCTCAGGTTTGTTCCTGAACATCCTGAAGGTGTGCCTTGGTATTGCTATTTCTGCAGGTGAGATTGGATCCTTCCTAACTGCTTGCAGAAACTAACTTGCTGTGGTAAATGAAGTTTGTCTGGGTAGTGGCCATTTGTGATGGTAGCCCAAATGAATCTGATTGTAGGCTGACTTCTCAACGTGCCCTTACCAAACCTGTCTGCTTCTAGAGTTGTTGACTCTAGTGTCCATTTAGCTACACATCAGATCAGGAGTGGGAAAGCATTAACTCTGGAAAGCCATTTCAGTTCACGTGTAACCTTAGTGCAACAGCAGCACTTTCAGAACCTAACCCTTGCAGACACACGTTTAAAAATTACTCAAGGGAAAGCCTAGGAGTTGTTTATAAAACAGACACTGCAAATCATCTGCTTTTAAGAGCAGAGTTGCTGATTTTTAAAAATTCTTTGAAATTCAGCCTGATGGTTCCTGGAATTACTTGCAAATGAATTCCACTGTGGTTTAGTATCATCAGTGGGAAGAGGAGTGTGAAGCTGAGCAAATCTCTTGCCATCTGGAATGTAACCCAAGCACCTGATAGTTCCATTCTGAGTCCCCTCAGGAAGCTTACAATTATATAAAATGTTTAATCAAAGCTGTTATGCCAAGTATAACTGCAAAGCTGACATCAACATAGGAAAAGAAAAGTTAAATGGCTCCATATGAGCTGTTCTTTTCACTAGAATTTTTGAAAGACAGGAAGAAAAGATAATGCCAATTTTGCTTCCTTTATCTGAGAGTCACTAAAACCACCCTTTTAGTAAACAGTGTCCTTGGCTCTACAATGTTATTGTCACATTTTTAATTACAGAATTAGGACCCATAGATAATGGCTTTGTGTCCTTAAAATGGAAAGTTTTTTCAGTTGTTTAAAACATGGTAATTTCTCTAGTCTGACAGTTAATCAGGCAAAGGTGCCTTAAACCAAACTGGTTTAATATGCATATTTTTATTTTTTATTTCAGTTCTTTAACAGAAAAGACTGATTCATTGGAAGTGGTGATTAAAAAATGAACAGATTTGATGAGCAATATTCATGTAATCTGTATTTTAATAGAACAATCATATTTGGGTATTAGAAATATTGTATCAGATTTGGGAGATGAGAAAAAATCCCATTTGATAAAACAGTTCTATGTAAATCATAATTTAAAAGTATTTCTTAAAATACTTTTTTAAAATTTATGTCTATGCAAGGTGAATTTCTACTTATAAAATTGTTGGAATGTAGGCCTTGGAACATTTTTTCATAACAGGAAGTGGTATTTTCAATAAATTTAGTTGGAAAATTGTTGGCATTTTCACTGAAGCTCAGTTTAAAAATTATTTACTCAAAAGAATATTGTTGAAATTCACTTTATTTTAAGAAAAAAGAGTAAATGTAAATTTCCAAGGAAAAATATAAATTATTGAAAAAACATTCTAGCATAAGAGAAGTGATCTTGTGGATTATTTTTCTTTATGAAATGAAATTTTATGAAGTGTCTTAACTTCACAACATATTAGCTACTTCAGATTATTTTAAAAATACTACCAATTAACTGAAAATGCTTTAAGAAAAATCTGAATCTTTTAAATACTTAATAAAATAATTGTAAAATATAGAATAAATTTTCTGCATTTTCCTTTTTTTTTTGCAGTGTATGTCACAAAGTCTTATGGTGCTGAAGACTTGATCCTCCAGAGCAAGTCTGAAAATGCTGAAAAGCTTTTATGTCCAGTAATATAGATAAATTTCAGCTAGCCTTTTCAAATAACTTATTTGTATAGTTGTTTAAATAATTTCCCTTATGAAAATTTAATATAGTGATAAATATGCCATGAAATGGTTGTGTTATCAGCTGAGGCTTTGGCTACTATGGTATGTCAAATAATTGTTAAAATATGGATATGAGAAATTCTAGTTCAGGCTAATGAAGCATCCCTGGTACTTTTTAGCATTGTAACGCACTTTGGCATTGGCAGTGATTTTAAAGATATGAGAAAGCAATATAGATCTCATGTGCTCAAAGCCACTAAGGAAGCTACAGGTTCCTTAAAGCTAAAGCTTTATTATGCTAACAAGGTTAACAGACCATTTTGACTCTTTGAAGAATATCAGTTATGCTTAAAGGACCTAGTTCGAGATGAATTCATAATCCCAGATGAGCGGGTTCAAATACCTCTGCACCATCTGGCACTTCTGCAGATTCGGTTCCTGCTGCTGCCCCGAGGCGTCCAGCCAGCCGTGCAATGAACGGCGCTGCCTGGATGTTGTGAGCCTTGGTCGGCAGGAACCTCCCAAGCTCATCCAGTCCAACCTGCTGCCTGAAGCAGGACAGTCTCCCACCTCACAGGTCAGCCAGCTTTGCTTAGCTGAGTCCTGGAAACTGCAAAGGAAAGGCTCCCACAGCTTCTCTGAGCAGCGTGGGCTGTGTGAAAGTTTCTCCCAATGTCGAGCCTGAATCTCCCAGCGTCTTGCTACAAGATTACATCATGTTATTAGATGATCTGTCTCTATCGGGAAGAGTTTTGTTCCATCACATGGATGGAACCCAACAATCAGCTGTGGGGTTAACCAATCTCTTCTCATTTATAGGTCTTGGACAAAATGGCAGGTGTTGCAAAAATCCTATATCTCCATTAACTGGCAGTGAAGGCATAGCACCATGACTGACTGTTATAATTACTTGAAGGAAGGCAAAGAATCCATGCAGGATGAGGAGCAGATGCAGTAGTGACTGTTTTGTCAAATGTCCTTCTTTTAATTTTTTTTTTTTTTAAATGAGGAAAGCTTCACTTCTCTTGGGCACCAAGGAAACCTTTACCTTATCAAGAGGCAGTTTGGTTCAAGGGGGAAAGAACTTGGCTAGATCCCCACCATGTGGTGAAGTGTACCATCTCAGCAAATTTTGACCAGGAGATTGACATGAAATTGTCTAAGCCTTTACTCAGCTCCCTGGGAAATCATAATGGCCTAATTAGATGTATACCAGATCTTCAGTTACCACCATGTCTTTCTACCTACTCCCATTTCTTTGATCAGGAGGCTGAAAGTTCTGTTAAGCTAGTCTAATAGCAGGCTTATCCTGCTGCTTTAAGGGTTACTTTTATTTCAGTCAGTGTGAACTCTGACGACAAGCTAAACAACTTTCAGAGCAGCTGGAGAGGTACATTAGGTACACCTGTACTAAAAAGGAAGAGGGCTGCATTAACAGGCTTTCAAAGAAACCTATACACACTGAAGGGATGTTAGCACTTACCTGTCATGAAGCTATATTGAGAGGTACCAATATGAATAGAAGCTTTTAACTGCCAGGAATTTGAAACTTTAAGCTAGTTAATTAGAATAAACAGAACAAAAAAATAAAAAGTGCGTGTGTTTTTCAAATGTGAAAGCTTCTGCAGGAGAAGTGAAAAATCTCAGAAAACTTGAGTGGTTCTCTGTTTCATTTTTTTAAATGTAAAGCACCTGATTGCCATGCCAGTAAATATCTATTAAATGATGCAGAAAGTAAATGCGATTATTTCTCCCTTTCATGTCTCTATGCCCTTTCAGAAAGTCTCCAAAGACTTGTGAAGTGACCCATTCATCTTAATGAGATACAGCCAGGCAATAAGAACATTTCAGGGATGTGGATGCTGATAGAAACCTGGGATGTTTCATGGCTTCATTTCAGTGGCTCTTCTCATTTTCCCTACTTTAGTTTCATCTCTTATGAAGCTTGCTGGTAATTAGAGCATAAAGTTTTATATTTAGATAAGCAATTTTTTCTGCTGTTTTAATGTTTTATAAGACTGCTGTGTGTATATGCATGCATTGGAGACAAGAAAAAGAATTCAATTAATTTACCATTTAAAAGTCAAATAAAACACCTGAGACAATATTCCTCAGTATTGAGCAAAAAAATCCTGAAGAAATTAGTGGGCAAATCAGAATTTTAGCTACTCCATTTTAACTTGCATGATATCTTTATGCAGCATCTTTTGCTGACATTTACCCAAGATGATGTGATCTGTGTAAGAAGCTCTAAATGTTTTCATTACTAAGAAAACTTCAATCACTGAAAGCACCTCAACTTATAACTGAAGTATGTTTGCAGGCTGTCCCATCATCTTTATTGAGTGGTTTTGTTCTTCAATTTTCTCTTCATTCTCTTTTTTATTATGTGTTAATAACTATTTTCTTCTAATAGGCAATTATTTTTATTTGCAAAATACTAGAAATATGCTAGGCAATCAATAAAGTGATTTTACATGTCTCTACCTCCTTTCATTTCCAGTGCCCTTTCTTTTAACTATGATTTTAATCCTTCTCATTTAGCTCTACCACCTGCATCTGATACCTTGAATTCTATTCAATTTACTTCATAGCCTTATCATATTCCTTGACAGTCCTTTGTATAAAACATGCTGTCATTTAAATTATGAATGATTCTATTGCTTCTTTGTAGCACTTTTCTGAGTTTTACAGGGTACACCTTCAGGTAAAATAAATTTGACCTTGTTTCATGTGATCAAAGTGTAAGCAAGACTTTAACTGGAATTATGATCAGCTTCATCTCTAATGCTGCCAACAGCAAGGTTACATTGTCTGGATTGTTCCTTACAAAATAAGGTAAAGAAGTCAGTTTCTGAGTTCAATATTGAAACCTCCTATTTTCTAGAGAGCTGTGGTGTTTTATTTATGTATATATGTTTAAGGAAAGAATATAAAATAAATTAAACATCTCTGCCAGGCATTCATTTTCACCTAATCCTGCCAGTTGATGGTGGTAGGAGGTGAATCAGCTTTTCTAGACATGCTGGTTTCAGTCCTGAAAAGACACATGCCTGAGGTCATAGGATCAGTTGGGTTTTTTTAAGCATTTAAACCCACTCATTATCTGAAACAGTCATGTACCTATTTGATTCATATTTAGCACACCACAGCCATTTGTTTCAAGGGATGCAAGGACTTAAGAGAGCAGTTCCTAGCTAAGCAAACAGTTTTAATTACTATTCACTTTATTTAGTTAATATAACAGGACTTGTAAATTGGGGTTTATTAATGAGGATTTTGCTGTCATAAACTTCAGACCCTGATAAGAACCTGAATTCACCTAAAACTTCCTTGGAAGTTTTTTGGGAATCCAGAGCCATATGGTATGGATTGAAAAGCTTGAAAACTTTTAGGCCATGATTATCAAGCAATGTATAGCTTTTGAAAAAATATATTACACAAGGATCAATTACCTCTCCCAAGCTTGTTCCAAGCTGGACACAGAAAATTGTGGTCCTCTTTTATGTTTTGCCTCCATCCACTGTGTACATTTCTTAGGGAAAATCCTGAATTTTCAAGAATGCATCTTGCCTTCTCTTCATGAAAAATTTTGCAATTTTAATATGATGTCATCACATGGAGGAGATTAAAAAGAAGTTATATAAGAAATCCTACCAAAAAGGAAATACAGTTTTTATAAAGGCTATCAGTGACTGAGCTTTTTTAATGCAATGAAGTAGAGTTAAACCTCTTATTGCAGAGAAAATGTTTTAAGTATTCTTTCACTTTAGCATACAGATATTTGAAAGTGCATTACAACCTGCACTGAACACTATATAACGAAAAACATCAGAAGTAGTTCACACATTAAAAATATAGCTCTCAGGCCAAAAACTTCTAGAAACCTTGGGGGGTTTTCCATTTTAAGGATTAAAGAGATTTTTCATTGCATGAAAGAATTCTTATTTCAGGCCATCTGCCCCCATTGCTTTTTTGGGCTTGACTTGGCATCTAGACTGGTATCTCTCTTTCTGTAATTAGGATTTTAGAATTTATTTGTCTTCCAGTTCCAGTAGATTAAAGATACAATTTTTCTGAAAATGATACTGTTTTTTCAGGGGTGCACATAAATTTTCTTATAAAATAAAAAGAAAAATACTAAGACTTTAGTGAAATAAAGCATATGAAGATTTTAGGGTTAACATCTTGGTCTCCATTTGTAGCTTTTACTGCTGTTCAGTTGGGACTTCTTAATCTTCTGTGAAGAAATACTTAGCTGCTCTGACAGAAAAATCTTTAGCACTGTGTATTTTGGTGTGAAAGATGTACAGGTAGAGGTGCTGATTTTCAGAAGCTGTTCAAAGGCAGCTGGTGGTGACTCAGGTACTTGAGAAGCTTGAGGCCCCTGCAAGATGCATTAAAGAGCCTCTAGTCTGCACACCCTACTGCAGGTGGTCTCTGTACCAGGGTAATTTCCCCTCTGAGGCCAGAGGTGATGCATTTCAGGCTGATGCAGATGAAGCCAGCGTAAATTTTGAGCAAGCTCTGATGCAAACATTGCTCAGAGTTGGGCATTGCAACACGTGCTGAGCCTGGTTTTAAAGGAGTGCACACTCTTTCAGCAAAGCTCTTTACCTGGGAACAGAGCTGCCTCTTTTCTCTTTACCATGTGCTCCTCTGATGCTGCAGTTTCCTGCCTGGTTTTGTCTCCAAACACAGGTGACAAGTGCTCTATATGTGTGTGTGTGATTCCCAGTCTGTCATTTGTGGTTCTTGATCTCTTACAGGGAGGCTTCACATGAGAAAATTGGCAAATCATATAGTGTATTGAAAATCAATATCTAATGGTGTATTTGCATATTAACAAATTCATAGTGCTTTGCTTTTGCTGGAGGCCTGCAGATACCAATAGTTGGGGTTTTTTTTGTTGTTTTTTTTTTGCCTTCTTTACAGGCAATGGACTCCAGAATCATCCATTCAAGAGTTATGAATATAATCCTGTCTTAGTTGCACTTAATGCCTGTTTTATTTTAATGGTTTGAGATTTTTGTTTAGTTTTTTTGTTCTTTCTCTTCAAGAAATTATTTCCTTGGCTGTATATGTTTTGCCTTTAAAATGTTTTTCCTCTCATGCTACAGCAGAGGATGTGAAATACTTCTCATTCCACTTGCAATAAAAATTATTTTTAGAAAGAATTCACAGACCCACCAGTTCTAACAAAATCATGCACTCTGTTAATCTTCCTCCTTAGAATGAAGTTGCTAAAAAATTGCCATAATATTATTTGGTAAGATAAAAAGAGTTTTATTAATTGGACTCTATGATTATAGTACCTGTAGCCATGAGGGCCTTTAACTATAAATAAAAAATGGTGAGACTCTCTGAATTCTTTTTGCCACTTAATTACTTTCTCTATGCCTTATTTAAAGATAATAATAATAATAATAATGATAATAGTTTATAGAAATAAGCAAAATACATTTCTTGAGCTGGTAAAATGACATAACTTCTTGATTATGTGAATATTGGCTTAGAATTAGATTTTTTAATATAATTTGAATATGTATTGACTGTATTTCTTAATGGGAGGTAGTAGCAGTAGGCATTCATGAAGAGCCTGACTTAGAAGAGCAAAGGTATTGGTGACATGAAAGACTGTTCTGTGCTTGGGGTTGAGGTGCAGTGGGTATCAGGAAAATGAAGATGAGAGAGATCCTGGAAACATTGTTTCAGAGCTGTCTACCAAGTACTTGATCATTTTGGCTATAAATTATACATAACAATTTCCTTATTTAAAATATTATTTAGAAAAAAAAAATTAAATTTGCCATTTGCTCTTTAAAACCTGCCCATTCAAACTGAAACTAATGATTTTATTTTTTTTTTCAAAAGACAGTTGATTGTACTGCCTGATCTGTGAGGATGCTTCCTTACTGCTTGAATAGTAAGAACCAATTTCAGTACTGCTGGGTTGGAGTGGACAAATAGGTATTCTTCCTGAATGAATTCTCAAGAAAAAGACAGCCTAAAGCATGAATGAAAGTGAATTATTCATATTTTATGTTTTTTATTTACTTGTGATAATTTAAACATTCTTTGTCTATAAATTTTAATCTCTAAAGTGTAAATCAGTTTTGAATTCATGTGTTTTGATAAGAACATAAAACTTGATCTACCATCCTACCAAACACTGCTTCTTGAGAGGTAAATCTCTCTGACAGCTGTTTTGCATCTGACTGCAATACAAGTTGGAGTTTACTTCAGAAATTGTAATTACAGAGACTTCAACCTAACTACTCCTTCATTTATCAGCACTCTGAAGGCAACAGTTGTCTCTTCCCCACCAGAAGGAAGAGCAAGAGGAAATTCAGGGTAAATTAATTTTTTTTTTCCCTGCTTCTCAAACTGACGATATTGAGATGATGATGCAAGATTTTTATCTCTCTTCATTGCTCAAGTAAACTTAACACCTTCAGTGCCTTCTCCCAGGAGCAGGATTTATTTCTTTTGCAGTCTTTGCTGTTGTTTGCCTTGGCTGCAAGACAGGGTTTGTAGCTGTGAGGGTCACAGCATTGTTCAAAGAACACTTTGGTGTGAGACTGGGCTCAGCTCTACATGTAATTAAATGTCTTGTGGATTAGGATCTTGGTAGCCTTAAGTTAACTAAGCTAAACTGTGCTTCTACATGTCAGTGCAGTCACCACTGACTTTGATATTGATCTCTAATAATGGCTTCCCCATAAATAATAAAGTTTTAATGAAACACAAAACAGGTTTAATAAAACATAAAACACACCTGGCAGTGTTGAGCATCACCTGTATGTTAGGCAGAGTTGCTGGAGTCAGCCTGACACCTCAGTCTGTATGTCACGTTTGCTATTAGGTTACATCAGGTAGAAAAGGTGGGGTTATTTTTGCTTGGTTGTTTTTTTGTTCACATGGATGTATATTTGCAAATATAGGTGCAGAAACATGTGTTCTCCTGTTCTGGAGAGATTGAAAACAGGGAATTTAGAATTTGAAGCTATGTGCAGAAAATTCAAACTCTCTTTTAGGTACTGCATTAATAACTTGATTTTGAAGAAGGCAAAGTACATTTTACTTTCACTTGTAGCCACCCTTCAGGCAGAGATTCAGTACTTGTTTCCCATTCATGTTCTTAGTTCCTGACAGCTTTCTTGCTGCAAGTGAACTTCGGTAGAATAGTGGGGAGAAACGGAATTAAGCATTTTGGTGACTTCAAATCTTATGCTTATTGAGCTTAATTTCCCCATCACTGCCGTGGTCTAGAAGGTGACTGATGTTCTCTGACTCTTCATTAATAAATCCTATTGTGACTAAGTGCTATCAAAGACAATCATATGGACAAGCATATTTCTTTTTCTTGAAAGGGTGATAAAGCTTCTCTGTTAGGATGACATAGTTTTCAGGTGAGGAAAAGGTTGCATTTCACACAGTGTCATCAAATAGGCTGAACATACTTCTGCATCTAAATGGAAGTAGAAAACATATAATTGTTAAAGCTGATTACTGGCACAATGTAGTGGCAGGAATGAAATAGATAAGTGTATATAAGTGAGATAATTTGAAAATAATTTTTAATTGCTTTTTTTTATATAGAAGTGAAATACATATTTCCAGAATATGCCTTTAGAATATATTGGTGCTTTTCATGCTACTGAGTTCAGGTGTTATAATAAATTATTTTTTTTTTGCTTTTCAGTCCAATTAAGTTTTATTATTTTTCTGTTTTCAGCATCCAGAATATAGCCATAGTAACTGTAAAATTCCTGAGGAGGAGAATCAATTATTATTACTGGACACAATATTTTTTTTTCATACATAGTATTCATTGTAAAACTCAGTAATTTCATTCTATAAGTTTCTATTATCAGACAGTTTATCAGCCCCTTTGAGGACATTTAGTTGTTGTCATTATTAAATATTATCTTTTTCTTGGTTTATGCTGTGAGGAACGGAGATTTCTTTCTTCTTCAACTTAGAAGTTTTTTAAGGAAAAGCTGTTGCTTTCTTTCCCACAGTTTGCCACAGTGGGAACTTTTTGCCTCGATGCATTAACCAGGATATGCTAAGCAGACCTTACATCCACTAGACCTGGAATTGATGCCTTCCTATTGAAGATTTCTCCTATCTGTGCTTATCTCGAGTTCCTGCTGTCAGGGTTTATCTTGTGACAAGTTCCTCTTGTGGCCTTGGCAGTGTTTTAAGACAGGCAACTGTGATCTCTAAGTACTTATAACCTTGTATATAGAACTTTGAAGTTATGGTCCACAGCCATCATGTCATCCAGCCTAAAAAACCTTCAGGTTTCCTGTGCCCTACAATTAAAAAAAAAAAAAAGTCTTTAAGCTTTAAAATCTTCTGAGCTTCAGAAAGTACTAACCTTCAGAATTCTTTAGCTTCTTATAGAAGGACCACTACTGGGAAATTGATGTCTCATATCTGCGAAACTCAAATCAGTAATCAGTCACAAATCACCAACTTTATGCCACACATGGTTAATATCAATTTCTCATCGTGGAATTTGTAAGGATGCTGATACTAGTTAGGTAGAAAAAATGAATGAATATGCATCCCAAAGGAAAAGCACTTTTCTTCTGAACACTTATGGGTGTTAAATTTAGCTTCATTAGAACATACTCATATTATCTGGAAGAACAGTAAATGAACAAAAGAAATGAACGGCCATATGTAAGATTCAAAATATTTCCAATAGGCACTGAGTCACTTATTTTCCAAGTAGATGTTTATTGACCATGTTCCTCTGTTAGTAAATAAATCACTTTTCTTCACAGTACAGTAGTTATGCCATATAGGCCATGATGCAGTGACACATGATATGATAGATAGCAAAAAAAAAAAAAAAGATACTTAAAACAGAGATACTTTGAATTCTTTTCTGAACAACAAATCTCTGATGAAATACAGGGGTAGGGGTAGGAAAATATATAATCTTCTTCATCTTTGTATTTATCAGGCATGGCTGTCACAAATGGTTTAATATTTTGATAGAAATGACACTTTGAAAGAAGTTTTTCTTTATAATTATAAGTTACTGGAAGTATCAATGCATTTCACTTCTTTATCTGAAAGAAAGTGTAAGGAAAGGACAGATGATGGGGAGTATACTAACACAAGTACAGAAATTTTTGAAGCAGACACAGTAACTGACCCTGTGTATGAAGTTGTAAAGTTCTTGAGGTACAAAAATAAACTATTAATAATAAACTATTACACACTCCTATATCTTCTACCCTTTCCCATATATACTGGAAATGGAGACTAAAATAACCTGCTTCACCCTGGTCTCCCCAAAAGTAGCACACATTAATTGTAAAATTTGATGAAATTTCCAGCAGCCCAAAAAATGGTAAGAAGCTGCTGTTTTGGTGGCCAGCTGTGTTGTGAGCATCCATGAGAAAGGAGTCAGTGGAGCTCTCATTTCTCTCCCCTGTCCAAGCTCTTACACTAATGCCAGCTCTGGGTGCATCTTCTGCACTGGAAATGCAGAGGCTGTGTGTGTGTGCTCCTGCTGCCTGCTCCTGCTGCCTGCCTCTGTGTGCTCCTGCTGCTGACTGGAAGCCACGGTATGCTGCTGGTTTTCACTGCAAGGCAGCAATCCTCACTGTGTGAGTCAGAGGATCAGGCTAGACACAGGGGCACCCACCTTCCTCTCACAGCAAAGCTCCTGAAAAGATTTTCAGTAAGTCACATTCTAACCCAGAAAGCGATTGGGAAGCATCAGCTGTGACTGTGAGATTCAGGTGTGCTTTGACAGCTCTTCCTTGTGTAATTTCTGGTTTTTCACGTAAATCTCTCTACAAGGATCCTGTGCAAAACTCTTGAGAGAGAAAGTGTAAAACCAAGTTATTATCAATTTTGGGAAGTTGTTTGTGTGATACCTTTAGATGATTCCCATTCTATGTAAGAAAAGTAGTGCCCCTCCTGTACCTTTTTTGCTTAGTTCAGAGAATCTAAAATTTCTTGCCACAGTGATAAAGAATTTTGGCAACATGGGTAAAAGAAGCATAATATGCTTACAGTCATTTAGTTTGAAATTAATTAAATCAAAACTAATGAAAGAGCAGGAATTTGAATAAAATCTATTAATATCTGCATCTTCACACTTCCTTGTTAAGTATTGTTTCACAATCCTCAATGGACCACCTATTGTCTCTTTGTAATATCAAGAGATTCAAAGGTGTTCTTTTGAAAAAAGAAAATAGCAGGCTTCTTCCATGCATGAATGCCCAGGATACATGCTGAGCACTGCTCATCCACATAGTCTTGTGAGACTAGAAAGACACGAACATACTGGAGACACAAAAATTATTAAAGGCTTAGAGCATGTGCCACATAGGAAGACTCAGAGAGAGCTGGGACGGTTTAGTATGGAAAAAAAAAAAACAACAAGAAAACAACAAAAAACCACCAAACCCAAAAAACTCAGGAGGGGACTTATCAATGTGAGTACATGTCTTTGGGAAAAAGTAAAGAAGGTGGAATCAGATCCTTCCAAGTTGTGCCCAGTGACAGGATAAGGGCAATGAACACAATTGGGAATAGAAGGAATTCTGTTTAAACATACAAAACCCGCTGTTCCTGTGGGCATGGAACACTGAAATAAGTTGCCCTGAGAGGCTGTGGAGTCTCCATCCTGGGAGATACTCAGAACTTGTCTGGGCATGGTCCCAGGCAACCTGCTGTAGTTGATCTTGGTTTGAGTGGGAGTTTGGGTTGGCTGATCCTCAGAGATCCATTCTAACCTCAGCAATCCTGTATGTTTACTTTAGCCTTGCCAGGGATTATGAAGGTAAAATCTAAGGTTTAGCCAAACAGCTCTGGGTCATACAGACACACTTTTCATTCAGTGTTCAGCTTTCTGTACCATGAACATCTTTTCTTCCATTACCAGCAAATGCTTTAAAGGTATCAACACAGGTGATGTGGGAAGTAGATGTTGTTTATTTTCCAAATACAGACTCAGTATCACACAACACCAAATAAACTTTATTTTTCTGTGATTATTAAAAAATCCCATGTATTCATCAACAGAAGGATATGAGCAGTTTTGAGTAACTATCCCCAAAGTGCTTCCTCAGCTGGGTTATTTTATTCTGTATTGATCAAGTCTGGTGCTGTTTGTTTTCATTTTTTTCTTCTACACAAACAGCTTGAAACAAAAATTAAATGCCAGATTGTCCCTTAAGTAACCAATTTCCACTAGACATATGATTTGTAATGATTAATTTTTAAATTAATGTACAGGATCATTTGCAAGAATCAAATTATACTTAATTCTTGTTCTGTAGGTTCATCAAGAAAATTTCAGTGCAAGGTTGTTGCAGGAAAAGACCAATTTGGGTGAGAGTTTCATGTCCTTTTCTCAAAATTTATAAAGAAAATTATTTATTTTACAAAATGTGACAGTATTAGTCAGGTTTATTATTTAGGTTTAATAAAACAAAAACAGATCAGTAAAACTAGGGTTCTGTGCATAAGTTTAAACTGATTAAATATCAAGCAGTCTGTCACAGCAAGATCAACTCTTCTGAACTGGAATTAGCAAATCAAACAAATCTTCAAGTTGTTACCAAAAATATCCTATCTCTATATACATTCTACATGAGTCTAAGGATGTGGCCACATGTCTGGGTTGGAGATACTAACTAAATGATTTTGAGAGTCCTTTCACTAAAAAATTTGAAAAGTAAGTGCTTTAGTACTGCCAGAAGGCTATGATCTAACATCTAAATTATGTTCTAAAAGGTAATAATAATAAAAAAATCCAACAAATAAATTTACATGGAGATTTAAACATTTCTCAAATATTTATCCAATAATGGAAACCCTGCCAATTTTTACCAGGAAATATATTGGAAAATAGATGTTTAGCAGCTGTCATTTATCAGAAGATGTCAGGGAAAGACTCTAGTCTTCCAAAATTTGCACAATACCAAAGAAATCATTGAGCAAATTTCCCCTTGCTGTGTGGACTCATGAGATGTTGTCACATAATAGTGCATTTAAACACAGCAAACATGCAGATGTTGCATGGATATGCTACCATTTCTAAAAATTGAAAACAAAAAGGATATCTCCAAATTAATAAAAAACAAAATTATGAAGAATGAGCTGCAGAAGGCATAGTGGGTCTTGGACACTTTATACCTCCCACAGGACAGACTACACGGGGCAGTGGAGCACATCTCCAGCAAGTGCTGATGAAGCTTGTCTGATGCCAGGAGTGATACATTGATGTGTGTTAGTACTGCCCTGGTGCTCAGGTGCAGCTCTATAAATATGCCATGGATAATTCTTGATGTAATGTGTTAGCTGTCAGTAACTTGGATGGTCTCAAACTGAAGAGCAGCACGGAACAAGCAAGGGGTTTGTACCTAAGTTAAAATAAATCCCTGCTCCTGGCTGCCCTGCCACTGAGCTAATTTCATAGAGTATTAGTAGACAGTTTATTATTGTGTTGGCAAACACAAAATAATGGTTAAATCTACAAATATTTAGAGAACTTTTCCTCTTTTCCTTTCCACTATAAAATCTTACAAGGGCAGATTAGAAGCAGAAGTTTAAAAAAATAAAGAATTTTTTCCTGAAGGCCAAAAATCACAGAAACTTGGTCTTCAACCTTCTGCTCTCATGAGTCCCATTCTATTTGAAATATGCAAACTAAATGCCTGTCTCAAGGCATAATGCAAACTGTCATAACATCACTTTTGAATAAAAGAAGACCATTTGTTTCTTTTTACACATGACAAGAGAAGGTCTATCCTTTGGGAAATGGCAGTTTGTGTCACTTCTATCCAAGTTTCATATGATCAATTTTAAGTAAGTAGAATTGACAACTATTGTGATTGGGTTCCAAAACTAAAACAAAACAATTTTAAAACTTAGTTGTTACTTTCTTAGTAAATCTGAAAATATGTTTCCTTGTATCATCTTATTTTTATTTTGCCTTGGCCTCCACCAAAAATTAACCCAAAAACTCCCCTTCTTTTGCTCCATGTAATCTGTATTTCAGATGCTTTTAAAGTTTTTTAAAATGTCTCATGCTTATTCAGACATTTTTAACGAAGAACCGAGAAGAGCCATGGAAAATATAAAATCCCATCACTGATGTCAGCAAAAAAAGCATATCTTTTATTATTATGAATTATGTTGTATTTTCCCTCTTCATTGCTGCAAGAACTACTGCTTATATTTTCTCATTGTCATCTTCCCTTTTTCTGTTTGGTTTTGTGTGCTCAGCCAGCATGTGTTCCACTTGCTGTTCTTCTGCCCTGATCCTGCAAATGTGACCACCAGTTCATTTGCATTTCATTTTCCATGCTCACCCTGTCAACTGCAGGTTTGAATCCACTTGATGGAGTGTAGAGGGGCGGCTCCATGGAGCCCTGCTGAACACAGGGTGAAGCTGCAGTGTCCACATGCTGCACAAAAATTGTTACCAGATTTCAGAATGGGTCTAGTGCTTTCTTTCATTGCAGTCTTTCTTAATACTTTTTTTATTATATCAATAAGTGATATCATAATTTAAACCTGAGTAGATCAACAGTGCCTTTGTGTAATCTCTTAATCCTGTACTAATATTAGACATTGCTCTTTTTTTCAAATTCTCTATCGAACATGTCTGGGCTAGTTCTTAATTTACTCTAATGATTAGCCTTGGTACACCAAACTATGAGTGTTTCCCAGCAGTCAGTTGACTTCTTTCTCAATTCATCTTTTACATTATTTATTGCTTGCTGAGAGAGCCTAATTAAATCTAATGGACTGCAGGTATACATCTATTGGAATATTGACATTTTATCACCAATTAGTCCATATTCCTTATCTTATTGTGCTCTTAGCTGGCTATATATCACTTTACAGGATTAGGAAATGCTTCTTCCTCTGTTTTTCAACATATTTGTTTTCAATTAAGGTATTGAGGTGTCTTATTTGGAAAATAGAAGTTCTACATGTCAGAAGATAAGAACAGGTCGTAAAGATGTATGTAATTGGAAGGCATAATCATCTTAAATTTGCTTCTCCTTTTCTTCATTTGTATTCTCTCTTCTTCCAAAATACATCCCACAGTTTGATAAATTAAGCTCCTATATGCAAATCTGCTTTCAAGCTAGAATTGCTTTCTTTGTTCCAAACCATTTTGCAACAAGAAACTCCTAATGATTTCAACTGTAGTATCTTGCTAAACTGCAATGCACATATGTTGCATTGGAGATATTGATGGAGAAATGACTGTCCCCTCACTTCTTGTCCCCAGCGTCTTGAACCAGTATCTTTAGACTTCAGAGGAGTGACTCTGCAGCACACTGCAGCACCGAAGGCATGGGGGGCTGTTGTGGAAAGCTTAACTCAGTGTCAGAGCTACTGTAGGGTTATGTAATGCCTGTTAGCTCTGTGTCTCTCTGTCTCTGCAGCTGGTCATTAGTGAAAAGCAGCAGCAAAGCAGATGGACTCAGAAGTGCTTGTCCAACACCAGTTAGATTGAATTGTTTTAATCCCTCATGAACTATTTCTTGGGCTTCTCAGCAAAGGAATAGAAGAAAGCTAAGCACAAGTGAGTGCTAAGTCAATTTTACTGTGTTCTTTTTACCAACTTAAAAAAACCCAAGCTGTTTCTGAAACAAAAGGTCTCCATTTATACACTAAAGATCTCTCCACCCAAAACCACTGTGACCATGTGCAGCTGACCGTGTGAAAACAGACCCTGGCCCATACTCTTTAAAGCTGTGCCCAAATGCTGTCTGAAAAAGCACTTGTTGGCATTGTGTGTCATTGTTCAGTGTTCCAAAAGGTACAGTGTCTGCCCAGTCCTTGACCAGTAGAGTTTTCCATGAGTTTTCTTGTATTTATTAATAGGCATTTTTCTGTAGAGGTTTTCTTTGCACAGTTCAGCCTTATGCTACAATTCAAAGATTTCACTGTATTCCATTAATTTAGGTTGTAGGCTGAAGAAAATCGACTCTGTGCAGACAAATGAATGTGGGACTGAGCTACATAGAATTTTGAAAAAGAAAAACAAGTCCAAATTGATATTGTCAACAGTTGTAACAGCACTGATATGAGTAAAATCAATGAAAACTACTTTACGTGGACACCATCTTGTATACTATATCTAGTGTCCCAATAGAAGTCATAATAGATTTTCTGCACAATAGCTTTCCATACTATATGATATGTTGCATTTATGTCATGTTTTCTGCACACACTGTGATGCTAATTAATTAGGTGCTATACCTATGTACATTTTCTCTTAATTTTCAGTAAGTGTTAATGATGAAATAATAGAGGCTGTAGTCATCATATTAAATATATTCTGTTATGGGTAGAGTATTTACTACATATCAGGAAACCTGCTCACCAAGATATTATCTAGAAACTAGACGATTATTGAGCAAAACAGCTTCTAAAATATAAATTAAAGGGCTGCATTGTTGTTTACATTACAAATACATGGTATTTCAGTGATAAAAGATCTACAATGATCTACAATGTCAGAACCAAACAAAAGTGATATCTATTAATGCAACACTGAAATGTTCTTTTATTAATAGATTGGTTGTCAGGCTGTAAATTGAAGCACCAGAGGTGCCAACACACTATTTTCTTCACAGTTTCAGGGAGCAATAACCTCTTCCAGAGGAGCAAAGAGAACAGCAGAGAGTTTAAACTTTAGATCATTTGTCTCCCTTTAGCAAAATCAGACAATGTCTGCCCTTGCTGCTTATATATGTCCCTTGATTTTTGCTCCTGTTGATGACCACTTTTGTTGGTGTATGCCTTATAAATATATTACAAAAAAGCTACATTGCTTTGGTTTCCAGAGGGATTTTAAGTCTTAAGTTTCCCTCCTGGAATCATATCACAGGTGTTTAAATAGAGATGGATGTTTTTCAAGAGGAATATGGAAGAAACCTTAAAGGTTCTTCTTCGTTGGGCAGATATGTAGGGTCTGGTGGCAGTGAATATTCTATTCAGTTTCTGCTGAGACCTTCAAAGGAGAAAAATATGTTACATGTTCTCACAAAAGTAAACACAATATACTATTTTTTCTAAACACAGTAATTGATCCTTAATGCAGATAAGCTCAGGAAACAGATTATTAACATAACCCCAAAAGACTTACCTTTCTGAAACAATAAATGTTTTTATATGTGTATGAATTGACTTCATAACTGTAGCACTAATGACTCTGGAATACAATTATTTGTTTTTGTTTCAGACTTATAGGCAGGTCTATGCAAATTGTAGTGATGCTGGAAATTAAATATTCATTAAAAATACCTTTACTGAATAATTGTAGCATAATAAGTAGCCTGCTTCATAGTATACATTATTATTCTCATAATGGTTGAGCAACTTGTATCACAGATGCATTCGATGAAGTAGCAACAGCAGTGGAGATAGCAGCATAAACATCATGCTCCACTGCCTGCCCTGTGCTAAAGAAATTACAGTGTGGGAGGAAGGAACATAACATTGCAATTGCTGAGACTGACAGCCAGGGAAGTGATGAAGTTTTATGAAATCAACATCATGTTGGGTATATACTCTCCAATTATAATGACAGGGTTCCACCAAAAGGTGAACCTGCTATCATTACACATAAACAGAGTTGTTAAGACAGTTTCCAAAAGATCAAGAGAAGCATATATAGTTTTAAATAGATGATAAAAGTTTTTTGAATCTAGCAGATCTAACACAGTCTCATCTGTCTCCTACCAGTATAAAGTTTGTGCAATATTTTTTGGTTTGGATTATTGTTCTCATTTGCAACCAAAATATTTTGCAGCCCTGTCTGGTCAGAATGGCACACTGTCTGCATTCCACATGCTCTGCTGGGAGTAATCACCATGTTTGTAGCAGCATGTATACAATGCATGTGCTATTTCCAACTGCAGAGCACATTCCTGGGAAGACCTGCTATGTAGGGGTTTTTTGTTTGTTTTTCTGGGCAGCATGTAGGATTTATAAAACTCTGGGTTTTGTAAAACTGACCGGCTTCATCGTGAGTCATGACAGTAAGCAGGTTGCATTCATTTTCCAGTAAGTTGGTGCATTGCACTGTAGGCAATGTATGCTGGGCAAAGGGAGGAAAGATTGCTCCTGCCTGGTCCCCCACTGGGTGTACTGAGTGGACGTGAGCTGCAAGGCTGCGAAGTGTGCAACTCCCAGAAAGAAAATCTGTCAGCCCACAGCACAAGCAATACAGGGAAAACCTGGTTTTGATTTTGTTCTTCTCTTTTGCCTTAACTTATCAAAAGATTTTGAGAAGTACCTGTAAGAAAATTATCTATGCAGATCCAGCCCAAAGCTGTAGCTAATTTGGGGATCTCATCATAGATGTGGCTGGAAGGCAATTCCCAATTTACTGCATTTGTACTATCTCAAGCAACCACATGTGTATAAACTTATCAAACTGCAAAACCTTGTTGTTCTGGCTTGTTAGAAAGCTTCTGAACTCACAATTGGTTAAAATCAACTTACTTTTGTACAAACACTGTCATTTCTGTTTGCATTGCTTTGTCTTCCTTTGGGCTTTCAAATTAAAAAGTATTTAAAAAAAAAAGAGGAAAAAAAGCTAGAAACACTTTTTAAAATTTGAATTTTCTTTTATAAGTGTGAGAAGCCATAATTAAACACAGTCTTGTGGGTCAGGTCTTACCTGTACTTTGCAGAGCGGTACAGTTTTTCCTTCTGGGTATTCCTCACTTCTTATGTTCTGGAATTGCATACAACTTCTTCTTTAATGACTGTATTACTTTGTTCAGGGGAACTATGATCAATTAGCACAACCAATTCTTTGCTCTCCTTTTCTTTCCACTGAGATGCTTAAAGAAGAAATTCTTATTCATAATTTCCAAGATGCATTTTTGTACCATTACCTTTCATCCTGTTTTTATTATTTAGGTCTTCAGCATCACCTCATTTTCAGCATGATTTTTCCTCTGTAATATCTTACAACTTTGTGTCGCCCCTTTATTGCAGCATGCTTCTTTGCAAAGGTCATTACTACAGATATTAAATGAGACTCATCTCAAATATGATTTTGAACAAAAAAAACCCACTTTTCTCTAGTTCAGCAATTTAATTTTCATCTTCACCTCCCATGTAGTCAAGTCGGTGGCCACCTTTGTATTCCTGTATAAGTCCCCTTCTTGTCTGGCTTTTTGCAGATCATTACTGCACACATTTCACACTACTTTTCAAATGAGTGAGAAATTGTACTGATATCCTAGCAAAATATTTATTGCTCAAAATTCATCTTTTCATGCAGCTGCAGATTCTATTCCTATCAAAGTATTTATAGCACATCCATTAACAAAGTCTAAGAAACTGATGGCAAGTAGAAAAATACACATTTACTCCTCAGAGGACTACTGCATTTAAACCCTGAAAGTCTTTTCTTTGTGTATGTAGTTTTGCAAAGCACTTATGGATTCTTCATACATAGATGCCCAGAAAAGTAAGGCATTATTTGTATTAAGTCTTGTGTAAAACAGAAATAAAATGCAATTAAATAGTGAAATATCTCAAATTATTTTGTTTAATGCTTTTTTTTATATATATAAAGCTACAGATAGAGTAGGAATCATTTTACAATCTAAGTTAAAATAAGTTATTTCAAAGAATACTTCAATAATAACATAAAAGCAAAATGAAGAGAGTTTAAATTCTTTGGTCTATCTGGTATTTTTAAGCTCCATGACAAAATTGGTTAGTACCATTTTACTGCACAGAGAATAAATCTGCCACTGTTTTCTGTACAGTTTCAACTGAGAAACAGCTTTTTCCTTCTTTAGTTGGTGACATTTTCTTTTTGGTTATTAAAAATAGAAAAGGACAGCTGCATACTTACATGTGCATTAACTTCATAAATTGTTAATCCTGAAAAGACATGCTGCTCACAGAGGGGGTAAGTTTAATGCTGCAGAATGCCATTCAGTGACTATCACTGTTGCTTTCATTTGAAGTCATGCACAACAGACAATACTTGTTTCTCTATAAATTGAGCCCATTCTTTGGCTGTCCCTTGATACAAGCAAGAGTTTCATGTATTTCTGAAAAAGCACTCAAGTCAAAACAAAAACAGACATGATTGCCTAGCTTGTGTCTCTGGGCAGAAGGGAGTGGGCATGTCTTGAAGGTCAGCATGGATGCTTCTCCTTGGAGAGTGTCACCTCCCATCCCTTCCCTGAGGGCTCTTGCCGTGGGTCACACTGTCCTGACATATTGAGCCATGTGTCAGACATAAGCAGGATGTCTGCCCCCACCACCCTTGTGGTCAGCACTGCAGTGGACCTCTTTGCAGGAGGCAGGTGCCATTCTCCTACATGGATGTTCATCAAAGCAGGGTTGGACAGGCACCCCCAGTGACATTAGGAACCTGCAGTGGCAGGCAGGGCAGAAAAGGAGCATGGCACAATCTTGTGGACACTTATGTACTGGTTAAAGAAGGACTTTTTTGTGGATTTCATCCACTGCTATTTTTGTTAGCTTTGTCTCAGCTACTGCATATACCATTTCCAGCCATTCACTTTCCAGCCGTAAGCTTTTGCTTGTACTTTATCATTAAACTGAAATGCTTGAGGTACTTAGTAAAGTCTTTATCAAAGAAACATGAGGAGGATAAACCTTGAAATTTTTCATTGCTTCCATGACAGGAGAGTGGCAAATATCTCTAAGCTGTATTCCAGCTAAGGTAAAACTGAAATCCACATCAAAAAGAGAAGATTTAGGCGTGTATGGTTGAACTTAGATAGCTAAGTGCAGCATGTCATCCTAAGAAAATCAACTCGACTATCACTTCACTCTGGAAACACTTGCAATCTCTAGCAGAGTTTCCCTGTTTCCAGGCTTTGAGCTGTCTATATGTCTGTGCCTGGACTGCCTACTGAGGTTGTTCCACAAAGCAGAAAATATTTCATCATCTAAAATGATGAGTCCTTTTCTAACAACTATGTTTTGAAAACATATCTAAATAAATTGCAAAATATATTAAAAAAATTATAGAAAAAATAAACTGTAAGGGCAACACAATAGTTCCAGCACAGAATATAATCCTAACAAAGTTTTTGTTTGGTTTTTTTTTTTTTATGACGACAATGAAAACATTCCCAAGTTTTTCAAAACCAAGCGGTTTTAGCAGATGCTAAAAAGGAGCTGAGAACCTCCAGGTCCAGCTGTAGTACTGATGAATATAGGAGCATGTCTTTCTTGCACATATTCAGGTTAATGTAGAGGAATAAAAGAGACAACAGAACCTGACTTGTCTTACTATGTGTGAGCATGATGGAGATCAGAGCACCTTTATCAACACTGCTGGCATGAAGCTGGATTCACAGCAGTGTAACTGTGTTCAGAATCCGAGCCATGCTATAAGAAAGGCAACCATATGAATAGCAAAACTGAAAATCTCATTATTGACTGCAACAATAGCAGTAGGAAGCAAAGGAGGTGATGATTTTGAAATATTGGCTGCCTCTACCTGCTGAGGAAATAAGTATGGATATATTATATAATATTTTCCCATTAGTAGAAATGTATTTCTGTATCTATACTTCTAGTACTGCATCTGTATTAACCATAGATCTGCATAATTGAGAGATACCCTTATTCTTCCTACCTTATCATACACATTAAAATTACTGCAATTTTTTGTCCCTTTCTGCCTTCTATTCTTTCATATAAAGACATTGAAAGAGCTTCAGACAAATATTGTAAAAGGGATCTGTGGAATTATTGTTACAGACTACTGTAAGATAATTTATGGTGTGGAAAATATATGTAAAGTACTGGTTGTGTTCACTGAAAAAAGCTGTAATATTTTTTCAGTGAAAAATATGTTTCATCAAAAGTTAAAGTATTTTAAGTACATAGATTTAAATTAATTTCTTTCCTAGAAAAAGAAAGGTAGTTTAAGAAGAAAAACAGATGATTTCCAAAAGTTTTGAAAGTTATTAAATAACTCCTTTTTTTTTTCTTTTAACTTACATGGATTTCCCCATTTATTTTACATTATTTATAAAAAAATACAAGCATTTCACTTACTGGATTAAAAAAACCCGTATCTTTAAAACAAAAGACAGAAGTCAAAACCCATCCTGAGCAAGAGAAGAAACAGTTGTCCTCTAGACCCTAATATATTTTTAAAAATGCAGTATCTCAACTATGATTAGATAATAAAAAAAAACAACCTGTGTTTTCTGTTTTCTTATTATGAACTTCTATTGAGAAGTGTAAAATATAAACGATATCATTGACAATAGTTGAAAAGTACAATCAAAAATTTATTAAGTGTTCCGTGAAGAATGGTCTTTGTTCTAATACAAGGAACAGATGATGGTGTTTGTGTCACAAAGCACTTAATGACTGGTTCATAAAATCCAGTTTAAAATCTTTCACTAAAGAAACAGAACTTACTTATAGCCAAGATTGTACATTTTAATTCATGTTAGTATAATTAGCAAAACCATCTAGAGCAATGGAATAGCACCATAGTGCAGGCACCATTCCCACTTGTGGATCCCTGAAGCTTGAGTGTGGGGAAATAAAAGGATATATCAAAGTTTTTCTTCCATCACGAAAAGTCCCTGCCAGTGCCAATCTTCCCTCTCTGACCTTGCCTGGAATACACGCAGCTCTAAGGCTCTGCCCTTTGTGCACACTCAGCATGACACAAAAGCTAGATCTGAAATGTGCAAGTTACAGTATCTTGTGAGAAGAATGTAGGACTCTATATCAGCACATTTTCCTTCCTTTTATCAACATGTGTTTACTCTTTTTAAGTCTAATTTTTTAAAAGAAATGGAAGGGAGAATTTAATGAACTTTTGACTGTAGAGTGAAAATCGGACAAAGTCAATCAGAAACATCCTGGAGAAACAAACTTGTAATCCCTGGGCTTTCATTCATCTTTTCCACTAAGGATTTTGATTTCCTTTGCTCTCCTAAATTTGTCGATCCACAGTAATACTGTGACATACTACACACATTAGCAGACCAGAAATAGTAGTAAAAATATAAAGGGGATGTTCTACGGTCACATGAGACAAAACTGTTACCTAGTTTATGATTTGGATATAATTTCTCTTGGTCCAGCTGTACTTTAATCTATAGCCCTAAAATAAATTTGGAATTTATTTTGAAAGACACCAGCACAATTTAATCTAATAAATTAGTATCCAGTTGTCATTTATTATTTCCAGCAGCAGGTCTTGAAGCTTTTTACATAAGGGACGACTTACATTTTACAGGTGGAGAAACTTGGGAAGTGAGACAGAAGAATCCTGACTTCAATATTGACATTGAAAAGCAAAAGAAAATTGCATTTTCAGGCAAGAAAACCAATTTGTTCAGGGTAACTGCCTTGAATTTGAAAGCTCAATGTACAGCTGAATAGGAAAGATACCCTATCATTGGTAAAGTTTGGTTAAATTATTTTAGCTTACAAGGGAATCAAAATAGAAGAAAAACAGGTATGTAGGAAGCAAAATATTACACTACAGGAAGACTGAAGCCAGTGAATATAGCAAGAGAGGAGTATTTTGATCTTGGGTTCCTTTCTGAGGAATACTTAAAATGAGCAGAGCTCAGATATGGCTTTCCCTGATTTATCACTGTACAAATTGCACTTGGAAATCTGATTCACTGAAGTTACATTGTTCTCCCCTGCCAGTCCTAAGGCACATCACTGGTCTTTGTCACCTCTGGATGACGACAGAAAAGAAGTACCACCTCAGCTGTCATCACAAACAGATTTCAGTTTGGTTGGCTGTGTTTTTTCACTGTTTCCCAAGAAAAATTCATTTAATGAATTCAGCCTCTAGGGTATTCTACCTGTTTGTGGGCTTATGCTATATAGTCATAATACTTTTTCATATGCATATATAATACTTTAACATACAAATGATTTACAAACTATTTTGCTTTTTGTAGAGGAAAAATGATATGTTCTGTGCAAAGTGAATTGATTATCCTGTACATACTGAGTAATTTTTTTTTACGTAAATATATACTATATAAATAATTTTTGTTGCTTTCTGCACATGTATTCATATTTTCTGTAGCTTTGAATGAATGCTTTGAATTATTCCATTAGGGTGATCTAGGAATTTGGATCTAAAAAAAGTGAGTGGTTATCACTGGCATGTGTTTACATGGTTTAGGATGGAATGCCCCACACATATAAATTTATGTTACTTTATTTTTCACGTACTAAACCTGAATGATAAAATAGGAGAATGGCACTGCTATAGCAAAAATGTAAATCTCAAATATGTTTCATGCTGCATACACTGAAGTGGGAAGGACCTCACTGATGACCAGCACTGTTACTTAAGGAAAGCTTTCAGCAAACATTTCTGGTATTTTCATAGAATTCTTGCAGGTTGAGAACTTTCTATTATCACAGGGACCAGCAAGGAAGGGCATAAACTATATAAATATGATCTTGAGTATATTCTGAATTGCTTTGGTCTTAATGCTTCAACCCATAGGGTAATTCACTGTGGATTTTTGCCCAGTTTATATATTCACTGCTAGTTCTTGGTAACCAAATGTTACTGAGTCTGCATTTCCTATTGCTTTGCACTAGCTTATTGCCTTTTACCATTCTGTATCAGCCACTGAGGTGGCTGATATCTGAAATATTTCTTTAACATAAGACTTTTTCTAAGGCCAAAGCCAGTGCATGGTATTTTGACAACTTTCTACTGCCATGTCTTATACACATCCTCTGAAGTCACATTAATTTATTTTGCATGCCAGAAGGGAAGACAAAAAAGAAAATTGAAAGAGCTGGAAGGAAGAAATTAAGATTTCCTAATTTTTTAAAGCAATTGACAGTGTAATTGACACAGAAAAGTTGTGTGAGACCGTACTCAGAAAAACAGTACTACTGGTACTGTGATACTAGTGTAGTATCTGAAATTGAGTGGGGAAACAAACCACAAACATGATGATTGATCCTATCTTTTTTATTGCTTTTTTTTTTTTCCTCTTAGTCATACTGTTAGAACAAAGTATCTGAGGCCATTGACAATCCCCAAAGAGGAGAGTTTGTACCAATAAGTTATGAATAAACTTTCCTTCAAAGAAACTGTCAAAGCAAATATTCCTGAAACTTTGTATTGGTCACTCTCCCTCTGCTTTAACTCATGCTGTACCTTCTAAGAGAAGCAGTGATTTTGGACGTGACTGAATCCCTGAAGTTCCACTGAAATATGTTTCTGACTGTTAGACCTTATTTGAGATGGCATTTTTTGCATTCCATGTGTACTTTTATTGAGAGTAAACTGTATTTGTTGGGGGCCTTATAAAGTCAATATATTTAACGTGTGTGTGTGTGTGTGTGTGTGTCTGTGTGTGTCTGAATAAGGCAAGTAACTGCTTCATGCATGTTTCAAATAGCCATAAGCCATCAATACGCTATCCCATCTTCCCTCCGCTGCCTGTTTTTTTGGCACAAACATTTATATGGCCACATAGGGAGCCACATCTGACAGCTGAGAATTTAAAATGAATTTAGGAAAAAAGAAATGTGAGGGGCTCAAAGAAGAATGTTGCTTATCTGAGTGGAAAGAGATTCAGCTTCACATTGCTTAGAAGTCTGATAAGGGCTTTGCCAAACACAGACCTGGTGGCTAAAAGACTATTTCACACTTGAGCAGATGCCCAACCAATATTAATATTTACAAAGCAGAATGCAGCAGCCAGTAATGTGGTTGACTACAGACTGAAATGCCTGATTGATCAACAGATAAATACATTCTTAGAAGAAAGGGGAAGGTGAGAAAGGAGAATG
This sequence comes from Chloebia gouldiae, assembly GCA_003676055.1. Lineage (NCBI taxonomy): Eukaryota > Metazoa > Chordata > Aves > Passeriformes > Passeridae > Chloebia > Chloebia gouldiae. The sequence goes on from QUSF01000005.1 coordinate 24,273,015, forward strand.
ATAATAGTGGTCAACCTCAGAAGGACTCCCAGGGAATGGGGGGCCTATATCAGGGATAAACAGGGATATAGAAGTCAGTATCCCTCCCCAGGTCAACAGCTACTTTCTCTGAATGTTATCTGAGGATACCAAATAGAATAGGAAATAGAACTGAGAACATAAACCCACAGATTAAGCAGTCATTATAGTTTGTCCTGTGAGTCATGGAGGGAGATACCTTTGGGATGTGTTTCTGTAATGTGGAGTGATTGTCTTTGTCACTTCTGCCATTTTAGAGCTTTTGCAAGTATGCTGTCAGCTTTTAACCTTTTTTTGTAATTCAAGCCTTCATCTGAACCAAAAAAAAATGTTTAAGAAAGAGCAGCTTAAAAACACTGAACATTCCTGGCACTGAGATTCTCTGGTACTGTCCAGTATTCTAGGTGTTGAAAGAAAAAGAAGGTACCTCTGCTTTTAGCTGCAAGGGCTAAAGTAGAATCTGGAAGATGGGTCTGTGTCTTCCAGTGATCAGCATTAACAAACTAAACTTTCTCCCAGCACTAGTTAAGGAAAGAGCAACACGATCAAATGTCCTGCCTTTGATCATTCCCCTAACTCCTTTTTGTGGTGTATTGAGAATATCACTAGATAAGTCTCACTGACTTTCAAAGGCCAAATTTATAGTTTCATGGCATTTAATACCAGATAGCTATTTATTTTAGGGAAAGTACTGCATATAAAAGGTAACTAATAAGCATTGCTCATGGTCAGAACAAAATATTTTAGTTCTTAACTGAAAACCAGTCAAAAATAATGAGTCAAAAAAATACAAGATCAGAGCTGAACATTAACCGACTAGTTTGTAAATTGATGACAAGCACATCTGCCAGATGTTGCCAAGATGTTACTGAAATAAAGCAATTGGGCCTATTCACTGTAACAAGTAAAGCTATGAAAGAAGCATACTTTTTTATAAAAGCTATACTCATTTGTCATCTATGCCAATGCATTAATTTCTGAGATTCTCCTTCAAGCATCAAAATTATTTTAAGTACCTCTATTTTCAGATTTTGGGCAAGGGAAAAATTTTTTATCGGTGGAGAGAGAAAAAAATCAACCATTTTACATGTTAAATACTTTTACATCAAATTACTTTCATTCTAAAATAGCCAAATCACTCAGTCATACTGCTGCTAGTACAATATTTGTATTTTATTGCTATTTCTCTGCTGTTAATGGAGAGTGATATAGCACATGACCACCACTGAAGAATGTGATGATTTATCCAGAATGTAACATGGAAAATGTGAACCATCTGGTTGACTCTGGAAGTCTGTGTTGCCTGCTAGGAAATTGGCAGGTGACTTTAGAATATTCATTTAGCTGGGATAGACTTTTTAATTTTGCTTCTAGGATTTTGCAGAAGATTGTGCAATCTGTTTGCTAAACAGTTTTTTCTTCAAGGGTAAACAGGAGGTTTGACATCTTTGGCTGAAAAATATTGACCTAGTGATAGAATCCAGAAATGGCTACATCTGTCACGCATAATACTTGGTGGGTGGATATTGGCAGTATTGGTGGTTTCCTAACTTTGAATCTTTTGCTACAGATTCAGTTTGTCTTATCTATTCCAAACTTTCCTATTCCAAACTTTCCTATTCCATACTTTTAATTTTCTTCTTGTATGTGCAGGAATGCATTAATCTCATAGCCATCTCTACCTTCACAAATAAAAATACTGTCTTCAATGTTGGACTCTGTTTGCAGTTGGATATGAAAACCAGTGGTCTTTCCTGTCATCTTTAGCTTATCTGCCTAGAAAAGACACTTTGCAGAATGATTTAAGAATTTTCAGATTAATGTATTTAATAAAAAACTGTGGTCTCTTCATTGGTTTAACTAGAATGCAACAAATTGCCTATGTCAGAATTTACCCGTCTCTCTCCTATTTAAGTACTGTTTGGCCTAGCACAAAACCAAACTGGAAAAGTAACAAATGGAAGAACGTGGGTTGCTTATTTGTTCAAAACAAGATTCAGGTGAAATATCTAATGAATTCAAGCTGGATTTATTATTCATTATTCTGTCATTCCATATAACAAAAATAGTTCCCTCTCTATATATTAATTAGTCTTTCTATGTCATGAATAATGATAATATTTAAAATACAGCTTGACTGGAAAGAAGCAAAGAAATTTTCCTCATTGATTTATTTCACCCATTCTACTGCACCCTTTCTAGAAGTTAGTTTAACATCAGGTGGTAGTAAATGTGGCAGTAAAATATTTTTATGTTTTTGTTGTGTTTTTCTTTCTTTTGAGACAAAGCACTTATCACTTACAGGCATGTGGCCCTAATCTGAAAGATGAATTGGTTCATTCACTTCAAGTACCACATAACCATTCACACACCATCAAGCTTAACACTATTAAAGGGTAATTTCCCCTGTGGGAGCTATGCCCAGTACAGATGCTGTCACTACACAGTGTCTTTTTATCTTTCCATGGCAGGTAAGGAGATTTAAATAAGAGGCTTCATCAAGAGTGCAATCACAGACATATTCTTCCTATTGAAATATCCATGAAATAGAAAATAAACACTCCTAATAATCTTAAACAAAACATTATCAGGAAAACTTAGGTGTACAGTTCACACCGAAATTTTGTGTTGAAGTCAAAGCATGAGAGATGCCTCATGGGCTTGTAGATGACAGGAAATATTATGGGATACTTTGCATGTCCTATTAAATTCTGAATGTTGTAAAGTAGTTCCAAGTAACCAATGAGTATATTTTGCCTTCATCTCTTATAATCATTATGATTTCTTTTTAATTTGCTCATAATTTATTTAGTTTATTATTATGGGTTCTATATTCTATCAAAATTGATAATTAAGTCTGGGGTGAAGTTTTCTTTAGAACATAATATTCATATGTTTTTGCTCAAACATTTGGACTAAAGTTCTCTCTGCAGTAATTTTGCCTCACTTCATTTAAAGATGAATTGTCTAGGGAGGCCAGTAAAAATATGCTGTCTAAGTACAGAAAAGTTATAAAAATAATTCTTTTTCTTTCTTTAAGAAGAGACAGTACTTTTTCACCTTATTTTCTCCTTTAAATTGTTTTTCTAATAAGGTCTTTTTTTCATTCACACTAGAATGAACAGGCTTTTTTTTTGTTTTTAATAATTTTGTTTAACTTAAGGTCACAGACTATGTTGTCTTTGATTTTAAATGGGATCAACAGTTATGTATAAAACTTTCTTAAAAATGTTTGCAGTTTTGGACTCACAGCTCAGAATCATCTTATCATTCAACCAAACCAATTGACATGCCCTGTAGATAGGGATTTGAAGTTTTGCCAGAACATAGGGCATGTTTACAAAACTGTTCTGATAAAGTATGAGTAACCTACGCACTATTCTTCATGACAGAGAAGCCCTGCTGAGATTCACAAGCCTCTCTGTGGCAGTCTGTTTGCAGGCCAACATGCTTGTCTTTTTTAAATCACATAAATTTCAGGTTCTGCTCGAAGTACCAAAGTTGATATGTCAACAGTGCTGGCCTTTTACCCAAGAACTTAGCAGAGTAATAAGTCAAAGCCTTATAGATACTAATCTCCCTTATGCCTGAGGGAAGTTAACTTCTTCCAAATGCATATTTTACTCTGAAGTAATTGAAAGGGACATGATTTTCAGGCTTTTTGAAGCTATTCTACTTTGCATTGACTATTGCCAAGACCCAGTTGGGTCAAAAAGCCTGAAAGTGTGAGCATTTGGCTATCCCTAGCAATGCGTCACTCATCTCAAAGGAGGAAGAAAATAGGAAAGGCTGAATTTCAATCCTCCTTTCTCAAAAATGCTTCACTATTATATATTAAGCATTCTTTGGATCAAGCCTGTAATTCAAGTGGTTAGGAATTTTGTACCAGATGAAACCCAGTTTGGAAACTGAATGCTTTTTTACTTGAAGCAATCTAATGCCACACAGCATAAGGACTCCTACGCAGAATTTTATTCCATGAATATTTCTATGCTGAGCTCTTCAATTTTTTCCCATAAGTGCAAGCTGTCAAGAACAGAGGTTGTCAAGAGCACTTAGATATTTTTCACACTATATATTCAGTTTGTTTAATATATTTGTTTGTTTAATATGTTCATAATGGATGAAGTTTATCCATGGTCAGAGGGACAGCCAAGGACTGCACACCCCTTAATTCATGTGTAGGCCTGCATATTAGCCTTAAAATAGGCATTCAATGGGACATGGCCTTCCTTCACCCCTCATCCCTCATTCCCCAGAACTAAGTTAAATGTAAATTGTGGTAACTAAACTTAGTAGCGAAGTTTTCTTGACAAACTGTATGGAGTTAAACCTACGTAAACTCTTACTGCTAGGTCCAAGGAGTGGATCTAACTTTGATTTTTGATATATAGGACAGAGTGCAGTAGTCAGGAAGCACCTTGTAAATTTGCTGGCCATAAAAGTGTGGTTTGAACCTACAGGTCTAGTGGTAAGAGTCCAGCTGAGTCCTGTGCAGGTCTTGAAGTGAATTCATGTGTTGAGCTGAGCTCTTAAGAACAGGATTTTCTTCTAAAACTGGAAATACTATTAATATGCCACTGAAAATGTCACGGGTTTAGAGCTATCTTTTCAGAGCTTTTAAAAGTAATCTTTTTTATAAATAAAGTGAAATTAGACATAAAAGGTAATCATTTACCATTGAAGTGTGATATTAAGTACTCAAACTTATGGTAATGAAAGTGTTCCCACAGTAGCCATAATCTGTCATCAGATTTCACAGGTGACTTCTCTCTAAGCTTTCAGTGTAGTGTAATACTTCCAGTCTTGGTGAAAGGTAATAAAAAACCCAGCTATATTAGATGAGTAAGTCATCAGTGCGAGATTAGATGAGGATTCTTTTCTGTAATTGTATATTAATTATAGATAATTTTATTTAGATTCTAAAGATTAAATCATAAAACACAATAGGTTTCATCTTACATTCCCTCTGTGTAAAACATTATTTTGAGAGAGGAGGTGGAGGAGAAATTAGTTCAGGGGTTTAATATATCTGTGTTCCAGACTAAAGGTTCTGTGTAGCCTCTAAAAATAAGGACTTTTCACTATGGGAAACAATGTGGAAAATATGGCATTTTAAGCAAAGTCATGTACAAGTCACATAATGTAAAAATTATGAATCAAACTGCAAATAATTTTGTTGAATTAGATATAATTTCTTCTTCTGGTAAAAATAAAAATAACTTCTGTTCTCATTGCTATTATGTACCTGAACCATCCCATACAATGTCAGTTAAAAAACCTGTTGCCCTCCTATTTTCATTTTCTTAAAATCTACTTGAAAAATGAATTTTATTTCCTGTTTCAGTATTTTCCATTTTAATTTTGATAACAATTTTACTGAAATTTTTTGAAGATATTCTTGGAAGAAAAAATGTTCTTAAAGATGTTTGTTGAATTTCTCAATAAATATAAAGTCTTTACAAAACATTTATTGCTTATGCAGGAGTTAGTTTTGTTTATGGCTATATAATTTAAAATTATTTAATTAACTGGATTATTTCATTAATTCAATAGACTGTGTTAAGTAGGGCTGGGTTTGAGTTTTTAAGTACATTTGAAGAAACAGGAAAGTATGAAGATAAAATACCCTCAAGAAATTTTTTTTACCAAAATTATATCACAGAAAGACTCAAGATTTTGGGTTTGTTAGTTTGATTTTTTTTTTAAATTGGTTTATGTTTTTACTTAAATCAACAGTCTTTATTTTATGATGCTAGCGAGGGAATTCATAAAACTTAAATCAGCTCACTTCTTTTTTGCATATTTTCTGAAACAACAGTAAAGGATAGCATGTTTCCAGCAGATTTCATCCTTCTTGATTGAGGTGGTGCGTATTGAATACATATAAAGTGTTGGTTATGTTTTTTTCCCAAATGACCACTTTTATATCAGCTTCAACTCATCTACATATCTTGCATCCAGTCATAACCATTGTACTCCAGACTATGATTTTCCATTATTCATTTCAACACAGTAGTTACTAAAATAGCTGACTGCAGCAGTCTATGCATATGTTCACAACTTTTTACATTTTGCAGTAAAAATAAACTGAATTATATACAAAAAAAACCTTTCAGACACTGTAGGAATAAAGTAGCTGAGTGAGGAAATTAATTCATGCTTCTGACACTGTGTATACAGAAAACCAAGTATTTGACTGAAGAAAGTAGAATCCTAAAGAATTATTTGGGTTGAAAGGGACCTTTAAAGGCCATCTAGTCCAACCCCACCTGCAGTGAAGGTTGGACATCTTCAACTACATTGAATTGCTCAGAGTCCCATCCAGCCTGACTTTCTGAGCTACAAACATGTTAAGATCTGATGAGAGATGCCTCTGCTCGAATTAACATCAGTCCATATGCCAAAGTCAATAGTACAGATTTTATTTAAATGCAAGGTACGGAGATAGAAATAAATAGAAAAGGGGGGTGGGGAAGGAGAGAGAGAGAGAGAGAGAGATCAAGCAGAAGGTAGTTGCCACCCATAAATCCAGCATCATCCTGTTGGCCCTTCTTCACCCTGGACTTCTTGGTGGTGAGGGTTGCAAGGTGCTTGAAAACTTTTTACTGTCTGCACAGCTCTCTTATTCTATTGGTTAAATAATTTCCTCACTTCTAATGCTAAATTGTCCCATACTCAGTCTTTCTCTTCTTTTGGATTGGTGGGCCATGGGTTGGCAGTCACAATTTCCTCCCTGTCAGAACTTTTACCCTGTTGGAGATGACTTCAACATAATTGCTGAGTTGGCTTGCCCTATGGCCTGCAAATTCTGCATTCTCTTTATCTATTGTTAGTGATGCATCCTTCTCCCCAAGCCTTGTTATCCTGCCCCTCAGTCTGAGGTAACACCTGGACACCTTTATCTTATCTCAAGTTCCCACCATGGTGGCTTATCTTACTGTCCAAGCTCCAGGTATCCGCAGAGGCGTATTTGGCAGGGGGGTTTGGTGGTTATTGGTGATCAGAGGTACCATCTGTCCCATAACTCAGGGTGTTCTTTGATATGCAGGCCTGATATGCATATGAGAAGTTGCTTCTTTACGCAGTTTGCCCCAGCGGGAATTCTTGCCTGGATGCATTGCTCAGGATGTGCTAACCAGATCTTCCTCCACCAGGCCTGGAGTCACTGCCATCCTGGCACTCCATCCTGTGCTTATCTCTTGGCAAAGTCCTTCTGTGGTAACAGTGCTTGAATATGATTTCTTTTAAGACTGTTACACAAATATTTAAGAAAATAAGTATATACAAAAACTGAAATATAGATAAGCAGAATATCATTATTTTATACTTTTAATGTTTCCAGTGTGATATTTTTCTCTGATGCAGGAGATAGAGCTAAAAAAAAATCTTTGAGGAGTTATTTAGACTGCACTTTATGAATATCTGCAGCAGTTTATGTAAATACATGGTTACAATTTTCAACCAAGAATTTTTGGCCACTGGATGATTTCCTGTGGCTTTTGGCCTGTTCTTTCTCTGACTGGAGCTCTGTTGCTCAGTTACTGTTTGACCAGGAAGTCTGAGAGCATTTTTTCTGGTTTCTGTTTCAGTTGTCATAACTGATAGAAGCAGGTTTTCACTTCAGAGAATTAAGTTTATTATAAGTTTCTAGACAGAAAGTGACTTTGAGATATTCTTTCAAGTTTATTAGACTTTGGAGTCTAGTAGCCTCCTCTAGTGGTTTAGGCTCAGGTAGAGTCAATTTTCCTCTCAGTGGCTTGAACCGTGTTCTGGATTTGTGCTGAACACAGGGTTGACAACATAGAAATGGATTTGTTACTGCTGAGCAGGGCTTACACAGAGCCAAGGCCTTTTCTGGTTTTCATACTGCCACACTGGTGAGGGGACTGGGGGTGTGGGGGAGGCTGGGAGGAGACACAGCCAGGACAGGTGACCCAAACTGACCAAAGGCTGAGATCATGCTCAGTGTATAAAGTGGGGGGAAGAAAGAGGAAGCGGGTGGGCATTGGAAATGATGGCATTTTTCTTCCCAAGTCACCATTACATGTGATGGAGCCATGCTTTCCTGGAGTTGGCTGAACATCTGCTTGCCAATGGGAAGCAGGGAATTAATTCCTTGTTTTGCTTCACTTGTGTGCACAGCTTTTGCTTTCCCTGTTGAACTGTCTGTATCTCAACCCATGAGTTTTCTGGCTTTTACCTTTCTGATTCTTTCCTGCTCGTCGGGGAGGGACCAAGTGGCTGTGTGGTACTTGGTTGCTGGCTGGGGTTAAACCATGACATCACCATAGTAGAGGTGATGAGTAAGCCCGGGTAAAGGGCTAGCTCACTTTCTAACTTTCTATGAGAGATGCAGCCGTATAAGAGCATTAAAGGAAAAAGTGTTGACTGGAACTGCCTGGAGGAGAAGTGCTACCTGGGAGCTGTTTGGAGAACTTTGCAGAGGAGAATGAGTTGGAGAGGACTGAGATGCAGTGACTCACTTCAGCCTCTCCATGTTGGGGAACCAGCAGCTGGTGGAGGTCCTAGAACAAGCAGGAGCAGGAGAGACAGGTTGCAAGTCAGTGATTTTTTTTTAGTCTTACATGTGGACTTGGCAGTGTCAGGTTAGGAGTTAGACTTGATTGTCTTAAAGGTTTTTTCCAGCCTAAATGATCCTGTGTACACAGTGGAGCAAATATACCTTCTCTGAGTTTTTAAGAACTATTCTGCACTCCTGGAAAATAAGAAGTTTCAGGTAGACTGAACTACTTGTATGTCTTTGGTGTTATCCTGGAATATCTGAGGAGGTACAGTGAAAAGTCTGGCAGCAGAAAGGGCAATGACAATATGTTTTTTGAATTAGAAAGGTAGCTAAATTTATCCAATAGTCCCTGATGTTGAAAATTCAACAAATCTTTTGTAGATCCTTCTGTATATATTTTAAAATTCTATTGGGTTTTAGCTGACAGAAAATACTGTGAGGAAAACCTCCCCTCTAGCAGAACTGTTGCTTCTGTTAATAACACACTACTGAGAAAGCAGTGTATAGGCATATAATGAATTCTTTGTGAGGGAGGATTTGTTAATTTTTAAAAGGAGAGGTGTGGGAGAAACTTGTGTTTAGATTCAAGTCATTGTGAATTTCGGTGATTCAGTGGAGCATATGGAGCTCAGTGCTGTAAGTTACTGAACCTCAGGGCTGTGATCCAAAAAAAGCATTTAAAAACCTGCCTATTGTCATGCTCCTGAATAATCTTATAGCAGGAAATGGATCTTTTTATATTCTTGAAGGTGTATTTCAATGTGTTTTTCTGAAATAGATCCTTAGTACGTTGCGAGTTTGAGTTCATGAGAAGCAAGGAGTACCAAAGAACTAAGTAGAGAGCAACAAACAAGAAATAACATCTTGATAGATGAAGTTGCAGCAAAAAAAAATGGGCAGGAAAAAGATTTGAAGACTACTGAGTACTGCAAACAAAAAGCTTTAATTTCTTAGTTGCAGAGTGTGTTGTTATATTTGAAGAAGACAAGATTGTAAACTAGATTAGATATTGATGTTAATCATGTTACTGAAAATCAGAGTAACGATACTGAAATCACTGTCTGATTAATGACTCTGTTTTATAATTGCATGCTGCAAAGCCAGAGTAGTTCCATGATGCCAGCTGACTCTCAATTTTGCATATTCATATGATTGTTTGAGGTATGAAATGAAATGCTAGATACAACAATAGAAGGAAGGCATGTAAATCTATTTAAGAAGGTGATCAAACTTCTGAAAGAGAAAGAGGAGGGAAATCACTGCAGCCATGTGTTAAATATTTGGGTTGAATATAATGAAGTAGAAAATTGCTTCTGTTTTTTTCACTCTGCATAATGTAAGTACAAGCCCTGTAGCATTGTTGTCTCTCTTTGGCTCTCTTTGGCTGTTGATTGTTCATGAGTTTCTGTAGATGGATTACAGAAATGGGACAGAGCATCCTGGGATGAAAAGAAAAGCAGGTTGTTGAATGCTACTATTGTTAGATTAATCTTTCTTTTCCTTTGTGTATTGCCTTGTTTTGTTTTTTCCCATCTCACATAAAATACTGCAATCTTCTTAGGTTCTTTTGAGTCACAAAACTGCATTGTCAAAAAGACCACTGGGGTGTTCATATTGCTTCTGCACTTCTTCTAATTGTAATTGCATTTCTAATTTGTTATTCTGAACAACAAAATGCTAAGTGAATCAAAAATCTTGCAACTCTGCCCCAGTGACCCAAGGTAGAACTGTCATACTGTGAGTTTTGGTACTGGCAATGGCAGTTAACTGATGCTGGTGGTGTCTGGATAAACTGTAGGGATAATCTAGTTTTCATAAGATATTTAGATACCCAACCTGTTTGGACACTTTTAGGATTTGTAGCAAACACACAACTGCCATTAAATATGTTTTCATTAAGATCCTTAAACATCTTTGAAATTTTTCTCTTTGGTTCAGTCCAACGCTCCTTAAACTCCATAGATATTTCTGTCATCTTTAGATAATGTGCTAAATTAAGATTGTGGTGTTTATATGATGTCAGCATACCATCATTTCACTTCACAGCTGGAATTTTGAAATAAGTCTTCAAAACTGGAAATGCTTGTACAGATTTAGTGGCTGCCACTTAATTTTCACATTCATATTCTGCATAAGACTTCAAAGCAAAAATGGAGGGAATAAGAGCCTAGATCTGATTTTCAGGCATATGAATTCCTGAGCAGTGCCTGCCAAGAGGGTGGTGGGCCACTCCCCCTGCCATGGCAGAGTGCCTCTTTACCCATAACTTCATAGCCTCCTTTTCCCTGCCAGCCTGTGCAGCAGGAGGTGTACAGCTGAATTCTGAGCTTGCACCAAGTCTGGGTAACAACTGACAGTAAGAAGTGTAGTGAAATCATTATAGGATAAAAAAACCCCAAACCCTAAAGACTCTGTCAGCAGTGAGTGATCTCTCTGTTATCTTAGGTTTAATGCTCCTTTTTCTGTCTAGGGTTTCTGCAGACTTGACGTTTGCAAAGCACAGTATCAGTAGACGGTTGAGGGAAGGTGAATTAAGAGCTTCCAAAAAAAAAATTAAAATCTAAATCCTTGGAATATTTTTATTCAAGTTAAGATCTTGTAAATTGTACAGTAGTATTTCCCTTATACAACCAAATCTAATTTATCACAATAAACTTCTTGCAGTGTAATAGGAAACTAGTTCATTTAAACTTGTGTGCAAGGATTTCCAGCGCAGCGAATTTGTGATCATCGTGCATGCTTCGTTACCTGTATTCTGAGGCAGGCAGTGAAGTTATTCTTGCTGTAAACATTTTTAGGAGTGAGAATTTTGAGGACCAGACCTTCAATTTGTGTGCTAGCTGGGTATGGTTTTGTTGCCTACAAGGAAATGAGACCAATTTTGCCAGCTGAGACTCTGAATTGTGTTTTTCTATATGGTATCTGATCAGTTTTATGTGTAAAGCAGTGCTTGCTTAACGCTTTTTTTTCTCCTGCTTTATATTAGGGCCCCCCCAGCGAACTGTCTCCCCCAAACAAGACCATGAAGAAAGGAAGCACGACAAAGTTTTGGACAAGGGCAGTGAAAGTGGGACTTCCTGTAACGAGCTGTCCACCTCAAGCTGTGACAGCCACTCAGAAGCAAGCACCCCTCAAGAAAATGCCACCAGCACTCAGCCATCCACAGCCCACCAGCCAAACACCCTGACATTGGATCGTCCATCTAAGAAGGCCCCGGTGCAGTGGATGCCAGCACCAGACAAACGCAGGAACAGTGAACTCTTTCAAACTCTCATTAGCAAGTCCAGAGAAACAAATCTTTCCAAAAAGAAGGTGTGTGAGAAGCTGAGTGTTGAGGAAGAAATGAGAAAATGTATTCAAGATTTTAAAAAAATCCACATTCCAGATTACTTTCCAGAGCGCAAACGTCCCTGGCAGTCTGAACTCTTACAGAAATATGGGTTATAGTAATCAACTCTTTCCTGACGTATCTCTGAGGCATTTGATGTTTCTTACATTGCCTCTTACTGATGTCCTTCTCCTGGCTGACTCTGCCACCAGAGCTATTCCTGCTGCTTATTTCTTTCTGTGAACAGTCAATGTTGGATAGTACATGTTTTTCTTTCAAAATATATATATAAAAAAAGATAGAAACTTTAAAAATGCAAAAGGTGTCTCATCTAAACCACTTCATAATAGCAAAGAAAAAAAATTGCATGGTCAAGAAAGATGGTTTTCGAACCACAGTGAGTTGAGCTTCATTATTATTTTGGAACGTAACCTATAAAAATCTCAATCATCAGTTAACACCTCATTTTATGTCACCATTAAAAATTACTCAGACTTGCTAAGGATGAAGACAAACAGGGTTTAAAATTCAATTGAACTTGTTTTGGAACTAATTCCCAACATTCTCTCAATGTTAATGCAATAAATCAAATACCTATTTTGCATGAGCACAATATTACAAATAAATCACACAAGAACAAGAGGTTGTCTGTTGCTTGGAGAATTACTTGTTTGATACCAAGCCTATAAACGTAAAATGTCTAAGGGATTGAATTTACTTTGTTCTGGATCTGTGATTTTTTTGTGTGTACAGTGTTCTGTATGTAAGGATGGTGTAAATATGCCTTATATTGTTTTATTATTGCACCAACAACGTTCATCTATTAGTGCTTGTCAGGATTATTTCTGTGAAATGCAAATTTATGGCAGATTGTGAAAACTGGTTTGATGGTCTGAAAGTTTTTGTTATGTTAGTTGCTAAAAATGGAGAAAAATAAAAGAGACTTTAATGTATTTATTAAAAGAACCATCTTGTTGATTTTCTTGGCTGTTGTTATTGCCTCTCCTTTTTAAATAGAATCAAGCAAGTTTTTACTTTTTGTTCAATATTTTCATAACTACTCTGCTGGAAATAAACAAAAATAAAAACAAAACAAAAACATATTTCAAGAGTGGGAAAAAATATTTAGGGTAGCGCAGTTTAATTTGAACTGCCATACAGACCCTTAGAGAAAGAGAGTTATGCTAAGAAGCAGCAGAGGATGAACTAAAAAATTGAGTGATTTTACTAGCAGAGTGGAAAGCAGTTCCAATTTGACAAGTTCACAAAAATCAGCTTAGAAATAGAAAATTTAAAATACCACAGCAGGGTATCCTACATTTACAAATGAAAAGTTTCTGTGAATAGTCAGGTCTGTATGGCAAACCTGTTAGCTCAGATATGGGAAAATAAATTCCTCTCTCATTACAGGAACACCAAGAAGACAACTGTGGTTCAGACACAGCTGAAATTGGTAAGGACTGCTGGAATTCACAAAAGAGCTGCTGAGTTCTTACAGATTTCAAATTATTACTGTGAGCACACAAATGTACACATCCACATTTAGAAGGGTTAATCTTCTGGAGTCTCACCACTCTCATCATAAAAAATACCTGACTCATAGCTAGTCTGAATTTATCTTCTTAGTTCAAAATCATTAAGCCTTTTCCTTTCACAACAGGCCCTACTAAATGTTTGTCTGCATCTTTCTTTTAATCTTGTATTTTCTTATTATCATATCTGTGCCTCTCCAGGTTAGAGGGGAGGATGTTGTGGGGACTGTGTCAAAGGCCTTACATAAGTACAGATAGATCTGTAGCTCTTCCCTGTCCATGGATGCAGTCACTCTGTCATGGAAGACCACTGGATTGTTCAGGCAGGACTTTCCCTTGGTGAAGCTGGGCTGTCTGTCTGCCATTACACAGCTTTTAAGAGAATTTGTTCCATGATCTTCCCAGATACACAGGTGAGGCTGACAGGTCAGTAGTTCCCAGGGTCCTCTTTTCCATCCTTCTCAAATATGGGTATGAATTTCGTTCAGTGTAATTAAAGACTAGCTAGATTTTCATGAACAATTTAGTGGTAGGTTTAAGTGATAATTGCTTTGATAAAATTTATTTTTAAATTTAAATAAGAAAAAAATTCAAATAAGTAATTTGACATGCAAATTAAGCAAGCACATTTCTGGAAGGCAAACAATAGAGTTCTTGCTTCTGCAGATTTTCTTTCTAAAACAACACAATTCCTTACATTTTGGTCTTACTGAGAAGTCAACATGGAATATATATCCCATTATGTTTTTCCAATGAGTTTAATTCTTAATATTTGACATGTTTAGAAATATGGAAAGGTATAGTCTAGATTAAAGATTTGAACTGATAAAAATAAAATCTTCCTTTATACGTAATCTCCCAGTTAAGCTGGGAATAATGAATTAGAATCTGATGCTAATGTAATGTTATTATTGCTTATATTTATTCACTAGATAAGTGAGTTTTAAGCCCTCATCATAGATGTCACATGCACCAATTTTTATTGTTCAAACTGAATGATGAGGACTAGAGATTGTTTTGCCATACATTGATGATTACCCTTGAAAATGTGTGAACAAAGCTCAGAATGACATGCTTGACTAGTCTATTACTGAAGGATTATTGCATTAACAAAAATGCTTAAGTATTAGAATTATTGAAATTAATTCTAAAGTAGAATTTAAGAATTCACTTTGATTGCCTTTGAATTAATACAATGTGATAAACTGCATAAAATGCATAATTTTATGGCCTCCTGTAAAAAAATGGTTCTTACGCAATATAGTTTGACTTGCTAATGTTGTCTTTGTTCAAGTAATGATATTTAAAAATATACTTCCTACTGGAGGTGGAAAACCCAAATTAGTAACAAGAGGACAATGCTGAGTTCCTTTTACAAGTGACTCATGTCCTGAACCAGGCTCTTTGGGATGCTCAGAAATTATCAAGAAATCTTCAGGTTTCTGCAGGATTGTACCACTCATGTGGCTCATCACAAAAATAGCATTCACACATTACTTCAACTTATATATTAGAGGCCAGCAAGTTGTTTATCATTTTCCAGGATCTGTTATCTAGAAGAGGTTTTCAGCCTGCTTGATATTTTCCACTCTGCCCCTCTCTTTATCATTGTTACCATGGACTTCACAGTCACTTTTATTTAAGAGCTTATCTGTTCCTTGCCTGAAGACATATGCAAATTCTGAAGAGACTAGACTACACTGAAAACTGGTAGAGGAAGCTGGACACGCTGGCAGTGTTACTGGTTCAAATAACTTCAGCACTGCCAGCAAGAAGATGCCATAAAGCACCAGCTGGAAGGCAAAGTCACATTGCCCTGCAGCTTGTGCTCTGTTTCAGACCTCAGGTGGCACATTCCTTTAGCAGACCAGTCCTCCATTGAAACCAGCCAAAAAGTCATTTTTCACTGATTAATGAACCACTGCTGCTGTCAGTGTTCTTTGGCCACCTACACCTGCTGTGTGTTGGTACTGCAGCTAAACTGGACATCCCAGTTCTGAGATGGTGGTGCTGGGCTGCACAAGGTGGGTGCAGGTAAAAGCTGGGAGAGCTTTCCCTCACACCATACACCCATTCATGGCGATATATAGCTTGTTGCAGGCTGCTGTAGTGGGTACTTGCCTTCATACCAGAATACCTTGCATCAGTATCTGAAGTATCATTCTTGTTTTATTCTGTTGGATCATTACTGTTCGCACCAAAAACAGCTATTCAGTGGGACCAAATCCCAGTATTCTTATGTGTAAAACCACAGCAGAAGATGGCAATCTCTTCTGCTTTAGCAAACTCTTCCTTTGAAATTGGACTTGTGACAGCATGAAGTGGGGTGCTGAGAAGAGAGTACAAATGGTGCCCAGAGGAGAAACAGCACCGACTGTGTTCCCATCTGTTTGGAGCCTGGCACTCTGGCAATCCTCAGCTGCAGGCATTAGGTTGTGTAAGGCACATTGGGGAAAAGCACAAATGGACTCAATACAGTTAGTGATGAATATAACAAAAAAAGTATTTGAGAATTTTCTCCTCCCCTAGGGACTCTTGCTGTTCTTACTGGGCCATCGCTTCACCTCAGATAATAAGGAAAATGAATTATGAAAAACAGTAATTGACCAGATGGATGTAGTGGGAATATCCATGTCTCTATGCTGCATTGCCTATTAAAATTTCTATTTCTTTACCATGCACGTTACTTTATATTCTTTTATATACATAAAAGGGAAACATAGAAATAGCTTGATGGAATTTGTTCTAAGACCCTAGTTCATATAATCCGTTGTAGACATATTAGATGAAGTCCTAGCAGTGAGAATGTTAGGTGTTTCAATTACAGTGCAGTGTAATTTTTAGTAAGCAGTCACCCCAGAACAGATGAGCACCAGTAACAAGAAGTAAATTAAATTTACATAAAAAGAATGAAAATTATAAATATGCAATAAATAATCTTTCCAGATTCCAAAGCAGCATTTAATTCTGAAATACTATTACTTATCTCTTATCTGCTTAGCACGCATGTAATTCATTATTTTAACACCAATCAATTGATAATGTGCTCCAAACCTAGATTCCTACTGATATATTGCTGAAAGATTGTTTACTTCATAAATATATACTGTACATGTAAATGGAAAGTTTTGAGAGCAGGCAACACCTGATAGAATATTTTTCATCCCTACTGGATTGCTACTTTGTCCTAGAAGGAATTCTGAAAACTATCAATCAGTGACCCTTAAAAGCTTTATTCCCTGTTTCTCTTCCTATTTAGGTGAATTGTATGTTTCATATGGTGTCATTTTTCTGTTGAAGGTAGCATTTGATTCAATGCAGCACAAAATAGTCACTGACAGTGTGGCCCTGAATTGTTCTGATTTATACATACACCTGATTTAAATTACATTAGTAAGCTTCTGACACGAGCAGTTTAGGTGACTGCTGAGTGATTGAACAGCTGCCACACAGTTGAGAAATGAGCTTAAGGAAAATAGGGGTAAGAGCAGTCCTCCATGCCACTGTGGATTTGGAGGCATCCCAAAGGATTAAAAGCCCCAGCCCCTCCAGGACGTGTCACATGATGCTTCAATCTCTGTACAGGAGGGATGAGGGGCCCTTGTGTATCCTTTGCCAAGGCCAAGCTTGCTTTCACCATCTTGCAGAACTAAATCCAGTCTTCAGGAAAAAAGTTGCTCTTTCAAAGGTTTTATGATGCCAGTCCTGAATGTCCTTGTGGAAAAATTAAAGAGCACCTTCTTGCTCTCTGATGGAAAGGTAGGCTTGGCTTCTATTTTTGTCACTGAAGTCACTAAATTTATGTGAACAGTTACCTGAAGCTTCTGTGGCAATTTAAGGACTTTTGTTTCAAATATGTCTCATGACTCTTCTTGAGCTTCTTCCAAGTGTTCAATAGTATTTTGGGAAAGGGGACACACATATTCCAGTTTTGGTCAATAATGGAAGGACAGAGGTAGGAAAAAAAGATTATTCCTTTCCTGCAATGTGGTGGGGTGTTTCCATATATAGAATTATTAATTGTTTTTATATTGCAAATTTTTGTCGCCTTTTTCTTTTGTTTTTTTTTTCCCCCGCCCATCACTTTTTCCTGGAAATATGCAGCCCATATTTTCAATATTTTCTAACCAGGCTGCTTTATTCAAATGTTCAGTCATATTTTACTTTTCTCTATGTTTCTAATTACTTTTGAGTATTTTTTTAAAATCCAATTTCATGAACATTTAATTTACTTTAACTTTGAGAACATGGCAAGCAAAACATATGAAATAGATCTTCAAAGGCACAAAGAGATCTCAGATTCCCTGTGGCATTTACTGAGACTTGAGCATGTAACTCTTTTTTTCTTTTATTTCTGAAAAACTCATGTTATCTCTGCAATGATCCCTATGCCCTTCCCCTCATTTCAATAAGACTGATCATCATCTTCACCACAGCTTCCTACTTCCACTCCAAATCAATTTGAATTAATTTTACAAGTAAGCTTTCTTGACATTGAAATCAGAAATTATTATGCTGTCCCATTCCTTTCTTCCACTAATTCTTTAGTGCATTGGAAAGGAATAATGAATCAAGTTTGTCTGACAAGAGCTATGTTATAATACTCGTTGGGAACCCGTCTTAATCCCAGACAGTGGTAAACAGCAATTGTCTGAGCCAATCTGTGATAGGCATCTCAGCAGGTGGCAAGTAATGATGCTGCTGTGTCAGCTACAGAAGCAAGAAGAGCCCTTACATATACAAGCTTCCAATAAATTAGCTGTACATCAGTGTTTCTGAAAAGCTACAGAAGTTTTCCAAAGTCTTCTATGCCCCTCTGTATGTCTTCACACACAGTGACACTGTCATGGAGGAAAGAGAGGGAAATTCAGTCAAGAATAGAATTTAAAAAACAAAACTTCTCCATGGCTTTGAAAATGATTAGAGTGGTTTCCTCCCATCTGCAAGTACCTGGGGATCAATGTGATCTTTATGTGCTTTAAATTCATCATCCCCACATGATTACCTTGATGATGTGCTGATGGCCGTTCTGGGAACTGAGGCTCCCAGATCAATGAGTTGTTCCCAGCTGGTGCTCAGGAGCTGAGGTCCTGCCTGAATTTGTAGCAACCACCAAGGGCCTCATCTCCAGAATTGCATCAATGCTCCACCTTAGGAAGCATAGATGTAAATTCATGGATCATATTACTCCCACAAATATATTTTTTTGTATGTGTGCTATATCCCACCATGATCTTGATGGCAGAAAATTTCAGGAAAACTGCAATATTATGCAGGGCCTGTGTCCGGAATTATATCTTGTATTTACTGTAATCATTAAATGATCAAAGGATTCTTTTCAGCAGATAAGATACCAAGATCTTAAAGTGTCCTATGCTTACAGGATTATCCAATTGATGCTTTCTCACAGGTCTGAAGATGTGTAATTTTCTTCAGGCTCCTCAGTCATCCACAGATATTCAATAAGAATGACTATGCAGTAGGTGTGTTCTGATTTACTTAATAATGCCTATAATTATTTACTTTTATATTTATTTTGCATGAGCTGCATGTTTAATGCTGTACAGTTAAGCATAAAGACTTGTCGCATGTCCAAAGACAATTGAAAATGGCAAAACAAGAACTGGGACCATTGAAATGAATGTAACATAAGTGCAAAGAGATTGTAATTCCTACTGGTATTCCTTAGAATACTTCTGTTTAAATTTTATTTAAACAGTATGTCACAATCCCTTCATATTCTTTTGTTTTAATGACAATGAAACCCCCTGTGAATGAAATCAAGACATGCCTGGAGCATGCTTTTTCTACACCAAATCTCCTTGATTACTCATCTTCCTTTTTGACACCTCCATATTTGTAAGATTTATCAAATTACTTTGTTCTGTTGTTCGTTCATCAACTCTGTGATCAACTAACTTAGAAATCATATAATGAGCATGCAAAATAGGAAAAAAAAGTTCTCATATATAACCAATTCCCCTCCAGAAGATTCTGGTTGGTGTGTGGTAGCTGAGAAGTTTTAACTTGTGCCACTCGGCAGGAAAGCTCCTGAATGACTGAGGGTGTCTCCTCACAGGCCTTGGCTCTGCAGCCTAATATTTGAGTAAGATTGTGTGCTTTGTCAAAGGTCTGTTCATATCAATTGGATTCTTTTCCATGGCTAACCAATTGCAAGATTAATGCCTTAAAATTTAGAGCTTAAGTTTGCCATCTGTTCAAGTGCCAGCAGTGCAGAGCAATATTCTGGTGCAGCTGGTAGCCAGGGAATCTTATCTCATGGAAGAAGGGTAGATGGAAGAGCACCATGTTCCTCAGAATGACTTGTTAAACAATTCTAAAAAGGAACATAAAAGCTCATCTACCTGTAAGAATGGAGACCCAGAGGTTTCCAGAGCTTCAAGGCAAAGTCTCCACATCTCAGTGCCACACAGATGAACTCTCCAAATCCATTTGTCAGGCAGAAGTACTGGGGTAGGTGGCTGGAGGTGCAGTTTCTTCTCTTTGTAACAGATGTTCCACCCAAAGTTTCTCAAAGGAAAACCTGAAAAGATGCTGCCCAGACTCTGTAGAAGGCACTTGTCTGAAACAATTTGCTGACCCATCACTACCATTAATTGTTTCAGCATTTAACATTACAAGTCCATTTATTTTACCCAAGTGCAGTGCTGCATGGTAGAAAAGGTGCATTCTCCTCTATGGAGAATAACCCTATCTGTACCTTCTGTGCTGTGCTGTTCTGTATGCAAGTCACATGGGAAAATGAGCTACTTTTTCTGAAAGTTTTTTGAAAGAGAGAACCATTTCTGGCAGTAGGGGTATTTTGTGTCAGTGGCAGACTGTATTTTCTCTCAGCCATCACAGCAAATTCCTATTTTCTTTCTCCTTTGATAGGCTGTATGTCCTGTGCTGCACAGCATTGCTAAAATCATAGCTCCCACCTGGGATCCTCAGTTTATTGGACACCACTGGAGGAGAGAGAGCGGCTACTGCTGCTCTTCCCATCATGGGAGAAAGCACTTATAGCCTTTACCTCCTCTCAGTCTCTCTCTTTACCTATGTCCTATAAGGCTGAATGAATCCAACTGCATAGTCTGCAGAGTCAGCATGGAATTTGGGTTATTTGTTTACTGGTTTGTGGGTTTTTTCCCCTCTGTAAGCTTTCTTCTAGAGACACCAGCTGCAAATCTGGGCTGGAAGCCAACTTTGTCTCTCCTTGAATAAAAATAAGACAGAGCTAGTAGGAAGTGTGGAGAGGACAGCAGAAAATCACACAGCAACTTATGTCAACCATGCAATGAACCCCAAGTTACAATGCTGCCCCAGAGGAGGAGCCTTAAACAACATGTAAGCAGACACAGGAACCTGCAGATGTGCAGCCCCTTGCCAAGCAGAGGCCAGGTGATGATGGCAATAAACTGATCTCTGCTTTTCCAGAACTTACAGGAACAGAGCTGCAGGATGAGAGCTTACAGCCCCTGCACCAGCTGAGTCTGGGCTCTCCCCTCCCACCACAATGCCTGCATGAGACAGGCTGAGGAGGATCCTGCAGGGAGCAGAAGCAGGCACAGTGTGCTCAGAGATCTTGATTTTCCTAGTCTCAGATGGGGATCATCATCATATTCACTGTGGGGAGGCCAGGATCACCTCTGTGTCGTTTGTGAGAGGCTGCAAAAAGGAGCTTAGACTGGAGTCAAGGCCATGAAAAAAAAAGCAATGGCTGCTCAGTAAGGCAATGATGAGGGTGGAATGGGAAACAGTGATTTCTTCCTTTACAAGATGTGGAGGATATGCCTTCCAAAGGAAATAAAGTAGGGAATAGTAGGGAAAGGAAGAGAAGAGTTTCTGGGTTCTGCCAGGCTTGTCTGGTCCAGAAAACTTTCTCTCTTATTAATGCACCCTTTCACAGCACTGATTACTGCTTTCCAGCACAGACCTTGCCTTTCCCCTCCTTTCCCAGAGGCTCATAGTGGTTTCTTCACCCGCTACCTTTTGACCAATTGCATTGCAATTGGACACGGATTCATCATGGAACACAGCTGCTCAGCTCTAGCATCACTAACTGAGCCACCCCTGGCAGCATAATAGCTGTGTCATTTACCTCATTAAAAATAAAAATTAAAAAAAAAGTAGGCTTTCAGAGAAATCCAGAGCAGCAAAGCAGTTCCAGGATGTGACAGATGTGACTGTTCAGATGTTCTTCTGGATGAGCTGGGGATGGTTCCTGTCTACAAGACCTGGGGTGTGACTGTTTGGTGTGTACTCAGGTTGCAGCATTTTGGTAGGTAGGTGCTGATGGATGGATAAATACCTGAAGGTCTGGGCAGCAGGTGAGTTACAGTTTGATAGACATTTAAGATTGTAAGCAAAGTCTGCCTCTTTATAGATCCCCCTCTTGGACTGATGCCCTGGCCTCTGTCCATCCCCATCCCCAGGAAGGTGCACACTGGACAGAGCTGGACTGTCCCTGTGCCCTGTGCCCTAGTTGCTCTGCTGGGATGGGGGACAAGTCCTTGCTGCCCATTCCCATTGCTCTTCCCCAGGAAGCCACCATGGTTCCTAACAGTGGATTTGCATATAGCAGCTGTTCAACTAGATATGTTCTTAGGAAGAGAAATAAGATTGGAATACTAAAGTAATAAAAAATATAAAGTAATATTAACAAAAATTCAGGAGCAACAGCAGTGTCTCTGTCATTACAGTTGTGGTTGATTAAAAGTAATCTTTTTCCTGTAAGTTTTCTATATTTTTCAGGTCAAGGAACAGAAGCTGTTTAAATATCTGCCTTGGACAGTTCTGCTTACTGCTCATTTCTATTTCCTTGCATTTGAAACAGCTCATAATAATTTTGTTTGGGACAAATAGGTTATGTGCTTCAACTAATACAGGACAGCAATGAAGCTCTAACTGTGTATTGGAAGCAATCACCCACAAAATATAGCCCTTCTTCCAGGATACAATAGTCCAGAGGATGATAAAATGTCAGCATGCTTCTGGAAATACCTGTTTGTCAGAGAAACAAAAAAAAAAACCAAAACCATTTCTCTTCCCCTCTCCTCTTCAATTTATGTAACTGCTGTGACTGACTTTTAAAAGCAGGGGAGCTGGAAGAAGAAAAACTACAGGCCTTGAAAAGTCTTATCAACAGGGAGAGCCTTAGGCATGTCCCTAGGTTTATTGACAAAAAAAAACTTATTCCAGTTGTAATAACTGAACAGTTTAGCAAACAAAATATAGTATATGTACATGTAATGAGTTCTAAATCCTACAACCAGCATTTGTCATTCACTGCCGCTTTGCTTTTCTACTCATAAAATCTTATATCTTTGAACATTTGGACACTGTCAGAACAGCTGGCCATTCTATCAATAGAGAGGTTTTTAAAACTGGAGACAAAGCATCTTACACTCCTATTTGGCCTCTTTTACTGTCATTCCTTGTGAAGAGCCTTAGTGCAAATGAGAATCTGGCACCTTTCTCTTCATAAACACTGACATTTATTAGCAGGTTAAGATTGGAGGAGTCCTTTTGATGAGTAGCATCGAAGATAATTAATTAGAGTTGTAATTCAGCAGAAAAGTGTTAATTTAAACTTCAGAAGAATTATAAAACTTAATGAATTGACCTGGAATGTGCTGAAATTTCTGGCAGCTTCCTAATTGCCCTAAATTAAATGACCTAAAATCATGATTGGACATTAAAGAATTGTGTTTGTTGACCTGACCTGTGAGCAGGCAGCAAATAACAAATTGGAAGGCTTGATAATTGATGTGTGTTCTGAAAGAATATGCCTATCTATAGAAAATACAAATAATTTATTTAATAACTCCTAGCCAATGAAGATTACAATTTTAAATGTGTTTCCATTCATTTCTAGGAGGACCCAGGGGCTTCAGTAGGGGAGCTTCAAATAACATTGTAAACGAAGGAGTTCCCAATATAAGCATATAAATCAGGAAATGCCAAATGGGCTGCTTTCTTTTTGCTGCTCTGCTTTCCTGCCTCACTTCTGTTTCTTTTGTGCTGTGCATGCTGGCCTGGCACACAGTCAGTCAATTGCCACAGGTGCTTGAAGACATGGACTGATGAACATGATACATATGTAGAGTGTTTCTGATCTTCAGATTTTAATATGTTTTCTAGATATTTTTTTAGTGTTTCCTAACCTAACACCATGTCTCTAAAAGCAGGGACATTTAGTTTAATGGACTATGAAGCTGGTATAGCTGAACCTGAGAGTACACACAGAAGTCTTATGCAATGTTCTTATAAAAAAACTTCCAAATCAAAAATAACTTCTTAAAACAGAACGACTAACAGAAATAAAAAAAAAAAAAGTACTGCAGCTCAGCTTTGAGGAGCCCATCTTCACTCCCCATTTACTGATATAAATGCTGATGGAAGCCACAGGGCAGCAGAAGGGAATTTGGGCCAGTCTGTAAGTACTGTGGCAGGCTTAATCATTCCATATGTTTGTTTATTTTATCATTTCCTCACCCACATATGGCTAAAGCACAATATTCAGGCTTTACAGGAGGCAAAAAGAGCTGCATTCATAGCATCCTTGTGGTTGACATTGACGCTGGATATAATGCAAGAGGTTGATTTAAACACTGCCCCCCACCAAACCCCCCTCCCCAAACACAAAGTGTACTGTCATTAATTATCCTGGGAAGGTTCTCAACCTTTTCAATGTGAAACTTTAGAGGATGTCTGAAACTTTAGAGGATATGCTGAAATAATTTTCATTAGTGGCTGAAACATCACAAGTGTCTCTTTCCTCACACTGATCGAAAGTAAGATGACTGCACCCCAAATGCCGGCATTTTTCTTTTTCATTGCCATTCTCACTCTGCTGAAATCATGACATGTGTTCACCACAGCAGTGAGTGCTGCCAAATGGCATAAGATCACTGGCACTACAGGAATAAAACTGTATGAAAATCTAAGGGATTGGAAAAGCTGCTTAGAGGCTCAGGTGGCTTAGAGGCTCAGGTGGTAAAAGCTAAAGCAAACAGATCCTGCAATGCTGCTTGGTAGGGACCTGGGCATCCTAGGGCAGAAATGCTGCAACACTGTGAGTCTGTGCTGAAGTTCTGGGCAAGTTGCAGTGTTTGTCAGAATCAGAAATTCTTCTGCCTAATTAAGGATTGATTCTAAACTTTTACTTGCCCTACATTATTATGCACTGCAAGAACATACTATAAACATTAGCATCCTGTTATTGGTTCATAATGTTGTACCATTACTCTGTCCCAGCTGAAATTACCACTGTAATGGCTGTTGGCTTCCAATAACCTACCCCAATGTGAGATTCCACAAGGGAGACACAGTTTATGTGAGGTACCACTAAAAATGTCCCATAATATGCATAAAAGACCAAATTGCACATAAAAGATTGAATACCATCTGAGTGCAGAGCTTTTGTGCTCTCTGCAACAGATGTTTTCTTTCATGCTGCCCAGAAAGGATATATCTTGGGGATTGTTTTAACACAAATATATATAATTTTCTCTATAGACCTTTGATGATGCCACTTGTGATCTCTACTTTCACATTGACTTCTCTTTAGTTTACACTGGGATGTGAATACATGGAAAAATGTAGAACTCACCCTTTAGAGTATAAAAATATGCAGGTATCATCCTTTATGGAGCTGTTTACCACTCTCCTGAAACATGGCATTGATCAGTGTGATCTCAGTTACCTGTATGCAATTAAATTTAGTTCCTCTTGCCTGCAGTGTCTTCTCTGTCTGACAACAAAATATTGGAGTTCCCTCCTGTCCAGTCCTCACAACAGTTATGCTCTGCTAAATAAACACCACACATACTCCATTTCCCAACCAGCTCCTCTAAGGCTATCATTAGTTACTTGGAACTTTGCCTTTTTTTCCGAAGTGTTTTAATTATAATTCTCTGTTCCTTTTTTTCTCCATTTGCATTTGCCATCATGCTTTAACTAAAGTTTGATTAAATAATTCTAAAAATATATGCTGAAGGGTAAGCCATATTTTAAAACCAAAAGATAACATCGCTCTAACACGGATATGCAATTCAGACTAACACTTCTTTTCACACTATTTATTTATTAATATATAGAATATACGCAGTTAGCCAATCTATCAGGGGAAAGCTTCCATTTATTTTGTCTTTTACCCCTCTCCCTCTGTCATCTGCATATCACAGTCAATAGCGCTTTTACTCCCACATCATATGTCCTGTCAGCTTTCTCTCCTATGATTTTAAATGAAAAGGCAGACTTCTTTTTTAAATCCATGCATGATTTTTCATATTTGTTGATGCAAAGCCCTATAGCATTTTTTATTTTACTTTTCAGAAAACTTCTCTCTCATTAAAAATCCACTACTTTGCCATCCATCATATTAAAACCTTGCATAGTTTGTAGTATTAGGTAATATTTTTTTCCACTAATATTTTCTAATATTTTTTCCAGTAATCTGCAGGCAGAAGTTCTCTGCTTTTTCTTGCTTATTCCTATATGAGGAAAGATTGAACAGTATGCTACCAAAAAGCTCGGATAAGGATTTGGGACCATTCCCAATAATCCCATATGATAAAGCTCAAATCTCTGACTAAAAGTCAGACTGTGGACATATGAATGAAGGAGTATAAAGAGCCTACTAATGTAAAGTGTGTTCTTTATTCCTTAAAGGAAGTTTAAGAGTTTCCTATGAGTGCATCCTCACACACTGAAGTTAGCAAGTACTTTAAGAGTGAGTCTTCTTGAGTTTCAATTACCATGGGGACTCTAGCAGACAGACAGATATCTAATATATTTTGGTGGAAGTTATTGCTTCTTTAGCAATAATATCTGAATTTGGTGATGCTCTTTCTTGCCAGCTTTAACATTATCAGAATTCCATGTCCTAATTTCTTTGGCAGGTTCTAATAATGTGATACAAAACATGGATATGAAGTAAAGATTTTTTGTTATTGCATTCAGGAAGTGGTGAGGAAAGGAAGATGCCATTTTCACAAAGTATTTAAAAGGTTTTAATTTTTTCACACATAGGGCAAGTGAACTCTGACTGGAATAGCATTTTGTGTTTCAATGAACAATCAGCTAGCTTGTGCCATATTAAAATCAAAAGAAAATAAATGGAATATGAATGTAGCAGAAACACAAGCCATTTATGTAGTAAAATCATGTTATTATCTTGTAGGAATTTTGATCTAAAATGATATTAAATTAGAATTAAATTATATTTGTTATGAGATTGAGCACAATTATGTTAGGAATAGCTTTCAAACAGTCTCTGGAAGGAAGCAAAATGGTTGAGGGAATATATTTCTCTTTTCTTGCTTTGTCGTTAACAGTCATTAATAACATAGAATCAATCTGATTAATGAGGCATTGTCTTTGCAAATTTGTTTTCTGTCCTTTAAGGAAAAGACTGAGGAAGAACTGTGAGAAAGGTTATTAAGACAGCAGAAGCTTCAGTAATGAGCCTAGGCAAACTCTATGTCACTTCTGATAGAAGAAATGAACAGGAGACATAAAAACTCTTTGTAAAGACAATTTACCAAAAAAAGCTGTAGACTACAATTTCAAACTAAGACCTTTAAGAATGAAATCTGACTTTAAGATATCATGTGACTCAGAGATCCCAAGGTTAATGATCTGTCCCTTTCTGATTACAAATTTAGCCAAATACTTTCTAAGTGAATTTTTTTTGCAGCTGGTTGACAAGCACAGTAACCTTTGTATGTTTTATATCGGATCTTTGCCTTCAAATAAGACTTTGACAATTTAGATAACAAGTACTGGTGAAACAACAATACCTTTAGATGGGAATGACCTATCTTCTTTGAAAACTTGCAACACAAAGCTAACTGAATTTCTCTATTACATCCCTTTGTACTAAGGCTGATAGAAACTGGCATCCTGATTTGATATGACAGCATTTGAGCTCGCCCTTTTCTGCAAGACTCAGAATACTCTGAAATCAAAATCAATCAAAATAATCTAATGATTAGATTCCAATGATTAGGAATCAGTGGATCTGCTTGGTGTTGGTAGCTCTAATTAGCTGGAAAATTAGCTGGGTCTTCACAGCTAAGACTGCAAACAGGGCCCTGATAGCTCTGCTGATCTCCATTTACTCATTATTTGAAAAGTCAGTTACTGAAACTGGGCACCTTCAAGAATGGAGGTGTCTTTGTTCTCAGGTCTTTGAAACACTTTATCTTGTCTCCAAGCCTTCTTTTCCTGTCCTAGGACCAATGTTATTCCATAAGAAGCATCTTATTGTAAGCTGCTGTTTCTGAGAGATGCACAAGAATAGATACATTTCACGTCAGCTGGCTCTACTGAATTTTATCTAAAATTGTTCACCTGCCATGATATAAGAAATATTTGACTTCAAGCATCCTACTGCACATGATAAACATCTCTCTGCTCTGTCGTCAGCTATCTCCTACATCAGATACTCAAATACATTTACATTCAAAACAGCAATTTTTTTTGGTGGTAAATACTGGCCAAAGCTATGAAGTGGGTTTTTTTTTAAGATCTTGGAAAATAATTCAATTGAAAGTAAAAAGTATAATGATTTTAAGATGCAGTAAAATAAATTCTACTTACTAAACAATGCAGCTCAAACAAGGAGGAATTCTTTATAAAAAAAAATTACAGACCTGGGTGTTATGTGTGTGTTATGTGCCACAAGAATTTCTTCCCCAACCTTCCATAAACCTTTTGCCTGTGAAATCAGGAAGTTGCTTAGATTGCATTACTGAACAATTAAAACTCAAGTATTTCTGCAAGTCTTGAAAACCCCATGTGTTCTTTCAATTTATTTTTTTTTCCCCTCGGGAGCCATTTTATATAAGACTACAATAAAACAATAAAATACTTACTTATCTGGAGCCTACAGTGCATTAGGAAAATAGGAACATTCATCTTAAGAAGTACTGCAGGTAAAAGCCTCTCTTTTCTTAACCTGAGAGTTAAGAGAGCATTGCAAAAAAAAAAAAAAAAAAGTTATTCTTAATGCTTTGAACTTTTTCTGATGTAAACTTGCATGGTTTTGAGCCAAAAGTAGAAACTGCCTGTATTCCTGGTTTTATGAAGTCAGCCTATAATGGTTTCAGCATGGACATGTGACCAAAATGCCACAGTGATCATAAGCCAAAGCAAAAAATTTCAGTTTCAAGATCTGTCAGTGGAAGAAAAACTTCACCTATTCAAGTTTAAAGACAGAGAAAATAATTAAAAATAGCATATTTTAGGTAATGCTGTTAAGGTAAAGAAAAATAGCATGAAGACAATAAAATTAAAGTATATAAAACAAGATGCAACTTCTTAGCTTAAAGGCTGATCTTATTCTAGATTTTCTTGTCTATAATACTCTATTGTATTATTTTATAATTATTCTTTAATTTTCCTGTAGAGAGCTCTCAGTTTGAACAGCTAATGAATTCTAGAATATAAGTTTTTTTCAAGTATAATTTTTCTAATATGGACATTTTGTCTTAGCATAAAAGGATTTATTTGTCAAATACCTTTTGTGAAGTATTATTTGCATATTTTGCTGATTTTAATTCTTTGGTCTATCTAATACAGTACCTAGCTCTTACCCAAAGAAGAGGAAAGAAACTGAGAAAAGCCACAATAATATTGGAAGAAAATAGAGATTGTGGTTTGTGGAAAAACTTGTCTTTCTTATGCAATAAGTTCACTTGACACTTCTTGGTGTAGAAAAGATTAAGGTAAATAAATAATAACAAAATAAAAGAAAATGAAAAATAACAAGCCCAAATTATAAAAATCAAGCTTAAATTTCTGTTCCAGAAGCCTGTTAAGAACATGCCACAGAACTCACCTATTACATTATCTATCAAGGTGGCTATATTGGAAGAAAGTTATTGAAAGTTTAACATGAGTCAGTGCAAAGCTAGCAATTTTCAGTTACACCTGGCATAAAAAAAAAGATATATAAACACTTCTGCTAGTCTTATCTGTATACATATTATTTTTTCTTATGATTGGTTACATCCAGGTCATTAAATACAATTTTTAAATCTGCATTTTTAAGTAAATATTCATTATACCTAGAGTTTCAAAATTTTGAAAATTTCCTCCTGGGGAAGACTCACCACTACATAGAGTTTTGAAAAGTGAAACATATATTTTTGTGAGTCTGGGGACTTTTTTACTCATTTCTATTACTAGCTTGAACAAATCTAGCAATCTGGGACTGAGGAGGTGAACAAGCAAAAGAACACTCCCTGATCACTATTGCTACAACATATTTATTTAAAAAACAGCAGCCTAACATTTGTGAGTAATGAGATACATGGCTACTGGGAATGCCCTCATTTTTGGAATGGCTCTGACATTGTAACAACAGTAATCTGGTGTGAACCAGAGCCATTAAAATGTCAAGGAGCTAACTGTCTTTGGAAGGCTGTGAGGGAAGATTTATTTTATCAGTTTTCAACACAACAGATAAGAGGAAACAAAAATCCAGCAGCTCTAGGAAGATCCATGGGACAAACATGGCTCAGAGTATTTGCAGAATTCCTAATATTATCAAAAAGTTTAGAGTCATCCTTTAAAGGGTATTTTTAGTATATTTTGTAAATCCTTACTATCCACAGTACATGGCTTAATATTTTTAGTTAAAATGTGCCGAAATACACACACAGATGTATTTGTTGAACATGCATATGTTTAACTTTAGTGATCATTATTGTAGATTTCTGATACAATAATCTAAGCTTTTTAATGTACAGTTCACTGAGATGGAAAAGTTTATATTAAGTCCTGAGGAAATGTTATTATCAAAAAATCATTGCTATTAATTGTGCACTTTTCCTTCAGAATAGGTATTTATGACAATAAATATCCTCAGTGCTGACTAGTCTCCTTTTAGAAATATGTTATTATAACTTCATTTTAATATATTCTGGCATCTTGAGTATCTTAAATCAAGATGTACCTTAGTCTAAACTATGCATGAATAGATGAACAGGATCACAACTAAACCCATCCAGTCTGATGCCCTGTGCTGGAAAGTGGTTAGAAATAGGTACCTCAGGAAATGGTGCAGGAGACAGAGCATCCTCATCTTCACACCTCCTCCCACAACTGAGTCTTGGCAGCTGTGGGATTCCCTGGCCTAAGTGAAGGATCATTATGTTTAATAGGTGCTCATACATCTATTGGCCAAGACAGCCCATTAAACAATTTATATATATATATATATATAGTTCTGCAACATCCTATAACAACACACTGCAAACACTGAAAAGTTGTATTTGTCATCTAGAAGCTGGATCTGTGGCTCTGATTTAGGAACCTTGGCTCCCTTTTGCAAAATGCAAAAAAAAAAAAAAAAAATTATAAGCCCTCTTTTGCATTCAGGACTTCCATGCATGTCTTTGCCTTCCATCAAGTGGGAAGGTTGCAATTTTTCTCCCCAGCCCTGAGGACTTGGGATAACAGGAAGTGAGAGGCATCTAAGAGCCTTAGGTCAGGAGGTAGCCAAGGTCCTCTCAGGTTTATGAGATTATGAGGGGTCTCTAGAAGTTTTGTTCCAATAGACAAGAGTCTCTGAGGGCCTAATTCCAAATCACTGGCATCTGGAATGAGGCGAGGGAGAAAGAATTTGCCTGTAAAAAAAGGTAGCATGCTGTGACCATAAAAAAAAACTAGAAAGATCATGATGTGTGGAAAGAGCCAAGCTGTGATGCAAGTCCAGAGAAGGGCTAGCAAGATGATGAGATGGAGTTCCTCTCCTGTCAGGAAAGGTTGAGAGAATTGGGATGGTTCTGCCTGGAGAAGAGAAGCATCCACGATGACTCTGTTGTAGCCTTGTCTACAAGAAAGATGGACAGGAACTATTTACAGGAGCAGGTAGTGACAGGACAGGGGGGCATGGGTTCATGAAAGACAATGGATTTGGATTGGGTGTTAGGAAAAAACATCTTTGCTGTGAGTGCAGTAAGGCACCAGAACAGGTTGTGCACAGAAGTTGTGGATGTCCCATTCCTGAAAATGTTCAAGGCTGGGTTGGAAGGAGCTCTGAGCTACCTGGTCTAGTGAAAGGTGTCCCTGCTTACCACAGGTTGGTTGGATAATTAAAGTCCTTCCAGGCCAAACAATTTTATGATTCTATGTGAAGAAGAGATTTGACCATTGGAGGACATTATCAACAGTAAGTGGATGAAGGAATTCATGTAGGCAAGTTAGGAGGGCAGGAAAGAGGCTTACTGAGTCTGGGGCAAAATTCACATGCACTAGAGGGGCTGGAATTCTTTGACAGCAGAACTGAGGTCTGTGCACAGGTCTTTCTCTGTCTAAAATCTGAGAAAGATTGATTGTGTCTCATTTATAATAAATTCAAATTGGAATAATGAGGAATATGACCATATATTCTGGTGAACCACTTGAACAGGTGATACAGTATTGTACTCAAAATGTCTGTGTGCAAACTAGTTTATGTAATCTACCCAGGAGATAGATAAAGGCACAGTTAGGTAGGTGATATAAAGTATGAATGAAAGAGTGCTAAACTAAGAGTGTTAGATGTGCAGCATTGAGTTAGTGGAAAAAGGAAACAAATCTATTAAAGGCATAGAAAGGTAAATTAATTTTGTAAATTCATTAGACTACCATGGGAGAAGGGGTGCCTCAGTAATAGGGGTTTGGTTGCTTTTTTTGATCTTTTTTTCAAATGTTGAGACATCTATTTCCGTTCATGACTTGCTTTGAAATTTGTATTTATAGCTAGTTTCTTCCATCCAGTTTTGGAGGTTTTTTTTGCTTATTTTGTTGTCTTTTTTTCTTTTTTTTAGTCTGTAATTTTAATTGGACATGCAATAAAACATAAATTATTACAAAAGCTGTGGAGGGGTAAACTAGAACAAGCTAGCCATCCAAAATACACAGAAGATAAGGGTAGCTTCAATACTTCCCTAAAAGCACTGGAGTGTATTCACTATCATGAGTCTTCCAGTATCAGTGACAATTCTGTATCTCAACTAGAGAGTAAAAATAGATCACTTAGTGTTCATCTTCTCAGCAAGTTTCACATAAACAAA
The DNA here is from genome assembly GCA_003676055.1 of Chloebia gouldiae. Taxonomy (NCBI): domain Eukaryota; kingdom Metazoa; phylum Chordata; class Aves; order Passeriformes; family Passeridae; genus Chloebia; species Chloebia gouldiae. The sequence continues at coordinate 24,305,490 of QUSF01000005.1, forward strand.
CAAGAAATTGAATCCGTGGTAAATCTTATACAGAATCTGCACCTTTGTTAAGCAAGCTGCAAAGGAAAGTAATTGAATTTAAGAGAGGTTTAAGAAAAGTAATTAAATTGAAGATGTGCCTTCTAATTAAGATGTAGAGTGACTTAATTTCTCAGGTTATTAATTGCTATAAAATAAATGTCTATATGACTCAACCTTTCAAACTTCTGGCTTTAATGGCAATTCAAAGCCCTTGACATTTCTATAATGTGCCCAATGCTACAGAGGACCAAGTTCCTAAAAGAAAAGGAGGCATATTTTCCGTTTTACTTAAGGTCAAAGTAATGAACATCCAACTTCTCAGAGACATGTCAAACGTACATATGGATGCATAAAACCATAAAGTGATCTTCCACTACAATTAAATCAATGATGCAGGAAAAAACCTTTGTAGATACATTCTGACTGGTTTGGATTGAGTTTTGTGTCCATTAGTCTAAGTAATTCTGCAGAAATTAGAATGTTCATTTTGATGACTGAGAATTTCTGAATCAGATCATGCTCCATCTGACTGTTTTACATCTTAGTATTAATCTAATCTTGGCAGGCCATATCTGTTTTTATATATCAATGTAATTGTGGCCAGCTCTAATGATGTTGACAGTCACACCTTTAAAAAGTTTTCACAAAAGATACTGGATTCTGAACTATTTATGTTGCATGACTTTCTGAATTTCTTGTGGCCAAAACTTGCCTCTGAAAATTAATGTATGTTTTCAAATTACTTCCATAGGATCAAGATTGGACCACTGAAAAACTGTGTTAGTACACTCCCCAATGATGTTCATACTCCAGTAAACTCCATTAGTAGAGCTAATTTTATACTAAACACTTATAACACAGCATTTAGGTAGGAAAAAAGTGCCATCAATCACTTGGTGTTATCCCACAGACAATACTACATGCATCAGTGATGTGCTCAAAAGGCAAGAAGACCCAGATGAATTGTTGGATTGGAGGTTTTTTTCACTTTATAAACTAAAATGTTGCAGAGTTATAAAACACTATGTAGCTATCATTTCTACTGTTGAACTCAGGCATATAAAATGACGTTTAAGGAAAACAGCAAGACTAAACAACAAAGAAAAACTTTACATATTTGTATAGGAAAATGTATGAAACCAGCCTTACAGAAAAAAAAGTTTAGTATGATAGACTTATGATTAACAGGCAGGCATTAAATTTTAATTTATGTCTTCTGTCTATAGACTGATGTTAGTTATAAAATTTTGCTTGTATAAAATAGAGAGAACTCTATTTACCTTATTGAATAATTTGGTTTTTTAGTAAGAGAAATTGAGTGACTCAAGGTTCAAAAGGAGACATGTTAAAGGGAATATAATTAATAATGCCTGTTAATATATTGACTTTCTTGAGTAGAACAAATAGCCTTGGCTAGCTAATTTGCTGAATTCATAAGACATATCTAACAATCAAGAACATCTTTAAAATATCTGAAAATCATTGGAAAGCAATTATTTTCTGAATTATTCTCAGCAACCAGAATTGCCATTGGCCATTCAGTTACCATCTGTCAAGTAATACAGATTATATGAAGTTCTGAAGAAATAGCTGAAAATTGAAATAATGTAAGATAGTGTATAATAATAAACATTAAAAAATTACTGAATGAAAACAACACTTAAGAAATTAAAAATAACAGCAAAAGTTCACTTTAATAAGTTAATTGTTTTCTGCCTAAGTTCTGAAATAACTAAAAACATATCTCTTTTATTTTCACATTATTTATCTTGACATAGTGTGTTGACTCTGCAGTTTATTAATGTAATGTCATAAAAAGTAATATTATTAGATATTAAATCTAGAAGAGATGGACACATCTTTTTTTGTAACCAGTACTGTAGAATTTTATCAAGCAGTTCTTGCACACAGCTCAAGAAGTTGCATATTATTATCTACAGAAAGACTTAATACTGATTTAAAACTCAAAGTAATGATAAAGCCATATTATTCCTTGCAACAATTTTATTATTTAGGGTAGGAAAAGGCATTTTTCTTTCTTTTTTTTTTAATGAAAAAGAAAAAAATTCTTATTTATATGTATGCAGCTTAGGGCTAGTTAAGTCATTCTTATAAGCTGAGACATTTAAAGATTAGAAATGATCATTATTGTTGAATTTGTTGAACAGAATGTAGTAATTTTCATTTTCTCTTATAACATCAAGTCTAAATATGTCTGCATTCTATATTATGTTGCATTACTCTGGAAATTATTCTCATTTGTGCCCAGTGAACTTGATAAGGTAATATGGACAGAATTTCATTCTGTTCAGTTTGCATTCATGTCATAAAAGAGAATCACCCCACCAGGATCAGTTCACCCTATATTTTTCCTTCAGAGAATTAAGTCTTGATGAGGCAGGTGTAAGTAAAAGGAAATTAAAGTCTTTCACTTCAGTCTTTAAAATACTTTTTCCAACACGTTTTTGTTATATTCAGCCACAGCCAATGAGAATTTTCTTAAGCAGCTCTGAAGAAACCAACAAAATTTTCTTTATAACTCCAGCAAAATTATTCTCTTTCATGCAATAAAAATAGCATCCCACTTTCTTTCTTCTCTTCAGGCTTTGTTTATTTACAAGTTAAATGTCAGTAAGTGCAATAAATTAACCTTTGGCAGGGTTATAATGGACTTGAAATTAAGCAGCGAGGTTTTAATTGGCCTCTGAGTGGAATAGTGCTGGGCACTGCACAGCTGAGCTGCTGTGGATTGTGTGTAGGAGAAAAGCATTCCATCTGGGTGTTTGCAACATCCTACTGGGGGCTGCGCATCTGCAATAAATACATTATTGATCAAACAGTTGGTATAAATAGGAGCAGCGAGTTCTGCTAACAGCACCAACCCTCAGATCTCTGAAAGCTAAGATGAAATTAATGTATTCATATAGAAAACATAAACTGAGAGTAGAAAACTGAGAAAAAACAGTGTAAAGAAAAAATAAAAATCACCAAGATAAAACCCATTAAGAATTATAGTATTTATTAGATTAGACAGTTTTCATGACCTATGTGCTTCTCCCCAACATGCCCTTCTTCTGTCAACATTCAAAAGCTCATTACAATTTTGCCAAAAAAAGTCAGTTCTCAGTTTGATCAGAGAAAGAAAATCATACGATTCCATTAAATCTTCTGACAGTTCTGCTGTCAGGGCTGTCAGGCTGGGTTATGTACTTTACACTAAATGAAGCAGAATATAGTCGTATAGAAGGGGCTGTAAGGGTCTCTTCACAACAACTATTTATTTATTTTTGCTTTAAGTATGCATTTGTGTTGTCAGATGATGCAAAGTTATTGCTGTTTCTTATTATTTATTACTGGTATTATTGCCATCATGCCTCAGAGTAGCTGTGGCCTACGATCCAATTGTTCTTTCTGCCACACACACTGTTCTGCCAAGGAACAGTGGCACAAGGAACAATCCAGCCGAGAGGATGTTTAGAGAGGCATCAGAGGCTCTCTAGCCTCTAGCAGCGAGCTTTACTCACTCTCTCATGGTGACAGGAGCAGTGAAACCACCATAGCGTGCTCTGTGGCTGCCTCAGTCCAGTCCCTGTTGGATCTTTGGTCTTACACTGCTCCCACTGCAGTCCATGGTACAGCAGTGATGGGGGTAGGGACCAAGACTTGATGATTGCACAGCACCATGACAGAGAAGATACAGGACAAAGTGAAAGTGAGATAGGCAGGCAGGACAAAGCAGCGAGGCCCAGTGTGACATGCACAGTGCTCACAGGTCACCAGCTGCCTATCTAGCTATGATTTCATTTGAGCTTTCATGGGAAAATGAGGAGATTTTGCAAAGGAATTATGCTTGCAGATTTGCAAGTTGAGAAAAACAAATTGTACTCGCTAAATGAAGATACCAAATTGGGTCAGTAAGAGGGAAAAACTTTTGGGAAGACCAGAAGAAAAATCCAGAGAGGTGAGGAGCTGCAAAATCTATCCAAAAAATGGGCCAGGAATATGAGTTTTTCAAATACTGAAGTAATTTTATATAAGAAAGAGAGCAATGATAAAAGTTACCATTGGAACCCAGACTATTTCTAAAAAATTCTTTTTACTGAATATTTTAAGTGGATAATGTGTCTGTTTTATGGAAAGTTAAGTCACAGCCTTTGTTTTATTGTTATGAATGACTACAAAGAGGATAGACTAATTTTTACCCATGAAAGAGGTAAACTTTTCTGCCTCTATCATTCTGTACATTTGCAGAGACTCTAACTTTTGGACAAGCCAGAATTCCCTCAGAGCCTTGCTGCAGAACAGTAATATTCACAAAAATATCAAATATAGGCAAGTAAAAAGGAAGTGTTAGACTTCCAACATTTTATCTTCATATTGGGAAAATTCTTTCTGCCATAGGAAGTATTTATATTTAGTATATAAATACATACATAAGCCTATCATAGTTACTGGTAGTTTTTCCTTCCAAGTAGCCATTATAGTATCAAAAGTAAAGCTTTATTTTTGAGCTGATCTTCCTTGATGAGGGATAAAGTGCTTTTAATATTCTATAAATATATTCAAAATAACAGAAGACTGAATTAAATAGAAACAGAAGATCTAGTTCTAAAAAGTCTATTTGAAACAAACTGAGCATTTTGTCCATGTATCCATGGATATCCACTTTGAAAAACAGAATGAAGGCAATCTGTCTAATACAGGGAAAAAAACAAGCAGGAAAGGGAAGATCTTTATATATATTAATATTATATGTTTTGTTACTATATTATACTACATATTAGTAAACTGTCCAAATCTGTTTAACAACTTGAGAAGTCTTTTGCTTCAGTAGGGAAGCTTCAGGACCAACTGAAAAGAGGTGCAAGATGGAGAGACTGGAAAACCTCCTGTGTTCCACATATTATAAGGATATGTGGAATGTAAAGGAGATATGTACACCTGGATGTAAGGACATCTGTCTTGTGAGAATAAATTATTAACATAAAAGAAAAAACCCCACATAAAAATATTACATATTAACATAATACAGAATAAGTTAATACGCAGAAATAATTAAGATAATAACTTATAAACACCCAGGTATACTAATGATCGAGAAGTAAGAGAGATGACAACTAAAGGTGGATCCCTCAAGTCAGTGACTGACAGGGCCTTGGAGGAACCACTCAAGCACAGCTTGGAAAAATTTTGGCCAGACTTTGTAAGTGATAAGAAATGGCAAAACTGTTGTGGGTCTTATGGGAAGGAGACATTAGAATCCCTCTAAGGAAGCATTTCCCAACTTTATTTATTTATTTCTGGACAAGCTTCAAAGTATACTATGCTGAGGTAAGTCCTGACTTCAAAGAAACATCATTTGATTTGTTTCTTTGGTAAGGCACAGGGTCTGTACAACACAGCAGTTATAACTTAAGTAAAACGCAATGGGCAGAAACTAGAAACAGTTTCATTGATCCAACAGTGGTTATCTTTGCTGAGAACACTATTGTTTCATTATAAATCATAATATGTAAGGCTTTTTGTAATTAAAGAACATTTTTATTTTCCTAGATTGGTGACTTGATGGAAAAGTTGTATTCTCCCTTAAGGAAATTATCTGCTTTAGGGAATGCTTTTAAATATATCAAAAGGAGGGATCATTACCTTGTCTGTGGCTCATTTGCAATATAATCTCATTTTGGTTCCAACCGTCACTGAATGGTAATGGATATTGATCAGTTGTTTTAGCAGTGGAATAACAACTTCAGTTTAATGACTGTGTAATAACATTATAATGGCTGAGACTGTGAGCTGAAAATGTTCATTATTTCACAAGCCATACAAGGCAGCATTAGACCTTTTAATGGATTTTTGTATGATTTAATTGTGCAGCAGGTTGTATTTTTATACATGGAACAACAACAGTACACAGAGGATTACAGTGATTTTTAATATAAAATATGTACAGTTTATGCAAATAAAGCTGATCACATTTCTATTTTTATTTATAGACACCTACCTACTTTTAAATAAACTTAAAGCATTTAATTTCTTTTCAATGGTACAAGGTATTATAAATGTAATGTCAGCAGAAGAAAATGTGTCTGTGTCCTTCCAGCTGACATGCCTGCTTCCAGCCAAAGCACAGCTAACCACTGGATTAGAAAAATTAAAGTGAACTATCAGACATGTTAAAAATCAGTCTCCAAATTTACCAGATCAGACAAGCTGACATAAAGTGGAAGACTTTTTAGTGCACTAATGTACCAAGCTTCATTAATCACAATTTGCAGCTGTGCTACAAAGCAGTATCTCATGCTGGATTTTTTCCTCCTTTTTTTCACAAAGTTTCTTTAATTTCATCCTTTTCTAGTTGCACTTCAGGGAATCATATTCCAAATATTTTTCACCTCTGAAAAATTTTGAAGAGATTAAAATAATAATGTAATAACTTAGTAACTAAGTTTATGTATAATTTAAATAATATTTTAATAACTTAGTTATCACCTTGACAAGTTTCCACTATGTAAAATTACTAATTTGTTGACATAAGAACAATTTTTTTGCACATCACTTCACACATTTAATAAAAATTTCCATTCAACATAGGAACAAAAAATATGAAAACATTGTCTAATCAATTAAAAAATGACAAGTAAACAACTGTGGATTTATACCCAATATTATAATTTCTATCATTTATATATTTGGAGACAAACATTTTGCTTCATTTAGAAAGCACAAAAGTAAATCTTATCTTCAAAGAACTCAGAATACTACCATGGAGTATTATTTGGAAAAGAATTGCTGTGAAAACTATTTAAGGTAATTTAATTTAGTCTTTAAAACATTACCCTGAAAAAATATGAAAAAGCTAAGAAATTTTTAGTTGAATAAGCAAATATAGTTTATTCTTAGAGTTACAAAATGTTCGGGGAAACCTGCCAATTTTTTGAGAATGAAAAATGTTTGAGACTCATAATGAGGTGAAGTAAGCTTCCTTAGTGTAACCTCAGAAATAAATGCTTTATTTTTCTATTAGATGATTTAATCCCAAATCAGACTTAGTGGAGTAACATAACTGGTGTGGCCTACAAAACTGCAGGGTAATGTTTCTATTCAATAGTTCTAAACCTCTGAAATAGTTTTCATCATTTTCAGAAGGTACTGAGCTTGAGTGTGTCCTCCAGCTTCCTGGCAGTTTTTATGGAAGCACATAGCTCCATCTTCATACAGATAATTGTAGGCTTGGAACCACAGTTTCAAACTTTTGTGACCATGTTAAAAATGGTTATGGTTTTGAATTTATCATAACTTTAAAGCTTAATTTTCTAGGAAAATATCTACATCTAAATTTTCACTTTTCTCACAACTTTACCCCTTAACATGTTCTGTTTGTCAAATACTCATGGAACAGCTCAGAAGAGAAAACAAGAGCATATTTTAGAAGAATTTTGAGGATGAAAAGGCCAAGCTTATCTTATTTTTTTATCAGGGTATACACATAATACTTTCTAGCCAGTGCTGTAAAATATGCTATCAAACCCACCACCACTCTGTTTGAAAGTGGAGAGTAGATATAGTATCAGTCATATCAGACATTAGTTTGCTGCATATCCCATCTCCTGCAAAATTGGTTTGACATACACAATTATTTGTCTGGATGCATTGAATGTTACCAGAACCTTCCATTATCAGAAATAAGGTTACCTTCCATTTGCTTTCCTACAAGTGCCCTGTATATGGATTAAATCTTTCTTGGATGCTTTGAGTTTCCAGGGGATTGCAAGTCTGACAGAGCATTTATCTTTAGTATTCTTCCATGCTATTATTATTCTTCATTTGATTTTACTCCTAACTCTGTGTGTTTTTCACAATCCCTTTGAGCCCAAACAGCAGGAAGTTGACCCACTTTATTTTGGAGCATGAGACTAATTTAACAGGTAATATCCACTTTTTATGTATTCCAAAATACATCTGAACAGGTAAAAAAGCACTTACATTGCTAACACACAGGCATCAGAAGTACACACAGAACTTTTGATTTCAATAACTTAGGCAGAAAAATACTGTTTATTAGCAATCCATATCTATAGCCTGAAATATTAGCTTTATTTGTACATCTAACAGAATGGAAACTGAGGTTTTGCAATTCTGCCTATCATGTTTAAGACATGATTTTATATTTGGCATCCCAGCTAAACACAATTAACTGCCTATATTTAGTAACTTGATGATATTTGTCCCACCTCAGTAGATTCCTGCCAGGGTTTGCTTGCAACCATTCTGATTTCAGACATCTGTGTAGTAGTAACAGCTCATTTTAGCAGGTGGTACAGCCGTCCTTAAATATTATCAGGATCCCTGGCATAATTTATTCATAAATTAACTCTATGAACCTTGTTTTCCCGTACTGATCAGTTCATACTTTAATTTCACACATTGATGAGCACTGCCTGAGTAAGTGTGAAACACTTCTAAAAATAGGTAGGGAGGCTATAACAGGACAGGAAAGCATCTTGTTAACAGCAAGTAAAGAACTCACTGCAGCTGGGAATCTGGTGTCTGGTAAAAGCAACATATTAGATGCAACTAATAGCACTTCAGTACTTCATCTGTAACTTCTGGTATTGATCAGTCTGAGGTACTATGAATGATCATATCATTGTGGTAATGAATAAATGAAGTTGTCTTTGAACAGATGGAGTATGCTTTCTGACATCTATTGTCATTATTTAATATTATATGTGCTCATTGTTTGAGGTCTTTGATTTGCTCTCTACTGTGGGTTGTATTGCTTAGTAACCTTATTCATAACTGTGTAGTAACTGCTTGTGTTACTACATTTAGGAGCTAATGAGCGGCACTATGCTAGCCAAGAGCATTTAATATATTCAGTTTTGTCAAAATATAATAAACACAGTCAATTGCTGTAAGTTAAAAATAGGGCTACAGCCTTTGCCTCTCTGGGCAGTTGAGCAGATCACTTTTTCCGTGGACAGCTGCATCATCTAAACTCAGAGTAATCAGTCAGTGATGAGCCATGTGAGCAATCAAAGCATAATCCTCATGGAATAGCAGCAATTTGTCTTACAAACAATCAAAAGAAACCCAAATTTCCAAACACAAACCACAATGTAATAGCTAGAAGAAAAATTTCAGGTAGAAAATAAACTGGTGGTCCAAGTATGTTGCTTGTTTTGGGGAGACTAGTTAAATAAATCTAGCCTTTGCAGGTATAGCCTTCATCATGATGCTTTTATTTTATATTATGTTATATAGTAAATTATAGTAAATAACTTTTAGATGTGTATGTAAGCAATAATGAAGACAAGGGGTGTCACTTGTCACTAGGTAAATGATAACCTTATATTTATCATTCTAAACTTCTTTTTCTTACTGTAAAGAATTTTCTATTTGGTTTTCTCATGGAGCAAAGAGAGAAAATATATTCAGAGTTGTGCCTATTTCTTTTTTTTTTTTTTCTTTAAGTCTAACCTGTATTTTCTGTTCATTCCTGTTCCTGGCTTTAATTTCCAGAAAATAATTATTCAGAATTGTGTCAGGTTCTCGTTATGCTCATTTTGTTCAAGAACTTTTTGTCCTTGTTTTTTAAGAATCAAAATTCTCAGAGAAATCTATAAAATTTTTCATGTAAAACTTGAGTAAAAAGCAGCTCTAAATATCTGCTTAAATAGTTCTCCACTTTACACCACAGAGGGAAGTTCAATTTATTAATATTTATCTACTGTGCCTGTTTAAAGTACTGATTTAAACATTCTTATTCGTGGATTCCAAAGTGTATTTTAAAATAGCTCAGCTTTCTTTTCAGTGATGGAGCTCAGGTCCTGGTGCTTGCGTATCTTTATCCCCTCCCCTTCCACTTTCATGCTTATAACTCCTCAGCAGTCTTCTAGCTCTGGCCAGCTGCTATAAAGCCACCATCACTTATCTTCTGCTTTCTCAGGTGAACAAGGAGAACAGAAAGTTGAGTGGTGCCTGTAATTGCAACACTCAGTCAATTCCTCTGGTGCAGTAAAAAAAAAGCAACACATTGAAGCCTCCCTTGATACCAGAGAAAATAACGCATTGTGCTGCATTGCTACTGTCTTAATCCCAAATGAAGCCACAGTGGATGAACATTTTGTTCAGGAACCAGAGGGACTCTAATAGGCACTTGTTTAGGAAAACAGGTGATCATCTTGAAAAAGAACTGAAAACTAAAGTGCTAAAACTACTCACTTTGTTCCCATAATGTACTGTATTGAAATCTGTATTGAAAATGAGTACTTATATCTAAGTACTAAAACAAATAGAATATATTTTGATTTAGCAATGTTTATTTTTCTCTAATGCAAAATTTTAGTCAGTGGTCTAATTATTGTGCTTCTCAGTATTTTAGAATTTTTTTAGACACCATGTAATTTTCTTGTCTTACAAAAAGATAAGTGTTATAGCAAAATAAGAGAAAAAATATATATGAGCATGTGAGGGGCTCCCAGAGTAACTGTTACATATAGGCTGTCTTTTATAGCCTTAATTATATCATCACTGGAAAATCAGTTGCTGTGTATCTAAATTCATTTGCACACATAATGTTTTTCACCCCTGAGGAGTAATATGGCATATAACTACATCTGAAAACTAAACTAGTGAAATTTATGTCATACCGATGTTTATTTTGTTGTAAAATTGACTTTCAACAAGCAATCCAATATCAAGTAAAGGGCTCTGATCAGGCAGGCTTATAATATCATGAAATGCTGCATTTGTTAATGGCTGCAAATATTTTCTTTCCTACTACTTAAGGGTGTCAAAAAGCTTCTTCATGGCAGTAGAAATGAGCTACAAATGAATGCATACATAGGGTAGTAAAGTAATTCAGCCATTGCTCTTCCTCTTTAAGCTGACAGAAAAATGTTAGCAAGGACAAAAATGATAGAGGGATAACTAAGACCCTTCAGTCTGGTGGACATCATTCTTTGAAATAATTTTCTGAAGGAACAGATAGGAGCTAGATATTTGAACCATAATATGATGAAGTAGTGAAGAACAAAGCAATCTTGACTTCCCATGGACAGGGATTCTGAGTCTTAGGTCTAACACTGCTGACTTTCCCAGTGTTGATCAGGTGTTACTTAAGTGCTGGTACACTTATACAGAAACACCTCTGTGTTAAACCGAGTTAAACTTCTGTGGAACTGTGTCCATTCCCTCCTGACTGACTGCGATCCCCTGTCAGGGCAAGAGAGGAGATCGTTTTTAGCTTCTTCAGGTGTGTTACTCTTTGTTAGGTTTTCCTATCTGGCCCCAGTTCAACACTGTTCTTCAGCCGCAGCACAAAGGTGGTGATTTCGTACAAAATAAATCTGTTTCCAACAACCCCCACTGAGAAAGAAGGTGAAGATGTTTTGTTACAGCAATATCTCCTGAGACCAAAGGTGTGGAAATAAACCAGATGAGCTTCAGACTGTGATTCAAATAGCAAAATTTAAATATTGGTATAATAGGATCAGCAGCTTGTTTTAATATCTTTATACTATAAGCCATAGCATTGCTTAAGAAAAGTGGAAAAAAGCCACATGGCATTTTGAAGGAAAAAGCTTATATGGGATGTGTGAGTGAAACAAAGGTCAGAATTTGTTTGCTGTGCAGGTGCAAAAGGAGTCCATCTGGCATTTTACCTGCCAGGAGGCCACCCTGACTAACATTAACTAGTGCTGGGAACTTCTGTTTCAGATTTAGAAGGTTTTGCTCCACTGTAAAGCCAATGAAGCCCATAATCTTCCTTGGCACGTTTTTCTTTAATATGGGAATATATTCTGAGGTAAAGTAGAAGGAAAATCTATCTCCATCTTCTGAGATACTGCCTGCAAAATCAATGCTAAAAGCAATACTGGAAGGATAAAAATTTCGGTGTAGAGGCCAATTTTTTTTCCTTCTTCTAAATTCTTTGACCACAATTTACTTTTTTTTCCTGAATCTTAACCATGGGATGTAAATTTCTACTCTTTATGGTATGTCTTTTCAACTTCTATCATGATCTTTTGCTAATTTATCCATAGACAGATAAGAGATGAGTAAGACCAACTGAGTTGAAAAAAATATGTATAAGACTCATGTCAAGGGAATGAATTTTAAATCTGTGAAAGTGTAAACTCTGTCAGATATCCAAGTAGTCACAGCTTGCCATCAAAAGCAGAGGAGTCTCTAACATGAAGTGCAGAACTCCAATATGGATTAATATTTTAATTAGTATTATCATAGAAATAAATTAATCTTATGGAGACCAACATCTGTCCATTCTAAAAGATATCAAAATTGCTGCAACAGAAAATTAATGAAATTATAAAAATTGAATAGGAGTTAATTTGATGTTTCTTGAATTAAGTCCTTGGGACCAATCTTATCTCAGCCCTAGAAAATGACAAATATAGTTCTTCAATTACTCTGTTTATGCTGGTTTTGGAAGGGACTTAAGTCATTCCCATCGGCTAAATCTTTCTGGTTCTGTAGGAACAGTTAGAATTAGTACTGGGTGCAGAGGCCCAAAAAGGGATGAATTGGGGTTGTCCTGCTCAGCTTCTATACCTATTTTCTGTGGATTCTTACAATACCTTATTTCAAGGAACAGTTGGACAATGTGACAACAGTCAGCACAACCATTTTACACAAACTGGAGCAGGGGGGAATCTGGATAAATGTCAAAGGGTGGGTAGGAAAATACAAAATGAGCATAACCACTAATAACAAAGCTGTTTTGGGGCAGGAAAGTGGTTATCTGGGCATTTAGGTTTGGGGTGTTTTGTTTTTATTTTCTTTGTGGCTTGGTTTAATTTGGTTTTCCAGTTAGTTTTGTTTGTTTGTTTATTTTAAATTATCAAATAGTTTGCCTCAGACATCAGACACCTATCTATCAGAAAAGACAAGAACATATGAGGCAAAATATTATTTTAAAAAATGTGGCACAAACAGATGAAAGAGAAATGTATGAACAGGAGGAAGTAGGACAGAGACAGTTTTATTTCTTGGCACTTAGATGTGAAAATCCTAGGTATAGATCTAACAAAAATTAAAATGGTTTCAAAGCCCACACTAGAAGGAATTACATTAGGAAAGGGCTAGTCTTTTCTTGTCAAAGTGCAGAAGTCTCTAAAAAACACTGTTTATCCTCTTATTATAAAGGGAAACATCCTTAGTGGATTTCTGTCTTCTCATAGAATGAACTTGAGCAGTGATTTATTTACACTTGGATGGTAACCTAAAAATAAGAAACGAAAATGCAAATGTTTGCATTTGTAAATGTTAATATGACAAGTTAGAGAAATCACTGTCTCATCCTGATGTGTGCAGTCAAATGGAGAGGAAAAAATAGACTGGGTTTTCACCAACAGAGTGAGACATTGTGGGAGCAAGTAGCAAAAGTGTAAAGAGACCATGAAAAATGTAGAAGTTGAGAGAGTGATTTTTAATTCCTTCCTTGATAAAACAGAAATGAAGAAATGGAAAAAGTGATGAGATAATTGCAGGTTCCTGCAACTTGGTAAAAAAGCTTAGTAGGTCCAAGAATTATTGCAAGATTACTCACACTGGCTCTATTTACTTTGTAACATTTATATCTATTGTCTTACCATTAGATTGACACTACCAGATATTTACTCTGCAATCAAATGGCAAAATCTACCATGAAATGTGATAAAGAGAAGAAATATGGCAATTTCAACTTTATTCATTACCAAAATAATAATTGCAACATAACTTAGGGTGTTTCAGACTCAAGAATGGTTTTTAGAATGGTGTACATGCAAATCACAGACCAAAATAAAGTTATCTCTTCCAAGAAGATTCAATTTGAGACTTCAGATATTTACTCTGATGTTATTTTTGGACGCCTTCCATCAAGCTTGGACAAACTCCCACTTCAAGGGATAATTCCACTGCCTAATTCCTAATTCATACAAACACTGAAATCGTTAGTTAAAAATTTTATCTCATACCTGAGAATGAGGTAAATGTAATCAGTGTAGGTTATAGTAATGCTACACTTACTAGTAATATGTCTTCAATAAATTTGAATTTGGACCATTACTTTTGATTATATGATAAGCATATAAAAGATAAAGAGGATAGATATCAAGATCAGAAGACAGCTTCAACAAGTATATCAGAGTTACTAAAAATGAAATTATAACTTGTGACTAGATTCCAGTGAGCCAAAATCTTTGCTCAAAAAAATTCTAATGACCATGAAATAAGTTAAAAGAAAATCTATTTGTGAAATTGATCCTTAGATCCTCATGTCAATAAATATTTAATGAAAAGCTAAGAAGTAAATAAGAAAAAAAGGACAAACATTTTTCCTTTCCAAAATTTATTGAAAATTATATCCACAGAGGATATACACCTCAGCTTCACAGAGCAATGAATGAATTCACAAATATATTTGCATACGCCTCATGTTCAAGATTTCTATTCCCTTGCTCCTGGACACTATTTTTGGAAAAGCAAAGGAGGGTCCCTTATTTCATTTCTCTTATTGAAAAGGCTTCAAATATGAGAATATGAGAAAAGTGAAAGAAAGTGAATCTAAGAAGAGTGGCAGAATGAAAGACCTGACAGAATGCCTCCCATCCTTTGAAAAAAATATGTGATGACAAAAAATGACAAAGCACTGATTTCATGTTTCCTCTTTTTTCTTTACAATAATAAAATTATTATGGCTACTCAATTACTTTTTCTTTCAATTTCATATAATGAAAACAGGTTTTTGCACTATCAAATCTTCCTCATAATGAAAAATCTCATTGAAGACTACATAATTTTTACTATCCAGCCTTCATTCTTTTTGCTTGATTCAAGAAATCAAAATTTATTTGCTGCACCTGTACAGAGAATGTCTATTATAATGATACTGATGCTCAGCAAGCAATTCTAGTTTTTACAGGTAAAAAATTAATTTTCATGTACTGTCTTTGTACAGCTTTACCCATATTGTTAGTGTGATACAGTCAGAGTCAGCCTGTCTTCATGCAATGCAGAGACTTTTGTCTTCACTGTCCTCTTCCCATTGAATGAGATGCTGTAAATTGTTTCTGGGCAAGTTTCAACACTGCCTGTAGCACAGGTTTAATGTATACTCTCAGAAGACTACTGGGAAACTAAATTTAGCTTTTTGCAGCCTTCTCTGACATACACCTTGTTCCTGGAATGTGTTTAATGTGTGTCTTTCCACTTCCTTACTCACCTTATGCAAGGGGATATATTCATTGCTGATTAGGAAGTGAGCGAGCTCTGCCAGCTCTGCTCCCAAGGCGATAAAAGAATTTGCAGTTTCTCCCTCCCACAGCAGGATACAGAGTTACATCAGGGGAACTTTGGTTTGGATTTCTTGGAGAATTAAGATGTCTACACAATGGTGATATCTTGTCAGACTGACACTGAGGCTGTACTCAGCAAAGATAGAAGAGGCTTCTTCAGTGGTTGAGACTACAGCTTCACCTAAAAGAATAAAGCAGTGTACCACTTCTGAAACCAGAGATTATATAATCAAGTTAATTCAGAATTTCCAGTTTTAAAGCTCAAGCCATGCAGCAGCACCCTTCTGGGTTAGGTAGGTGAATGGAAATCTCATTCCAGATATAAAAGGGAACTGAAAATTCAGAAACAGTAAAATTTATCTCCTTATGTTATCTCCTGACAAAGTTAGGTGTGCTTCATGGAAACTTGCAAAAGCAATTGGGAAACTCTTGCTTCTGGCCTTCTTGCTGCCAACAAATATATGTTTTGACTTATTAATGGCATTTTGAACAATAGTTTCATAACCACCACCAATTAGACCCACAATTCACATGGGCAAGGCAAGAGCTTTAACTTCAGATTTAGTTTTGCAGGCAGAATTCTCTGTATAGCATAGGGAGGACCTGTCCATTGACTGGAACTTTTTCATAACTGAATATTAAACCCTAAAAGTGATTACTGGTTTCTAGTAAGATAAACATCCTGGTTTTCCTTTCACTGTTAGAAATCCTCCCTCTGGTGGTACCACTGTGAGGATGCTCCACTCCCAACATTCTTTAGAGCTCAGCCTACACAGTGGCTTTCCCAGACTCAATTTAACTTCCTGCTTCTTGCTGAAGAAGAATGGATTATAAAACATTTATAGGGTTGGTTTGCAGTAATAAGAGACATGCCAGTAGAGCACCAAGCCATAGGACAGCAGTTTGAAGGATTCGTCCTTAAACATAGCCATGGTAGAAATGAATATACAAGATGCAGAGTATCTAGATACAGGACAAATCTCTGTCTCATTTTTCAGGAGTTGAAATTATTAATCAGGTAGAGAAGGTAACTCTGTATATTTTTATAATTCAAATTGGTTACGCTGTCCAATGAGACTTAGAAAAATCTGTTGTCTGTCTAAACACCAAAAAATGTGTGTGATACGACTTTGACTTTTTTATCTGCTGTATTTTTAGCAGTGGATCTGGTACAACATCTTTTTGCATAATTAGTTCCAGCTCAGTTAAAATTAGTTTTGTTAGAAATAGGGAATTTTAAACCTCTCTGCATGTATATTTTTTCATCTTAATGATAACAGTGTGAGTTAAGGTGAAGGGAGCCTGCATCTGGAGTAATGTGTCCAGCTGGGGGCTTCTCAGTAAAAAAAAAGACAATGGAGCTCCTGGAGTGAGTCCAGAAAAAGGCTGCAAAGATGATTAAGGGACTGGAGCACCTTTATTACAAGAAAAGGCTGAGTGAGCTGGGCCTGTTCAGCATTGAGGTGAGACAGTTGAGGTGGGACCTCATCAATGTCTATAAATATCAAAAGGGAGGATGTTAAGAAGATGGAGCCAGGCACTTCTAAGTGACATCAAGCAATAGCACCAGGCAGAAACTGATGCACAGAAAATTCCACCCGAACATGAAGAACATTATTGTGTGGGTGATCACACACTGGAACGGATTGCTCAGAGAGGGTGTAGAGTCTTCCTCACTGGAGATATTCAAGGACCATCTAGACACAATCCTGTGTCCTCTGCTCTGGGATGACTCTGCTTGAGCAAGGAGGTTGGACCAGATGACCCTTCCAATCCGACTCACTCTGTGATTCTGTGAAATAAATCATCGAAGACCACAAAATTGTTTTCCAAACAAGAAATATTATTTCAGAAAACAATTAAATTAATGTATATTTCTGAATGTATTTTCACACCAATAGAAAGGAAAAACTTTCAGTATTATGGAATGGTTCCTTTCTATTAATGTAGAAGAGATTCTATAATAACCAATTATTTGTGAAGTAAATTTGAAAGTATATATTTGAATAACTCTTTTCACATATCTGTTGACTGGAAGGAACACTTTAAGACACAATTCTGAGCTATATAGGCAAAATCCTAAAAACTTACCATTTTTTTATATTAAATAGGAATTTGGCTCCATGCTAGATAAAAATGAGCTCATATAGACTTTGATGCTTTGTTTGGATATGTGCCTCCTGGAAGAAGTCCAGGTGGTTCTTTCAGGTTCATGAAACTCATAAGAAATTCTTGCTGCTGCCTATATTAAGGGAAGCCGGGAAAAATGAAATCAAGCTTGCTTGTGATAAGAGGTTCCCCATAAAATAAGTTGGTGCTCTGGTGCTTTGCTTTGAATTTGATACCAAAGCAATACTGATTCAAGGGCACCAGGATTGGGGTAAATTGTGCAGAACTCTTGAGTGCAGATTTAAGGCAAATTTACAGGAGAATAGAGAATACTTTCTCCAGTGTGGAAGGATCAAATTTGTGGAAAGATCAAATACTATATGTTGGTAAAAAAACAAGATGAGATAAGGAAATTGATATGATATAGCTAAGGTGGAATCTTACAGAAGAAATTAAAACTATAGGCGACATCTCTCAAGTGGAGGTATCTCCGTTGGAGCTCAACAAAATTGCAAAGGATGTAAGCATTGCTCAGATAAGCAAAGCAAAGTACAAAAGTATTAAACTTTGCATCATCTGGCAGGCCAACAAAAAAGACAGACAACTCCTGAATTCCACAAGTTTGTGCTTCAGAGGCAGAGAACTCGGCTTTTACTACATCCAGTCATTTCACACATTTGAGTTTGACAAGGTACTTCTGTTATTTCAGTGCATGACAATCAAAATGCAAAAATGTAAATAATCCTTAAAGCTGCTCACCCTTGAGCATCACAAGATTAAGTACTGATGTGGGCGGGGAAGAGAACAAAAAAGCACACATCCTTGAAAACTATTATTTTCTCTCCCAAAATACAAAGAAAGTCAATCTAAAGCATTACATATCCTGAGGCTGTGCCTTGTAAGGTAACATACATTCTTGCTCACTTTCCTTTGAAACCTCTGTGGGAGACCTGTATTGAAAGCAAAAATGGTTGCCACTATGTTGCTCTAAGTAGGACAACCATCTTCCCTTTTTATTTCCTTGTATCTATTTATGGATTTTCTTGACCTTTCCCAAGGTCTGGCTAGTTGTGAGTGAAACACAGTGAAGTATCTCTAAATTAGGCCATATATGTTGGAATGGCATGTTTAAGCTCTCAAGGAAGAGCAGTAACTCTGTCATTTATGACAGTTTAAGGGCGAAATGTATCTGGGGAGTCTCACTGAATCCTCCTGAATGTTAATGAATTATGGAAGCACTAGCCACAGTGAAAATTGTCAGGATTTGGCCTATCTTAAAAATGTATTTATGCAAATTTTCCTGTCTCCTTTAGAGTGGACAAAATTTTGCTTGCACAATTGGGGTGCCTTGCAAGTTCAAAACCGTCAAAGCAAGTGTAGTTCAATGCATGATCAAGAACTGGAATGGGCTGCCTAGGGAAGTGATGGGATCACCATCCTTGGAGAGATTTAAAAGATGTGTCAATGTGGAATTTAGGGGTATGATTTTGTGGCGGGCTTGGCAGTGTTGGGTTAAGAGTCAGACTTGATGATCTTAAAGTTCTTTTCTAACCTGAATGATTCTATTATAAAATTACCATTATAATTGCATTCTTTGTTTACCCTTGGTTCAGCAGTACAAATTGGATTGAAGACAAATGGGGAAATTACCTGCAAAATTTCCCTGTTAGTTTTCTCTAAAACAGCTGAAAAACAAGGCCCATTAATCCCTGCTATCACAGGATGGTAGTCTGGGGTTTGCATTAGAGTCAGTGGTACATTAATGTCAAAGTGTGCTTGAGCAAAAAGGAGAACAGTAGCTATGGTGGTACTGGAAAATACAGATTAGTGTTTGACAAAGCAGCAAACTCCTCTTTGTGCCACTGGGGTCAAGCATCTTCCATGTGACTGCTCAGACACATAATGGCTTCTAACTCCTTCACTTTCAACCGCAGACTGTGTAATGTAGCATTAAGGGACAAAATCTATATTTAGGATGCAATCTATCTGCCTTACCTTTAGCCACCAAAAAGACTGTCTAATCCAATTTAGCTACCAGTGACCTAAGTAGATTCCCTCAGTCAATAGAGATAGGTCTTACATAGCTATCGTTTGTTTATCACCTGAACCAATTCCTGATAGAAGTTCGTCTTCTCCTGCTGTCTTCCAACAGAGCTATATGATTAGCATAGATCCTCACCATTCAGACAGTCAAAATGAGACTAATGAATCCCACTCTCAAGGGAAACAAAAAGAGGAAGTCATTGCAGAATGCAAACCTGTTTGTGTGAGTTGTCAGTCAAAATCCTCCTTTCCCCTATGAGAAGGCCGCATACATATGGAAAATTCACATAAGAGGCAGCTGAGGAAGTGTCACAAAACATCAAAAACCCCTGAAGAACCTCCCTCAGACTCATTCCTGAGGCATTGCAGCAGAGCACTGCTCATGATGCAACAGATCCAGAGCCTGCTGCAAGAATGGCAAACTTGCCCCTGCCAGAGGAGGTACCTGGCCATTCCCAACGAGACAAGACATAATATTAATCCACTAAACTCTGTGTTTTGCAGGACCCTCACCAAAAAGATCAGAAGAAAAGGATCAACAGGATGCCATTGTGATCCATGGAGTGGTGATATTTTCTATTTAATCTGTCTCTGTCTCTCTGTCTCCCCCACTTCTCTTTTTCTTGTCCTTTCTATCTCTTTGTCTTTCTACCTCACATTTAATGTTAAATAAAATCCATAGTATTGACTTCAGCCTATGGTCTCATTTGCACTTTAATTCAGTCAGAGGCATCTCTCTAATAATTTTAATAACTGGATGGTAATGGTCTGGTGAGGACAATTATATCCATTCATGGAGAGAAGGCATTCTGAAGAAATAACATTGCTTTGACAAACACATCACTTTGCCTTAGCTTTTGCTCTCGTTCATATGTGTTGGCAAGTCTTCAAGACAGAAAAGGACAAGTGAATAACTTAAGAGACTAAGTACTGTGTCAGGGTGCTGTGAATAGATGGTGAGTTTTCTCCTTCCTGATGAGCTTTGTCACCCAGAGCAGAAAGAAGATGGAGAAAGCATTGAACCATAACATTGTGGATGTGTTTGTGTACAGGTAATTAGAAGTCTGTTGTCAGTATGCAGATCAACTTGGTTTTGCTGTTGTATTACATACTTGAAAAAAATCTTATTTTTCTATGGGACTGTAATAAGTGCTATAAATTCTAATAATGTATTATTTCTTTAATCTTTGTTCATGGTAACCAAAGAAGGAAATAACTGTTTCTAAAGTTCAAAGCTTCCTGACTACTTTTGAAGTCATGACAGCACTGCTCCTAGGGAGGACTGTGATCTAGGCAGTTATCCACCAGGAATAAAAGTAAATTAATTTGGAAAAAAATCGTAGAGATATAAAGCGGTGCTTTCATCAATAGTTTTGCTTTATGATATGTCATCTGGTGTGGGAGGGAAAGCAAAGTTACCTGCACTTTGAAGTGGTAGCATGTTCTGAAGCAGTCATTAGTGCAGTTCATACCTCTTCTTATATACTTGATTCATTGAGGTGCTCTGTGCAGTCAAGATACCTTGCAAGACCCAGACCAGCACAAGCAGCCTGGAGGGCAAAGATCTGACAAAGAAAACTATTAACTGGAGAGCTTGATGTTGAAAATATAAAATATTTTTCGGTTAAGACATTATAATTTTCTATCTTTTTAAACAGATCTTACAGCTAGCCTAGCTTTGAGAAAAGTGCCTTACATTCAATTATTTACAACTAAGAAAAGTAGCTTTCTCTTTAGCTACTTTTAATTTCAAGTTGAAAAGTTAGATCATAGATTTCACTATTTTTCTTCATGTTTAAATTATTAAGACAAAAAAATCTTTTCACATTATATTACAAATACATGAGTACATTCCTATAATTTTTATCAGTCTGCACACACTTTCATAATGTGTTAATGACTGTCTCATACAGTTATTTCTAATCTTAACAGGGAATTTTAATGTCTTCTTCCATGGCATCCTCTTAGTCAGTTGATGCATAATTAACACAGTGGCTCTTGTACGATAAAAATCAGTTATTTCCCCTATTGTGAGCATATAGAGCTTCTGTTACATTTCCTTCTTTGAAGGGTCAAAGAAAGTAGAGGTCACTACAGAACTATTAATTCTTGTGATAGATTGTACCTAATTATTAATTATATTGGTTGACTGTGAGAGATTGAAATGGTTAATGGCTTAAACATCATTAAGATTATCTGAGGGCTTGTGCCCACTGTAGTGAACTGCAATGAAGCAGCTGCTCATCCACAACCACCAAAGCCCACTCCTCACTGAATATGCCTAGTAACTAGAATTTGTACAGTGCTGAGAACTTGAGATAAGATAAAGATGTCTCTGTTGTTCAGTTCTCCCCATGTCTGGGGAGAGGAATGTATCACAAGTGATACTGGAAGAGAGAGTGGAATGCTGGTGGCTCAGACATTGAGGGGGGAGCTGCCAATGTGCAAAGCACCTGCCTAGGTGGAGAGGGTGACTACAGCCCTTCAAGCTGCAGCTGGGTGTTGAATGAGATAAGGAAAGTGGCAAACCTTGTGAGGCAGGTATTGTCTCTGTCCTCAATCAAGTGAACTTGGATGTCATAAGTAAACCCATCCGGCCGCCTGTTTCATGGGCTTTCTCTACAATGATGATGGGATTTCCCCAAGAACTCGATAGATTATTCAGTCTGCAATTGCCATTTTGACCAACGGACATCAAAATTTCAAACCTTATGGAGGACTCCAATTGATGGTGGCTATATACTTTCTACTCTTATTATTTCTCTTCCTTTTCCCTCTTT
The DNA here is from genome assembly GCA_003676055.1 of Chloebia gouldiae. Taxonomy (NCBI): domain Eukaryota; kingdom Metazoa; phylum Chordata; class Aves; order Passeriformes; family Passeridae; genus Chloebia; species Chloebia gouldiae. Next base: position 24,327,742 of record QUSF01000005.1, read on the forward strand.
CTTTTTATCTCACATTTACTGTTAATAAATATCTGTACTCTTGACTTTACTATATGATCTCATTTGCACCTAAATTTGGGCAGAGACATGTCTCAAATGATTTTAATAACCAGATCATGGCATTGACCTATATGATAGTTATTGTATTGCATTATTTTACCTGATGATGGATGGTGTAATTTAGCCAAAATAGAAAACTACTTGGAAATAAGCTCAGTATCTCTATATTTTGAACCCTCTAGAAGAGCTTTTACCTGAGGCCTACTGAAGAGCTAAGAAATTCAAGTGTTTTGAGATTTCTTTGTATGTTTCCTATCACAGATTCTACTTTGAACCAAATTCCACTTAGGGGATTGGCTCTCGCAGGTCAGAACAATAGCTACATAGATACCCATACAGAATTCCCAAAGGAGATGCAAGAAGATGAACTCTCACAACTGCTCTCCCTGCTTCCAGTAATTTTTGGGTGAGATTATTCCTTTGTGAGTCTTATCTTGGTATTTAATAATCACAGACAAGCTCTTCTTCTATGTCTTTTTTCAGTGATTTTTGTCATCTCTGACATCTACTAGAAATCTAAAATCCTGTGGCAGGGTAATTATAGCTTAGTTACAAATCACAGAATAAATATCTTACTTTCATGAAATACCTTTTACTTTCTCTTGAAGCTTTTTTTATTAATTTATTGGAGGATACCATGAATATCTGATCAGATTCCCTCTTCATTATTTTCCCTTGTATGTTATTAATTCTATTCAAATTACTTGATGACTAACAGAATTGTCTTACCTCTTTCCTCACATTTGCTAATTTTCCATGGCATTCACTGCTCTATAAATATATTTTTCATACCTAAGTCAGTTCATAACTTTAATTATCCTAAGATATCTTTTGCTGAAAATTCTCCAATTCTATTAATTTGGTACCTTGCACAGAAAGCAAATATTAAACTGATATTTCTCATTTTATTGCAGCAGTAAAACATAGAAAATTGGATTATAAAACAAATTTGTTATATTTCAGTGTATTGAGTTTACAGGTCAAAGTTTTGGAAGTGGAAGGGGCTACAGGTGTGGCCTCTGTGAGAAGCTGCCAGAAGCTTCCCCCATGTCCAACTGAACCAATGCCAGCCAGCTCCAAGAGAGACCCACTGCTGGCCAAGGCTGAGTCCATCAGCAGTTGAGGTAGCGCTGCTGAGGTAACATATATAAGAAGGGGATAAATTTGCTGCACAACTGAAGCCTCATAGAGGAGTGAGAATATGTGAGGGAAACAGCTTTGCAGATACCAAGGTCAGTGGAGAAGAAGGGGAGAAAGTGCTCCAGGTGCCCGAGCAGAGATTCCCCTGCAGCTCATCGTGAGGGACCTGTGGCCCTGAAGACCGTGGAAGTCCATGATGGAGCAGAGATCCACCTGAAGCTCTTGAAGGACCCCACACCAGATCAGGAGGATCAGGAGCCACCAAAGGAGGCTGTGACCCTATGGGAAGCCTTCACCGGAGCAGGTTCCTGGCAGAACCTGTGGCTCCATGGATGGAGTAGACCACTGCAGAATAGATTTGCTGGCAGGACTTGTGACCCTGAGGAGAACCCTCACTGGAGCAGCCTGGGCCTGAAGGATTCCACCTTGTAGGAGGACCCACATTTAAGGAGCTCATGAAGAGCAGCATCTCATAGGACAGGCTCACATTGGAAAAGTTTGTGGAGGACTTCGTACCGTGGGAGGGACCCCATGCTGTAGCAGGGGAAGTGTGTGGGGAGGAAGGAGAGGCAGAGAAAAGGTGTGATTCTGTGACTGCAGCCCCCATTCCTCTCCTCCTGTATCACTGCAGTGAAGGAGGTAAAGCAAATCTGAAGTTGAGCCCAGGAGGAAGGGAGGGGAACGGGGGAAGGTGTTTTTTAAGATTTGATTTTTATACCTCATTACCCTACTCTGACTTGACTGGCAATAAATTAAAGTAATTTTCCCCAAGTCAAATCTGTTTTGCCCATGACAGTAATTGGTGAATGATCTCTCCCTGCCCATATCTCAACCCACCAGCCTTCTGTTAGAGTTTTCCTCTCCTCTGTGCAGCTGAGGAGGGCAGTGATAGAATGGTTTAGGTGGGCACTTGGCATGCAGCCAGGGTCATCCCACTGTATACAGTTAGCTTCACTTTTGCTTCTACATGTCACCCTCCATTTTGTGAAGGAGAAAGTAATATGCTTCTTTAATTTTTTCAAATTATCCTTTCTAGGCATTCAAACTGCTGAATACTGAATAGGTCAGATTACTCTAGTTCACCACTGTAATTTATTATATGTCTCATGAATGCAAAGAAAGCAGACATAGAGGAAAATGTAAACTGAAGGAAAAAAAATTACCAAAACTAGGCCAAGGATGGTGTCCTTCAAGGGCAATAGTTGAGTTTTAATTTCCTATTTAATTTATGTTCCATTTAGATGACAAAACTTCAGCTGCTGTTGAAATATTTCACAAATATTGATTCATCTGTACCTTAGTTAAATAAGCATTATGAAAAAGAGTGTGGTGTGATCTTCCAGTTAGAGCATATACTCCTACTTAAACTAAATAGTTTACTCTCAGTGACAAAGGTGGTGGAATTAGGAGGAACTAGAATCCAGAACTTCCTAGAAAAATGCAAAGTTTTCTTCCTACAATACAAATGTGTAATATTTTTAGAGTTTTTTGGTGCGTAACAATCCTCAGCTTGTTTCTAATTCAAAATCTAGATTTCTAGGCTGCTTCTAAATTCAAGACTTCATTGTGGCCCTGCTGAAGCTACTCTTCAAACTACTCTAAAAGTTAAGGTCAAAATGATGGTTTCTGTCATTATGTGAAGCTGCACTTTTCTCATGCAATAACCTAATACAGAGACCAGTAAGAATGCAAGTGCAATTTCTGATTTGAATCTATTATTTTCTATGACTCAATTTCTGGCTACCTGAGATAACACCTCTTTCTCAAGGACATATGTTTGAGTGTAATTGAACAGCTGGAGCCAGGGGCTTTCTCATACAGAAAAATACGAGCTGCTCAATGTGTAGTCTGTAAGGGATACTTCCATTTTTGTCTCACTCCACCTGTGGAACCTCTACTCCAGCCCAGGATGGCTGTCAGTCACTGACACACCTGAAGCAATGCCCCACATGCTGTCCCTGGAGCGCCAATGGAGCCCTTGAAAAATGGTATATAAGGTCAAATGGATAGGGTTTGCTAAGTGCTTGGTGAAATGCCTTAGTTTGATTGAATGTTTTGCCTTAAATTTTGCCAAATTTCTGGCCTTCTAAAATTTGTCAGTAAAGTTTGTTTTTTCACCTCCTGTGAACATTGTCATGTATCTCCTGTGCACCCAATTGAGGGAAGAGTAGCACCCCAAACACCTTTTAAATAAACTTGCTAAACAAAGATGGGGACTCAACAAGGGATAAGGTGTTTTTTGGAGAGGAAAAAGAGTGAAATGTGTCATTCCATTTGAGCAGGAATGGAATGCATCATGTGATGCTTTTTTAAATTGCTTTAGAATTCCAAATATAGTTTGCAATGAAATGATATTTCTAAATGTAATCACAGAACCAACACCAATGGACTATTTCATACCCATCTGTATGCAGTGAAAAATGGAATTGCAATTATTACACTTGACATCTCATTAAACTTTTCTATTTTAATTTTTTTTCTTAACTGTCCTAATACTCACAAGAGAAACTTTTTTTCCCTTGTATTTATTTATTTCTGACAGGATGGAATTCAATTACCATTTTTTATTGAACAATCCTATCATTTTAAACTACCTTCTTCTTTCTGAGCTCCAAACATGTATTTAGCTGAAGACATTCCTATCCTTCAGAGATATTTTTGTGATACTTTATAGTTGACTGGCAGTGTAGCACAACAGTGATTGAGCAAAATAAATAAACAATAACAATACATTTCAGCAAAACTAAGTCTCAATAGTAACAAAAGTGTATTTCAGGTTGATAATTGCCAAATTGATTCATTTAGTCATTCTGGATTCTGGACACTTTTATAAGTATTTTGAATCAAATCTTATTTAAGGTATGCTATAGAAAAATTCTTCTTGCTTAGACATGTCAGTGTAATAAGTCCTCCAGTGGAGTACTTTTGAATACATATTTAGGAAAACAGAGACAATCTTTAAAAGACAGCACTTAGTTTGAACTGTGCTGTGGTTTCACCAAATAAGGCTCTGAAGAATCATCAAAGCCCTTGAAATAGGGTCAAAGTAATAGCCCCAAGGAAGCTAAACATCTTGTAAGCAATCATGTTTTGCTTTAACCATCAATCTCAAAACCCTTCATGTGAAACTACTGATAAACACTAACCATTCACCATGTGGAACCCTCACAAGAGAAGATTTGAACCTCTTTGCAGATGTCTTTCTAAATCCTCTTACTTTGTGTTTAGATGGTAGCAGGATTCATAGAAATGAGAGAGGCCTTTTGTATAATGCCCCACAAGACAGAGAAAATTGTAGCTTGTCACCTGTTAACAGACCTAAGATTTGTCAAAATAACTAATATGACACCCAAAGTAAACCCCTGTCACTGAGACTTGGGATGAATCTCAGGCAGTGTCTTTGCAGGGCACTTTCTGACTGCTTCACCTCACCGGACAGAGCGGGGACAACCTAAAGTAAGCTCTGTTTGTAGACCAAAATACCTTTGGTCTACAAAAGTATTTTGGTCTTCTGACATTGTTATACCATTAAGGTAGGAGTATGAATGGTGGAAGTGATCCTTTAAATGGGCAGCAACACCAGCACACTTCAAGCTATTCTTTCAAGGAATAAAACAGTGAATTCAGTCAAATCATTCTAACTGCAGCTTAGTAGTCTTTACTAGGAGATCCTGGAAGGGGACCAAGACATGAAAGTTTTCTATATTTTCTGTAGTATTCTATGGAGGAATTTTGTCACCCACCTTAAGGTGACAAATAAAGCAATGAACTGCTCAGAGTTTGTCTGTGACTTTACGATTGAAATTGAATTATTTTAAAATTAGCATTACAAAATGAACAATTCTAGCTTTTGTACTGAATAATTCCCCCACATGATTGAACCCCTGAACAGCATATACCAGGAAAGAAACTTACATATTTTATTGTTATGATAGTAGCCAGACCTGAAAAAGAAAAATATATTTTACTATCAATTAATTGTCTTCAATACTAAAGTAATAATCAAATACATATTCTGTTTACAGCAAAAAGCACCCTACCCAGATTTTGAATAGTGTTCTGTGGTCTCCAAAATGCAGAAAACCACAGCAGAGAGCATTGGCCAAATAACGTGAATAGCTAATTTTAAAACTCCTTTTCCTTTGAGTCTTGATATATGCGTCTTGCATCTCAATTTTGTTTAGGAATAAGACCCTTTCAGATGCTTGCTTAGACTAATATTATGTTATCAGAAAGAGAGAAAAGTATACAGAAAATTACAAGATGTTATAGCATGCTATAATAAGATGAAGTTAAGCTCTAATGTGTTACGCTTTGAAGAAGCGGTACAAGAGTACTTGCCCTACACATTCAATAATATTAGATACCACACAGGACTATTAATGTTCCCATTTCAACCTCATAAATATATTCAGGAAGCAAATTATCTGCTATTAACATGCCCACTTTCTGTCCCCCTCTTCTCAAACAGATTTGGCTTAGTATGAATGTAGGATGGGGTAATTTGACTTTTGCAATCACAGCAGACAGCTGTGAGTGATACATGACATGAAAATGAATTATCTTTGCTCTCATTCATTGAGAGCAGAGAGTACTGTGCAGTTAGTCTGCTCTGTTGTAGTCTTTACCTGACAGGTATGGAGTGCAGGAAGATAAAATAAGCTTTTACACCAAGTTTTATTAATTATTCTTACACATACTGAAAAAATAGCTTGATATAAATACCATGTTCCTTAATTTTCTTTCTATCTCTCCTCTCTCTCCATTCTTCATCACTGTGAAATAATTCTACCATGTTCCCAGTCATTCAGGCTTAATAGCAGAGTGCTAAACTTGACCCCCCTTTTCCCTTTCCACCCACTGCTAGAATGTTGTTAAATGTCACCAGTTATTCCTCAGTAAGATGAAGAAGCTCTATAATTTATTTTCTATTTCAGCTGTTACAATTCTGATAATTTATCAAAACTGTCTTATCTTCTCTCCTCTCACCTGATTCAGCTTTGTTTTTTTCTTCTTAGGCGTTACACTGTGAGTTTTCTGTTCCACTTATCAGACCTTTTTCTCAGCTTAGCCTCATTATTCCCCTTCATATATTGAGCTCCCATTTAACTGATTTTGGAGAATCTCTGTGGCTTCTTTGTGAGATACAACCTCTCTGTTATAACCTGTCACTTCTGTTTATTGTCTTCCAGGCTGCTAACTTTTGCTTGGAGTTCAGTACCTTCTGCTCCCTGACTCCTTCGTATTTGCTATCTTTTTATCATTGGAGGGATCTAAAATTTTGTAATTCAGGACATTCTTATTTTCTTTCCTCTTTTCTGAGCTCTTAAATCTTGGCTCATTTACCCCAGAAATATTTTAATAATTTTCTAATGCATTTTACTTATGCTGAGCTTACGCTGTCTCTCAGGTACGGATTTGAACAATTTGTGGGCCTTGTCTTTTATTATGAACTCCAATTACAAATAAGGGCAAGCAAAAGTGGTTTTGTGAAGTTGTGTGTTACCATCTGAGTCAGTGAGCCATGCTTGGCAACTGTAGCTTGAATAATTATTTGAATTACAGCATAATGAGAGCATAGAAACTTTTTTTCCTGGATGCTTTTTGATGAGTTTTGAAAAAAACATGCAGCTTGCATAAAGTAGTAAACATGAAAAGCAGATACCTGCAAACACATTTATTTGGAATCTAGGTGTCCATAGATCGGTTCCTAAAATCTGATGTAGACAGTCACATGAGAAATCTACTCTGAAGTGCTGAATAGTCACATCTAATGGTGACTGCCTGACTTGTCTGGTTTCCCTTTGAGTGCACCTCATGAATTCATGTGACCTACCAGCCTGCAGAAGACCAGCTGGCCTGACCAGCCCATGCCAATATTTCTGTCTGCTCCTGAGCAGTCCCTGAAAAATATTTGATTTCCAAACAAACCACTTTGATATGCTACCCTGAAAGCAGCTTTTGCATTAGCAAGTGCATATGAGAGCATATATTTTTGTTTTTTATATTGCAGTCTTGTGTGTGCAGCTATTTGTGACTCAGCCACATAGGAAGTGTTGTGGTCCTCTGTGTGGTGTGACCCATTCTGTACAATCAACAATGGGTGAAGGAGGATAGAGGCTTTGTCTTCTCTTCATTTATTCTGTTTTGGTTCCTGGGCCACAAAGACATTGCTTCTAGCTTTTGTTGCCACCTGACAAGCTCTTTCTTTCATGTGGATCTGCAAAGGGGGAGATCCTTGTACATCTATCCAGCCACACACCCTGGTGTGAGGACTGCAGCATGCGTGTGGGACATTCCATGGGTGCTGCAGGAATAAGGTACTAGCCAGATGGAAGTAATTTTATGCTTTCTCAGAAGGAAAACAAATGACAGATCTAGCTGTGCCTGACACTGCCTGAGCACCAGAGACTCTCTCTCCCTCCAGGGAACCTCAGGTTAATGAGAAGGAAAATGCAGACAGCAGATTCCATCCATCAGAAACCACCAAACTTACACAAACTGCCCTCGTACCTCTGAACTGTGCCTTATTTCTAAAGCTAAAGCACTCTTAATACCAGATTCTTAGCTCAGTCCTGATCTGATTTTTAATATTTTCACTCTGCCCTTCATACTAATCAGATTTTTAAAAGAAAAAGCAGAGGAGGTTGCCTCAGATACTGAAGTCTCTACAGTAATTTTCAGGCAGAAAATCAAATTGCCTGTGGGCTGTAGATTTTCATAGTGTGTATGCATAGAAGAGGTCACCTTTAACATTAAGGGCATGAATCTCGTTTTCCCTCCATCATTTGAGCTCTGGTGTAACATCATTAATAACTTCATCAGGTTCACACTGACTGATCTGTGGGGTTACTAAGACCATTAATTTGGCCCAGGCCCTGTATTTAAAGTGTAACTAATGGCAACAAAAACTCTTAACTGTGCTTTAGAGAGAAAATATAATAATGAAAAGCTACTGACAGCTTCTAGGAACCATACCAGAATGCTTACTTAATTTATACAAAATTGTCTCATTGCTAGATCCCACCATTCTCTCTTTCTGAGATGAAAATTAACCCATTACCCCCATTTTGCAGACAGAAGTGATGTTTTAAGAGATAAAAGGACCGTCAAAAGTCATTCAAAGGGCAAAATTACATGGTTTTTCAGTCCTCTTATATGTCATTACACTTAAAATATGACAAGCTGGATCCTCCAGAGAGAAGGTGGAACTGCAGTAGTATGGGACATTCAGAGAGGGAACAGAATGAAGTCTGGCTTTTGAGCTTATTTTGAATTTTGATACTGTTAATAAAACAACTATTTGGCTACTTACAGAGCTCCTAAAATCACAAAAAATATTAGTCCTTTTGTATGAACAAGCTATTACAGAGAGGAACATGAAACAGTTGGAACCTCAAAATTTCTAGGACAAATATGAAGGGTGCCAAATGTAGTGACTGGTACTCATAGACTCAAAGCATGTCCTGTTTTAGCTGCTGTGTTTCCACCAAGAAGCAGCTGACTTGGCCACTGAGGCTTTGTGTTCTGCTGAACATCTATGAGCTGCATGGTCACACCCCATTTACACTCACATACCCTTGGTTTCCTGGGAGAACTTTGAGTCAAATCCGCTGCTGCTGGTAGAGGCTCTTTCTTAATAGTTTTGCTTGTAAATAAGAAGACCTATATGAAATGCAGCAATGAGTCATTCCAAACTGATGACCCTTTTTGATGATACTTCTAGGGTCTAAACAAAACAGCTGTGGTTTGCAGTGCATTAGTTTAATGTGCTCTGTAACAAGGCTTTAAAGTACATCTCCAATACTACAGTTACCATCTCCTGCTTAATTCAACTGTATTTGTGCTGATGTCACCCTAATACTGCCTGTGCTGAAGTATCTGTGCCTGCACTTTCCCTCCATCTCAAAACTTCCCAGGCAAATACAGTGAAATTCTGCTTCAGAAGTGGTAGAGCCTGAATTAAATTTATTTCTGATTCCTCTTTCTATGGCTACTTGCTTCCAGAGATTAAAGAAACAATTTCTTTGCAGCCTTACAGAGTATCACACTTTTCATACATCAGTCATATTCATTTAGCTGTGTCCTTTATACCCTACAGCCAGCACTTGTATGGGTAGATCTTGTAGCTAATTTTGCTACTTGCTGTTCTTGAGATTTGTGTGTTGCCTTCTGAGAAGATTCCCTGCACTGGTGCTTACTTTTCTTGACTCTTTTCATGCTTTTCAAAGCTGTGCAGTGACTTGCAAGGATCCATAGACTGAGGTTAAAACCACAGGGCTTAATTACCTGGGTGTAGCAGTAGAGTACCTGGAGAGAGCAAAGTATGCAAATCTGTGATGCTTTGGTTTATGGCTTTCTGTCACAAGTCATCATTCTTTCAGCCAAGGCAATCTAAGTGATCTAACTGATATTTATGGTTAGTGTGATACAGCAATGTGTCCATGTGGAGTATATCCACTGTGGAATGCACTCATCTGGGCATGTATAAAGGCTGTGTATTTGACCTTGGATACGATCATGTTTCTTCTGTGACTGGCACAACCTCTTACTAACTGTTATCTGTCTTCCTCTTCAGCATTTTGGTGCTTCTGATTTTGGGCAATGAATTTCATGCTTTGCACTCATTAAATCACATTGCAGAATGTGCTTATAAAATGGCACAGAATTTTACTTTTATAAACACGAAATTTTATCTGATTATTACTGAATTTTGCAACAGTAGTGTTTCTAGTATGGACAGGCAAATGCTTCAACATGGACTTGCTTTTTTAACAGTTCACCTTTAGATCAAAGTCTGCACATTATGTCTTGGTTCATTTATACTGCTGGATATATTTTCTTGGAGAAACCTCTTATTAGTCACTGAAATTCAGGAAAAAATGATGCAAAAAGTGTGTAAGAACAATTAAGAGCATAGCTGGGATCAGTTAAGTATTACTAGTCAGCTTTCAGCTACAGTATAGACAAGTTTTTCAGACACTATTTTCACACACACTGTTTAAGCAGATAGCATATGCTAGTTTGTAAATCTGAATTTACATCTAACTGAATTATCTGAACACAGCCAAGTTACAGTCATATAGCTTCTACTTCTAAGATTTACAATTATTCACATCATCACTTCTAAGAGTTGTAATTTTCTGCAAAATCAAAATATATTCTTTATGGTCTTTTGATTTTTTAGACTGTATTTGAGTTTCCTGAACATGTGGTATACATTTACATATTTTTCAATAGTAATGTTTTCCCTTCATTTAAGATTGTTTAAAAAAGTAAAACAAAGAAACTCCACAAAAACCAAACTATCAGAAAACAGTGAGACAACAAATAGGCAGAGCTTTTACTTTCTCATACAAATTTTAGCCTTTATGTTTCACATTCTGCCTTTTCATCCCCTAAGTAATATCAGAATGGGATTAGAGCTAACTGGAATTTAATTTACTGTTTCATGTGAATGTGCATAGCTACTAATCCTGTCAGAACACATTTTGGTTTACATACTTTAAAGGACAGACCTTTAAGATTTCTGCAAAGCATACATTTCATCAGCATTCATCCTAAGAAGAGCATTAATTTAAATGGAGGTAGGTAAGAATTTCCATTTCAATTTCATATGATTTAAGCATCTAGTTTTGCTTGAAACCAGAAATTCTAATATTTCTTAGAAAATAAAATTACTAAGAGAATATTTGGCCAGTAAGCAATTTTTGTTATTATAAAGTTGAAACAATCTTTTGAACTTTTATTCTGAAATGAATTTTGAAAGATTTCATTTTGCAGAATTTTTGGGAGACATTTCAAAATGGTAACATGAAATTTATACCACCAGAAAAAATTTTTGCAGTAAGAACATGATGTATTATTGATGCTCCCCTATTATTGCAGTCATAATGTTCTGCTAAGAGCTTCCTGATACTTTTCCTGGAAGGTGAATCTCTTCAGGCCCTCCTCACCCACAAGGACAGATCTTCTGAAAGTATCTGAGGTTAAGGTGGTGCCAGCAACTAAGTCTCACCCAGCTCACTCCCCACCACATATATATGGGAGAGAGATTTGGAAAGGTAAAAGTGAGAAAACTTTTGGGTTGATATAAAGAAAAGTTTATAGGTAAAGCAAAAGCTGCACACACAAGCAAAGCAAGCCAAAGAATCCATTCACCTATTCCCATGGGCAGGCAGTGTTCAGCCATCCCCAAGAAAGGTGGGCTCCAGCACACACAGCAATTACTTGGGAGAAGAATCATGTCAAACATCCCCACATTCCACTGTCTTCCCCAAGCTCTGTATCCTGAACGTGATGCTTATGGTCATATTCCATAGGGTATGGAACACCTCTTTCATTTTCCTATCTTCTTTACATCCCAGTTACTCTATGCCTGTGTGAATCTGCCAAGAATGTTGATTTACCCCTATGATGATATGGAAGGACCATCTTGGCTGTTACCCTACTGGGACTGCCAAGGTACCCTCATTCTCTGATCCTCTCATGCTTGCTTACTGTGCAACCTAACTTCTCTACTTTCTCTTCATACATGGTAGAAGAATTTACTGCAGGATATTGATTCCTTCTGGTTGATCCTGAAGAAAAACAGTGCTATTCAATGTGTACTACTGAAATGCATTTTTCTTTTGCCAATATTTTTAGCAGGCTATACTCTTCCATAGATACAATAGAAGACATTTCTTAGCTTCAGTGCTATATTTGAGTAGATTCAAATATATTAATAAAGCTGAATAGAATATATAATTTTTGCCCATTTGACCTACCTAAAATATTTGTTTATATTGCTGTTTCTTTTTTATGCTGTCAAAAATAGTCCAAAGGAAATATATAAACTGTGAAAAAGCAGATCTTGAACAGTCCCAGCAGGAACTCTCTAGACATTCAATTTCAAAAGTTAATCTGCTAAAATCACAAATTTTTACGGCCTAAATAAGACTTATGCTGAAAATCAAGAAAAAAGGGGTAAACTCATCACATACTAATATTATTAGTAAAATAAGACTAGAATAAAAATTTTAGATAAATATTTTCTTTCACCTGATATTCTTTTCTTCTGTCTGCAGAAAGAAAAGTTTCTTGTTCTTTTTGTCAGTTCCTTTTCCTCTGTTGTTGCACTGCAGTGAGGAATTGCCTATAAATTCAGTCTAGAATTCAACTCAGTGCCTACTAGATATTTGCACTGATTACTGTAAATGTCTTCAAAATGAATATTGACTATGAGGATAGAAGCAGGTTAACAAAACCTGAGAGGTGAATGTTCAAGTCAAATTCAGCCTCAGTTTCTTTCAACTGAGAACATGATCTAACCAGGTTTTCATCCTGAAGTAAAATCCTGTTTATAGCTGCCTGCAGGGGAACGTGCTTGATATCAGGGCTGGTTAAATCCACGGAAACACCCTCTTTCTGCACAGCAGGAGTAAGGCAACTGTCTGTCCCAACAAGCCCATGCTCCAAATCTGGACCCATGTTAACTGCAGAACATCATCTCCTGGGCTACTTCTCAAATGTTTGCACCAGCCTGCTTCAGGTTTTGAATCACACACTGTTGTGTGGCCATCTCAATAATAAGTGTCTGGACAAAAAGAAAAAAAAAAGTTTTAATCTTCACTATTGTCAATATGGGAAGGAAATGGACTTCAACTTAAAATAATGAAATCGGATTTGGTTCAGACATAATTTAAGAATTAGCAGCAGCTGAACCTGAGGCCATCTTGTTTTGTTTTGTTTTTTTTTAATTGCTAATCATCAGAAATTGCCCTCACTTGATCATTATTAGTCAGTTAAATCAAAAATATGCTAATGGCATAAAATGACATTCAATCATTGTATCATTGTTCTTTATGCCCAGGAATCTTTTTTTCTGTAACCCCTTGTGTGAGCTATGTAGAACAGTAAGATACGCTGTATGCTTGCCACTCTATTTTTCTTTATGTTTTCAGTTTCTTTAAATTCTATATAATGTCACATAATATAAATATACAGAGTTTAGACTTCACAGTAGACTTTTTATTAAACGTCTGCCTTTCCTAAACTGTCCCCATTACTGAAAGTAAATATATCCTACCTGTATTGAAAGGCAACTCTCTTTGGACAAGGGAAGCATTGCTCTTTCAAGAACTCTTGAAACAAGTTGCACTTTTTTTTTGTTCATTGTCTACTTATCTATTTATATGCTCCTTCAGTTGCACCAAATAGAAAAGATAAGCTGGTCATTTCTTTCTCAAAGATAATGTGAACCTTAAAATAAAATCTAGTTTTGGAAAACTTTGAGTATTTAAATAGGTTTATTTCCTGAATTCCTTTAAAATGTGTTATTTAGCTCTGTTTCCAGATTCTAGGGAAAATACAGGAGATCTAGCACACCTCTCAGTGACTCAAATACATCATTAAACAGGGGAAATGTATTTGGAGCAGATTATGATTCCAAAAAGTTAAGTGGGACCACTTAAATTTAATAAACAACTCACAAAGACTATGATCAATCTTTTTTATAGTTCTCTTTTTCCCTGGAAAAAAAGTATTTCAGAGGGCACAGTTAAAGTGAATGACAAAACCAAGCAATGAGAAAGGAAAATAGATGAGTGACCCTGAGATGAGCTCTTGGTCAAAGCAGGGTGCTAACACCACCAAGGTGGTGGCTTCAATCCCCACCATGGGACATTCACTTAAGAGCTGGACTCGATGATCACTCTGGGTCCCTTCCAACTCAGGCATTAGAGTTTCAGAAAGAAGCTAGTCATGGTTTTGTCTAATGCCTGAGTGCTGTCAGCAAGCTACCTGTGAGTTATCAAGCAAGAAACTAATATGTGACAAAAGAGGAAGGTCATTCCCCACAACGTCAGCAAATGTTCAGAAAGACTTCACATTACACTGACAGTTGTGGACACTGTACTTATTCCAGGGATGAGCAGTGAGGCAGCAAGGTTTCATTAAAACTAGAGTGATGTTATTAAACTTTTATAATTTCACTGTGATATGTGCATCAGCATTTTCCATAAGCTGAAGCCTGTGCAACATGCAATGAGGGAACCAATGAGTAGTGAATTACAATAATCAATATGTGAAATGACAAAAGCATTAATCAACTTTGCAGCAGTGTCCTGACCTGAGAAGAAATTAGTTTTATATACATCACACAAATAACTAGATAAATTACATACTGGGCCAAATGAATGGCTCATGTAAGTCAACTGCTGATATATGCAGCTGGTGACACATTTGGATCTAGAGATGAATTTGGATGATTACATTTTGACATGATATCATACTGAGTCAGGCAATTAGCATAACAACATTTTCATAAGGACTTATTTTAATGTCAAATTTATGTAGATTCAGCTGTGCTCATGCATTTTTCTTGTTTGTAAGGAGCATTATATTGCTTCACAAGTAAGAGTCTTTACTGCAGAAGTTTTGCTGGCTAAGTTTATGTTTGTGTATTCCACTACTAGAAACAGGAAAATAATGCTTTCTTTGACTATTATTTTTTTAATTGAAAGGTACATCCCTTAATGCATATATAATAAAATGATAAATCAGATGGGTCCATTCGCAAGTTTTCAAAGACTTTGTAGCACAGCAAGAGAAAATTAGTGTTAAAATTTGTATTGCATTTATCCTTTTGGAAGGTGGTTTTGTCTGAGCTCTTTGGTAGAAGTCATGCAAATGTAGCAGAGAGTATGTTCCTTACCTCTCTGTCTTTAGTCTTGTTCCAAGCCCAGAAACATATACATGTTTATTGCAATTCTTTATATGTTTTCTATAAAAAAGTAAGGGACCTGTTGGACAAGATGCTCAAGAAATGTTTTCAGGATGGGTTTAAATGAAGCAGCCTTTAGCATATCTCTTCCTTAATGATTGCACAGAATAGCAGCAGTGATAGCTATACTTATCATTCTAATTTTCTCAGCTCACCATTGGGATTGATGAGAAGACTGTTTCAAGTGCAACTATTCTCCTTCAACAGACAGGGACAAGTCCACTTGCTACATTCTCCAACACTGAGATAAATGACTCAACACATACACTGTTAGCACCAGCTTCTTACAGAAATGAAAGCAGGAGGTGACTCTTACCCTAGGTGCATCTCTCTCAGTACAAGCATCTTTGAAAAGGAAGCAATAGAATAAACATAAACAGTGGGCAAGAGAAGATTTTTAAGCTAACAAGCATAAATAGCTGTTAAAATTAAGAGAGACTTGCCTTGAATACTGTTGGTTCAGAAACATATACAGTATACAGAAGAATAGCTCTGCATAGATAACCAAGTTAATTTACCAGAAACAAAATAAAAATTTAGAAAGAAAAGGTAAAAGGATGAATTTGAGACATCTTCAATACACCTTTATTAAATCCTCAACATTTCTGTATTCTGTACAAAAAAAAAAAGAAAAAAAAGAAGATTAAATGGCAGATTGCAGACACTGTGCTGGCTGACTAGCGGTGATATGTATTGATCCTGCTAATGCCTCACAGTTGCTCATATGCAATGATTGTCTTTTTGACTGTTCATTCAATTCTTGTTAGCAAAATATCAGAGTGGGACGGTGAGATCCATTAGTCTTCTCAAATGCTAGTGTCTGTCAATGAAGAGTTTTGTTTTCCCTTGGACTAACTCTATCTTGCATGGGTGAGGATACCCATGAGATCACTGAATAATTCAGGTATGACCCAAAACATGACAAACAGCATTGAACCAAATTTATCCAACAATTCAGGCAGAGCCATAGTAAAAAAAGTAGATTTAATTTTCAAACAGTGAATTGAAAGAACAATGCTTTCCCAAGAAATCTGCAGACCAGAAGAAGATAAAGTCCTTTAATTGCATTTCTGACCAGAAATCCTATGGTTCCCACTTGACAAAGCAGTAACATAAGATAGACACTAACACTGTCCTAAAGAAAAGCATATAAGCAAACAAAACCCATATTAACTTTCAGTCACATTAGTAGAGTTCTGTGTCAATAGAACCAGGGCCTGTGAATTCATTCTCTGAATACTCACCTTTTTTCATACTTGCTAATACATGGAAAGTACTTTATAAGAGATAGTCATATTTCTGTGCAAATAGGGATTGACTTTCTTTTCATAGCTAATATCAAAATAAAATGCCATGTCTAAAAAAACAAAGTATGATTATTCTAGAATTGAGGACCCGACGAGAAGATCCAGGCTGCAGGGAAGAATAGAAAAATCTTAGAATTAGAAAACTGATAAGTCAGTTGAGTCACACTGAACCGTTTTCTGTTTCCACCATTATGATTATAAACACTGAAGTGTTAAAGCAATGAAAGAGGAACAATTGAGAACAGACTGGGGCTCATTTTGAAAAAGCTGTGCAGGCATATATAATAAAGGGCAATATTAGTCCCAAACCACCACTGATTAAAACTGCATTTCTCAGTTTCTCTAGAATTTTATGCATGATTATTAGAGTCATTGATTGAAAATCTGTCTTTATTCCACTATAATCAAGTTACTCTACCCAGTTTCTCTAAGTAACTGGAAAATAATCAGGAGTTAGAGTGTTGAATAAAATGCTCATTTCATGTATGAAGAAGGTATTGTAGGCAAAATTCGAAAATGTTAACAAAGAGGGTTTTATGTTGAGAAAGTTTTAAATGCATACTTCTATGTTTCTGACTCAGTGAATACACTTTGCCTGCTAGGCATTAGCACAAAGCCTGTCATTATAAATAACACTTCCAGACAACAAGAAGAATAAATTTTGCCCTATCTTTATAGTTAGTCACTCCATAGTTTCTTGTTGTGTTTCATCAGAAAATATTATGTGCCTATCATTCCAAGAAAAATATATTTGTTCTATTATCTCAGCCTAAAAGTTTAAAGCAGTAAAATATAACAGGCTTTGACATTGTGATTTATGGTACAAAAGTACAAACAGAAGAAAATGTGTGCTTTAATGTGTGCTTTGGCAGCTCTTGGTTTATGAGAAGGCTACATGAAGCAGTTTACTGGTCTGGAAAAATTTCCATATATTTCAACCCTCTAAAATTTTTCCAGATAGTTTATTTGTTCATTCTATCACCAATATGTATGTCAAAAAACTTACTCTACTACTGAAAAGTGGAAATAGGGGTTTTTTGACAAGTTCATGCATGAATTATTGAAAAATTGACATTGTCACATAAATATCTGCTTCAGAAAGTAAACTAAGTGAAGTCTGAGAGTTTTTAGCTTTTGTGTTCCAGGATTTCACTTTCACTAATCCTTAAATGATGGTGAAAATTTGCACATTAGGCTTATGGAAAGAACTATACAAAAAGTAGGAAAAATGGCAGAATTGCTTAAATCCAAAATAAAAATGTTCTTATTCTCTGGAGCTGTACATCTCAGTTGTGGGGGACATATTTTTTGTTTTGATCTGACACTAACTCCTTAACTGCTTTGGAATAAGCTTCATCATGCAACAGAAAGAGCTGTACTGTTTAATTAGATTTACACAACATGTTCAGAATATATATTGTTCATTCTAATAGCTGATTAAAAACCATCACAATGTGACCTTCCAGGCTTGGATCTTCCTCGAGGAGTACTACAAATCCCCCTACCCCATTGACCTGGGTAAGATGTGAATACAAGAACAATTTTTTAGAATGTGAAACCCATCTTGGAAGTTTAGTTCCATTGTTGTATTTGAATTTCTATAATCTGCTACTACAGCTTTTCTCTCTCTTTGCAGGAGTGTTGTTTGTTTGTCGGGGTTATGTGTGGGTTTTATTGTTTGTTCATCTTATCAATGCTCAGCTGTCAAGCACTTCATAGGAGGAAGCATGACAGCTTTTATTACTAGAAGACAGGAACCAGCATTATGGTGCAGCCAGTGAATAGAATTTCTCTAGACTTAATAAATGCTGATCTCATTTACAAAGTGCATTACTTTGACTGCCATTCTAAGAGGAATACATTAATGTTTTTGAAAATGACATTTCATGATTAGCTAAGCATGACACCTACACAGTCATTTCAAATGATTTCCTGTTCTCAAAATTGTTTTACTATGTCAAAGGAAACAATAGTCTTTCTCGCAAGTCTGTTAAAAATTGAAAAACAATTATTTAAATTCACTTTGACTTGCGGGCCTGACTTTTTGGTAAGGAAATAAGCTCATCTCTATATTTTCTTTTATAATATTCTTTGTTATATCTTATTTTCCAAAGACTTTCAGCACCCTGTGGATTTGGGAAGCAATTTCCATTACTATAAGCATTAATGTTTCTGGCAAAGGATTATTTAAGAACATTCAAAAGTTAATTGACCAGAGATTCAGGGGAAATATTTTGCCTTAAATATGATTAGAATATAAATGAATTAATATAGGTTAAAAAGACATATCTTTCCAAGGTTTCATCTCTGATGTTATGACTTTTACAAACCAAAATAAGTGAAGAGAGGATTATTTTCAGTACAGGGCAGCATTTACAGTATCTGAAGAGAGCAGCTGAAAGCACCCAGGTGAAAATGAAAGGAGCATGCTCTGTGCTGGGGTGAAAGGAAGCCCAGCAGTGCTCAAAAAGTGAGAACTCGTTGCTTGGCCCCAGCCCACACCTGAAGTCAATGGCGTGTCTCCAGCAAGGCCAGGGATCTGCCTCACATCAGTTTCTGGGCTTCTCCCTGAGGGTTCCTCTGTCGGGGGGAAACCCTGCTGGAGCAGTTCTGTGTCAGGAAAAGAACATGCACAGGATGTTTTCAGTCTTCAGCTTCTTGTTTATTTTTATCTTATCTAAAGTTTTGCACACTGTCTATAGCAGATTCTGCGTGCTGGAAAAGTCCCTCAAAAATGGCTAATAATCTCTTGTTACAAGGTCTTTTAAGAATAAATTATCAAATTAAGAAATTGCACCTAGATTCTTTTCCCTTTTAACCCAATACCTGATCCCTCAAAGCCCACAGTGAGGACTTTTCTGCCCAATTACAAGACATCACCCAAACCTATGAAGAAGAAGGAAGAAGCAAGAAGAAAGAAGAAGCAAGAAGAAGGCGCTGGGGACAACGCCCTATGCCCTCCATCTTTTTTCCATCTATGACATACTAAAAATCCCAAAACCTAAATTTCTCACCCAAGTGACATACTATACTACTACTCTCTATAATCTATTTCACACTTTTGTGGACTCTAATCTATTTTGAAGACTTGGAAGCTTTCTCCACAAATGAGGGTCAAAGTTAGTGCTTCTCTGGGGGTCAGGACCCCTCAGAGCAGCCAGAGAAATATTCCCTGTGCCCTGGGATCCCACGGATCACAGTGGGGCTGTTTCCCCCAGCCCCACTGCCTGCTCAGGCCCTTGTGTTTGATCACCTGCACTGTTCGTGTCAGTCTGTTGGCGCAGTGGCAGCTGCAGTGCCAATTAGAGGGTCTCACTTCAGAGATATGAGAAAGGAGAGGTTCTCAGAGAAATGAGCTCCCTGCTTCTGACAGCAACTGCACCTACCACGTGGGCTACAGCAGCCCAGCATGAGAATATTCTGTATAATTTTGATTGACTCCCTAGTAGGCTGGACTAATCTCTTTTGCAAGTGCTCACACTAGTTTTCATCATCATGTTTGAATTCTATATAAGGGTCCAAATGCAAAAATTGCAGAGAGCTTCACTTCTCAAAAGGCAACAAATCTGGGAATATACAGCTGAAACCCACCACTACTACAGCATAAATTCCCAGAGACTAATATGTGAAATGGCAATGTTTCTGCAGTTTTATCCAGAACACATATTGAGGTCAGTAAAATGCATTATGAATATACATCTGTATGTAAGATACCAATGTAATTTTTTTTTTTTTGCTTTGTGGAAAATTTACATCAGCAGCTGTACTGAATTTTGTTGTTTGTAATACTTAATTCTATCATATGAGATGTTTAAAAAAAAGATGAAGGAAAAAAAATAAATAGAAAACCTATTAGCATGCTCCAAAAACTGAAGAAATAATTTCAAAGATAGTCTATTCACTCTTCAGTGTCAGAAATTCATTTGTTTCTAAGTTTCATCTCTCAGAGACCTTTGATCTGATTCCCATTTCCCATCTTGCAACTTCAATATGTATAACGTTGCTTCATTATTTTCTGACATCTTGCCTCATGGTGAGCAGGTGTGACTTGAAAATAGTATATAAAAGCAATCTCTGGTGTTTTTTTCCTGATCCCTGAAAAGTAATCTATGCCTGAACCACTCATCTGAAAGAAAAAGCATTTCTTAGGTCCTTGAAACATGGAAAAACTTTCTCTCCTGCTTTGGGATTTTGTATGTGAAGCTATTTGGCTCTCAAAGACATTAAATTTTGTTTATCTACCCTATTTTGATGTGTTACATACATGTTCTTAGGGCAATTCCTAAACTAGATTAAGGCCAGCGAAGGAAAAGGAACTGAGGGAAAAAGCTTACTCTGCTTTCATTGCAGATTACTTGTGACAGAACACAGCTGTACACAACCATGTACAGAACTTGTACTATTTTACCCTGCCTGTGTTTGTAACTAGGTCATGGATCATTGTGACAGTAAGAGTTTCTTCTCTGAAGTCAATGCTTCTGAAATTAAAAATATTTTGACAACTTCATTGTAGCAGATCTAAAATATTGAAGCACTCCAAGATTATTAACCTCCAAATAAACTGCGTCTTCTCTTCAAGAGGAGTCTTTGATCAAAGTCCTCCTTTCTTTATTCGTTTTCTCCTAAGCTATATCAGCAATATATTAAATATTTTGCCGATCATTTTGCAAATGATTATTAGGAACCAGTGATAGGGATTTGGGAAATTGAGAGAGGATAGATTTATTTCATTTGCTGTACTTTGAGCCCAAGAGATATATAAGAAACTAATGCTAGAGTCTTTAGGTATATTAGCATAATATTTACTTTTCTTTTTTTTTTTTTTTCTGAAAACTGAACTGATTTTTCCAAACTGTAAATATAATGATTCAGCCTGAGCTGGCATTCTGCCTGCAGTGCTTTTTGACCTTCCTAAAAGAAATGCTTTCTCTGAGCCAAAATATGTGAAAAGAAAATTTTTTTCTTAACGTCATGTAGATGATAAAGGCATACACAAATTATCTACATGCATCACACTATAATCATAAGATACCAACATCACAAATATGCTTAGTTCAGATTTGGCAGCTACTTAGTCAAACTGTGAACAGAGAAGACTGAAGAATAAACTGCAGAAACTCGTATAAACTAATACTATCTTAAAAATATCTTTCTTTTGTTTATATTTTGAAGCAAAGTGCATTTTCTACAAGCATAAGTCAGAACTTTACTTGTATTTGCAAACATATTTTCAGTGTTTGAGTTGATAACTTTCCATGTGTTTATTTTGCACCAATATTCTCTCATGCTGGAAATGTTTGCCGAATCTGAATATAACTTTGCATATTGTGCATGGAAATGTTAGTCAAACTGAATTTCAAAGTTAATGATGAAGTTGCCCACAGCAATCTCACAGCTTTATGTATCATTCTCCATGTTAAATGGTTTCTCTGGCTTTTGTCCTTCAAGCAAAAATGAGTAAAACTGGGGTTTGAAAATGAGAGTCTTACTACAATGTAAACCAAAGGATGCAATAAATTTCTTTCAGCAACAGAACAGTTATTTACAAGAATATGGGCTTCTAAAACACTGCTCATTATAGTATTTGGAAGAATAGCAGGTCATGAAACTTGAAGACAGTGTGGTTGCAGTAAATTCTGTTAAAATATCTCCCCAATATTTAATTGAATGAATGGCAGCATATTTTCTTCTCTCAGATAATTTACAGTTATTTCATAGGTTTTTGGAAGGCCTTAAATTGAAATTAAAGGTAATTTAATCTGCTTCATAAGCAGTTTAACCAGTTTTCAGTGAAAAAATTATTTTGTGATTTCTATGGTTTCACAGTAGAATTCCAAGGATGTTATTTGACTAAAACAAAATATTATATTAACTTTTTTTCAGTTCAACAAGCAAACACATAAGGTCAGTTCTCAGAACTCATTACTGAAGAAGATTTCAAAAGTAACATGAATATTTTTTTGCAGAATTAACTGTTTAAAAATTCCTATTAGAACTGTTTGATTGAGCATTTCAAAGAACATTTTAATATTTCAGAAGTAAAGCAAATAATTTCAGATTTAGATAACATTGCTTTCTTAGCAGTAACATTTGGTATAAGTTAATTTGGTTTAAAGAAAAACTTTAGACAAAATCAAAGCTTTTGCATGAAAGGAGACAATATTGCTAAAAAAAACCCCTCACAAATAAATAAATAAATGTCATGATCTTAGTAACCCAATTTACTACGAAACTTAAAAAGAATCTTCTTAATTATTTTTGCTAAGTGCAGATGTAGAGATGTGGGGTTCCAGTATAAGGGAGGATTTTTTGGCTGTTCTGCATGCATAACTTTTGCATGAAAAGAGCCAATATTGCTAAAAACCCCCAAAAACTCACAAATAAATAAATAAATGTCATGATCTTAGTAACCCAATTTACTATGAAACTTAAAAAGGATCTTCTTGTTAATTATTTTTGCTATGTGCAGGTGTAGAGGTGTGGGGTTCCAGTATAAGGAAGGATTTTTTGGCTGCTCTGCATGCAGAACTGATAGAGTAAATAAATGAGACAGATTGAAGATGGAGCAGGAAGGAGACAGTGAATAGGTCATGTGCAGGCCATGTCCAGACTTAGCAGCGTGGCATCGGCATAGCAGTGCTGCTTCATACAATGCATGTATGAACAAAGATTTCTCACAAGAAAAAAGCAAGTAGAGAGCTAAATTAGACAAGAACCACCCATTTTAGATGTCGTACACACACTCGCATGGAATGTATTAGAGGACTACTCAAAAGAAACTTTCAATTAAGGATGAGGTTTTTGTACTTGTATAGGAGGCAGTCTCTTGAATTTCCCCTTGAATAATTTCATACAAGCCATTGTCAAAGATAGGAGAGATGTATAAATGGGCAATTGACCTAATCAAATACAGACATTTTTACGTATTTATAACCACTATTTCTAAGCACTTATTCGGAAAAGCTGTCAATTTAATAAATGTTGCCCAAACAGCCAGGGACTAGTTTAAATCAGCAGGTAGTATAACCACCACAAAGTGGTTTTCTACAGACAAGTCAGCTTTTTGAAAGGCCTAACTGTACTAATTATAGTAAGTGTTTTGTAATGTTTCATCAAAACCACCGACCCACACTGCATAGCAGGTGCTCATTAAATCTGCAAGATCTGCTATTAATAATAATCTACCCCTTGTGGAAACTGTGTAAAGTATATAATAAAGATAAAATTTAACTTCCCAAGAACACTGTCTAAGAAAATGATATTTCAATGATATTGAGTTAAAACTCCTAATTGTTTCTTCACACTCAGTGAATTGAAAAAAAGAATAAAGTGACCCTGCACTCTGCTCAATAAAACTTGTATGTACTAATCTCTGTATCAGAAATAAAAAAGCCAATGGATGCTCTGCTGTAACATACATATGTTTTCAATATTGCTGTGCATAAAAACTACATCACGTGTCTTTCCATCAGTGTTACTGAGCATCCCAAAGGCAGAATGTACACACGAGTTCAGGAAACGTAGGTAATTTTCTGATGATGCGAGTAGGACAAATTACAGCCCCAGCCCTATTTTCTGCTTTTCCATTAAAGAAACATCTGTCTTCTCAGCTATTTTTAACCATTGACAAGGACAGACCTAGAGTTCTGCTTCACAGAAAGCAAATACAGCTGTAGTGTGCTGAGCCCCTGCCACAAAATAAAGAAATGAAAATTCAGTAACTTGTGCAAGACAAACTACCTTGTGCTCCCATCATGAGTTAGCACTACCCTGCAACTGTAAGCGCTGCTAAACTTGAAGTTCATTACAAGGGCTGAAAAATATGATGCAAGTAAGCATTCATTTTTTTTTTTTAGGCCTACATAGTTGGAAACTTAGAGATATTACCACAGGAGAGAAAAAGGTACTGTCTAGACCCATTTCCTGAAGTTTATAAATGTCTATGCCCATAATTCCCAGGAGTTATCCTATTGCTGGAGAGCATCTGAAGTTGAGAAAACTGAATTGTAATCACTGCAAACTTGAACTTTGAGAAAGCATTTTTCTGATAGACAATTTCAAAGAAATACACTAACTTTTTTGAAACACATTTATTTTAAAATATTTCAGAAATATTATTACAAGCCCAGGTGGCTAATGCAGCTAACAGATGTGTAAATTTTGTCTGGGGATTACAAAAAATGCATTTTATTAAATTGTGTCATATGGCAGATGGGTAGGAGCTCTGTGGAGTATTCGGTTGATTACTCCATAGTTTCTGCAGTCAGAGGAAAAGCCCCAGCCTGTTTTTTTGCATACGCACAGTTACTGGAGAGTGCCAGTTTACATTTGTTAAAGTAGGGATATTGAAACAAATATCTCAGGGCTTCTTCAAGATTTTCTATTCTGTATTGGTTAAGGTTGAACATTGTCTTCTTGTGTCATGGAAAAGAAATGAAATAGGGATACAAGCCCTTCCAGCTAAACAGTTACTTCCTCCGATAAACGTGGGGTTTATATTTAACTATTTTATCTGCTCTACCCAAATAGCCCTTTGTATTTTCTTTAATAACTGTAATTAATTACATTACAGCAGTTTCATGAAGATTCAAACAATGCTTCTGGTTTTAGTACAGCTTCCATGCCTAAGTGGAAACACTCTTACAAATCTAATTTCCTATTCCATTTACAGAGGTCTGCTACTTGATGACTCATAATATTCCTATGAGTTGCAGCAGTCTAGAGAAAGAGCAAGCAGTTTATGTTGATTCAACAAAACAATTACCTTAAAAAGAATAACCTGTTTTTCCTGCTAACACAATTTTTCTGCAATAGAGTTTCCACATTAGTATGTGGAAAATCAAACAATATAAAAAATAGAAAAAGCATAGAACTTGAGTACCAAAAATAACACATATTCATAATAACATAAAAAATTATCATTACTATTTTATGATTGAAGTTCAAAATAGTGTTATGCATTTTGTCATTAGAAGCTAAATAAGAACATCCTAAAACCACCAACATATTTTATGTGAAAAGTTTGATACACTTAATAATGTAATTATTCCATTTATAATTGCAAGAAAATGATGAAAAGTTGAATAATATTTTTCTCATCCATTACTCTAGCAATTGAAAAGTGGCACATTATAAATGGATCTGAGTAGGAATATGAGCATAAAAACGGCTGCCATCTAACACTTTCTCTGTAAGATCCTGCATTCAATTATCTACCAGTTTGTCAAATTTCAGCTGTTGCTGCTAAAATTTTCCATGTCAGCAAATGCACTTCAGACAGAATTTCTTTTAGAAAGTTTCTTTAAAAAAGTTTCCAACAATAGCAGCAAGGACTAGTCATTGGTTTATGTTCCATTGAGACCAAGACTCTGTGGAATAAGGCCTTCCAATATATTCCTGCTTTGACTCAGGAAAGCAGTTGTTTCAAAGAATGCCTTCAAAAGCATAGTCAACTTACTAGCCTGCAAAAAAATCCTTACTGTTTTTCACACTTCCAGTGTTCCTCCTTCTGAAGACTGTGCAAAGTGACTCTGAAACAGAAATTTATACTTATTGAAATTATTACTTAGGTCTGCTCTGAGCAAAGGGTCTATGAGAATGTCCGTTCCGCTGCTCTAAGTGTGGCTGTTGCTGGAGCCCAGGAGAAAGCACAGCAGCCCCTGAAATGGGGAAATGCAGCCTTACAAGGCAGAAGACCAAGATGAACAAGAGGTGTGCTGGGAGAGGGAAATACACAGTGAAACTAGGAAAGCAAGGCTGAAAATAGTGAACACATGCAAGGAGATGAATAAAGGATGCAAAGAGTTGAATAAAGATCTGTAGACAGGGTATGGCATTCAGGGTTGCAGAGAGAGAGCCTCTAAGATGTTCATAAGAGGACTGGGTAGAAAGAAGCTAAAGGGACAGGAAAACACAGGCCTAGGGAAGGGCAAAGCATCTCTCCAAGTGCAGAAAGGACCCACACATGCCAGAGACACAGCAGCCATCAAAGCTGGAAAATCTGCTAAGTTGTGGATCTCATCTTCCACTGATAGTGGTTCATACAGAGAATGAAGACTCTGTAATGTTTATCAGACACTGCCCCAGCTACAGGAGCTCTGCTCTGAACATTCAAACTCTGCTCATGTGTCTCAAGATGTTTACAGTTTTCTTTTATGTCTGTAATTTAATTGCCCTTTATGTCCTGATTAGTAAAAGGAGAACAATCCTACCCTCTCATCTCACAGTTGGATTGGAAAATGATATGTTTTCTGCACTCAGAGTAGAGTCTGAACAGTTGGCAGTAAATAAAGCAAAAGACCACAGGTTGACAGAGAGGCTGGCAGGAAAAATAAATTAAGTACTGACACAGGCTGTTCTTCCCTTCAGTGCACCCAATGAGGCAGAAATCTGTGAAATAGAAAGTAGGTGATTGTTCAGTAAAAAGCCCTGAAATGGGAAAGTGTGTCCACAAAGGCTAACTTTAGTACTGGAGATTTTAACCTCCAGGTCTGCCATCAGCTGACAGAGACAGCTCCTTTGGAAGAAGATTTATATGCCTTAAAATGGGCTTTTTTTTTTCTAGAATTGCTCTTAAGAAAAGTTAAGGGAGTTTGCCTCTCCCCCTCAAATGAAGAGGGACTTGTCAGAGTCTAGGACATCCCTCTGGCAGCCCTGGATGTCTCGAGACCCTGGCAGGGGTCTCGGAGACCTTGGCAAGAAGTAAAAACAGCTGTGGCTTTGATTTTAGCCTGTGGAAAAAGCTGTCAATTTTGTATGAGGAATTACAAGTCACAAGGGTTTTTTTACTAGTGTGATATTTGAACAAACACAGGGGTGGAAAAATAGAATTTTGGGATTTTTAGAATGTAATTCAGGGGTACAAGAAGAATCTGGGCATGTCCTTGCCTTCTTCTCCTTCTTCTTGTCCTCCATGTCTTGGTGTGATGGTGCCGCTTTTCTATTGGTTTAAAGTAGAGATTCACAGTCTAACATAAATGATGGGAATTGGCAAAGAAATTGTAAACAAGGTACACGTAGTTTTGAGTATGTAATGTGGGAGCCGCCTAGGACTAAGCCAGACTGCTATGGCTTCTGTGAGAGGTGGACCTCGGCAGGTCAGAGAGAAAATATTATAGACAAGAAGAAATAAACAACCTTGAGAAAGCAACTGGAAGCATTCCAGACCTCTTCTTTGGCTGCATTTGAGCTAGGGAAGCAAAGACTCTCTACAATCTCTCTTGGCATCACCCTGATCTAGGTACCCTGAGAGAGAAATCCACAGGACTCAGAAGAGGTAGGATCTCTTGAGCTCATCTATGTGTTGTGAATTTTCCTCTGTGCCATCCTGCAAGTGTACAAACTCATTCTGCAGGAAAAAGGAACCATCAATTATTAAAAACAAGAAAAAACAACCCCACCAGTAACATTGAAATAAATCTTTTAATGGTTCTTCTTCCATAAATGCTCTGTGAATTTTAATGATACGGGAAGTTTGAAGAGCTGTCTCTCTGTTTTTATGCTTAGCTGAAACAAGTGCATGATTGGAAACAGCATGAAAAGTCCCTAAAGGATTGATTTTTCAAGTGAAAGACTAATTAATTTATTTGCAAAAGAAACCTAGCACTTCCTAAAACTTTGGATAAAACAATATCATTCTTTATATATAAGGGTGTTTGAATTCTTCTTTACATACAAATCCATGTAGAAATAAGAAAAAATCTTAATTTGGTATTTTGATATCCAACGGTGGAAGTCTTGAATGTGTTAGGACAGCCTCAGGGGGAGAGAGCTGAAAGCATCAAACTGATATTTTTTATCTGCAAGCTATTTTCCACATGCAGCTCAGCAGAGAAATGGAGACATGCTTGAGACAAACATGAAAGAGAAGAAAGCAAGTGAAAGGTTGGCAAAAAAACAGACCAAACAGGAGCTAATCCTGCTACAAGGCAGATGGCAAAAGGCAGAGGTGCAGCCCTGTAGTTCAATGCACAGGAACACCATGATACAGCTTTAGGGAGGAAACCACTGGAGAGGCTTTGAAGAAATTGACATGATCCACCTAGCTGGCAACATGGAAGCACTGTTTTTTTACTGTATAGGGAAAAAGCAGTTGGGACAATTAAATTCAGCAATATATTGATGTAACTGTAGTTTCCTGGCTTACAGTTTCAACATGGGGAGGAGAATTTTTGAGTGAAGGTCTTCGGATTGTTTGTGAATACATTGTACACTATGACAAAACTGCTTCTCTGGGCTCCCTTGCTGTTCTACTGTGAACATATTCTACAGCAAAGGTCTTCGTTTCTTCGTTTGAGATGGTGTGAAGCGGAGGTTATCCAGGCACTGATGATTTTCCAAGTACTTAGGAGGAGGAATGTCTCTCTGACTGAGCTACAGGAATAATTGAACATTTTAGGAAGAGGATTGTGTTCTGATTCTATGTGCACCTCAAGTCTGTGACTTCATAAACAGTAAACAAGTCAACCTGTATGAAGGCCTGTAAAGCCCCTGGAGTACGAGCAGGAGGACTTGTATAGATGAAGCTCTCTGTTAACTCCTTTTTCATCCTCTGTTGTTGCAGATTTTGAATTGACTGAACAAGATCTGCAGGCCCTAACCTTTTCCAGCAACAGCATCACAAAGGAGTGATAGCAAGCTGAGCTATGGATACCAAGCCAAGGACTCACCATATGGTGTTTTTGTTACACACAAGGGGAAAGATTGCTTTAAAGACCAAGGGCCGAATTCATCCTTGGCATAAGACTCCTAAATTCAGTGGTGTTAGATCTACCATAAAGTCAATAGCAAACTAATTCTATGTGATGGGGAACAGAAGTGAAGGTTGTTTTTTTAATAGCCCAAGGATGTCTATAAGGTAAACTCAGTTGAGCCAAGGGGGTTTTTTTATGTCTAGCTGACATCTGTTCTCAGAAAGCCTGCAGCACACTGGAATGATTTTCTAACGTTTTGCCTCTCTATAAACACTGTGAACTTCTGTGACAGCCAGAGATGTTTCATACAAAAATGGCCACTACAAATGACCCAGGGGATATTATACTAAAATACCCTGACACTGCTTTAGTGATTCTATATTCAAGAACAAAATACAAAAAAACTTTCTAACAACCAGTTGTTAATGGTTGTAGAAATGTATTGACACATGACAGCAGATCAATTTTAGCAATTGTTATCACCATGCACATTAAAGAAATTAGACTGGAGACAATACACTGTGAACTAACCAACCTACTGAGAGTCTAAGCCCCTCTTTTACATTTTTCAGAGCATTTGATGTGCAGATCAGTTAAAGGGCTTATTTCAAGTCATCTTCAACTAGCACAGCAGCTCTGACATGCAGAACTCCCATAATGCAGACATTCAGTAAAATGCACGTTGGTACACTTTTATCTTTACAGCATGTTATCTCATTTTTACAGGGAGACGTTACCAGAATGAATTGGTTGAAATGTAAAAAGTAATTGAGGAACCTGGCTTTTAAACTTCATGAGCTATTAAATAGATGGGGGAAAAAATTGGTTGTTAACATGAGTCAGGTTGTCTAACCTATCTGCTGCTGTGGGTTAACTTTGCAATACCTGAGAGAGATTTTAGAGGATATTTTTGAAGCCTGGGATAATGGCTGGCGAAGCTGGACTCAAGATAATGTAAATCAGCACTTATTTAACAGAAGACAGTTAATAACTATAAATCCAAAAGAAATATAGCTGGAATCAGGCCAAATATATATTTTGTTTCATATAGCAGGAGATATTACATAGGCATTTTAGAAGTGAATTCAAGCAGGAAAGTGAGAAGAAAAATAATATGGCTAAACTTCCTAAAATATAAATAAGACCATCTGCAGAATCAATTCTTTATTGACAAAGCAAAGAGAGCTGCAATACACGTTACAAGAAGCATAGGTTGTCTCATGACTCTGGCTGTTATGAAGTGGCAGAGTGAGTACACAAACCTGAGAGAAGAGTTTACAAAATGATCCCTCTCATAGACTCCTGTGGGAGACCAAAACTGATCCTGCTGGATATAAATTATTCATGCCTTACCTATATTATTGATTCTGGCTGTAAACTCAGTGTAACCAGAAAGGATTGGCTGAGAAGAGAAAGGGGATACCCTAAAGATGCAGCCTGGTAGAGCAGGATATGCTGCTAGTGTAAGAATTGAGGCTGAAGGATGCCAGCAAGAAGAGAATTCATAAACAAAACTGACATTTTGCTGGGAAAACAAGAAATTCAAAAGCATTTTAGCTGTTAGTGCTTACTTTGCAACTACCAGGGATCTTATATACTCACCTTCCAGCTGACCACCCATGGCAAGAAACAATTAGTAGAGCTGCCTGTCTCTGAACCTAGCAGTATCCTCACACCCTCTGTCTTGCCAAGTGAAATATGAGCCTTGATAGTCCAGCTATAGGTTGCTTGATCCTCTGGAGTTCCATTGCTCCCATCTGCCACTGTAAAAGCCCGCCACACAGTCTCTTCTCTTTTTCCTTGAGCGGCTTTTTTCTCACAAGCTACCTTCCAGAAGGTGGCTGTGACTCCCGGTTACTGGACCTGCTTGACTGGCATCCACAGGCCACCTTTCTCAACTCCACCATTCACTCAAAGATGACAGGAAGCATCCCCTTTGTCCTAGATTTCTCAAGTGTTTAGCACATACTTTTACCCATTAGGAAATACCTGTGAGGTGCAGGACCCAGGCAGGCCATGCCATATTGCTAGTTGAGACTGAGAAGAAGCTGCTGCAGCAGACTTGTACGGACAGCATTGGTATCTATTTGCAGGCTTTTTTCCTGGGCAGCATTTGTGGCAGTAAACCCATATTTTGTCTCAATCTCAAACGATTTTTATCAGACTCCAGCACGTTGTCCAAGTGCTCTTTGGCCAGATACCCTAACAAGTACGTCTGCACCCAGAAGCTCTTCCAGTCTTGCATTCAACTGCATGTTCACAGTTGAATTATTGAGAGCTTATGAATACATTTAGGTACCTAGGTACATTTAGGTACCTAAACCCACTATAAATAAAGACATTTAGATAGATAGACTTCTTTCACACTCAAGGACTTATATAAAACCCTCCTCTTCTGTTTGAGCTCATTAGCACTGTGCTTCTCTTGAACCAGCAACATAAAAGATTGCAAAAAACAAGGTCAGACAAATGTATCAGAGGCAGTTCTCTTTGCCAGAGTCTGTCTGTTCCTTTATGTATATTTTTCTCCCAGATATGTTATATTCCTCTAAGAAATATACTTTTTTTCTGCCTAGTTTTACTTTTGAATATTTTCCAGTCTCTAGGTGTTTCTGTTATGCCCTTCTCCTTTTTTCCTCCCATTAGTATGTTTTCTATGTACTCTCTATATCTTAAAGGTGTTAGAAATGCTGATAAATCATTGCAGGTAAAGAATGCAAGAGTATCTAAACAGGACAGCTGAGAGCATGGGGAAAGAGGAAACCAAGCAAAGGATTTGGGATGGTCAATCAAATAAAAAAGTGTATTCTGCCTCCTTGATGGCATCCTCTGAGACATAAAAAAGAATAGAAAACTGTAGAAAAATTCCATGCAGACTCACAGACACAAAACCATTACATTTCAAAGGAAATATTTTCATAGTCCACAAGTGGAAGGAGTTGCACAATGCACAGCACTAAAGATTATGACTAGGGAACACTCCATCTCTCTTGAGAATGCATCACTAGTAATCTGAGAACACTTTTTCTTTCTAGCTGCCAGTGACTTGTTTTAATGACTGAGTGTGCACTGAAATAAATAAACAGAATTGTTTCTAGGCAACATTCATAAATCCGCAAGGCTGAGCTATGGCTAACTAATCCCCATAAAATATATCTGGACATTTCCTAGGTCAACCAGGAGCTGCATCTGCATCTCATCCACATTTCTCACAGTATCTCAAAATTGTCCTCATGGAAGTTTTTTTCCTAGGAAAATTTTTTCATGGAAGAAATCCAGTGACAGTTGCTATTAAAGAAACAAAAATGCAAGGTGTTTTGAAGCCATTTCTTGTTATATGTGAAGAACTATTAATATATTTTAATTTGTGAAATCACCATGCACCATACTCCAACTAATTTTTGATTTGATTCAGGACTGTAGAGGCTGAACAGTCCATGCAGATTTCTTATCTTTGGTAATACTACAGAGTTTTTCACATAATTACAGAATCACAGAATCACTAGGCTGGGAGACCCTTAAGATCATCAAGTCCAACTCATGCCCTGACACCTCAACTAAACCATGGCACCGAGTGCCACATCCAGTCTTTGTTTAAACACATCCAGGGATGGTGACTCCACCACCTCCCCAGGCAGACCATTCCAGTACTTCATCAATCTTTCTGTAATTTTTTTTCTAATATCCAGCCTATATTTCCCTTGACACAGCTTGAGACTGTGTCCTCTGGTTCTGTCATCTGCTGCCTGGAGAAAGAGACCAACCTCCACCTGACTACAGCCACCTTTCAGGAAGTTGTAAAGAGTGATAGGGTTACCTCTGAGTCTCCTTCAAGGTAAACATCCCCAGCTCCCTCAACCATTCCTCACAGGGTTTGTGTTCCAAGCCCCTCTCCAGCCTTGTTGTCTTCTCTGGATGCATTTGAGCCATCTCAACATCCTTCCCAAACTGAGGGGCCAGAACTGGACACAGCACTCGAGGTGTGCCCTCACCAGCACAGACTACAGGGGCAGAATGACCTCCCTGCTCCTGCTGGCCACACCATTCCTGACACAGGCCAGGATGCCCTTGGCCTTCTTGGCCACCAGGGCACACGGCTGGCTTGTGTTCAGCTGCTGTCAGCCAGCACCCCCAGGTCCCTTTCTGCCCGGGCACTGTCCACTGCTTGGCCACCAGTGAAAGGAGATCGTTCACCTGTTCACACCACAGGCAGGTGAATTCTTCTGCAATGCCCCTGGTACCACTGGTAATCATTCTGCACAGGAATGGGTCTAGACAGACACATCCTTTTTGGAATGTTCTATTAGGCTACATACACTTGTACTAATTGCAGTTTTTGATCCTGTAAAAACCATTACTAACAGGAAAAAACCAAAACCAACCAACCAACACAAACACAACAAATGACAAACTAAAAAACTCACAAGCAGGAGGAAACCTGTCTGTTTGTCCTGCCTGCAGAAACTGCTGCACAAACTTCTGTGCCACGCCCTCAGAATGTGCCATGCCACTGTTTGCCCACTCTGGGTCCCCACGCTCCCTAGAGGCCTCTTTTAATCACCCCACCACTCGCCAGAGGAGACCCCTTCCCTACACCTTTGTTGCTAATGAGAAAAAAAAAAATTATTGACACTCGTGCCTGTTCATCTCCATAATATTTCAATATCTTCAGTAAAAGGCAAAAGATTTATACAATCTGAAGAGAAATCAGAGTATTAATTAAGGCAAGTATTTCCTGTTGAAACTAGAATGTGAGGACTACAGGTTTACAATAGCATTATATATTTAAAACAGCATCTGTATCTAGAAAAATGTAGAAATAGATTAAGAATTTTGAAGAGTCATCGCCCTACACATGAAGCATGGGAATCATCTTTTCACATACCTCTTTCTTTCATCATGAATCCTCTGGCCCACATTCAGCCATGTGGGGAACCTGGAAGAAGTGAAATTTGAAGAAAAACATTCCCTTCAGACTGAAGAAGGGTTATCAGGGTGGAAAATGTCTATACCTCTATGCTCTCTAGCAATGAGTAGCTGCTGTATGTTTCTTCTACTTTTAGAGTCTGCCATATATGGACATGGTTTAAGCACCTCTTCTTGCAAATTTCTTTTATTAAGCTAGAATTTAAAAGTAACCTAGTATTAAGATGCAATCTACTGTGCATGTATTGGCCGATATGAAAGGATTGTTTATGTACCTAGAAATTTCTATGTGTTTAAATATGTGATTTGCCAGTTTTATTGTTCATCATGTCTGTTTCTGATTCCTATCTAAATAGTGTATGCCACTCTAAAGAATTATACTTTTTTAATATTTATTTATATTTTTTTACTAAGCCAAATTCACTGAGGAAATTGTATTCAGTAATAACAACTGAATAAATGTCATTTTGATTAGTCCTTATCAGTGAGAGAGGTTCAGACATAGACATTTTATCAGTCCATGATTAAATTGTGAGCATTCTGTTTAATTCAGCTTGTTTCAACCTACTGAGAAACCCCTTGTAGACAAACACCTCATTCTTGATTACTTAAAGGAAATACATTCACTGTAAGGCCATTATTTGACATCCAGTTGTGCTGGGTTTGGGTGGGGTAGAATTAATTTTCTTCACAGTGGCTAGTACGCTCTGCCTACTGCCAATTTAAGATAGAACCATCTGTGTCCACTTACACTTCCTAGATATAAAAACTATGGAATGGTGCTATTTGGACCAAATGCCTTGAAAATGAATGAAAATGGGCTGTGGAGTCAGATATCTTTATAGTTAACTGAGAAACTGAATCTTTTTTGTAGGTTTATGTCTACTGATAAGTCATTGGTACTGGAACATTTAATCATGACCTAAATCTTTTTAGCTTCTTAGCTCTGGCTAGAGAATGAATTTACATTACCAAGAGAGAAAAAAAAAAAAAAAAAGGAAAAAACCAAGATAAACTAAGCAGGAAATTATAAAAAGTGCAGTGGAATTAATGAACTACACTCAGGTGCAAATTAGTGTAATATATGTACCTTCAACAAAATCTGTTTTGTCCTTTGTATAATTGCTTTTGCTTCTATAGTCTGTATAATAAACTAGGTGCTAAGTGAGGAAAAATAAGTGGCACACATTTACACATGCTATGTCTGTTCTCTGGTTATTGTTTAAAGTGTCAAATGTTCTGCTTCAAAAGATTATGCCAATTAAAATGACAGTTCTTTAAATGGAAATCTGAAAGAAAAAGCAACATAAATATATTTCTGGAAGAATGAAAAAAATCTTTTCTTCAGTCTGCTTAGTTTTAAATATAGCTGAGGCTGCTCAGACTTTTGTTCTACATGAGGGGTGAATTTTGAAAAAAAATATATTTTTTTTCTTTTTATACTCCTTTTGTCTTCAGTCTTTGTATTGGCAAACAGCATGTGAGCAAATGTGCATGGAAATGTTACCTAGCTGAGTTCACATTATAGAAATAACCCAACCCAGCGTTTATTACAGTATTATTAAACCCAGCTATGCTTAGATTCAGACAAATTGTGTATCATTCAACATCATAGTCTACCTTAAACTGCAACTTTTTTTCCCTGTTAATTCGTAGTTGAATAATTTTTGTTGTTATTTCAATACCAATTATGAAATTTGCCTCCGTTAACACCAATTTTCAGTGTTATCTGCATTTTAATTTTCTGTTTTCTTTCTACAGTGAACAGTTTGTATGTCTTTATAACCATATAGTGTTTACTGCAAATTGTGTCTCTTCCCTCATACTCTTACAAGCCACAAATTTCTTGAATTTTTTTCTTCTTGAAAAATTGCAGTGTATCAAAGAACATCTGTATATTTTCCTAATATATTTGTTGGCAAAAGCACCATTTTTATCTATATACAAGAAAGTTTGTATGACTAAAAAGATGCTTTAAAAATATTATTTGAAGTACTTTAATAATCACACTTGTGTTGTCTTAATTCAAAATGGTACCTCAGCTCCTATTTCCCATTAGGCTGATGAAATAAAAATTGGAACTCTAAAGCTGCTCTTTCTCCTGATCCTCCCTTAAACCCAGAGAGAAAACAAATCATTTTGAAATGAGAGCCAGCAAATCAACATTTTATATATTGCCTGTAGGGTTTATAGACTATCTACTTTTAGTTACCTGGCCAATGAGAGTTAAGGTGGTATAGAATCCTGAGCACTTAGGGAGAAATATCTAGAAATTAAAATTGATATTTCAAAAGTGAGGTACAAAGCAAGACTATTAAGGAGCACCAAAGGTAGTATTAGCTGTGTAGACAGATGTAACTGTCTCATATGATTTATTTGGATAAACACTTCCAGTTTTGTCAGGTTTATCACTAATTTCTATGCTATTAAAGCACTGCATAGAGAAACTACTGATTCCAGCCACTCATCTAAATTACACTCAGACAAGAGGGTTTTCTTGCTCCTTGCAAAAGTCTGGTTTGACTTATATGATGTAATGTGCTTTTTTCACAGATTTGGAACCACATACCAAATTACATAATAATCCATTGAACACCTTTCTCTGTGATACTGTGCACAAGTCAAAAACTCCTAATATAGTTGCCAGGCTACTATGTAGAGAGTCTGTCCATCAGCAAAGAAAATGGGTGAATAAAAAACAAAAGGGTGCTAAAGTACTGGAATAGCCTGCCCAGGGAGGTGGTGGAGTCACCATCCCAGGATGTGTTTAAAAAAAGGATGTGGCACTTGGTGCCATGGTTTAGTTGAGGTGTCCGGGAACAGGTTGGGCTTGATGATTTGAAGGTCTCTTCCAACCTTGTGATTCTGTGATTCTGTAATAGTTTGAGAAAGAAGACAAAAACTGGCTAAAAGAAAACACAAATATTTCAGGAACACATAAAATTTTTAGTAGTTAAAACTGCTTTTTAGGTATAGGAAAGTAAAACAATCCTAGAGAAGAGATGAGTACACAGAGTTGGCCTGGAACTGCTATCTTACTTTCACATTTACTACCAAATATATATTATGTTCTATTTCCAGAATAGATCAGTTTATGCTGCAGATCAACCCTGCTATTCACTGAAAATAAATGTAGACATGTACAGAATAATTATTCTTCAGCACATAATATTCTTACAGTACTTCAGCTGCCCTAGCAAGTGGCTGAATAATAAAGTTTGTCATATATAAATACCCAAGGATCTGCTAAACAAAACCTCTTGCCAGAAGCAGTTTGCTTGACAATCCTGGCATTATAGAATGCCAAGAAAGTCAGCTAACATCACAGCCAAGTGTCTTTTGTTGCTAATACCCTTTCACCCATACAGAGTAAAACTTCCCAGCTGCCCACTACTCTGCAAAGCTTGAATTCTGTCAGTCAGTCTATTCTTTAAATCTCATACATCTCACACAACTTGAAGTTGTTAATTTCTGACAGATTTTCTTATCATCTTTTCCAACAATTGTACTATATATAATTTATATATATATATATATATGAAAGGTTGATCAGGAAGAAAATTCCTGCAGAGAGATGGTACAGTGACTTTAATGCTACAGATTGTGTGCACCTGTTTGTATGATTTAGTTTTTCAAATAAAAGTTAATTTTTCTGGCATCACTTTGCCCCTGTTGTGACACATTTGTTTCAAAATGGTTTGCTTTATGGAGTTTTTGTGTAAACCCAAACCCACGGTTTTCATCAAGCCTATTGCTGCTTATCCTTCTGAATCATTTCAAAGAATGCCATGTAATTCATTTTTTAAATCCTATTGAAACTGCACAGTAATTTTTTTTACATTTTCATCTTCATTTCCTGCTGTCTCAACAAACATCTTAATAAAAATTTGTTTCAGACAACTCTGCATCTTCCTCCCCTACTTCTCATACCTCTTTCTGCAGACCTTGTTTACTTCTCTACCACTAACATAGGATATTTTTCAAAAGATAGCAAAAAATTTTGCCTGTAGCTTTCCAAATATATGGATTTAGCTTTATATGACATTAGATCTCTTCTACCTCCTTGTTCTAAGTAACATAAAGTGAAAGGGTCTCATCAGGTCCAGATTTACTTATGAATGCAGTCTAAATCATGTAATCCTTGGCAAATTGCTGAGCCCAAGATTAAAGCAGACTACTCTGCTCAGCAAGACTCTGTCTGCAATGGGAATTTGAAAAGTACAAGCCAGACATCTCCAGACATGCACTGTAAAAATCTTCATCAACATAAAATTTACATTTCTGCTGAATAA
The DNA here is from genome assembly GCA_003676055.1 of Chloebia gouldiae. Classification (NCBI taxonomy): domain Eukaryota; kingdom Metazoa; phylum Chordata; class Aves; order Passeriformes; family Passeridae; genus Chloebia; species Chloebia gouldiae. Next base: position 24,365,924 of record QUSF01000005.1, read on the forward strand.
AAATCCCCGCCTGCCTTACATCAGGTGTTGGAATGCTGCTGTCATGAACAAGTGCACAGATGAAGGGTCTTGGAGAGCAACAGAGTAAGAAATGTTTTAAATGAAGTTTTACAGAGAAAAACTTCTCATTTTTTCTTTCACTAAGGGAGATGCTGGTGGTGTCCATATGCTATCATCACCCTTTTTGTTACATAAGCTTAAGCACATGGCCATTCCAGTCTACTTATTCCTTTATATCTATAGATAAATAAATACATCTATTTTTACATAATATAAATCTATAAAAATTAAAAATGAGAGTAAAACATTCATGAACATTGTTTGATTACAAACCCTAGTAATTATGTCTGGGAATATGAATTTACTAAGCAGTATCTGTCACAGAACCACACAATTTCAGACTGGTTGAAGTTTGAAGGGACCCTCATAAATCATCTGGCGCAACACATGGAGTTGCAGGATCAACTTGAGCAGGGGGGCAACATCCAGTCAGATTTTGAGCATCTCCAAGGAAACATGATCTTTGGGCAATCTGTTCCAAGGTTCAACCATCCTCACAGTAAAACACCTTAAATGAAATTTTTTGTGGTTTTTTGTTTGTGTCCATTATCTCTTGTCCTGCCTCTGGACAGCATGAGGGAGAAAATTGTCTTATTTCTTCCCTCCACTCCCACCAGCTACTGATACATAGTGGTTAAGATCCCTACGATCCCTGGAAGTTTTTCTTCCCCAGAGTAAACAGTCCCAGTACTCAGCCTCTTCCAGATGCATCCTCAGATGCTGTATAAGGCTGAGATGGTGCTTCCTTCTTTGTTTCAGTCTACACCTAGGCCCTGAGCTTAGGGAAAAAGGAATCCAGAAGAAGAACCACTAGCTGTAAATAAGGATCTATTTGGTACTACTTTGAAAAAAAATCACATCCACTAGTCTGTGACACCCCATGGAAGGCAACTAAGGTGCTGAAAGAGAGAGATGACATCCTTTCAAGGCCAGTTTCTGTCATTTTGGAAAAGTGATGAAGAATCACTGAGAAGGAGATCTCTGAAAGCTGGAAAATGTCATCACCATACACAATCAAAATTGTGATTTAAAAGTGAAAGGCTTCCATTGAAACTTTTAATTTTTTCTCTGATGTGCTTATAATTTGCTGTAGAAATTGGTTTTGAGCAAGTAAAGTCTTTATAAGTTGCTTATTAGTCTAACATTGATTTAGACATAAGGTGAACATCCTTAGCTGCTGGTGTTCAAACTCTCACCTGAAGGCCTTATTATACTGGTATGATATCAAAGCTTTTTCATATGTTGGCGCAAAGTTTCTAAGGTCACATATATCTCTGTAGTTCCAGCATTTGCTGTTTCTCATGTTCCACAAAGTAGAATAATCTAGGAAAATAATAAACTGCATATGTTGAATGCCATTTCTTTCCATAGATTTTGAGTATTCATATTTTCCCACATTCTTTTATCAGTTTTGCCTGCTATTGAAAATAAAGGTGTTTTTGTATTTCAAGGTATCTTTAAAGGTGTTTTTCATTAACTCATGATCTACCCATTTTTTTAAGAGAGAGGGAAATGATTGAAAATTTGACAGAAAACTATTTCAATTCTGAATCCTGAGATTTTTGTACATTACACCATTTTGGCAAAGTTCTGAGTTATAGTTCTTTCCAGATCATTCCCTAAAAGTAGTTTTGAAACAGTCCCTGAAGAATAATCTTGCATGTGTTTAAAATGTATGAGGATTCTTTTATTAAAATTGTTTAAAAGTTAAGATACTCCAGCTTCAATCTGTTTTCCCAATATAACATTTATTTTTAGAGTATAAGCAGCTTTTAATAATTTCTGATATCTTCCTTTGTAAATGGAAGTTTCCAGTCCCCAGAAGATAATTTTGGGATACTCAGGTGAGTACCTGAGTACTTAACATCTTAACATAATTGCAGCTTTTCTTTGGTTTTCATATCTAATGCCACATCCACAAAACAACTTTTAAATTCATGGACCTCCATTTAAATCAAATCTTTAACTTGAAGGCTAATAACATTTATTCAGTGCTTAGTACATGAAGAGCCTTGGGAAACTTGTAAAGGGAACCATTTCCACTAGCATGTCAGGATGGAGCAGATAAAATAGGTAAAATAAGAAACTGTGAGTAAAGAAAGAATTGATTTTAAGAACTTGAGGATAAGAGATTTGAACATCCATGGCAAATCGGAATTCATTGATCAAATCTTGTCCTTAATTTCTTTCTAAGAGGAACAAGATGAGTCCTATTTTGGTGGTGCTTTCCCTTTGTGAATATGGGTTATGACAGAAAGTGGGTGGGAGATTTGGGAATAGAGAAGTAGGAACCTGGAAAGCACTGGATAGTCTAAAACTGTGTCTAATGAACTGGCTTCCATGGTAGAATTAATGTAGAAGATGCCCCTTTCAAGACTCCTCATGTTCAGTTTAGCTAGTCCTGTTAAGATACTGAGGCACCAAAACAGTCATAGTTTCCTAAGGAGTTTACCTGAAAAGCACCTTTAGTGGATAGAAGTTCCACCCTTATGGATGAAAGTTTCTGAATTTTTCTTTTGAATTACTAACTAAATTCTGGTCATGTTTTACCTTCATAGCATAAAACTGCTTTTACTTTAAAATTTCTAACCCCTGATTAGAATTCTGTGTTTATAAGGTATTTTTATTTGAAATAAATCATTTGACTTCCCTTGTCTTGTTTCTAAACTGTTTGTAACCCTTCCCAAGTTTAATAAAGGGAGCATTTTCCTCCAGAGTAGAAGAAAACAAACTGCTCTGTTTTGTTGATTAGGTGTATGATTTGTAGGTGTTGATTAGAAGTAATTTGTAGAGAGGAGGAAGAAGCCATCACTGAATGCTCACGCGTTTTACACATCCTTGTGGTTCTTCACTCCATCTTGTTCGCTTTCCTATCTTGCCTGGAACTGATGGCAATATTCCAGAATAAATACCAGTGTTTGTTGATTGCCATTTCTGTTAGCCATCCATGAATAAATATTTAATTAAAATTCCTGCACATCATCATTATGTGTATTATGCAGTGTGGCACTGTAAAAAGGATAACTACTGCAAAAGAGTATGAAGGATGCATATAAAACATTTATGTTTTTCAGAAATTTTTCCTCTTTTGGTTTTTCCATGTCAACCAAAGTGGTACTGTTTAATGACTATCTTAAAAAGATGCTGAAGAGACAGCTTCACATCTGTTCTAAAGTAAACTGAAATTCAAAGAAAAAAGAAAAAAAAACCACAATTTCTACTGATATGTTCTATGAACATTTCAAAACAAAGATGTTCTTGGTTACAAACAATCATGCCTCTACACAACTTTCTAACACTAGTGCAAATACATATTGTATTCCATGTATATACATTTATGAGGTACACTGAGGATGAATAGTCTATATAAGTGACAGGATTCAAAAATTTGAGTTATTCTTTTGATATTCCTCTGAAATATTCAATGAACATAAGTAGAGATCAGCTTAAAATTCCTTTGAAAATTAGAGTACTTTGGGGTTTCAAATGAGATGAGAAACATTTCTTGGATTTACATAGCAGAAGCCTGCTTCCAAGACAGCTGCAGATATCAAACAGAATATAATTAGGGTGAATTAAATCATTCTAGGGCAATAATACTCCATTCCCTCAATGAAGAAACAAACTATTTTAAAATAGTTTTCCTAATGACTTATTTTTCTGTGCTGCTTCTCAAAGACGCCTATTTAAGGGACCATTTTTGCTGCAATAGGGTGTGCATTGCTTTACCCAGAAATCATTTTAAACACTTTGTATTTCTATGATGAACTTATTTGCAAGATCAATAGGAGGTACCTTAACAGGTAAGGAGGTTTATGGTTGCTATTTTCTTTTCTTGTTATATGAAGGTTATTACAGAGACTCCCTTTGGGATGATCTGTTTAAAAATTACAGAAACAGTAATATTTTGTGAGATGCAGCTCTGGTTTTATTCCTTTACATGGTTTTCAGATTCTTAAGTCAAAAATTTAAAAGGGTTTGTCAGTTTCTAAATAAGTAAAGAGATTTGCAAATCTCTGCAATACTAATGAAATATGAGTTCCAGTATAGTGGTCCAAAAAGCAGTACAGAGTAAAAACAGCCAGGCTGAGGAAATAGTGAAAAGGTTGTCCCTCATGAAGAGTGTAGGGTTTTTGTTGTATACCATGTTGAAGTTTTTCAAGGCACAATTTCTGTAAGGCTCAATTCTCTGTGTCTTCTGAAAGGGGCATTTGATGTACCCATATATTCATGACAGGGTAACTTCAGAGAAAGATCAAACCTGCTAAGATGTTGTGCCAGCAAATTCTCATTTCATGTAGCCAACCTGTTGTAGCTCTGATTTGAAATATCCACGTGGGCTTGGGGCTATGTACAGGATATAAGCTGGTGAACCCAGGGAGAGCAACCTGCCCCACCAGCAGCAGCTCACAGCCCACAGAGAGACAGCTAAAAGGCAAGTCTAGAATCAGGAGCTTGAGCTTTCCCCCTTCCAGAGCATGGTACTTGGTTTAAATCCAAGGTGAGAGAAACATCTGCATGGGCTTTGATCCATCCTGAGTGACCACGTGGACAGACTCCTACCGAGTCCCCACAAAGCAACATATTCCAAAGATCTCGTTTAGCCTGCTTCTCCCAGCAGCTCAGCTGGAATGATGGCATATCAAGTCTGCAGCTGTGAGGTTTTCAGGCACTCAGGGAAAATGCTTCTTTTCCTAACACACAAGTTTCTCAGACAGAAAACAAAACATCCCAGCACTTCCCAAGGTGCCCCTTATAAAGACCATAGTAGGTCAGAGGATGGATCCTTCATATTCTCAGTTGCCTCATCTGCCTGTTCATGTGGCTGGAAGCACTAAGACACTAAAACACTTCTCTGTGAGCTGTTAACCCAGATGCATATTCTCAGAAATAAAAAATATATGGTAACATTTTACAGAGCACAATCTTGAAAAAACAGCGTCTTAAGACAAAAGACTTTATGTACTTTCTTATTTTTTGCCTTGCTTTCTTTGATTAAAAGGTTTTATAGAAAGGTGCAGGGGCAGAAAGTTGTGGATGAATCTTCTTTAATTTTCAGTTTGTTCTATTGCTTCTAAGTTGTTTTAATATTTAGGATATGACAGAGTCCTAAAATTACTGTGTACTTTCTTAGGCTCGCCACAAATCCCTTTTCCAGCACTCTTCACAATTTCTTTTGTGCAGAAGGTAAACTATGATTATTTTACCTTTTCCTCTCATCTTCCTGTACATCAAAAATGTAACTTCAAATAGCAGTAGACCAGCATTAGGAAAAACTGCATCTAGCTCTCATCTCACCACAAGATGGTCTGAGGATTCAGATCAGCCACTATGTCAGAGCTGTGAGCAGTGAGCAGTATGTTCACTTGAACATATTCAAGATTTGCTATTTCACAAGATTATTCTATTGGAATTTTTTGGGGGGGAGGGAAATTATTGTTTTTAGAAGTTGGTTTTCTTCCCTCAGTTCCTAGGTGTGTGCCTAGTCCTCCATATAAGTGAGTCCTAGGGTAGACTCCTCACACAAACAAATGAGCAATAATTTACCTAGCAATACTATTGAAACACAGAGAACTGATACTGCTTGACCAGAATTAACTTTTATTGTCCTGTAGTGACCTAGAAATAATGAATCTGCTTGTGAAAACTCTTCCACAGCTACACGTGGGGGCTGATTTTTTTTCAGTTATTTTTGGCCTGTCTCAATTCATCAAAATCTGTTTGAATTTAATTTTTTTTAGGAAATCTACAAAAATCAACACCCCTTAAAACAAGAAAAGCATTGGGTGAAATAATTTTAGCCACAGAACAACATCTAAGCTTTATTTAGTTGAAGGGTTTAGGAAATTGGGAAAAACTACTGAGATGAAAATAAACGCAATTTCCTTTTTTTCCTCAGCAACATATTGTTGTAGTGGCTGCTGGGTAGTAAGTGCAAGAATTGCCTTAGAGAGCTATAGAACATTTCTCATCCTCAGAAATATCCATTTTCATCCACTAGCATTAATAATACCCTTGTGCAATGACACTTGCACTTCACAGAATATATTTCATCATACCATAACCTGACCAGAGACATTCATGATTCATCTGCACCAGTTTATGTAGATTTTACTTAAGTGTGATGTTTTCATGACCACTGCATAAACCGACGGATTGTTTCCTGTGTCACGGCTAGAATATCACTGTCGTTGCAGGCAATGCCTAACCCAATAAACCACCAGAGCGCAGCTCAGCAAGCAGAGGGAAATGTCAGAGCAAGGCAATAAAATGGTGCATCTGCAGAGACATAACTATGATCGATACCCAGGCTTTCAGCAAGGGAGTTTTCATCCTGTGACCTCACTGAATGAGAATGGCAGTCTGAAAACCAAAGAGCTGGAAAAATGAAGATTTTTTCATTTCTTGGGGGAAGTGACCCCAGAAATTATATACTTTATGCTCAGTTTCCAAGCACAGTCAATCCTAGGTGAAGTATTTTTTTAAGGATATGAGTGGCACCTAGTTCCCAAGAAATGCATTTAGGGCCACAGGGAAAGGGGCAAAGGCATAGAAGTCTGATATAAATAGCCATTAAAAGGGATAGGGGTATTTTCCAAAGGGAAAAGTCTGTTCATTTCACACAGTTTCCTCACTTTGAAAATGGACACAGTGAATAGCTGACTAACAGTAAAGTATTAAATTTTAATCATGTTGTAGTCAGTATTGGGATTCAGATATGCAGCAATTATGAGTCCAGCAAGTCTAAAACAGAGCAAAACTTATGCATATATATGTATAAACATAAGATATACAAGTGTACTTTAAAATAAGCAGGACAAAGTAGTTGAGAGTTACACTTGCAGCAACCAGAAAAATAATATTAGACCTTTTTTAAACAGCTATTTTCCAGCTTTGTCATATCACATACATTCAGACTTCATTAGAAGTCACCTGTCTATGGCAGACTCAAAATTTAGAAAAGCAGTGGAGAAAGAGTGAAAACAGTCTAAAGAACAAAGAAGCAGAAAGAGAACAGAACCCATAACTTCAGTCATGGTTTTAGTCCAAACTATGTGTTTGCCTCTTTCAGTTTTGAACAAATATACAGAATTTATTCAAGATTTGGGAGTGAACAGCAGCACTATCACTCCATGTTCTCTTTGTTTATCTTTCCTTCTTCAGATTCTCTCCTTTCCGCATAGATCCAACAGGTCCAAAACTGAACCCAAGGTTTTTATAATTATAAAATTATAATTATTTTTCCCTTGTGTGCTGCAAACTGTGAAGAGCCCCATGGCAGCACACCAGGCGTGCCCTGGCCGTGTGTGGTGCCTCTGGCTCCACAGTGAAAGGCAGCCACTGAGCAACAGCAAATAACAGCTCCTGCTGGGACACGTCTAGCTGGGGTGATGGTGGTGGGGAAGTCATTAAGGAAGGGATAAACAGATATGTGTAAGATTTAGCTAAAATTACAAGTAAATAAGATCATTAGTGTCTGCTTTACTGGATATATGCATGATATTAGAAATATTATATGTAACTGTGTAACTGTTACAATAGAACACGGGAATTAGGTCAAATCTAATCATTGTCTACCACTTTTTAAGGATAATTCATCTTGTTATTTAGAAGAAAAGCAATGTCAGGACCATAAAATCTGATTATGAGCCATCACACTAATCACCATGAAGATAAGGTTTGGCTGATTCCTCATAGTTTGGTTTTCAAATAATCCAACATTCTGTACCAGCTCAGTATGCTAGTACAGACCTAAGTAAAACCACAATGTTTTAAGAGACCAGTTTTGTTCCTAGATCTGAATTTGTGAGTCACATTTTTTACTATTGTTTTTCCTCTTTCATTTGCCCTCTGAGATTTCTGACATAATCCCTGAGATAAGTTTATAAATAAGTTATTAATTTCACCCACCTTCACTTCATCAGTTCCAGAAGCTCCTTGAGTATGGTGTATTGAGAAGTCTATTGCATTAGATTTCAAAATGCCACAGGGCACCTTAGACTGCATTTCTGTGCCCATCTGACCAGTCTGCCTAAATTTAATCAGGTAAAACTCAGTGTGCCTCTGCATTTCACAACTGGAGAGAGGAAAGGAAGAAGCTTCAAGTACAGATAAATCCTGATGCAGCTTTCAATTTTGTGGATGTCACCAAGAGACACAAGTCCAGGTAACTGACATCAATTGTTTTTCCGTGATCCACCAGCATTGTAACTCCATTTTAGAATGCCACCAGATTGGTCAGTTGTGATTTGTCCTTTGTGGAGCCATATTGGCTGTCACCAATCACCTCCTTAAGCCTTAGCATAGTTTCCAGGAGGATTTGCTCTATGATCTTGCTGTGCATAAAGGAGAGATCAGCCTGTAGTTACCCAGATCTTGCTTATTTCTCTTTTTAAAAACAGGGGTTATAGCTCCCCTTAGTTCACTACCTGATTATTGCATTTGGATTATATTTAACATGATAATCTCAAAGATTTTTCAGCTCTAATTCAGGAAATTCTGCTAAAATTACCATCCCATTTTACTGTAATTATAGATAGAGGACATCTCTGACCCCTTGGTAGCGATTTCAATTAGGTCTCTGTATGCCAGAGAAGATATAAATGAATAAAGTGTGCCATTGAAACCAATTTGCCAGAGTGGTGCTGGCTGACCCACATGACTATGGGCAGGCTAGCAAGACGTCAGCCTTGGGAAAAATAATAAGAGAAATAATGAGACAGATCACATGGAATTCAAAAAATAATGAGTATAAAGGACTATAATTAATATAAGACAAAGAGTAAAAATATAGTGCAAGCAATTGACATGCTTTCCTAGAAAATGTATCTTGCCAAATGATTCTGTTTAATTATCTGAGAAAATTGAAGGTTTGATTATTAGAGGTAATGGCACCAGGCATCTGACATACAAGCACCCTATGTCCTGATATTAAAAATAGGGCTGTATTTCAGATTTCAAGTGCTGCTCTCAGATGGAATAGCAAGGGTATATGGGCAAGGGCTCAAAAACATTTAACAATTTCTACTCTTTATTCAGAGTAAATATGAAATAATACTTATTTTTAGTTATAAAATGAAAAGAACACGCTGGAAGTCTAATAGTTCACCATGAGTTCAGAACAGCCGTGCAGATAAATTGGAGGTTTTGATAATTTGTTGGGTAAAATGTATGTTTAATGTAGCCAGTTTCAAACTTTCACTTTTGGAAAGACATGACAGCCATACTGGAGGAGACAGTGAAGGGAAGGAGAGAGTCAAAGATAGATTTACAAATCTCATGGACCGAAGAAGAGAATATCAACTCGCAAGATGAGGAATGAACAAAACCAGCGTAAGAAATTTTCACTGTACAAATAGAGTGCAGTAAATAAATTGAGGAAGGCAATTTGTAAGTATAGTATGGAAAACATACAAGTTCTAATGTGATATTTTAAAAATATCTACAAAGATGAACGTTAGTTACAACACACACATACACACACACACACACACACCAGTTTCTGAGAAATAGTTTAAAGTAAGAAAAAATATCAAACCAGAAACCAAGGAATACAAGATCCTAAGGCTCTTCTTAAACAAAAATGTATGGTTACAAATTGATAGTTATTTCCTTATTTGTGACTGCAAAAGTGACTAAGCAGTGTACAATATACTGAAAAAAATGGATTCACTATTTAATGTCTTATTCAGTGGAACAATTAAGTCAAACACAATCAGTATTTTTAACACTTGTGAAAAAATATATAACCCAAAGGATACAGGAAATTAAACTAAGTAATCTAAGCATTCCTTCTTTACTTAAATAACATGATTTGGTATGTCAAATTAGCCTCACTGACTGGACCTAGCAAAATGAAACTATCCATAGACACCAAATTAATTTTAGAAAGGAACTATAACCCTCTTAGTGGGAAAGAAAATGAAATGTAGATAGTATAACTGAAATGACAGAAACAAAATCCATAACTTAGTGAATAGCTAAAGAAATTATTAGCAAGGGGAACTCTGCCTATTTTCTTGATCTTCCTTTGATTCTTGCATTATTTTTATCTAAAATCCTTGGTATAATAATATGGATTATTATCTAAGAAAAATGTAGAGATACAGCAATTTATAGAATGCAAGCTTCTGCAAAATGACTATTCACAGACCAAGTGTATTATTTCAAGAAATAAAAGGAAAACTTCATTCTAAAGTAAGCAGGATTCATGTACTCATCCTACTTTCTTCTAAGATTTTTTTTTTTCTGACAGGGAAAGAAAGCATCTGCCTTCTTCAGCTTTGCTAATGCTTATTTTAGTACATGTATGAGACAGTCACTGTTTTCCAAGAGCACCAGGTCAAAAGATTTGTTACTTTTTGTGACTGTTTGTTGACATCACTAAAAAGTAGCAGCTATGGTCAGCTGCTAAATAAACATTTAGGATTATGCAGCTAAAGCTCTCCACTATTGAGTTTATTATGTATTTGCAGTGTCTTGCTGGACTTCCTGATTGTGCCTTGCTGGCTCTCTTGAGTGCATCACTGTGGCACTCTTCACACTTTTCACACTTTTCACACTTTTCCCTCTTTTCCTTTTTCCATCACTCCAAAGAAAGATGGTAGAGTTCCCAGCTGCAGAACTGAGATCTTATTTGCTAGACCAATCTCCAGTCTACCTTACTGATGTATGTCTCCTACCATGTGCAAGAAAAAGGTTTTTTGATGGCTCTAGTACATTTTGCACATAGCAGATGAATGATTTTAACAGTAGCACTTCTTGAAACCTACATTAAAAAACAAAACAAAAAAACCCCAAACAAACAAAAACACGACAATGAAAAAACCAAACCAAAACAAAAAACCAACCAAACAAAAAAACCCCGAAACACAGCAAAACAACAACAACAACATAACAAAAAAAATTCAACCCTCAGGCTGTTTCTATATGGTTTGATTTTTTTTGTATTTGCTTGTTTTTATTCTCCTTAAGGATGATTTTTCTCTTCTCTCCCCCACACCCTCCTTCCTCTTCTTTTAACACAATATGCCAGTTACAGGTGTAACTGGGATAAAAATAAAATAAAAATATGTTCTAACTTAACAGGAAAGCAGAGTAGGTTGTTACCAATAGTAAATAGTACCTGATATGTGCACTTTCTGGCATGATAATTCAATTTCTTGGAAGGATGATTCAATTTCTTGGCAAAAGTCCAACTTTCACTTCTTACCATATTTGTCAGTCTCAAAAAAATGCACAAAAATCCAAAACAAAACAAAACAAGAAAACCCAAACCCATACAATCAAAAAGAACAGAATGTTTCAAACAGGCAGGTATTTCCATCCTTTAAGATCACAGAAGAGCCACTTCACCATTTTCCATAGCTTACTTCCACTGGCTCTTAGCCTTTGACATTTTAGACTAAATTATGTAGAAGGCCTGAGTACTACTGAGGATCTGAAGAATCACCAAATGCATTAAATTATTGTGCAGTGTTGATTTAGAAAATCAAAAAAAATAATAAATGATGTTTATAGAGCATTCATACCAGATAAAAAGACTACTTTCATCTTCAGCTTCTTTTTAAATTATGAATCTTCCATTTTTCTCTAAAAAGTTTATCAACATAGAAGATGAAACACTGGAAGGAAAGGGAGGCAGCATAAATAAGAGGATATAGGAGGGTTAAAATTCAGAAGTATCCCTTACCACAACATCCTTAGCATGCCTGAAAATAGGATGGAAGAACCCCTGTTCTCGTTCCTGAGGATATCTTAACCTTTCAGACTGCTACTGAAAGTAATCTGAAAAATGTAAATTTAATATTTAATTTATTTATTACAAAAGTAAGATACTGTTCATTCTTTATTGCTGATCTCCAGGATCAAAAGCTCACATGCCTTTCTGGGTTTGACAAGTAGAAAAAAACCCCAGTATTAAATTTTTCCATATATACATTTTATCCATAATGTGCAGCTTCATCAACATTAACATTTGCAAAATTCAGAACTATTTCCATTAACACTGAAATAATGAATCTTCCAGTTCACTGTTGCAAGATTCACTTTAGGAATATAAAGTCAGATTAATGTGCAGCAAATAAATATTATATAAAATAATTTCTTCATGTTGTTTTATTATGTAAAGCTGCCAAAATTTAATAATTTGTCTAGACTCGTTGACCAAAGCAACAGCAACTCTCTATATTGAAGGAAATATTAATTTAGAATCTTTCAAAAGGTGGAGACAGAGGGACCATCATCTGGTTTCAAAAGGTAGATATCAGCATATTAATTAAATGGGTAAAATCACTTTTTGTCACATTCTATTAAATATTTTAATTCTTTTCAATAATGAGATCAGTTTGAAGTGTAAGATATAAAACTTCAATGCAACTACAAATCTAATATATTCAAAATTTTCATTGTATCATTAGATCATTTTTTTCTGAATCTCTCTGTTAATTAAGGATATTGTTATTAAGGATACCAGAAAATAACATTCAAAAGTGTTAATTACTTAAAAGCTGTTTAAATAATTATGAAAACCTCCCTGGGATGCTCAAGGAATATGTATAATTACACCCACCATGGATCTCCTAATTGACAAGATCCTCACCTCCTATGGATTGTGTTGTGTATCTTAACTAGAGAGTCCTGAGCCCAGAAGTCCAAATCTCTGCTGGACGGAATATGTATGCAAGACCACAATTTTTTTTAAAGCAATTGATTTTCAAATTAAAAATATTTTTAAAAATAAAGTAAAAATAAGTTTTTGTTATATTTGGCTTTTGCTGGGATTCTGATAATTCTGCAATACAAACAACCATTTATTAAAAGGATTTCTTACAATACCTGAGGTGGTTGGCATGCCTGGAAACAGATCTGATACCAACAAATCCTTTCACCAGATTAATTATGGATCAGGGCACCCTGCTGAAAGTAGAAAATTAGAAGCAGTTAAATTTGAAACAGAAGAAAAAACAATAAATTATTAATTAGACAAGATTATTTCTTTTACATGATTATGTTTACAAATAAAACCTGTAGACTACAAGAAGAGTGAAAACACAGACCTATGCCCCAAGTCAAACCTTGTGAAGAAAATTGCAGATTTTATTTCACAGAATAATAACATGAAACACTTAACAGCCAAGGAGCATGATCTACTTAACACACATGTTGCATAAAAATGTATGAACTGTCCAAAAGAAACTCTCCTGTCTTTACCAAAATTTTTCATGAAAGGTCTAGGAAAATGAAATTTACCTTTGCTTGTTTTGTTCCTACTGCATATCTGAAAACACTTTAACTTCTCTCTCTTACCCTGATTGGGAAACAGGTACATTAGCAGCACATCCCACATTTCAGGGTGATTCCAGGACCTGTTAGATTAAGTGTCATTCAGTTCCCACACAATTACCTCCTCTCTGCAATGAAAACAGGAGCATCTTACATACAGGCAATGTCCTGCCATGCATGGCATGGAGAAGTTTGCAGCCAGCACGTACAACCAGATCTGGGAGCTGTCAGGCACTCCTCGGGCTCTCAGTATATATGCCAGCCATTATTTAATATGCACTTAGCATTGGTTCTGCACAGTATTTGTTGCTTCTAGGCTTACACTGGATACTCTCAGTTTGAAAACAGGGTCATAATTAATGAGAAATCTCTACAGCTTTCAGAAATACCTGGAAGAAGATGTTTTGTTCATATGAAATATTAAGTTCAGGTGCCTTCACTTTGCACAAAAAAACAGCCCAATGGCCAGTGTTATGCCCCAGGGTTGAAGGTCAAGCCGTAAGACCTTTCATTATATTCATTAGACCATGCTAATAGTCATGCATAATACTTCAGTGGCCATGCTTATCACCGAGGTACAGAACTGTGATGCTGTAATTAGAACTGACCTGATACATGGGGCAGCTTCTCAGACAGAAAAAATGGTCTTTGGTGCTCCACTCTTAGCTGACCTGCCTGTCCAAGTGATTGAGTTGACCCAAGAGATTTCCAATCAGTTTCTCCATTTTTGACTCCTCTTTACAACGCACTGCAGTCCAGGAACACAATATAAAGAATCTCTTCATGGAAATCTTTGCTTCTCTGCTAAAGCTTCTTCACTTGCTCACCTATTATTGGAGAACTAATATGAGAAATCCTTTCCTTGCAGTGAACTTTACCATGTGGACCTGTTGATACCTAAACACAAATTCTAGGCAAAGATATAGGAGCACAGCAAGTAGATTTCTACTACCTCTTGCTCTCAGTAGTTTGGAAGTTAAGGACTTTCAAAGCTAGAGATTGTATAGCTCAGTTCATATTGCCTTTGATATTTTTTTTTTAATTTATTACAAAAGTATGTCAAATCATCCTTTGAAATCACATAAACTTTTTAACAACTATGTTCTTTGGCAATAATTAGACACTTTATGGACAAGAATGTAGGTTTTTTAAACTTTCTGTATTAATATTGACATTATTGCTTCTAGAGTTATAGTGCTCAAAATGCTGCTGAAGTACAAGTACCAGTAAGTACTGCTTAAGTCTGTACCAATACAAGTATTTTCTATTATCTCTACTTTATTCCTGGTTTGATAAATTTCTGTTATTTTTGAGTCATTCCTGTTTCTTGACTGAGGAACTTGATCCAATTCAGACTTCCTGAGGAGACACTCTTCTGTAATTCTGACAATCCTTCCTGGTTTTCTTTCTGCCTTTTTTCACTTCTGCTATATTTTTTTACCTGAGTTCAGAAAAGCTTAGCATAAAGATGTGATATACCAAAAAGATATTCAGTGGTATAGCCACTTATAATTTTCTCTCAATTTTTTTCTTTAGACATTCTATTACTCTCTTTCAACAGCTTCTAAGGATGGAGATAATATTTTTGAATCCTATTCAAGATGTCTTAAAGATCTTCTTTCAAAGTTGTAACGATCAAGTTAAAACTTATCATTAGGTATGTATAGTTCATCTTATTTTTCTCTGAGAAAACGTGTTTATGATGTGGAATTTCATCTGCTATTTCACTCAGCATCATGAGATAAATCAATCTTTCATTCATTTAATGGCATATAATAAAGGGTTTTAACCAGAAGATCAATCTAAATAGCATCAAATATCATGGAAAAACTACTCGACAATTCCACTGAAGCAAAATTAAATGTTTTCCCAGTTAGTGTGTTTTAAGCTTCAATGAAGTTTTGTGGTGTTAAGGAGATTGTCTTTGAAATATGTCCTCAGTTTGAATTTTAATGGAAAAGCTGATGTTGGCTGAGATGTTTCATCAGCAGTTGTTGCATTTGGAAGTAAAGAAATATCATGCAGGATTTCCAAAGGCAGGATTCCTTGCTTTGGTGGAACCCATACAATGTGCTTCAGGACACCTCCCTACATCTATGGCAGACACACAGCAATGACACTAAATTAGGACAGGTCCTCTGATGATTAGGGAAGTTAATTTCACTTATATTTTATTTCACAAATTCTTGTTGTTATGTGTATTTTCTCTTGTGAAATGGGAGAAACAAGCCATAAATAGTTATGCCCTAAATCTAAAACCAATGTGCTAACAATCATATACAAATCATCAAGCTGGCTAATGGACTCCTATTTTATTCAAAAGCATAAAGGAAAATTAAGCAATTCTCTTCATAGCCACAAAACTGTCCTCTCCCAGTATAATATTCATACATTAATGGTTTGCTTTGAATATTGACTTTATTACAGATGAGTCACAAATCAGTTAAACATATGCTTTTTTATATTTGTTTTCTTCAGTCTGATA
This sequence comes from Chloebia gouldiae, assembly GCA_003676055.1. NCBI lineage: Eukaryota > Metazoa > Chordata > Aves > Passeriformes > Passeridae > Chloebia > Chloebia gouldiae. Next base: position 24,381,753 of record QUSF01000005.1, read on the forward strand.
GGAAGAGGCTTCAGCATCTCTCATGAGGTTTTCATTAATTAAAAAAATCAGGATCTGGTAACCTTGAAAAAGATGCTCAATATTTGTCTGCAAAAAAAACGGTCTGCTTGTAAAAGTATTCAGCACTGCTGTCACTGCATGGATGAGAAAAACCTGAAAATCATGACAGAAAATTATGTTAAGTGATCAGTCATTTCAGTCTTTCTAATTATCCTTTTTTTTTTTAATCGAACATTTTGCATATTAAGAAAAAGATAGTGCTATGACAAAATGTACACAGTATTGTGATTCCCCAGGCTTAGCCTGCAACTCTGCTAACTGAGCCAGCAAGCAGGTGATGAGCATTCAAAGCTAGTGAAAAAAAAACCCTGAATATAATTTCTGTCAAGAATATCAGGGTTTAAAAGAAAAGCAGGATATAATTTCATGCAAAGTATAATTTCTGCATTTTATGTCACACAATCCAAAGTCAAAGTCATCAGGGCAGTGACAGATCATGTAGTTTATAAGTTTGAAACTAAAACCTAACAATTCCACTTAGTGGTATGATGCAGTAAGCCACACTTCTTAATCAATCCATTATAATGACAAAAACCTGAATCAATTAAGCAAATACTCATAATAGGAGCAGTTTTAAAGTATGTTTTGATGATAGAATCCTGGTCAAAGTCCAGGATGAAACAGAGCTCCAGCCACAAAAAACAGACAAGAACAGATGGACTGGGTCACCAAAAGCTGCTTGCTCCACAACTTCTGTTCACAAAAGTATATTGGATGTTGCTGACATGAAAAATCTTGTTTATAAAATGTGCAAAGGCAGTAGGGACCCAAGCCCTGCTCTATATAATCAAGCTGCTGAAAGCAACACTGAAAGGAATGATAGAAAACTCCCAAGTCCTTTGTAGTGCCTGTGATTTCAGAAAAAGGTTTTAATATGGACTCATTTGAGACATAGGTAAGAAGCAGCAAGGGTAAGAAGCAGCAATATTAAAAATTAAATATATTAGCAAAGTTAGCCTCTCATAACAGCCAGATCTCTTTGTTTGCACCCAACAAGAAGTGACTGAAAATATTAAGTGCAAAAGAAAACATCCATATCAAATATATAAAAATCCTTAGTATCAAAGCATCTCAGAAGAAAATTTTATAAGACTTCACAAAACCATTTTTAGAAAATATGCTTTCCAAAACACAAATAAATATTCAGGAAGACATACACTAATCAAGAGTGAAAGCTTTGACAATACAATAAGCTCAGAATTCTGAGATGAATAGACTTCAGAAAATAGCAAAGGTCTTAGTAAATACAAAATTAATAGGAATTTTTAATATTTCTACCTAGTAATCATTTTAGTACCTTCCAATTGTAGTTATTTGATTTTTCAAAAGACTGGGGATGCAAATTTAATATCACAGCCATTGCAAAATCTATTATGAAAATTTCCAACATATCTTGAATGACATTTTCAGCAATCATTTGTCAGGTGTCAATGTAAATTGCAACAAAATGCCACAAGAGAGCTTTAAAACAACTTTTTCCATCAAACTCTGCTGAGAAATACCGAGTTTATATACTTATCCATATTCTGATTTTGCTTACATAATTTCCTGTATTGTAGTATTGAGAGTATTTAGCTAGTTTGCTAAATACGTTTGATGCTTGCTATGTAGTATTCATTTTCTATCCTTTTCTGCCATAGTGTGTGAGATTTTATGTACAGCTCTGACTTGAGCCAGCAGAATCCTGTTGCATCACACTGATTTGGTGAAAGCTTGTTTGCATCACACTGGTGTCTTACCACAGAAGGTTTGGAAAGGAACCAGAGAGCATGTTCACAGATGCAACCTCCTCATGAAGAACATTTAACCATCAGACCCCATTCAACAAGAAGAGAATCTAGCAAGAGCATTCTGCTGCTGCAGTTGTGCTCTAAGGATAAACCACATCTGATGGAATGCAAGTGTCTTACATTTCCTCCTTCCTTCGAACGAGAAAGGCAAAAGTTGTGGAAAGCATACATAAAAATAGCTAAACTGTAACATTGGTCATGTTCTGGTCAGACATCCAACAGAGCTGATAAAGAAACTCTGGCAAATTAACTCATACAGGTATGAAGGTATGGTGGAAAATAACCAACATAGAAAACAGAAAAACAAAAATGTCCCCCAGTCAATACTGTGACCAGAAATGTGAATTTTCATTATATTTCTTTAATATATAGTCTCAAAACAATGTAATGATGCTATGTAAATAACTGAAGGATATAGCTTGTGGTATTTCCAAAACATTTTATACAGGGAAATGTTTACAAGGGACTATTTCAATGGCAAAAGCTGAAGGTTAGGCTCAACAGATTTGCATGTGAAAATTCCCAGTGCCACCTGTTGTCAGAGACAACAGATAGGAGTCAGCACGGTGCTGCATGTCCTCAAATACACTTTCCCTTTGAAAAATGGGGAGAATAAATATTTGTATTTCACATTTAAAACTCTGTTCCAGATTAGAATTAAACTCTGGAGAGGCACACACATAACTGTTTCTTCCTGATTGATGCTTTTATTTCCCAAGTCCTGCTGCTATCTGTGACCCCGAGGCAGTGATAGATAATGGTACTCACAACTACCTTAAAATGAACTGCCCAATGCTCTATGAGGGCTTCTGAGGCTTTTGTCTCATTTTATAGCATACATAGCATCCTTTGCTTCTGCCTGACAATTCATAAATGAAAGGCTTTAATGAAGCCTTGAACAGTGCAGTCCTTGACAGAAACTAATTTGCACTGAACCTTTTAAAGAATCTGTTGATTGTTTGCCTTTTCATGGCAATGTATTTAAGTAACCATAATGTCTGAGTGAAAGTTTATTACTATCTGTTTACCTCAGTACTTTGACATTTGAATAGGAATTATCCTTTTTAATTTTTTATGCCTTAGAACACAAAAAAAAAACAACAAAAAAGCCCAACCAAACAAAAGAAAAAAAACCCAAACAAAACTAAACAAATGAAAACAAAAAAACTCCAACCAACCAAAAAACCCAAACAAACAAACAAAAACCCCAAAAACAAAAACAAAAAAGGACAAAATTGTACCTTGCTAGTAGTGCTCGTGTACTTATGACAAGATTGTAGAAAAATTAATTACGAAAAGTAAAAGCTCTTAAGTTATTTATTGCCCTAAATCCTACCTTTACTTCTGCTGATACTTAATGGGGAGTCCAGACAGGTAGAGGTGGCAAGTTGCCCTTCTGAAGATGTTAGGAGTCCTTGCCATGGCAAAGGAAAGTGTAGAAACAAATGGTCACAGCGTACACGGCTTGCAGAGCCTGGTGAGAGTTGCTCACACCATCTGCAACAAATACACTTCACTCAAAATAATTCAGCAGCAGTTTAGCACCTGCAGACATGAGGACTGAATGTTTTTGTTGGTGTATTCCAGAAGAGCAAGGCATAACAGTAAAGCTGTGGGTTTGATCTCCATACAGACCGTTCACTTAAGAGTTGGATGCGATGACCCTTGCTGGTCTCTTCCAACACAGAATATTCTGTTGAAAGTCACAGCACTGGGGCAGCATGGAGAGAGGTGAATTAGCAGAAAGGGTCTGGCAAAGCACAGGGACTTGCTAAAGCAGCTGTGCCCCAGATTAGCTGCCAGGGACTGTGTGTATCCTAGAGGGTGAGGTAAATGGAGACAAGACTCACAGACAAAGTTTGCTTTGAAAATAGTGAGAGTATTTTTATAAAATCACTTTTTAAGTGTCTATCTTACTAATTTCCAGTTCAGGTTTTAATTAAACTTGATAACATTTTCCATGGAAAATGGAATAAACACCATGATTGTGGTGGTTAAGTCAGAAAGATTTTGTATATATCTGTCAATCCGAAAATTCTATTCAGGTAAACCAGGAGTAAACATAGTCAATTCTAAGGATTGTACAATTTAGCTGCACTTCAGGACTTGTTTCTAACAGTTAATAAACTAAAGAACTCAATTAATTGGGGAAAAATGTGCTAAAATTGAATTCACAAGTACCATACATTGTATTTTAAGCTATATGAGAACAAATCTTGCACTGTAGTTAGGAAACCAACCTTTTTTGTGACAGGGAAAGGAATGATAGTGCTAGAAAAACTTCAAAAATAATAAATCTCAGATTACTTCAATGATTATGAGAATACACATGCCTTCCAATAGCATTAATGAGTTCAATACAGACTCCTAAAGCCTTAATATTGGCAGAAGCAATTAATAGAAAATATGTATTAATAAATATTTTCATGATGATTCATTTTATTTGTAAAATATGATAGTTAGGAAAGCATATATCTTTAAACCAGACTTCTCAAAATGAAGTCTTTAATATCAACCTCATTAGTTATGTGTGCTTCCTCTGCATTTAACCTTTTTTTGACAGCTGAAAGGAATTTCAGTACAGCCCTGAGGTTAATGTGAATACAAATTTTTTCCAAATTGGATTTTAATAAGTATCAAATTAGAAATATATTTACTATTTTTCTAGGTTTTCATTCATTTCCAGATCCAACCAAAAGAAAATATAATGAGAAAGTCCAGAGGTTTTGGAGCCTGAAGAATAAAGGTGAAAGATAACTTAAAATTATATGCTGTATTTAATCTATGGCAAAAATTTGCAGGTAGTGAACATATACATAGGAAATCCACATCCACTGAACATCTGTGTACTGTTTCATTCTTAAATAAATTTATTCTGAATATCATAGGAATTGCTATGTACATTTTTTTTGAGGTGCACAGGTATTGAGTAACCACACAGCAGCCCCATGAGCTGTACAGATACAGCAGTCTCGAGGTATTAACAAAGGATTAATATCTCTGTAAGTGTGCTATCCCCTGTTTTTCACAGCATCCTCAGAGATGATGACGTTTCCAAGGCTCTGGTGCTGATACTTGTTATCTGTTGATGCTAAAATGAAAAAAAATTATTCATTTATTTCTCATCACTTAATGCTTGCAAACAGTAGTAAAAAGTCTGGTTGCAATCTTTGCTGCTCGTCTTACTTCAATACCATCAAAGCAGAAAGATGAAGAAATTTTGCCATTGCTATATGAAAACTATAATTTGTAGGGATAATAGTAAGTATTACTATATGTTTAAGCTGAGAACTGCTTAAACATCCTTGCAATAATGACAATTTTTGATTTTTTCTAAGTCTGCTTGCCCAGGAACATAGGAACTACTACTGTTACAATCAACTATATAATAAAATATTTTTCACTATCTGCTGGAGAAACACCTTGAAGCACGCTGCAGCTCATATCAACACTGCCATCAACAACAAAAAAACCAACATTCCAGAAGCACTCCCAGGTTCAAATTAAATCATAGATCTTTCCAGATGACAATTAAATCTCTTGGGAAAAAGGAAAAAAAGTTTCATTCAGTAGACCAGTGGTATGCACAGAGTGTTTGGAAAGAGAAAGGAGAGAAACAACAGGGTAAGCAGGCTGTTGCAGTTCTGGCCATAGCTGTGGGATTTGCAGTGACAATCTCAGCTCCTGACTACCTGATATATCAGAGCTGTAGGTTCCAAAATAAATCAAGTGTTTTCACCCATTTGAAAAAGAAGAAATTAACAAGAATCATGTAAAATGTTCATTTGACCTGAGAAAAAAAAATGGGGTAATCCAGCCTTTTTTTTTTTTCCTTAATGTCTTTGCATTTCTAGATGGGACATATCTGTCCTTCAATATCTCTGTTTGTTTTTTTTCTATGATCTGACACAGACACATGTCTTTATGAATCTCTCATTTTACACAGGTGCAAAAGACAGACTGAATGAAAAGTGTCAAAGGCACTGGCAGTGCTACCTGAGAGCAGATCTTCACCTGACTCAGTGCTCAGCTGGGAGCAAGGCTCCGGGCTCAGCTCCTCTGAACATTCTGCATTAGATCTGTGCTTTGCTGGGATGCCTACTTGATTTTCCACTGCCATTTTACAAGCCAAACTGGGCATAAGTAGCTTCCTGCCTATCTAGAACCTGCTCCTATTAGTCTGTCTCTTCTTTAAGCTTTTGTCTCCATCTATGAATTTTTTACAGGTCTTTTTTTCTTCCTAAGTAACTATAAAGTTCTGGATTAACTGGGGACTTGAAGGAGTGAGAAGTCCATACATCATAAGAACGTGTATTTTTCACTGCTCTGATTGCAAAAATTATTTCCAAATGTTCACATAACATGTAAACATACAAAAAACAAAATATTGGGCCACAACACTCACTGAAGAGAGCTTGTAATATGGAACATGATCTAGTAATATTTCACTGACTCTAGTATTAGGTTTTTAAAAATTCTGATTAGTAAAATAATTTACAGTCATCAAAAGTTACAGTTTTTCTTCTGCTAATTACATATCACAGACATATTAATATTTTTCATTTCAATTACTTTATAAATGCTAAAAAATCTATTTGGGAAAATTTCCTGGCATTTTATGTGATTTGGAAAGCTTGCAGTCCCACCTGCATCTTATCATTACTTTGGCACTGAATTTGTTTTTGACCTTTCCAGATCTAGATAATGCTGTCAGGACATCAGCCAAGAATGACATTGGACTGAGATAAGCTACTATTCAAAATTACTGGTGGGTTATGACACATCATAATTATTGTACAGTTTTTAAAAATAACCTGTAGTGAGGGAGTTTTCAGTAAACAGGAAGCACTGATTGCCAAGGGAAATCTCTGATACATTGTGTCTTACTACATAAGGCTTACTTATTGCTGAAAAAAATAATACATTGATGGGAACTCCATTAAATGGATTTGATAAGATTCTCAAAGGAAAATTCAAACTGAGACTTGACAACCTATCAATAAGAATAGTTTAAATTAAGGTTTGACTTAAAGAACCGTGTATCATTGGCCAGAGACAGAGCACAAATCTAGAAGATACGCTGCAAAATAGGGAATTTTGCTGAGTCAGAAGAGCAGGCAACCAAGGTTTTACTAAATGTGATCAAGTTTATTTCAGTCATAAAAAGAGTAACATGGTGGGATCAAAGCACACAGCATGGCCAGCAAAGAGGAGGAGCTGGAAGCCCCTGAGGAAGTACTCTGAGGGAACTGGGGTGGCTTATAGCAGAGAAAAGAAGGCTCAGGAGGACTTAATACTCTTCTACAACTTCCTGAAAGAAGGTTAGACAGGTTGGTGTCTTCTCCCAAGAAACAAGAAATGAGACAAGAGGAAATGGCCTCGGGATTCAGCAGGGGAGGTTTAGGCTGGATATTAGGAAAAAATTCTTCACCAAAGGAGTTGTCAGTCATTGGATCAGGCTGCTCAGGGAAGCAGTTGAGTCACCATCTCTAGGGGGTATTTAGACATAGATGTGGCATTTGGGGACATTTCTTAGTGGTTGATTTAGAAATGTTATATTAATGACTGGACTCAATGGTCTTAAAGCTCTTTTCACAACCTAAAAGATTCTGATTTTGCATTTTTCTGGTATAAAACATGTGCTTAATTACCATCCTGAGATCCTTCAGGAAGAAATCTCCCTGGTCTTGAATTCATACTGCTATTGATGATATTGCTGTTTAAAATAAAATTTCATAATTTAAGGTGATGATTGAACATATTTCAGAAATAAAAATTAAAAAAAATTGTAAAGGACTTCAAACTTGGTAATTCTACATAAGAACAGGAATCCAAACTTGCACAATCTGTAGAAAGGAAAAAAAAAAAAAACCTCCCTGGTTATATTTTTAGCCAGTCCTGGTCTTTATGTGTTAGATTTTCACCACAAATTTATTTAGTTAAAGGAGAATTCCAAGAACTTGCATTACAGATAATTTTTAGTTTAGGGAGTAGCTTTTCTCAATTCCAGACGTGCTTTAGTTTACAATGTGCAGACACTCTATTAGCTCAGCATGTTTTTTGCCATGGTAATGTCAAGTGCCAAAAGCAGAACAACAGCAGTGCTCCTCATGGTGTTACATCTGCAAATGCTTAATGAATAGTGCAGCTTGCACATTTCAATACCTTTTTAATTATATTTGGCAGAAAAAAGAAAGCATGACCTGTCTTAAAATGTATCTCAGTCAGATCTCTGGTATTTAAGCAAGAAGCTGCCTCACTGGAATACAAAATCTGTCTAATTGTTTTAGATAATTCCCACTAAGGTTAAACTTTCTAACTGTTCTCATTTCTAAATGTATCTCACAGTATCTTGTACATACTGTGACCTGTTTTTTTTTTTTTTTTTTACCCAAGAACTTTTTCAGTTGCATATTCTGAAGTGTCCACTGGTAATGAGAATGTTGCATGTTGTTTGTCAGTGAAAGTGATTGTGTCAGTCAGGGAAAGTAATGGTATAGCCCATGACAGCATATTATGACTCTGAGATGGCTCTTACCAGTAGTGTGTTGACTTTAATAATGTTTTTCTCATAAGCTGAACTCCTCCTTTCCCTCTTAACTTTGGCTCAGACTCCACTCACCCTTGGTAGTAGAATTACTTGCAGAATGTCAGCAAGAGGTTTTCAGGAATAGGTACCAAAAATAATTTTTCTCACTTGAGTGGATGACTTTGGATGCAGAATAAAGCAGAGGATTGTACCTCTGTCCTGAAAAACTGATTTCTGCTGTACAAAACTCCTCTTCCAGAAGACCAAAGCCTGCAGCCCAGAAGCCAGATGCTCTTCTCAGCATGTGTCCCATACAAGTACTCTTAATGCCTTAGAGCAGAGAAACTCACTTAACTGCCTGGAGATGTTTTCTCCAGAATTTTTCCTGCTTCCATATTTTCCAGAAATTAGGCTCAATCTGATTTTTAAGACTTCATCAGCATCTGTTTTGTCACCCAGTAGTATCAATTCAGAGCAGTGTAATATATATCCAGTTCATATTACTACAACACAGTGGACACCAAAGCGCCCATGGGTATGTCTGGCCAGTGATTGAGATGCAGCAAATCTGAACTACAACAACTCCTTTAGACTTTTAATTAATTTCTCATCTATTTTATCATTCTTATCTAGTTATCATCCTCTCTTGCATATCTATGAGCTACTTTTGGAGCTAACTAATTATTCATGTGCTAGTTATTTAGATAAGCCTTATTGGGAGGTCTCTAGATCCTAATTCATATGATGACATATCATTGACTTTTCTGTAGATTTACAATGAATGTACTCTAATGAACCACAACACATCCTCCTTTGTCATCACTCATGGCTAAAAATCCCTGCTGCCTGCTTGGCGCTGCTGCAGAAATTAATTTTCATGTAGAGCCCGTGGCCTACATCTGAGACTATTTCCTCCTGTTCTCTTCAAAACTCCCTCCTGCCATGAAATGTTCCTTAAACTTGAATTAGACTAATTCCTTAACTTTCATTATAAACTTGTATTTAACTTCCTTATGGTTGTCTTCTAGAAAGCTGAAACATCATGGCAAAGATGACCCAACAAAAGGTAAATATATTCAAAGTGTATATTTTTGATAATTCAGATTTAAATGTTTTGGATATGCTGTCTCATGTTTGCTCTTTCCATATGTATGCATTTTGCTGCATTTATAGACAATAAATATTATAATCCTTATGAGCTTTTTTGTTCTGTAGGCTAAAAAATCAAGCATTTTTTAGTCCCCTGTCACACAGAAAGTTCTCCAGATTAACCCCCATCAATCTTTAACTCCCTGCTTAATTTTGTATTTCATCAAAATATGGGGCTAACATTGTATCATGTGGTATGCCCAACACATGGGCACAACACTGTGTATTAATGGACTGTATTCCTTTTTTAATTTTTGTATGTAGAGAACCCACTTTGGCCAAAAGTCCTTAATGTATACTTTGCATACTGTTATTTGCACCACGTCTCTGAGGTCTTACTCTTTTTCTCCAGGCTCTGAGGGATGCAGCTCTTCCTGTGTAACATCATAATCTCTGTTTCAACGGTGTTTTTCAACCCAGAAGCTCTGGCAACTTTTAAGTGTTCTCTGTCTCTTTGTGATGAAATCATTAATAATAATTGCCTGCTTTTCACAGGAAAGCAGATTTATTATGCAACCAGTGCTCTCCAAATAGAATGTACAGGGCTCTTGATTTTAACAACCTGCAGCCAGCTTTCACAGTTGATAACAATTTGCAGATAAAAATCAATCAGCCATACTTGAGTGGGCTGTGTAAGTGTCCTACCATGCTTAACTAGGCTTGTAACGTCACCCCGTATCCAAAATTCCTGCTGCTTTTATGTACATAATATTTTTTGTTTTCCTTTTTTTAGTGATTTGGATACTCATGAAAGACAGTAATTTCTTAAACCACAATTATGATCAAAGATGACATTGCATTATAAGTCAAATTTTCAATCTTTAGCCCTATAAAAACCTTAAACAAAACTTAAACATGCATGTGTTGCCTTTCAGAGAAGGATGCTTCTGAGACTCTCAAATATTTTAAAAACTGTTATAAAAAGAGTTTCAAATGTTATTTTTAACCTCCTTTACAATTAACTTCCTGACTTTTTACTGAGTTACTCTATATGCATGAAAGTCAATGTATTCAAAATGTCTGGGCTTGTAGTGGACTTTATTTTTATAAGAAATATTTTTTAGTACTTTATTTCTGAAATGTGACACAGGAGATTTTAAAAATCTATAAAATCAATCAGACGATTTCTGTGAAAGTGTTATGAGATACACAGCTGAAAATAGCTTTATAACAGACAGTAAGTTTATATAAACCCCATACTACATCAAGGAGAAAATACATTAGAAAAAGGAGTGACAAAGATGCATGAATGAAAATCCAAAGAGGCCTTAAGTGCAAGGACTGATCATTTTACCAAGCTCCATGAGGAACTGAGAAGCACTGGGGGGAAAAAAAAATCATCCTACTATGTTGTAAAACAAGATTTGCTTGCTGAGTTTTTACTTATACACTTTGTGGAGTAAGTCAGAAAAGTTTTTCTTCTATGAGGTGTCACAAGGGAATGACATGTGCTGAGGTCTGCTATCTCTGAAGTGAATGGATACAGATATATCCATTTTCTTTCTTTTCTTTCTCTGTAGTTATCTCTAGGTCCGAGGGGTAAAGCTTGTGCAGAAAGCAAACCAGTTTAAATGCCAAACTTAAGCATAAGTTGAAGTATCCTGATGGACATGAATTAAAGTATGCAACACTTTGCACAATGGGATTTTTAAAATACTCCTTTCAGAGTAGACTGCTGGGAAAAGCTCAGCTGACTGAACCTTATTTCTCCTGCACCAGTGATGAGTATTAGGAATTTACTCTTCCCTTCTGGGATCCTCAGCCAGGTATGGAAGTGGATGGTTCATCTTGCTGGAGCATCTGAACATCACATAGCTCCTTTAACACTGTGTGTCTCTGAGAATATACTGTAACTGATGCTTCCGAGGAAATTGTAATCAATAATACTAGATACCTTGGGAACAATTACTCTTACTTGTCAGTGGAAGTGAGAAGTTAATATCCTATACAATATGGAAGAAAGATATCTTCCACAGGGAGTTTTGCAGATAAATTTCACTTTGCACAAAAAAGTTTTCCCCTGAACCATTTCAAATTCATTAATCTTACTGTCTGTGAATGCTTTTTTGTATTTATATTATGGGAAGGGCATGGACTAACATTCTTTTTATAATTTCTGATATCTTTACCATAACAGATTTTACTGTCTTGTAGCAAACCTAGTTCCCATTCCCTTCAAATTAATTAGTCCAGCTGCTTTCAATCTTTCCTTTTAGGCAAATACTCCTTTCTTGATCTTTTGTAGTTCAATAATTATAATTTCCCTTCTCAGGACCTTTTTTGTATATGTAAGAAGTTTTAAATTGGTCCATCTCCTATTCAGTGTTTTGCATTTCTCTATGTTGAATTGCAGCAGCCATTATGTAGTGTAATTACATAACAGCTTTAGAAAGTATTTTTCTTCTCTGCCCAAATCTTGTCAAATCTAAATAATTTCATCCTTATAAAGCCTTACAACAGGACTGTTTCTGTTTGGTTGAATCAAAGAGGAAGATTAGAGAATTAGAAAGACCATGTCATCAATTACAGAGTAGAAAATAATCAGAGGATAATGATTTCTGTGTGTTATATTACTACTCAAGAGGATTTGAATTAACTGAGAGATAATACAAGCTGTGCTGGTTTTGGCTGGGATGGAGTTAATTTTCTTCAGACTGGATAGTAGGAGGATACTTTGGATTTGTGCAGGAAATAGTGTTGATAACACAGGGATGCTTTTTCACTGCTGAGCAAGGATTACATAGAGCCAAGGCTTTCTTTGCTCCTCACCCCACCTGACCACTGATGAGACTGAGCAGAAAAAAATTAGGAGGACACACATGTGGGATACTTGATCCCAGCTGAACTGAGGGAATATTCCAACCCATGTGGTGTCATGCTCAGTATGGAGAGCTGGCTGATGAAAAGGAAAGGGAAGGAATTTCAGAGTGATGGTGTTTGTCTTCCCACATCGCCATTACATGTGACAGACAGTGACAGAGAGGCATTCCTGGGGATGGCTGAATCTGCCTGCCCATAATAAGTGGTGAATTAATTGTTTGGGTTTTGTTGATTTTGTGCAAGGATTTTGCTTTGCCTGTTGAACTGCCCTTATCTCAACCGACAAATTTCATCCTGCTGATTGTCTCCCACTAGGAGATGGGAGACAAGCAAGGAGAGAGCGAGCCGGTGCCTGGGGTTCAGTTGCTGGCTGGAGTACAAGAACAGTTTTCTTTCCCTGCTCCTCTGAACTTAGAAGGACACATCTGTTATTATACTTCATTTCAAGAAAGATGGAACTTTGGTCCTCCAGTGACACTTGATCACACTAAAACTGAAAGAATTCTTCCTATACATAAAATGTTTTAAGCACTTTTACTTATACATATACACATAGAAGAATGAGGAAACTGCACAGTTTTGTTTGGTGCCAAGATTTCGTGAAGTGCATTGGTGAATTTTCCTGCAAAAGGCTGGATACAACACTGAATGCCCAACAGAATGGAAACCTCAGAGGGCTGAGAAGCCCCTAAGGATTGTGTAGACTGAGAGTTTGAGTGAGGACTATGGGATACCTGAAGTACCTGAAACACCTGATACAGCAGTTTCTGGGGCTGAAAATCTGAAGGATCCTAAAAGCAAAACGTTTAGATTTTATTAGTTTAATAATCTCCCTAACTAAACAGCTAGTGAAGCCTTTTGGGACTGTACTTGTCAACTTGAATACTTATGGCAGTTTTTTTTTTAAATTTAGCCATTAATTTAGAGGCCCAGAGACATTACTTAGGAATCAATATTACATTCTGAGATATTTAAGCATATTTCATTTTGGTCACCCTGCCCATTTTGTTTTAATGCTAGTGCATATTGCAGACATAAATGCAGTTCCAGTGCGATTCTTATTTATTGTAAAAATACAAAACTTTAATATCAGAAAAAATATGCTTCTCAATTTGTATATTGGGGAGCTCCTGCCTCTATATAACAAGGAAAACTTGCAATAGGGCTTTATCTTTAAACATCATGTGGATGAAGAGATTGCATGCACCCTTCATAGATTTACAGATGACACTAATTGGGTAGGAGTGTTCTTCCACTGTGGGGAAGGCTCTGCAGAGGGACCTGGACAGCTGGATCAATGGGCTGAGGTAAATCATATCAGATCCATGGCATGGTGATGTTCAGTCAAAGGTTGGACTCGATCATCTTGGAGGTCTTATCTAACCTCAGTGATTCTATGGATCTATGATTCTATTCTTAAATTCATCTTAAATGGTAAGAAATACTTCAATTTAAATGTATTGCAATGAAAAATTACATAGTCATTGTCTGGGCAGCTTTGTGTTGCTATTGTTTCTTTACCTTGGATCAAAAATTCTGAAGTGAGAAACATTTCATGCAAAGGAAGTCCTGCATTCAGTGATGCATTTGCAACATTTTATTTATTAGTGATAGCACTATATGTGTTTTCTCTGCCTACATATATTTTGCACTTTTTTGTATTTTATAGTGTATTCTAAATTCTTGTAATCATAACAGAAATTTGATTAAATTTGAAAGTTTACATAAAGAAAGGAATGAAAACTTCACATTCTTAAAAAAGAAAACCCAAACTCATTTCCATTGTAAGGACCAAAGTAGTGTTAGAATTACTGTTCTGTGAAAAAGAAATGATCATTACATACATACCTTGTCTAATGCACCTGCACAGCTAAAGTCTCTCAGCAGCATTTTTCTTGTTCAACCAAGCATCCCTTGAGCTCTGACTTCAGAGCCTTTACCTCATTCTTTTTGCCTCCTGATAGACTTTCACTACCTGTGTGAATTAGTTATCTTCTGGAAACAACTTTCACTGGTAAAGCAAAAAGGCAGTTTTACAGGACAGACTGAAAAATCTCATCTGGATGTTGTCAAATGAAGCAATCAGAGGAACCTGAATACTGGCCAGACTGCTAAGTATTTATTTATGTTAATTGAGAATATCAATCAATAATTAGGGTGTTACTGCCAAATTTTATGCATATATGTAATTTTATGTTCTGAGTTCACAGACACTCTTTTTCTGCACCAAAATTGCCTTGAGTCCTAAAAGTTCCCATCAGCCTAATGAAGGCTACATCCTCTACTGCCCATGGTCATTGCAGGAGTCCGAGGGTCTATTTGCCTCCCATGGCTATGCCTGAACCTCTCATCAGAAAACAGCTGCTGCAAAATACTGTCCCTGAAATGGAACAGGGGCAGCAGATGGAGCAACTTTGGATTTCTTCTTACAGATGCTTCAGAAATGCAGCCTGGGTGTTATTACAGAAGATGTCCCAGAGCAAAGGACAGCCTGGTGGGGAAGGTATGTACAAGGGATTGCTGTGAAAAGAACACAGGGACTGTGAGCTGAGTGTGTGACTGCTTCCCTGGGGAATATGTGGTGGTTTCACCTTACCTGGAGCCCACATTGTGGGGACATCCCAGACTGGACAAGAGGGCCTCTGGGACCAGGGGTAGAAAAGTGAATTCTCTAAAGTTATCCCCAAGAAACAAGACTACATAGAATACTCTGCAGAGGTGCAAGTTCAGCCACAGTAGAATTTGGTCTTCTCAAATCTGTGCCATCTAAAAGACACTTTAAAGGAAATTAAAAGGACACTTAAAGGGAAATAAAAATCTCACATATTTGGCAGCTGGGCCATGCAGAAAGATTTCTAGTGTCAATAATTTCAGTGCAGCTCTTACCTCACCCAGCTTTTACTGAGGCTGCCATGATGGCACATTACTGAGGCTTTCCAAATAGACTTATCCAGTCTTTACATACATATACATCAAATATACAAATTAGCACTTTTGAGTAAGGGTCATGATGCCTTAAATTTTAGCTTTTATATTTTTTAGATTCTGTGCTGCCTAGGTGTGTAGCTCTGAGCTTCATATTAATTGTTAGGAAGCTCTCTTCACAGGGTAATTAGAAAAAACAATCCTTTTCCAGCTTGAGAATCAAGGACGACGAGTTACAAGCTTCAGGCCCAAAAAATATAAACAATGGTGGACTGAAGAGAGAAAATAAGAGGGATGAAAGTTCATAATCTGAAGGTGTAATTGGACAATTAACCTCAATATGCAAATGGACCAACATTTATACAAGTGTAAAACCTCGTGACCAGTCATCCACTTTATAACCATTTTGGGTCCGTTTGGGTCCATCCTGGCCAGGCTCTTGAACTGCCCAAGGTGTGTCCATTAAAACCTTTTAATAAATACCTACTTTATTCCTTTAGCTCTGTTTAGTCTCTGTTCCAGGTCAGCCTCTCAAAGCATCAGTTCTGGCACCTCAGATGGGAACAGCAAGGCATCTGGAAAACCCCCTGGACTAGAGGAATCCCCAGCTGTCCCCTCACACCTGTGACACCCCAGCTGTGGCCCAGAAGGTATCAGAGCCCAAGACTATGTCCATTTCTGAGCTAACCTGTTTTTATTCGTAAGGACAATGTTTTTGAAGATCAGATTATATGCCAGAAAAGTGGGAGCTACAATCACACTTGAATACTGCTTGGATTACAGTCTCAAAAAGTTGTATTTTACATGGTATAGGAAGAGGGTAAAATAAGGATATGTAATAAAAGCGTTATCTAGTAAAACAGGTTACTAACTAGCTGTCTCTGCTTACAGAGTCTCTCCATCCCATACAGGAATTTTCTGGTTTTTTCATTGCTTTGAGATTATAGTTGGGACATTTTTCAAATGCATAAAATTGCAGTCCTTCAAAAAATTTGTCTTTGGAAACTGTTTCCTAGCAACAATGTATTTATCGTTCTCAGGCAAAGAAATGCCATATTGCTATTCAGATACACTAATTGTGATTTTTTTTTTTTAGACAAGGAACTAGCAGGCACTCAATGCAACATTAAATTAGAAGGAACACAATTAAGACGAAATAATAGCAAACATGACTGTAAAAACAACAGCCTAATAATATCTATTTGCATAGATGGATTTTCTTGCCAGCAAAGCTGTCACTGCTATATAAAAACAGAGCGTTGCCAGGTACATATAGCATATGGCACATATAGCAACTGACTAGCATTCATTACTTTTAAAAAACAAGGAGGTAAAATAGGGTAATTTAATGATCTCTAACTTTGAAGATTTTTTAATAGAAGTATACTTCATCTTCCTTTGTTAACATCAGGGGCATATCCTCTGCTTGTGTCTGATGCACCTGAAGAGAAGAGCTGTGCATGTTACCAGCTGGTGACTGTAGGTCCTTAATCCCACTGATGGCATACAGCACCCTCAGAGTACTGTCAGGCATTTTGTCATCTTTTTCTTGGTGTTTGTAATGCATCTGTTCTAAAACACTTTCTCAGCCTGAATTTTGGAGACACTAAATTAATTAGAATTTAAATATATTTAAGATTATTCTTCATGCTTTGTTACTAAACAGGTGAAAGACTATTATTATGATGGTTTGTCTTAAGACAGACCATTTTGCCCTTCTGATAACTAGGGGTACTCATCAGGATGGCTGTCCTAAGCAGTTCTTCAAAACTGTATTTGTATACAGCTGAGGACAAATATTGCCTAAAGCGATAGCAAAATTATTACTCCTAGAATCATTAACATGATAAGAGTATTCATTCAGAAGTGTGTTGATAAGCAAAATTTATTATGCATTGGATTACACTTTCCTGTATATTGACACCAGATTGTATCTATGTTACCTGAAATAATTTGATCTTAAGTGCTCAGCTGTATCATATTGGAATTCGTATTTCCCCTTTTTATTTTTTTCCCTGAGCTTCCCTGTCTTTTAAGTGCTAAATGAGGCAAACAATTTAAGTGTATAGGCATTGAAGACAAAATACATTGTGGTACTATTGGGGAAAAGTAAATTATTATACACAAGTGGAAAAAAATCATTATCGGTGGAAGAAAAAATATTATTTCTATATTTCCTTTTAATTACATAAATCACAGTTTAAAATATGTGTTCAGAATATTAGCTTCATTTCCACGTAAATATAAGCACAAAAGATTAAATAACTTTCATTTAACAGTGAAATTTTGTATTTAAAAATGTTCATAAGTATTTTCATCAACCTTATTTGTCGTGGAACTTTTGATCAGGTAAGCAGGACAGAAATTAAAGCAGGTGTCAGCTGTAAATTTTGACCCTGGAGAGTTGTGCTATCAATGAGTTGCTCAATTGGAAAAAAACATCAATAGAGGAATATTATTTATGTTTAAACCAGATCAGCTTTTTAAAATATGGAAAGTACTTCACAATAACAGTGAAA
Organism: Chloebia gouldiae; assembly: GCA_003676055.1. Classification (NCBI taxonomy): domain Eukaryota; kingdom Metazoa; phylum Chordata; class Aves; order Passeriformes; family Passeridae; genus Chloebia; species Chloebia gouldiae. The sequence goes on from QUSF01000005.1 coordinate 24,399,545, forward strand.
AAAAACCTCTCCTTTCCTCACCTCGATGTTGAAGAAATAAATAGTAGCAATAGTTTTCTGTGAAAAAGAGTCCATAGCTCTGCTTTTAGCATATTGTCATAATTTTATGGCAAAGCAGCCATTCTTAAACAAAAATCAATTTCATTAATAAGATAGATACACTGCTACTGTGAAGAGCTGAATGACTGACAGAGCTGGATGGAGTTTTTATTGCTTAAGTCTTATTCATGGTAGATCTTTCTATGGGTTATTCATTTTTCTTACTATTAGGAAAGCAGAAATAAGTAGCTTCAAAAGTAATATAACATTATTCTGGTATAAATGGGTTGTCCCATGTCAACATGTCAGTGATATGAATTTCCGCTCTCTGGAAACCTCAGTATCCCATTGGCAAGAAGCTGAATATTATTTAGAATGTATCCACTACCACTAGCAGAGAGGATCTTTCTGAAATATAATGAAAATCTCTCAGGATGAAATTCCCTTATGGACCAGAGCTAGTAATTACATGACTCGAGGGCTAAAAATAGCTCTTTGACAGCATTAAATGTGCTTGCTAGGATACTGGATATTTAATTCAATTTCTTGCAACAATTTAAACATAAATTAGCTGATTGGTCCCAGTAGACTGGAGTCTATGGTTTTAATCTGCAAAACAATCTCTCCCTCTCAGAGACAAAGCAGGAGCTAAATAACTCATGCCAGACCAAGCTAGAATATGTAGAATTTCACAGGACTAGATTGGCTGGCTTTTCACTAAACAGTTATTGTCTTTTGGGAAAGTTTGTGTTTCTTTCATCACCTTCTGATTAGAATAGCTCTTACCTCCAAATTAGAGAATTAGCTCATTTTTTAATTGTTATTGTACTATGCAGAAAAAGTTGTGTGCACTTCTTTTGCTCCACTTACAGTTTTCCAACAAACTAAGCAATACACAGGAGACGTAAGCACCAAAATTTTGGCATGTATTTTTTTGCATAATGGTTGGGACTAAATTTTACAAACTATAAAAGCACCTGAAATATTAATGTGTTGATAACCAAATCTACAATAAATCATAATAACCTATAATCTTCACCAGCTTCGTGTGTCTTTAGAAGAATTTGCAGCCATCAGGTGTCTCAGGCTTTTGAAAGACTGCTACTAAAGCTGGCAAGAACTTCAATTTCATAGTGATGCTTTTCCAACAGAAAAGAACTCTTATTACCACGTTTTGAATTTCACATGCCAAAATATATAGAGGAATACCAGAAGGAAATCAACTTTGTCTGTATTTGGTCAAGAAGCTGTGGATACTTTTTCCCTATCTATGTGCTCAATTGAATTTAGTCAAGTTTTTGTCACTCCAACCTGGTTAATTTCAACATAGTTTTTCTTGAAATGACACATAGAAACCACATCAACATCTGAATTAACATTGAATTTAATTTAATTTTTGGTGACCACTCTTGTATGATTTGCATTTATATCAAAAGGTGAGTGAAAATATGTCCTTTGAACTGCTCATTCAGTTTTAAATATTTTGGGCTCCACACAATTTGACGTGATTCTGCAGAACTAACACAAACTAGCTGAATGGTAGAATACAAACTGGTTGAAGGAAAAAAATGAGACCTTCATTAAACCCCCTGGTAGATAATTTTTAATTGTAAACTACTATAAAGAGTTGCTTTGCAATGATACAGGGACCTTTTGTTCCCTATGCATGTGTGATACATATCTTGGCTGTGTAGAAAAAGAGACACCTGACCATCTTCCTTTCATAATAGAGTGCTAAGCTGAATTCTGAGACATTAGAAGCAAATTTTGTGCATATACACATATGGAAGACACCCTCTTATGCAGAAAAAGAAAAGCCATTAGAAATATCTATTACTGCCAATACTACCTCCTTGAGGATAGAAAGATCAATTAACATGTCTTAAGAAACTCTCTAAAGTTGAAATAAGTAGTCAGCAAAAGATAATAATGATGAGTAAATGTGAAGAAATGTTAATAGTTGCTGCAAAAAGTAAAAAAAAATATTTACAAAGTGGTCAGGACAAATTGGAAGTCTGACTTGCTGAAGACTACTCAGCTACAGATGCATTCAGTAGCATTTTTTTCAATGGACTTCACCACCAATGCATGGCCCATGTATGTGCATGTACACACAGGTCGGGCTGTGCATGCATTTGTATATATTTATATGTTTTATATAAATATATATTTTAGATATTTTTATATAGCATTCTACACTGAGTAATGTCCTATACAGGCCTCTGGTTCTGGAAACAGGCCCCAATATAAAGATCTTTTACCAAACATGTTAATGAAGTTTTAATGGATACTACACCTTTTATGATTCAATTGGACTTTTGTGGAGACAGTAGGGGTCCCATCCTCTTCACAATCTGGGAGACTTCAGTATACCCAGATCACACCTAGCTGATGGGCATCTTTGCTGGGACTTATCTGTTTCCAGCAACAGACAGCACTGGGGTTTTTTTTTTTGTATGGTTTTAATATCATTGTATTGTATTACAAGTGGTATATGAACGTCACAGAAAGGAAAGAATTCAGACCAGGGATTTATTAAGAACAATTAGTGACAGCATTAGAAACGGGACCTTCATACCAAGTAATTTCTCTCCAGTATTTGTATCAGAAAGCAACAAGTTTTCAAATCCCTTTTAAAATTAAACTCTGCTAAATATCCCAAATTAAGCACTTGTGCAGTGCTGCACAACTAATTTTCTTGCAGTTCAGGATTTTAACACTTTCATTCAGGTCTGAATGAATCCATGCTTGAAATCTGTAACTCATTCTCACATGGCTTATTTCTAACAATTTAATATCATTAATAATTTACCTAAGTTAAATTATACAGCTAAAATTCCACAGTATTGTAGAATACTTTAATTTGTTACAAATTATTGCTTCTGCCTCCAGTAATATCAGCTTTTTGTTGCTAATGAAAGATATTACTACATTAAGAAAGCAATTAATTTAGTTTCTTTTGTAAGTTTGCCATTAAAAAAAATACAAATTGGTATTAGAAACAATGAATCAACATTATTTGACATAACTCACTGTCTCCTGTGAGTCAAAGAGTTAAGTAATTTTCACTTCACTGCCAAAATCTATGATTCTTCCAGGCACCTTTCTGTTGTTAACTCATACCATTAATTATATTTAGTGTTGAGGGAATTGCACCTGCATGCAACAAGCAAGGAAACATGGTCCTTAAAAGTTTAGCACTCTAACTTGAATATTCTTCCATGACGCTATTGAAAGGGTCTGTATTTTCTATGTTATTTTTTCCCATCTCTCTTTAATAAAGGCCATCCTATTAAATAGATCCCAGAAAGAATATTGATCCTATCTCTTCAGCTTTCTGGTAGACGTTAATGCTTTGTTTGCCCATGTGCTGTGAGTACCTGAGACATACCTCCATTGATGATGACTTTTAAATGCTTTTTATAACACAGCACTTTTTTTTATTCCTCATATCTTACTTTTTTAGCTCTGCACATGGTAGACTCATGACAATCCCAGAGGTAACTGTTCAATAGGTCTTTTTAACAACTTTTTAAAATATTATTTTCCAAGTAATCCTGTGCTCCAAACTTCTATGCTACCAGAGATATGCTGAGACATCTATTGGTAACAGAGGCACACTCTTTAGAAAATGAATAGAATTTTAGCCACAAGATTTAGAAGTTTATTTTGTCTATCAATGAGGAGAACAAATGTCACATCATGTATGTGCTGTCTTCTTTTTTTTTTTCTCTGAAAACCATAATTTTCAGATTTCACGCTAAAAAGCAAATGTCTAATTATACTTCACAATATCACTTAAGGACATTTCATTATTCTCTTTATAAGAAGAGACTTGGAGAGCTTAAAAATGATCCTTAGTTATTTTTAAAAGTTCTTCTATTTTACTATAAAATGACAAGAAAATAAATAGAATATGAATATTTCATGATAAATTTGTGAATTAAAAAGCCTTGATTCATTTTTTTTTATTAGACCCCTTGATGTAAGACTGCAGGCTTTCAATACTTTGCCAATACACATTTAAGTCTACATTTACAATTAGTGATTTCTAATCTGAAAGCTATTGGCTTCTTCAGTCACATTCAAGAAACAAAGACAATACTGTATTAGACATCATACAAGAAATAAACTAGACCACCCCTGGCTTTAAAGAATTACCAGTTTAGGCATACTTGCAGTTTTCTGTCTGCAAAAAAAAAAAAAAGAATGTTAATATTGATGCAATACCATATTAGTACCTACTCAAAAAGATACACAAAGCCATTTTTCAGAGCTTGAAAAAAGTCAGTTCAACACTGCATGTGTATCCATGGGAAAGCCATGTATATAATGTAAACCACCTTCATGAATCAAGCCCCTAAGAGCAAATATGTTTCTCTGACACTGAAAAGCAGTGCTCATTGCAAGTTATGGAAAAATAGTGGGATAAAGTAAGAGTGTTTTATCAGCAGCCTGATGACACTGTTTGACAAGAGGCAAAGAAAAAGCACTTGGTGTATTCTAGGTGTATGGGGAAAGTAAAGGCAGGAAGCAGCTGGAGAAACACACCCCTTGCTCACCAGAACCCAAACCTAGTGCCAGGAAGAGGATTAAACTAGCCAAAAAATCCATGGGTAGAATAAATGAATTGGGCCCTAAGAGTAACATGGCCTTATTATCATTGCTTTATATATTAGTGTTATATCATTCTTGCTGTGAAATGAATTTATATTCTATTTTTTATGGCACAAACCAGACACAGATTATTAAGGTTTTATTTTTGGTTTTAAAGGTACTCAAGAATCTGCTTAGTTTGTTTCAGCCACATGATTCTTCATGCCTGAAAAATCAATTTACAGCATGAAAAAATATATTTGTGAAAGAATATTTCAGTTGGTAACTACAGACCTTGGGGCAAGCCCAGAGGTATGTAATAATGATAAAACCTTTAATAATTTCAAAGAGGAAGAATAAAAGTAGCAGCACACCAGATTCAGCTGCATAAAATATTAAGTTGTTCCAGTAAAGCTGAAAAAGACATGAAGCACTGTAAATCTACAAGTAGAAGAAACCTAGACATAAATTTTAGAGAGAAAAAGAAACACCTCACTTATAATTTTCTCCAGGAATCAAAAATGACAGTAAAGGTTCATATTAATTTAATTCTTCTTTTAGAGAGAAAAAAAGTTACAAATAATAAAAGAAAAATCATAAAATTTGTTGTTTCACATGAATATAAAAACATCACTAGCAAAAATGCAATTATGAAATATGTTTCTTGATCTGTTGGTGAAATATTCCTTTTATGCCTAATATATGTCCACATTTTCTGCAGTTATATAAAGTCTTGTGTTAATAAATTATTTTATTTTGTTTTATTTTTAAAAATTAATTTAAAGCACAATTAAATGCAATTAAGGAATAAAAAGACTATTTAAGTTTATATTTAAAAGTACTGTTACCATTTAATAATGGGATGGATAAACTCAGTTCATTAGCATGATAAGCATTTGGATTCATTAACCATCCAAATTCCCTGTGACATGCTATAGAAAGTTAAACCTCAATCCTTGAGGCTACTAAATACCTTGTAGGTTATATACAGACAGATCTTAAACAAAAACTGAAATAACAATATGAGTTAAAATTCAATATTTCCTTTACTGAAAACAGAAAATGTTTAAGGCAATACTTGTCCAAATAAACCAATGGAAGTAGAAATGCAGCACATTACATACAGAAGCAAGGACTAGGTGTTGGAAAGAGCAATATGCTTGTTCTGGAAATGCTGTATTTACTAACACTAGTAAGAAAAGAAATTCTAAAATGTTACCTAAGGAAATTCAGGATAATACTCAAAGCAATTTTAGACTTCAGATTAATTTTAGAGCTCCTTCAAAAAGGAAGTTGAAAATATGTTTTTAAGAGAAAAAAAGTCTATCAAATAGTTTTTATTGAAGAAGTTCAATTAACATATTCTATGGAAATCTGTAAAAAAGGGTTAAATTTTTATAGGCTGTTAATAGTGTATTTTTGCACACTTCTCATGAAACAGCTGATACATGGCAACTTGTTAACATGCCTAAACTCTTGTACCTAAACCTTACTGCACGATTCATTAGTTTTATTACTGTGTGAAAGTATTTTATTCATTCCAGTTAGTGCTCATACATGAATAATACAAGAACTTCAAGTGAACTATATGGAAGAAACAAAATTTCAATTATATGCACTATGAGACAAGCAGAATGTTTGACATAGGATGGTGAGGTGTTCCCATCACACAGACATACATCATTATTATTGGTGATCTAGAATACATGAGATCTTTATTGCACTGCTAGCATCTGTTTTATCACCATATTATTATTTTTTCATCTTCTTACCAGAGCAGGTCTTTGTTATGCAACATTTGTCAAGGGAAGGGGAAAATCTCCATGTGCTGTATCACTCCAAGAGCTCCCTTTAACTGGAATGGGAACAGACAGAATGTTGAGTCAGTGGAGGATCAGAGGAGACCTTTCACCTGTGAAACTGTTTGGTAGGTGACAGGCTTCTTCATAATTAAAAAGCAAACTGTTTGCCATGAGACATTATAACAATTTTTCACTTGATAATTAGATTAAAAGACAAAGCCTGTACAGTAATTCAAAAACAACTGTACAGGATTTTGAAGGCACAATTACTTGGGTCAGCAACTAAATGGAATGAAAGAAAAGAGGGAGATATTTAAGATACTCAAAGCAGGATCAGGGCAGGGACATGTTCACCTTCATTTTTAACCAAGAACAAAACTTGGAGTATAGAGTTGTTTTTTTCACACCTTTGAAGACAGGGACATTTGAATTTAAGATTATTAATTATCACAATCATGAAGTTAGAAGATAAACAGCTAAGCTGTGGTATCTACTGGACACACATATTTGATTTACTGAATGCTTCTGCTGCAAGAAAAATCTCAAATTTTCCTACTTATTTTAGAATTTCTGAAACATTTAAATCAGTAGTGGTTTTCATTCCTTTTACCAAAAAAAAAAAAAAATTCTTCATTCCTTGTAACAGCAGCAGAGAAATTCTGCTCACAAAGTTCCAGGATTCAGCTGAGAACTCTGGAGTCTGGTATTTAGTGTAGGCTTGCTTCCAAGCCAGGTTCTCACTGGTTTTAGAGAGGTAAAGAGGAGAGGCATACTATCCATTGAGGTAACAAATGATGGCAGAAGCTCTTTTCTAGGGATTAAAGCAATCCCAGACCTTACCAAAGTTTCAAGAAGAGTTCTTAAAAAAAGAAAACCTACAAATTAGTTTATATCATACAGTTCCTGCAGTCCCATTTCAGGTATACTTTAAGTTGAAAGTATTAAAATTCCTACAAAAACTATTAATACAGTCTCTCTTGTAGATGCTACAAGATGCTACTCTGATTATATACTTTTTGGCAATTTCTAATGTATATTACAAAATTCTTCATTTATCTTTTCCAGACTTTGTCATAAATTGCTTTGTAGGTCAGCAATTTAAAACTGAATATATGTGCTTGGATTCGTGTCTGTTTGAGGCTGAGGTCAGCAAAGGTTGTTGCTGACATTCCTACACTACACACAATCTGTGGGGGATGTGGGAGTTACATCTGAGCACCCAATGGGACAATCTTAACCTCTACCTGAGGCATCATCACTGAGAAACATTGCAGAGCAGAATGGTACAGTACTGATGATACTCTGTTTTCCTATTTGTTCTATAACTTTTAAAACTAAACTCTGGGCCTCAGGAATTGATGTAAGACTTACAGCCTACTTCCTGCATAACCTCTCCTTTCATCTGAGTAGTTAACCTCTCAGAAACATAAGCCTGAATCATCCTCATTCTTAGCACAGAGTAGATTCAGCAAAATACAACCCTTGATGTTGTCCCAGACCACACTGCAGGAACCTGGGAACACATTACAGCTCTCTGAAGGACAGATCATGGCTTAAGCATCTCCACATCTAAGTCTTGGCAATCTGTCCTCACATCTTCAAATACCACCTTGAATTAACCCCAGCCCAGGGGCAGAGCAGATGTCTTAAGTCCACTGCAGGACTGAAAACACCCTGAGCCAAAATGATAATTTTCTGTTCTCACACACAGACACAGATAGTTTTTGTCCTCTCCATGGTCTGGGCCATGCTTGTGTTCTTCCTGGATATGTGATCTCTTCAAAGGCAAGTGTGTTTGCAGAGGATACTCATGGATTTCACCACAGCTGGCAGCAGGGCCACTATGAGCAACTGGTACCATTTTTGTACAAGAGCTCCCAGCATTTATGCTCTCACTGAAATTACAGCCTGAGCAAGAGTTGGGTGTTACATGCCTGTCACTGTGCTTTTCTTTCCAGTAGGCCTGCATGCTGCAAAAAAAAAAAAAAAAAAAAGAAGAAAATTAATTCTTGATTGACAGTTTGATGATCTGTTTGCAATTTAAAAAAAAAATTCACCTAGTTCTAGGTTATTTTCTCACAGATAATTGCTGTAGTTATAAGCCTTTGTCAACTGCCGAATGTGGCCAAAGCAAGGACCAATCTCATCAGAGCACAATTCACTGACACAAATCCAAGCATCTGCAAATATTCTGTAGTTATGGTTCTAGATGCCACTGTTCATGTGTGATGATTTATCTTTAAGGATTATAGCCACGCTTCCTGGAAAACTGCAGTCAAAGAAGAAAAAAGTAATTGAATATGCTGTGTTTTTCAAGCACCAGAACTGAAGACTGCTCTGGGCTAACATCTTCCCCTCAACAAGAACTTCCACTCTTGAAAGTCTCTCTTGCCTTTTATTTCTGGTTTGATGTCATAAATCAGACACCCAGGAGACAGAGGGGAACTAGGACAGACTTTTCAAATGCAACAAACAGAGCAAATGTAGCTGGGTGGCTCAATGGCAATTCTCAGTGCCCCAAAGATTAGAGAGCAACACTTTTTCTGAACTGGCACATAGGGGAGGGGAAGGGGGGAGCCAGGGGGGAAAAAAAATAAATATCTATCTGTAATTCCTTTTAGTTCAGCTGAAGATGTTGCCATGGGAACTCCCAGCAGAGGAGATGGAGCACTGGACCTGACAGTTTATGGGAGCTGGTTCAGGGACAGCTGAATCAGCTCCTGTTATATTCAAAAAGGGGAGAAAAACATTAAAAAAAATGTTTTATTTACTTTTATTTCGAAAGTAAAGCTCAAACCTGTAAGTTATCAGCTTTGCCTGCCATAATATCTATCTTCACTCATTATTACTAAGTAACTGTCTCTGAAAGAAAAGTGGAGTGGAAAAATCAGTGGACAGCAATTGAAAGCTTTTTTGCTGCTGCTCATTCTCTAGACACCGAGTGTGATTTTTGAACAGTAAATATTGGTATTCCTGAGGACTGGGACATGGTCTTGCTATGGTAGTTGTTACATTGCCTGTCAGATGATATGAAACTGTATGGTTTATATAGTACAACCTGTCAGAAATGAACATGTACATATTTTCTGAGTAATGAGGGAAAAAAGCTTATCATTGTTCCTAGGGATATTCTGTAGTGGTACACCAGCTCTGAATATAATCCAATTAAAAAGGAAAACAGCAGTGCACTTATTTGTGGTTCAAAAAGCATTCTTACCTTTCTATGTGAATTAAAGTGTGAGCAGAAGACTTGAAATTATTGATTCATAAGATCAGTGGGAGATGGAGCCTCTAACCATTAATACCAAACATTGTATTAGCCCAGCCAGGCTTCATAGTAAATGAAATATGTAATGTGAAAATTTATTTGGTGAAAACTAACAAGAAAGCTTGACACTGAATGTGATAACTGAAATCAGCTGAAGTCTGGAGAACAGGCTACCTAAGAAAATTCTAAGGGCAGAAAAGTTCTGGTAATTTTGTAGAAGACCCAATGATATCCTTACTACAAAGAAAGGTTGTTCACTTACAAGTTTTATCTGACTCTTCTTAGTCTCTATCAGATTAATTTTAAACTATAGAAGAATCACTTCAGAAAAATACAAATTATTTTGTCAGAGACTTTTTCACCTGGTGGCTTCTCAATGCTAACAGTTAATATAGCCTAATAAAAAGATATTTATTAATTATATCTCTAATTAGTCTTTTGCTATTAATAATCTGCTGGTAGATTTTGAAATTTTATCCTTTTGCAGAGGATGCTCTCTAGTATTTGAGTTCTAAAAGTTCTTGTAAGGATCTGAGCAAATTATAAATAAAACTCTCACTTTTTCCTATCAACTACTATAAGAAATGGGCAGGAGTCCTGGATATATGAGTAGATCCTGGGATAGCTGCTTATATTCAAGAAAAAGAACATGTAATAAAAACATGTAAGAAATTTCAGTATCTATATTTTCTTTTACTTCTGCGATGGTCACAGAGCATAAAGGAGGTATAAATAATTCCCTAGTAGAAAGAAATTACTTTGCCATGGTATTTATCAGGTTTCTTTAGCTCAAGGTTCATTAGCAGCAATTGCTGTCCTAGAAATGACTGCTATGGAAGTATTCAACCTACACCCTGTCTTCAAGGGATGTATTATGCTTCTGCTTAATTAATTTGGTACCTTTTCCTAAACCCAAATTAAAACAGGAGCTCAAGCGTGTAAAAACCCTCATGTGAGGAGCAACATTTTTCCATATCCCACAAATGAATGCAGAGAGTTTATTTCTCATATATATACACAACTTAGAAATTTTAAAAGGAAATGTCTACACTTCAGCTGCAGTACAGACATTGAACTTAATATTTCTCCTCCATTTTGGAGCATTTTCAGGTTTATACTTTTTACTTTATTGCTTTTGTAATATGAACTACTAGTCTTGAACAGGAAAAGTAACAAAGAGAAACTGCAATTCACATTGACACATCTTTCTAAATATCATGTGACTGCCAAATCATAAAACCATAGAATGGTTTGGGTTGAAAGGAAACAGTGAAGATCATCTAATTCCAATCCCCCTGCCATGGACAGGAACACTTTCAACTATATCACTTTGCTCAGAGCCCCATCCAATCTAAACTTGAACTCTTCCAAGGGTGGGGTTTCCACAACCTCTCTGGGCAACAAGTTTCAGTGCCTCACCACCCTCACAGTGAAAAAATCTAATCTAAACCTACTCTCTTTCAGTCTGACACCATTCCTCTTGTCCTGTCACTGCATGCTCTTGTAAATTGTCTCACCCCATCTTCCCTGTAAGGTCCCTTTCAGGTACTGAAGAGTCACAATTAGGTCACCCTGAATCCTTTTCTTTTCCAGGCTGAACAATCCCAGTTCTCTCAGCCTTCCCTCACAGGAGGTGCTCCATCCCTCTGATCAGCTTGGTGGCCCTCCTCTGACAGGTCCATGTCCTTCCTGTGCTGGGACCCCAGAGGTGGCTGCAGCACCCCAGGTGGGCTCTCACCAAGCAGAACAGAGGGACAGAATCCCCTCCCTCCCCTGCTGCCCGCGGGGCTCTGGGTGCAGCCCAGGACACGTTTGGCTCTCTGGGCTGAGTGCCCATGGCTGGGTCATGTCCAGCCTCTCACCCACAGCACCCCCAAGTCCTCCTTGACAGGGCTGCTCTGGTTCTGTTCATCCCCCAGCCTGTGCTGATGCCAGGGGTTGTCCTGACTGGGGTGCAGTACCCTGTACTTGTTCTTGTTAAACCACATGAAATTCCCTAAGGTCCACTTCTCAAGTTTGTCCAGGTCCCTCTGGATGGCATCTCGTCCTTCAGGAGTGTCATCTGCACCACTCAGCTTGGTGTAATTGGCAAATTTTTTGAGAGTGCACTCAATCCCTTTGTCTATATCATTAATGAAGACATTAAATATCACTGGTCCCAATACAGACCCCCGTGGGACACGTATCAAGGTGTCAAGAACAGCTGGGACAATTTTGAATTGTAAGATAGATGCTTGCAATTTGGTAGCCTCAAAGGAAATCTTTCTACATCATATTATTACTACAAAATTTAAAAGAAAGGTAATAAATGAAAACCAGAAAAGATAAAGAGAAAAAAAAGGAATGTCTACCACATTCAGAATGTATAGATTGATATTTTGATACTTAAACTGGTCTACCAACATCAGAATTGTGTAATGGTCGCAACTCCACAAACAGAGGCCAGCATGTAAAGATCAGTGTTAGACAATGAACCTTAAAATTTTTCACAGAGCTGGCAAAATATCCTCATAAAATATCAATTGCACATCATATCCTATTTGAATGCTACTGTAAATTTATGACAGTATGTAATTACTATCATCAACTATCTATCCATATTATTTCCAATTAAATATGAATTTGGTTGAGAGCTTGATAGATCTAAACAAAAAGATAAATACCCAATTTTACATGTTTATTTTCATTCCATAAGCAGGCAAATTTCACTTTATGAGCAATGATCTCATGCTCCCACATACAGTTTCATTATTCTCCCTTACACTGTGTCAGACCTTCCAGACAGAGGTATTTATTGGACCTACATGAAGGAATTGATGCAGACTACAATCAAAACAGAATAAATCATATCCACCTGTAATAGTGTCAATAAGTACCCTTTTGAATTCTTCTTAAATAAATAAATCTATATGGGAAACACATAGTGTTTCATTCTACATGTAGCAATGGTTGTTTATGAGTATTTCACAGTAATAACAGGAAAAGAGTTAAATAACCTTCCATAGAAAGCTGCAATATCTAGAGAAACAGCCTTAACATTATATGTAAGATGGATTAAAAAAAAAAAGAACAAAAAAAACAAGAGCTGTTTCTAACTAAAAGAGAACACCTTTGAATTATTAAAGGGAGAGGTTTGATTCAAGTGTCTTTTGTCTTTGCACTGAGTCAGAGGAGCATTTACTTCACCCAAGTCTACAGCACCAGAGAAAGATTTAACAGTGGAAGTTATTTATTGTGAGGAAGTTTCTTTACCAGTTTTTAGATAAAGAACAGTGCTACACTGAGCAGAAACTGAAAAATTTTCTGTTCACTTGAGGAATCTAATATCTTACTTTATTTTCTGTCTCCCTCCACTGTTATTCTTACATTACCTCATAAATAATTGACAACAACCTTATGAATTACTGACTGCTCAGTTGTTGCCTCTTTGGTGCTGATACTTTTCATCTAATGAAGTTCTGACTTTTTCAATTTGCCACTAGTTGTAAGAAATATTTTTACTTCATGGCTAATTTTAGAGATAAAAGTTTAACTTAATTCTTTATAAGAACCAGAAAAAGGAAAGAAAGCTGTGGAAAATTATTTGAATTTATGTGGTTTTCAAAAGATTAAGACATTTCAAATTAAACATACCTACAAAATATATAAATGAGAGAAAAAAAGAAAATGTACTAATGTCAATTACATGTGTTTTAATAATGTTATTGTAGTTTCCCTGATTTAGTAGTTTTGGATATATGATAGTCTCCAAAGTGATTGTTATTGTAGCTGTAAAGTTGATGCTGTTATAGACAATTAAAAGGTATGGAAAAATAAAATATTTTACACTTAAACATAAATTAATGCAAAATACATATAATTGAGTTTTGAAAATACAGTTATTAAAATATAGGAACTCCAGACTTTAAATAAAATTGGCCTCTTTGTCTGCTCTACTGATGGTATAGCCTTCAGTTACAGGATCACTAATTTTTTTACAGTTTCACATATAACAGTGAAATCTGTTTCACAAAATGCAAACTTTTATATTTGTAATGGTCTCATATTTATGTCCTTGAAACTGATAGTTAATTTTATTCAGCCTAGTTTTCTCTCATTAATCATAAAACAGATATTCATATTTGACACTTCTCCATTCATGTTTCCTGAATTAAGAATTCCATAATCTACAAGCCAGAATTTTCTGATATGGAAAAAGTCTGTCACAAGTGAGATGATACACAGCTCATAACAGATTATTCCATCAATGCTGTCAGACTCTGTAAAATATTTCATTTAATGACCAAGCACCAGATTTTAATATAGAGAGGCTGTAACTGGTTCTAAATTTCTGAATCACACATTGATTCCATTTAGTTTAAAGACCTGTCTTAATGTGTGCTGTTGAATTGTTCTCACATAAATTGTGATATTAAACCAGCTATTCTTGTAAAGTACAATCAGAAATGCACTTTTTAGGTAAGAATCACAAATGCACTTCCTAGAAGTGCCATGTCACAATGCTCTGTAAAAGAAACACTTTGAGCTCAGAAGAAAGGACTTCAGAAGAATAAAAATGGAGTGAAAAAAAGCAAAAGGAAATGCAGTGGCATCAGTATGGGGTTGATGATTCAGTCTACATCTGTTTCTTGATGAGACTTAGATGGACTTGCCCTTAGTCATCAGAATTTGGATGAAAAGGAAAAAAACTGGCTGGTCAGTTTGCAAAATTTCCCTGTGATTGCTACTGAAATGTCTAATTCTAGAGGCTGTGTTTGTGTGAGGAACTTTTAGGCTCCCAGCAGCAATAGGTAAATGTGAACCTAGATTTTTATTTGTGAGCTTACCCAGTCATATCTAATCAAGCATAAATACCAGGAGAATAGTCTTGTGTAGGCAATAACTTTAATAAACTAATTTGATTTTGAGATCAGATAGGTAAGTGAAGGTCAGAATGAAAAGCAAGACTTTGGAGGAGGAATTTTTGTTTTGTAAGTTTTCTCAGGATCTACTAGATCCTTTGTAGATGTTTGTGTCCTTTTCCATGCTGCAGTCAGGTCTGATTCCAAAATGTTCTCAATCTCACAGAATTCAGATTTATATTAAGGAAAAATGCACATTCATTTATGTAATAAACATCCTATATCCTCTCCCTTCTCTTGTTTATCTGCACTCATTTCATGCTTTTTTTTCCAAGAATGTTCATGTAAAAAGTCTCTTCATTTACAACTGCTTCTGGGTTTGGCTGGGTAGCATCAATGTCCTTCAGAGAAGCCCATATGCTGCTGTATTTTGGCTTTGTGCCTAAAACAGTGCTGAAAATACACCAGTTAAGAACTTTGGCTGTTACTGAACTGTGCTCGTGCAGCATCAAGGTCTTCTCTTTCTCCCACACTGCACTCCACATGAGGAGGCTGGGAGTGGAAAAGGCAGGGACAGAAGGGACAAAACCAGGCCCCCAAGTGACCAAAGGTCTAGCCATCCATCCCATCCCATCCCATCCCATCCCATCCCATCCCATCCCATCCC